>CM040239.1:304839033-305585123 GCA_022545495.1 Chrysanthemum lavandulifolium | reverse complement strand
TGATACAAAAGTTGGACGCTCGATTTGGAGCTCCTGCTCGCACTAATTGAGAATTGCCGCTGAGACCGCGACTAAGAGACAAGAAACACCGTTAGGCTTACCAGGATTGTCTCCCACGATTATCCTCCCGTGAGAGTAAGTAATCGGTTTAGGTTTAAGGAGTTTTAGGTTCGAGATCGCACTTAAACGAGGGATATGATTCCCTTATATACGCACGGAATCCTTGTTGGTTCCGTTCCCCAACCTTCGCGATCCCGCCAAAGTCGGTTGGGAATGATTATCTTCTTATTTTAGAAGATATCATATATCGAATCCATAATAGATTTGGCTCTTGGGCGTGAGCCCAAACCGTTATTGAAAGTGGCCCAAGTCGCACCGGCTTGTTAGTATTGGGTCGTGGTCGGGTTCATGACCCGATACCGCACTATACGCCATCATGTCCCCCGCCTAGTATGCGCAGCGCGAATCATGGATGCTAGACTAATGACCGTAGTTCAAAAACAAGTAACGCATTTAAACGTATCCAAGAAGCCATACACCCACCCGTAGGTGCAATGTATCTAGACATCCAAGTGAATAAGGAATGCCTCGTTAATCGGGAAAGTTACGCCCGCTGTCACATCAAGCCATCTCGACCACACAATGAAGATTAGTGGAATCCACGTGTCACCAATCGTAAGGGAGAGTAGAAGTATATAACATGGCGCTTCATTTTCACCGAATTTCTCACAGTAAAAACACCATCCGCCATTTCTAAAGCATTTCAAGAGTCATTATCCCCAAAAGTAACCAACCACAGAGGTAATAGCGCGTGCGATATAGCAAAAAAGTAGAACATCATGGTTAAACAGTTGTCTGACTTTACCTCTGACCTTAATTTGATCGATCTGATGGAATTTTCCTCAGATTATTTTATACCCCGGGACATGCATCCAACGGTTCCGGATGCGCGAGCCATGATTGCGGATTTCCCCGAAGGGAAAGTGGGTGTATACACACGGTTATTCGAATATGCGAATCAACGCGCCCCTATCACGCTTTCTCGATGTGTTAAACTATTATACGCTACACATATCGCAATGCATTGTATTGGCGGCTAAAATTACCAATTTTGAGGTAAATTGTCGTCTGCTGGGGATTAACCCTACCATCCACTTATTCCGCTTTTATCACACCACATGGGCGCATGGGTGGGTTTCCTTTCAAAACGCTGCAGTAGATTACAAGTTACATGATAAGGTAGATGCGCTAGAATTGAGGAATACTTTTTCGGTAGATGATACATGTTTTCCTTGAATTATGATTTTATACCAAGGATCGCTATAGGGATGAGTACCAAAGGTTCGGTCGATAACGCCGAGGATGCGGAATCGATAATGCAAACCGCATCCCCATCGCATATCCCGAGGGATTTTGGTGCACATGGAATCACCGTAATTATTATGGCCCTAAGATGAGATCCCTATTTTCTTAGACGCCAATGGCCAGTGGTGGGTACTTGTTCCTCCGCATTTCAAAGGTGTAAATATTGTAAGAACAATCTTCCATACTTGTTGCGATAATATAACCGTGTGTATATGTGTTTTGTCGCAGAGATGGATCTGCTTACTTGCCAGGCAATGAAGCGGCCCGCACCGCGAGGATGTGAGTACGACCGCTGAGGGATGACGAGGAGCCCATATTGGTCGCGATCGCAGACGTGTTATGGAACCGCCGCAGGGATACAGGACCGCCTCCGCTATGGAAGCAACGCCTTTGCAAAGCCGCCCTAATCCCGAGGTGACTCCGGTGGTAGCGCAATCGCCGTCAGAGTGTAGCTCATCCCGAAGAGGAAGAAGAAGAAGCGCGCTTAGTCGCAAGAGGACCCGACAAGATCATGGTGCGGGCCCATCAAGGAAGAAGCGCCCGTTATTCAAACCGTGGAGTTGTCCTCCACCGATGAAGCGTCGCCGCACCCATCCGCCGGCGATGCGAGCCAAAGTAAGTAAAACCATACATGTATAACCTTCGTTAGTTAGTGAATGTGCTTATTTGTGATTCTAATGTTGCATCGGTGATCATTCGCAGGATGGAGCAGTCATGAGTCACCTCCTAAGGCTAGTCCGACACGCCAACAGATTCTCGAGCCGCAGAGCCGTGATAAGGAAGACCAATCCGATGCAAATGTGCCTCCGGGGCAATTAGTTGAAGAATTAGTTCAAGTTTCCGCCACCAGCTCACTGATCGCGGGTCGAAAGATCAAGTATCCGATGGAGAAACCAAGACCCCAAAAGGACCAAACTATTTCTTTGCCGGAGGCGCAATCGGCAAGTACCCGGCACAACTAGATAGCGCCCATGCAGAGGCTAAGGTCCCGAGCACATACGCCAAAACAGTCGAGGACAAGATGGCGCTTAATGCGCCAAATACACCAAGAGCGCAACGATGTCGCTAAGTATAAGTCTCATGGTCACGGGCAATCAAACACCTAGATCGTGGTAAAGAAAGTTTATTTGCGCAATGGGGAGCTTGGGAATACCGTGAGCTGGTCCTTGAGGCGCAGGAGGCAAAGTCACAGAAGTCGAGCATCGAGTACGATGAAGAATCAGATCCGCATCTTATGTCGCTGATTGCAGAGCGAGGTGGCTCATAGGCCACGGCCTTCGCATGGTCGCGCTTAGTACCCTAGAGTCGCCGAGGTAGTGAATGCATTCGGGAGGTTGTACAAAGCGCCTAGAGCGTGGTAAATCGAGGCGTGGAACAACTCCATGACGCAGAATCGCTGAAAGCACTGCTGATAAGGTACCGGGTACAATGTCAATCATATGATCACTTGGTCGCGCCATGCAAAAATGAAAGACTTAGAGCTCCCAATGATTTCGGAGCTCGAGCGCCACCAAGATTATCCGATAAGTGTTATTATGGCGGGTCGACATTGGCACGCCATCGCGCCGAGGATGCGACACACAACGACTATTTTCTCAAACCCCATGAGTCGCAGCCCAAGTGCCCGCTCATGCGCCCTAGGGATAGTCGTAATCCTTTGCATCGAGAAAGAGGTACCTCTAAAGGAGGTCTTGGAAGCGCATGCCACCCGCCTTGCCAAGAAAAAGGTATTGCAGTAAGGCCATTTTGTGCGGACTTGGCGCGCTCACTTGCCGAGGTCCGATGGAGTGCCCGCGCGCGGCTACCGTGTCACCTAAGATGCGATGTATCAAGAGTATCAAGGTTAAAGAAGCGACAAGTCATGTTGGCACTTCGTCACTTAGGCGTTGTAGTAGCTGTAGCGGATATGTTTGCTATCTTTGTAATAACTCGTAGTTATAAATAAAAATTTTTTTTGCTTGTTGCTTGCTTTCGTAATGTATACATATCCGCCTAAGTATGCGAAAAGATGTATTTGTTGCAAAGGTACGCCAATGTAAATATAAGAAATTCATAATCATGTATGAAAATCGAGTATACTTTGGAAAATAATTCTAAGTATTTAATCATAATCGTAGATGTTATGAGTCACAACAGATCAGAATATCGACAAGGAAGCAAGTGTCTTGGCTCCAAAGTTGTTAAACATGCACGCAGTATTGTCACAGCAACCATCGTGGATGCGCATATAGCTTATTCCAACGCCTCGAGAATAAGGTGTTTAACAAGGATGCGTGATCCGATATTGATGGGTTTGCAACCTCTTACTCAATAAGTTAGTTAGTAGGTCAACTTATCCTTTTACCATCGCGGGTTTATTCAGAGTGCATGCACGCCATCGTGGGCAAAATAAAAATTGTTAAAGCATACAAGATATGGAGATAACAACTTAAAATGTGTCATGGAGTTAGCTAGAAACCGCGACGCTTATATTAATACTTGCAAGTTTATCGTGAAATAACAAAGAAAACAAAGAATATGAAAATAAAACCGAGTACATGAATGTTTATTGAGCACCGAAAGTGCGGAGCGCCTTCGCGCTATGCCGTAGCAATTTTATAGGTAGCACCTCTCGAGGTTGCCGATATTCCATGCGCGCGGTAGGTCACGACCATCCAAACCTCGTAGCTTGCAGACGCTACTGCGTCTGCTGTTTCAAGAACCTCATAAGGTCCTTCCCACTTTGGTCCGAGCTACTCAGATCTTCCGCGGCTTGCCTCATTGTCGCGGTAGACAAAGTCACCGGTCTCGAATGAAACACCGCGCACCTTGGCATCATAGTATCCTTTCATTTTTGACTTCGACCTTGCCTCCCAGATAGTCGCTGCTCGCTCTTTCTTCCAAGAGGTCCAAGTCGACACGCCTTCGCCGCCGTCAGTAGTCACATTAATCTCCGCAGCGCGGATAGTTGGCATGCCGATCTCGCTGGTATAACGGCTCGTCCCGTATACAAGAGAGAGGGGGTGTCCCCTCGCCGGTTTTAACCGAGGTACGGTGTGCCCATAATACATGTGAAAGTTCTTCACCCATCTTCCTTTGCGCTTGTCCAAGCGTGCTTTGATTCCTTCACCCAGTGCTTCGCTTTGCGCTACCGACTAAACCATTGGTTCGCGGGCGAACCGACGCAGTGTCAGGTGATGTTTAACTTTTCGCACCAATCTTTAAAGGGGTTGTCGCAGAATTGTTTCCGTTGTCCGAGATGATTTCACCGTAATCCGCGGCATACAATGTTGTCCCGCATAAAGCGCTTTACCCGATTGCCGCGAATTGTCGCCATCGCTTTGCCTCGATCCACTTGGTGAAGTAGTCTATAGCGACTATGAGAAATTTGAGACCGCCGCTATTGGAAAAGGACCGCGATATCAATGCCCCATTTGTAGAATGGCCATGGCGCCGTGATTGGTGTTAACTCATGCCGTGGTTTGCGCGGCACGGTCTCGGGACTTGGCAATCATTGCACTTCCTTATCAAATCCCGCGCATCTTTATGCATGGTCGGCCAAGAGTATCCCGATCGCATGGCGCGCGCTACAACAGATCGCGTGGTCCCGCGCATGCTACATGAACCCTCATGGATTTCTCGCAAGACATAATTTGCTTGTACGGGCCTACGATCGAAGCCATGGTTGGAGGAAAGAACGCCGACATAAGATGTTGTCGCTACATTGAATTTCTCTACTGGCGCCGATTCGCGGTCTTCGTCTGCTCGGGGTAATGTCCCTTGCTTAAGAAATCTGCAATCGGGGTCATCCATGTAGGACCATCCTCCTCTATGATTGCGAAACTTCCATCTCCGCTATCGACTTGCTTTTCAATGTTTCCACCAAAGACTTGCTTTGATAAGTGCGCGGCTTGTCGAGGCTATCTTGCTCAAGGCATCCGCTTGGCGATTTTCTCCTCTAGGGACTTGCTTGATAGTAACCACAAAGCCTTTGATCGCTTTAGTCTTCTCAAGATATCGAATCATGTTTTCTTCTTTGGCCACGATTCACCCAACACATGGTTGGCCACTAGTCGAGAGTCCACATTTGCTTCCAAGTTACGTACACCCATTCGAGCCGCAATGCGTAGTCCAAATGATCGTGGCTTCATATTCTCGCCTCGTTGTTTGTCGAGGTAAATTCAAACGCAGCGCGTAAGTGAATTCCATTCCTCCGGGTTTGTGAGAATAAGGCCACCCCGAGCCATCCACGCACGAGGACCCATCTCGTAAACAAAATCCATGGATCTTGTAGTGCTTTTTCGCTGGTGTAGGTACTCGTCAAGATCCGCTTCGATGATGAAGTCCGCCGTAACTTGTCCTTTATTGCGTACGCGGTCCGTAAGAGATGTTATGTTCACCTAGCAACACACTCCACTTCGAGTCGCCCCGACGATCGGGTTTGGAGATGATCCGCTGATGGCTTGATCTCGTAATTACCGCTATCGGTGCGCTGAAGTACCGCAGCAGCCGCTCACGGCAAACACTAATGCCAAGACCAATTTTTCCATGGCACTATAGTTCATCTCCGCCTTCTTGAGAGCTTTGTCGACAAAATAGATAGGGTTTGCACCGAGTCCCTATCTCGTTAGTAGCACCGCTACCGATCGCCCCATGAGTTGCCGATGATACATGATCGCTCTTCCCCGGTCGGGTGCCACGAGTGTCGGAGCGCTGCTAGATGTCGCTTGAGTGTGGTGAAAGCTTCTTCCGCCTCCGTTGTCCACCGAAAGTCACCCTTTTTATACACTTCGAGTGTTTTGAAAAGGGCAATGACTTTCTCACGATTTAGATAGGAACCCGCTGAGGCCGGCTAGTTTTCCGCTGAGGATTGACTTCCTTCAGCTGCGTGGTGAGGAAGCTCACCACCGCTTTGTCTTTTCGGGACACGGTTTTATGCCATCGTTCTATCAAGTACCCTAAGAACATGCCTTCTGTAGCGCCAAGGCGCATTTCAGATTTAGCTTCATGTTAATCTCGCAGTAGTTTTGAATGTTTCTTCTATGTCGCGCACCGCCTTTTCAAGATGGCTTTTAATGACCGTGTCATCCACATAGACTTCCGTGTCATGCCACCTGCTTTTCAAGGCATTGTCTACCAACCAACCGATAGTGGCACCCGATTCTTCAAGCCAAACCAAGATTTTGTGTAACAAGAACGCCTTGGCTTGTGTGGAACGCCTTTTTCCTCGCCTTCGGGCCATTTGTATCCGGTGATATCCCTTGTACGCCGAGAAAACACTTCAACGGGTATCCACACAAGGACTCTATTTTCCAATCTATCTCTCGTAACGGATAGCAGCCCCGCTGGCATGCTTTATTAAGGTCGGTGAAGTCTACACACATTCGCCACCACCGCCGCTTTTTTGACCATTATCGATTAGAAAGCCACCGTGGTAATAGACTTCACGATAATTCCCGCTTAACTAATTTCGACTCGCTTAGAATCGCCCGCGCCTCCTCGAGCTTGCCACGCTTCTTCCGACGATCGGTAAGCATCCTTGTCGGATTCTAAGTTTATGCTCGCGATCGAGCGTGGTACGCCACCATGTGTTTGGGCTCCCATGCGAAAATATCTACGTTTTTGTAGGAGCGCGCACACACCGCTTTGCCGTTGTCCGACAATGACCTCCAATGGTTATCTCCTCGTCCGATATTCGGGTGAATTGCAACCTTAAAGTTGGGATTTTGGCCGCGACCGCTTCGGATTGGTTCCATTTCGCATGTAACCGTGTTACATTCTCTGCTTGGCATCGTGGCATTGTAAAGAGTGACAATGCCCCTTCAACTGGAATTTAAGCATCCCGCGCGCCGTTGATGGCACCGCCGCATGGTCGATATCCCGGTCTCCCAATAATGCCATTATATGATGAAGGGATTTGATCACCATGAAATCCATCCAGTTGTTGTAGAGTGCTCGCTGCCAACGCCGACTAGCAATCGCAGCTGGCCCATAGGTTATATCTTCTCACCGTGAAACCGTGAGTGCGGTGTTGACCAGATTTAATCGACTACGATTTCGTGTCGTAGTCTTTAAAGCAATGCTCATACATAATATTTGCCGATGCCCCACCATCGATGTACATGCGGTGTATGTCGCGACCACCCGCACTAATTTCAATGGTGAGGGCTCGATGTCGCGTTGTCCGCAATAAAGTAGGGAAAGAGATTTCACTTCTTCTGAAAACTCTTGGCCGACCTTCCGTCTCGTGGTTCACCGCCACGTCTCAGATCATATAGATTGTGTCGGCCTTATCCTCGGGTGTCTCCTTCTTGCTTTCATTCTTTGCTTATCTCTTCCTCTTTAATGTTTTTAACTAAGTGGTCCACCGCCTTTCGACCATCTTGTCGATGAGTTGGCGCACCGACACACTCGTTAGTGGTGACCTTTGTGCATGGTAGTCACAGATCCATTCCCAAAGGCGCTTATCTTCCGTGTGCGATCATGGCGGTCTTGGGAAATTCGCCCTTCGCGCGAGTATTTCCTTTGGGGTTTTGATCGGGAGTATACCGCTATTATCCCCTGCCTCGCCGCCCTCCGCCGCGATAGCTCCTATTACGGTTATTACCTCGGTCATTGGATTGTCTCCTGTGTTGTTCCCGTGACCGTAATCGAATGGTTCTTTTGCTATCCGCCGCGCGGCTTCTCCTCGACAAAAGACCGAGAGCGCTTCATGAGCTCATCAAGGTCTCGTGGATCTTGTCGCTCAATCTCTTGATGAGTTCGGGTTATTAATCCCATTCATGAAGCCCGAGATCTTTAAGACTTCGGGCATGCTTTAACCCGCATGCACTGCCTTTGAAGCGCCCATGAACGCGCCGTGATTCTCCCCTGGTTCGCTTTTACCCGGCGAGTTCGACAGATTTTTAGCACACTTTTGCGTTGAGTAAAATTTAGGCGAACGCCTTTCTCAACTCTTCAAAACCATTCACGCCCTTCGGGAGTTTGTTGAACCGCCCGCCGCTTCCCACCGCCGCGGAATTAAACATATGGCACCAAACCGGTTGTGGCCATGGTCGTCGCGGTCGATTCAAAATTTTAGGTGATCGCCGATCACCGTCCCATCATATGTTTTAACATTTGCGGCATGCGCCTTTTCTTGTTTTCGAGAAATCACTAATGCGTCTCGTGAACGATCCACTTTCTCGACGGCGCCACGGGAGAGACATGTCTTCCTCTTGCTATCGCGGCTCGCTCGGATTTCCAATGCCTCAGATCACTATCCTCGTTGTCCGAGGAGTTGTCAAGATGAATTTATTTTCGGCGGCCATACCGCCTTCCTCGTCCGACTCATAGTCCGGATCAAGGGCTCTCACTGGGGAATACTTCCGCCCCGCCTATCCTCAGACTCTACGGCTACCCACCGCGAGACACCGGCACGCCTTTCCTCTCTATCACTATCACTCAAGTGTTGCGAGTGAGATGTCTCATCACCCTCGATTCTCCTCCCGATTCGCTGAATACCGGGGTTTATGACCGCTTCCTCCGCGCTTTTCCTTCGGGTGGCGCGGGGAAGTATCGATTCGAATCGAATTGAGTCGGGCTTTCGTGTTCCGCCGATCTATTCTTCTTCCTCCCGCATGAGGGCGCCCAATGCTCGTAGTTTTGGGATACGAAAGCTTCGGTGCACTCGCGCGACTCCCCGAGAGCGAGCGCTTTGTTTCACCACGCATTCTTATCCCGACCGTGCCTCCGTATCTTTGTCAAGTCGGCTTAGCACCGATTGGAAAGGAGTAGTAAAGACGGGTTGTTCCCGAGCGCAGCTGGGTCTACTCCACTCGTGGTGGTTGTAGTGACTGGGTTATTCCCGAGTGCGGTTCTACCGTAGGAAGATCAAGTCTTGACCGACCCCTTACTTTTAGCAATACTGGTTGTCCCGTAAGTCCGCTAGGGTTAGTCCACTCGTGACTTCTTCCCATAAGATCCGATCGCGATCGCCGATTGCCGTGTTTTGTCATTCTAGTGTCGATTCTTAGTGTAGGTCCCACGGATGGCGCCACTTGTTGATACAAAAGTTGGACGCCTCGATTTGGAGCTCCTGCTCGCACTAATTGAGAATTGCCGCCGAGACCGCGCACTAAGAGACAAGAAACACCGCTAGGCTTATCTGGGATTGTCTCCCACGATTATCCTCCCGTGAGAGTAAGTAATCGGTTTAGGTTTAAGGAGTTTTAGGTTATGAGATCGCACTTAAACGAGGGATATGATTCCCTTATATACGCACGGAATCCTTGTTGGTTCCGTGTTCCCCAACCTTCGCGATCCCGCCAAAGTCGGTCGGGAATGATTATCTTCTTATTTTAGAAGATATCATATATCGAATCCATAATAGATTTGGGCTTGGGCCTTCGTGAGCCCAAACCGTTATTGAAAGTGGCCCAAGTCGCACCGGCTTGTTAGTATTGTATTGGGTTTATGGTCGGGTTCATGACCCGATACCGCACTATACGCCATCAATACCAACTATGGGCACGATGCTAAAGTTTTCACTATTACGCGGTTCATCAACTAACAGCTTGTGAACCAATGCATCCTTAACACCTTGTCGGCCAACAATCCTAGATGGGTCTACCAAAGAGGTCTGGGATTGTCTATTTTATCTTTTGGCCTATCAACCTTTACTTCCAAACTTCCACTCTTCACCGTTAAACCAAGAGATTCTTTTTCCTTTTCTAGATCTAGTAACTTGTTGGTGATATTATCTATCTTAGGATACAGCCTAGTACTTAGACAGAAGTTTTGCAACAAGCTGGAATGAGCTTTCTTATCTTGCTGGTGCTGGATTGGTCGTTCAACTCCTTATGCATAGCCTCGGTTGCCAAGTCATCAAGTATGTCATCTATCTCATAAGCCAGATGCTGGAGATCATTGAGCCATACTTGAACAGCTTCATTAGTAATTTCTTTATCCGAAGCATCATTGAGCAGTCCTTGGATCCTGGACAAAGTCCTCCCTAGTTTCTTCAGCTCAGAATGAATTCCCTTTGCACGAACAACTTGCTTCACGGCTTCATTGGCCAGCTTCTGAAAAACGGCTTCAATAAGGGTAGAAGCAAAACATAGATCTTTAAATCTGAATAAAAGGTGGGTATATGTGAATTGAATGAGCTAGAAGAAAAACATAGATCTTGACTTAAAGTCAAAAAGGAATTTGAAGATGGTCCACCAATATCACCGGCCACTTTAAAATGTGATCACCAATGTGGGTGGACCTCACAAATAATGTTAGCAACAATGTGATCACCCAACAATAAATCTGCAGCTATTGGAATTTTTATAAATTTTTACAGTATATATTTTTGTTTATCATAATACCAATGGCTTCTCGGGGTGCATCCTGTTCGATCCAAGCGGAAGTGTTCAGTGTCATCTAGTATGTATGAACTTGCCTAGCCGCCTTAGCGGTAAGTCATAAAAATGGTGATTGAATCAAAACCTGGAAACACTTTTTCATGGCTTAAACCTATGAGAATATAACTGCTTTTAATTTACAAAGTACAACAATATATATTCACATAGCTTACAACAAAACCTCAAAGAAAATGAGTATGATGCCAGTGATACAAAGAATGCTATGAAATGATGTCGTGAATTTCGTGTTCATTTTCAAGCGCTAGTGGCATATAGACAGCATCTACTAGTAAGCTATGTTTCCTTCCGTAGAATACATAAACCAATACTCCAATCACCAGCCACACTGAAACGCCTATCCATGTACCAACTCTGCATGTTTGGAAATGTTCCATTTAGCATATCATGGAATTGTAACATGGTTCATAGCATATCACACAATGAAAAGAGACACCTAAAAGACTAAAACCAACGAACTCACCCGAGATTAATAAGAAGGTAGGCATTCACAAGAATACACGCGACAGGCAAGAAAGGCACAAATGGACAGAGGAAACCTGAAAGATATGCTATGCAATTAGTACAATAAAAATACTGATATAACACATTTAGCAGTTTCAACATAGTACATTAAAACTTATATACAGAATAAAACATAAAATAGACTAAAAAACACTAGATTACAGAGATACCTCCAGTTTCTCCAAACGTGAGCCTAGCATCATCCTGATCTATACAAGTCAACACGGTCAAACCTGACAATAGAGCAACACCTCCTAGCCCACACAATATGAGGCGAGGAACACTGATACAATAGGATTTAAATTAGTTATGTATGAGATGAAAATAACATAACCAACTTCAAGATTATAACATACCTGGGAATGCTTTTAGTCAAGCAGCAGATGCAAGCACAAGCACTCCTGCACATACAACAGTTATGCTCCAAGCAGCCATCTTCCGTCGTCTTGCCTCGTTTCCTATATCTACGCATCAAAATAGAGCAAGATTAGTATATAAAGATTACATTTGAAAAAGATGCAACAGCAGAAAAGTATTGCACACAAAATTAATAGGAAAGACAATACTAGAATTGAAGCATACATTGGCTACATCTTTTTGAGTATGACAACTGGTCCCAAGATCTTTAAGATTTTCGCTAATATCCATAATATCATTACTGAATTCTGACGAGACTAAATCAGCCGATTCCGAGGAAGGTGATTGAACGAGGGTGATTTCTGGGGGTATATATCTGAGTATCAAGATTGAAACTGCTACTGCTGTAAATGCCAACAATGTACCCACACTAACCGCCTGCAGGAAGAAGTAGTAGAAGGAAAATTACTATAAACTATTA
The DNA here is from genome assembly GCA_022545495.1 of Chrysanthemum lavandulifolium. Taxonomy (NCBI): domain Eukaryota; kingdom Viridiplantae; phylum Streptophyta; class Magnoliopsida; order Asterales; family Asteraceae; genus Chrysanthemum; species Chrysanthemum lavandulifolium. Next base: position 305,573,030 of record CM040239.1, on the reverse strand, counting down.
CAAAATATATATTTTCCATGTTTATCCGGAAATAACCCTGGTAACCAATGTGTAATAACATAATTTACAATCACCACACAGTTTCATCGTTTCAACTTACCATGCCTGCTAATTGATCGACATTCATGGAAAATGATAGGAATGCAATAAAGATTCCTGTTGCAATTGTACTTTTGACTGGAACATGTGTGTTTATTTATATCTGAAAAGAAAGATGGTAATAAACCATCCATAGCCATTGCCATCAGGATCCTTGGCTGTAAAACAAGAAAGTATGATCATATCAACATAAGATTGGCTATCTATTTATAACCACACACACACACACGCACACACGCGCACACACACACACACGCACAAGTTACATACCTGCGGAAGGATTCCACCAATTAAGGCAGCGCAGAGAGCAGTAACAGCTCCGATTGTTATAATGTATCTGCAATCATGATTGTGGTATAAATAATAGGCAAGATGTAATGCAGTTTTGACCAATCGAACCAGAGGACGTCGAAAAATTTATCATACTTACACTGCCCAATTCATTCCATAACTAGCAAAAGCCGAGGCAATAGGGGTGTCTGGGTCTAATGCAGAACAGGGAACCAAGCCAACGACAACAGCTGACACAAGCATATACAAAACACAGCATGTAAACAATGATACACCTATACCAATTGGTAAGTCTCTTTGGGGATTCACCACCTGTAATAAAACGATGAAATTATATTAGTAAAGAAACAGGACCAGTAGATATAATAAAGACACAGACTAGTTAGTAATTACCTCTTCAGCTGTGCTAGTGACTGCATCAAAACCGACATATGAGAAAAACACCGTTGCAGAGCCAGCAACTACCCGTTAGCTCCAAGAGGAGATATCTGAAAATTCAGAAGGATTTTGTATTTGGTATAGTATGAATCTTAAGGGTAAGATTATATTGTAAATTAGACGGAACATTTTCAAATTATTACCCGCCAGAATTTGATATCCAACCCATTGAGTCTTGAAACCAACGTATCCACGGCTACTATGATAAAAAGCAAGGCTAGAACATTTATGGTTGTAATTATCATTGGAGTGTATGTCCCGAATGCAGGTTAAGACAATCAATGATGATGCAATACCACTAGGTGGTTACCGGATATCACTTGGAATCGTGTGATCACTTTCCAAAGTAAACTATTTGACCCTAATGCCCGGGTATCACGAATATCTACTTGGGATAAGACCAAATGCGGTTAGAGAATTAGGCACAATTCTATAACCCTTTCGCTAATAAGTGTTTACGTTTTGTGTATTTTTCATGCATAATCGATCTCCTATTTATAGGAGGTTACTCTTGAGCTATTCCAATGGAATTATGAGTATTAATCGCCCATTAATAGCCTCATAATTATCCCCATTATAGCCGTTAGTGGTTACATGACCAATTAAACGTGGTCATAATGCGCTTGTAATCGCCATTTAGCAAGACTTTCCATAAGCGATTTTTTTCCACTAGCGGACTTTCACTTGTAGTGGAAATACGACCTATCGATGGAAGCACCGCTTATCAAGACTTTCATAGCACTAGCGGTGGATACACCACTTCGGTGGAAACACGGCTTATCGGTGGAAACCAAAAGCAAGATTTTCCACAAGCAAGACTTTCCTCAAGCGGTACTTTCACTAGCACTACCAATACAAACCACTATTAGAGTCGGGTGTTCATGGACCTTATGGGTGTACACTGTACCTCCTAACCCATTTCAAGGTGTGAACTAATCCCACAAGTGCACTAAATTTTCCAACAATCCTCCCCAAATTTAGTTCACTTCCTTTGCATAAAAATAAACATCAAGCAAAACATGTGCATAAACGAAAATGTCCCGAGGATTGAATTTCCATCTTAGTAATTACACGTTCAAATATTCGAGAATCGGGGTGTTCTAAGAATTGAACCTTCAACCCATTTGAATACACGAAGATAAATACACACAAGTTTTCAAACACTTAATGACTCCCGACACTATACAAGCCATGTGTCCATATCCAAATTCATAAATGTTGTAAAAGCTAAAAGTCCAAAGCTTCAAAGCGCAAAACCTCAACATTTACATAGGTGGTTCCTCCTTATTCATGCTCCCGCAGCACTTTTCAAAGAAAATTAACCCTTAAGAAGTAAAGACTTCATCCTCCTTTCAAGTGAGTTCGAGCACAACCTTGGGATGTAAAATAAACATGTGCTCCAAATTAATCGAATGTTCGACTTTCCACATTGAACTCGGCTCCCAAGTTTCCTCGGGAGGAGTTGGGTGTCCTAGCATTCAAAGGACTAAGTTGGACTTAAACCCATCCCTTTAGCGGACTTTATAACCAAGTCTCTAGCCGGACCCTTCGTCAAGTGATCGCCTAAGTTCTTTGAGATCTAACAAACTCTATAGATACCACCCCATTCATGATAAGCTCACGAATCATGCTATGTCCGACACCTAAGTGTCTAGACTTACCATTGTACATTTGGCTATAAGCCTTAGCCAATGTAGCTGCACTATCACACCGGATAGAAATAGGTGCTATAGGTTTAGGCCACAATGGAATCTCAAGAAGCAAGTTTTTCAACCATTCGACTTCTTTACCGGTTGCTAAAGCCACAAATTCAGATTCCATTGTTGAACCGGTGATGCAAGTTTGCTTCTTGGATGCCCAAGAAATTGCACCTCCACCAAGTAGGAATACCCACCACCGGTAGACGAATTGTCTTCGATGTTATCGATCCAACTTGCATCGGTGTAACCTTCCAACAACGATGGGTAACCAGATATATGAGACTATAATCCATAGTTCTCTTCAAATACTTCATACCCTTTGAACTCGCTTGCGTTGATGAGCACTAGGATTACTAGTATACCGCTCAATTTTCCCACCGCAAAACCAATATCGGGCCTTGTACAAGTCATGGCATACATCGCAGCCAATTACCCTAGAATACTCAAGTTGAGATCGACCTTGCCATGATTAGGCATCAACTTCTCACAAGTATCCATAGGTGTACTCACGGAGTACAATCAAAGTAATTGAATTTCCTCGGTACCTTCTCAATGTAATGAGACCGAGAGATAGAAATTCTTTTACTTTCATATGTAATCCTTATACCAAGGATAACATCGCCTCCCCATGTCTTTCATGGAGAACCTTGATGACAAAAATTCCTTTGTCGGTCAACCCGATTTTGGTCGGTGCCAAAGATCAACATGTCATCAACATATAGACAAATGATGACTCCTTTACCAGATTCATCAAATTTGCTATATACACATTTGTCGACTTGGTTAAGAACATAACCACTAGACAAAACCACTTCATCAAACTTTTGATGCCATTGCTTAGGTGTCTCGCTTAAGTCCATAAAGAGACTTAATCGGTTTACACACCTTGTTTTCATTACTGTGCATGATGAAGCCATGAGGTTGGTTCATATAAACCTCCTCTTCCAATTCACCATTCAAGAAAGTCATTTCACATCCATCGATGAATAACCGGATTGTGAATAGATGCCATAGCAATCGCCATCTTATGGTATCGATACGAGCCACGGGGCATAAGTATCAAAATAGTCTATTCCCGACTTTTGTTTAAAGCCCGAATAACTAATCTAGCCTTGAACTTTTCAATAGTTCCATCTACCTTCATTTTCCTTTTGAAAATCCATTTGCAACCCGAGGTTTGCAACCGGTGGTAGATCAACCAACACCCAAGTGTTGTTGCCCATGATGGAATCCATCTCATCATTCATTGCTTCTTTCCGAAAGCAATATCTTGGGACTTCATTGCTTCTTCAAATGTTTTGGGGTCATCCTCAACAATGAAGCAATAGGAGTATTGGTCCGAGACCTCATCCCTAGTACCTTCAACTAAGTATAGTTGAAACTCGGTCCAAATGACTTTGACCCTTTTGCTCTTCCCGAACACGTGTTCAGTTTCTTTGAACCACAACCTCATCGGGAACCACCGATGGTTCATCATCGTGGACCTCGATACACCAAGATCATGAGTTCCATTAGGAATCCTCGACTTGGTCTAGGGACCGATGAGAATCTATTCTTATCAAAGTCGCATCCCTTGATTCAATTATAGAGTTAATCGAAACATGTTCATTAGGTTCAATAACATAGAACCTAAAAGCCTTGGAATGCTCAAGATATCCAACAAAGATGCGATCAATGCCTCTTTCACCCAAAGTCTTTGCTTTAGATCGTGGAGTCTTACAACGATTTCTACAACCCCAAACCTTGAGATAGTTCAGGTTGGGTTTCCTTTTAGTCCGAGTTCATAAGGGTAACCTTGTTCCTTTTGTTGGGAACCCTATTTAATAAATAGCAAGTCATAACATAGCTTCACCCCGTAACCCTTGACTCGATCTGAATAGGACAACATGGAATTAACCATCTCTTTCAAGACCTGCTTTTCCTTTCGTAAATACCATTTCTTTGAGGAGTATAAGGGCGAGTTTCATGGATAATACCAATAGATCGAAAGTCCGAGTATCCATGTACTCACCTCCCTATCGATCCTTAATCTTTTGATCAAAGACCCAAGTTGTAATTCAACTTCATTTTAAACACTTTGAATTTATCTAATGCTTCATCCTTGGTATGTAACGATAGACATAACAAAATCTAGAAGCATCATCAATAAATGTCACAAAGTACTTCTTATTCCCCAAAGAAGGAGTGGCATGCAAACCACACAGTCACCGTGAATAAGCTCAAGATCTTAGTCTCACGACTAACACCGAAAGGGTTTCTTGGTTATCTTGGTCAACATGCAAGTTTTACACTTTTCGGTGTCCATGTCAAAAGCAGGATTAAACCATCCCTAGACATATCTTGCATCCTTTTATAGTGAACATGACCAAGTCTAGCATGCCAAAGGTTAGAATCGGTCGATCATATGTGGTCACAAAAGTCGAAATAACACCGCGTGGTAATATTAGCGTGAACATTTGATTACATAAATAACCAAAACCAATAAAAACACCACATTTAGAAAGAAAAATTTATCGATTCAATAACTTGTTTATATCCATGATTATTCAAAACACTACTTGAAACCAAGTTCTTCCCGATATCGAAACATGAATAACATTAAACAAAGTTACAATCTTTCGAACTAAACCTAAGATCTACACAACCACGACCATGCACCAAGGTCGTTGACTCATTTCCCATGTGAAGAATAGAACCATCATTCGATGACTCATAAGTCTTGAACCAACTTCTATCTTTACACACATGAACTGTTGCACCGAGTCAACCCACCACACAACATCATCATCCCGCACATAAAAGATTCGAGATACATATAGCATAATAAATCCGAAAAGACTTATTAAACATATTTCGACCTTTCGGTGAGTTGGTTGAACCACCACCCCACGAACCATTAGTACCGATCCATTGGCTTTACCACCAACTTTAACACCTTTGCGGTCCCTTTTAATGTGACCGGTCTTGCCACATTTCCAACAAGTAGGTGTTGCCTTCTTGTTAGGATCCGCCTTGTGTTATCATGAAATTTCGTTTGCCTTTGTTGTCATTGTACCTAGTGGAGTTGTTATGCTCCACCATATTGACAACGGATGGTCCAAAGAAGATTGCCACTCTTTGGCTTGTCATTATCCCGCACTTTGAGAGATTCCTCAATGCGCAGATGACCGCCAACTCAACCGAGTTAACTCCTCTTCTTATGTTTCAAGGTATGCTTGAAATCTTTCCAAGAAGGAGGAAGTTTATCAATAACACAAGAGACCGAAATAGCCTCATCCATGTGCATATTGTGTTGTGTAAACCTTCCAAGTATTCCAAGAAGTTCATTGTATTGTTCCATAACCGGTCTTGAATCACCATTTTGTAATTTGTGAAATTACTAACAAGGAACTTCTTACTTGATGCATCCTCGACCATATATTTGGCATCCAAGGAATCCCACGTTCTTTGGAAGATTCAAAGTTCGATAAATATCAAACAAAGAATCGGACATACCATTGAAATAAGACCTCTGATATGTAGTCATCATTCTCCCACTTGCTCCTCCTCCCGATCCGCTCCACGGTAGCATCATCACCATCATCGAAATTGGAGTAGTCAAGACATAGACCACACTCATGCTTGACAAGAAGAAGTGCATCTTCTTCCGCCACCTCCTAAATCCACCCCTTCAAACTTGTCCAACTTAGCAAAGTTTGAAGCCATGTGTTTCATTGCGTAGAGCTGCCATTGATTATCACAATAATAGTTTACTTTGATTGTTGGAGTGTATGTCCCGAGCAGGTTAAGACAATCAATGATGAGTAATACCACTAGGTGGTTACGGATATCACTTGGAATCGTGTGATCACTTTTCAAAGTAAACTATTCGAACCCTAATGCATGGGTATCACGAATATCTACTTGGGATAAGACCAAATGCGCTTAGAGAATTAGGCACAATTCTATAACCCTTTCGCTAATAAGTGTTTACGTTTTAGTGTATTTTCATGCATAATCGGATCTCCTATTTATAGGAGGTTACTCTTGAGCTATTCCAATGGAATTATGAGTATTAATCGCCCATTAATAGCCTCATAATTATCCCCATTATAGCCATTAGTGGTTACATGACCAATTAAACGTGGTCATAATGCGCTTGTAATCGCCATTTAGCAAGACTTTCCATAAGCAAGACTTTCCACTAGCGATTTTCACTTGTAGTGGAAATACAACCTATCGATGGAAGCACCGCTTATCAAGATTTCATAGCACTAGCGGTGGATACACCACTCGGTGGAAACACGGCTTATCGGTGGAAACCAAAAGCGATTACTTTCCACAAGCGGTGATTTCTCAAGCAAGACTTTCACTAGCACTACCAATACAAACCACTATTAGAGTCGGTGTTCATGGACCTTATGGGTGTACACTCGCACCTCCTAACCCATTTCAAGGTGTGAACTAATCCCACAAGTGCACTAAATTTTCCAACAATTACCCCTTGTGCCAATGAACTCTACAAAAGCGAGATATCGAGGTAACATATGAAACAACAATAACAATACCCAATCCCGCCAAAGTATGAAAACAAATAAGATGAAATTAACTTAAATATAAAAATACTTAGTCCAAGATTACCTCTTTGATTCCCGTACACGATAGTCCGTTATAATGAAGACTAAAACAAAGAAGGATCAACTACAATTCCAAGAATGGTGGGAGGAGCTAAAAAGCACGCAGCTATCTTGACCACCAAAAACAAGGCCTAAAGATATATTGGTTCAAAATAGAAACGAAAAGTATCTTTTAGGATTGAATCTTATACCGATATTGTATCGAGACACAATTTATAGATCCGGGACAACAAATTAACCGAACCATATTTGGAGATATGCCACGCATATGCAATTTGCTCCACCAAGTCAATACTCCAATATTAGAGACCAACCAATCAACCAAGCAACACTTTGAACGCGAATGCAATATAAACGTCCATTAACAAAAGAACCAAATATCGAATTTAGAAAATATAAATTGAAATAACATGATTCAAAACTTAAAGTTTAGTTGATTGTGATAAATTTGGACCGGGAAATTAGGTAGTTTGTTAGGCCGGTTGGGCGGTTGGACAAGTATTGTTAGGCAAATGCTAACTAGTACAATACCTGTGCGTTGCCGGGTATAACGATTCAATAATTTACAAAAAATCGTTAAAAGTTGTGAGTATATTTTATGAAAAAGTGCTTAAAAAACACGCACATCAACACAACTTGAAATGGCTACACATAAATGTTCTGAAAGAAGAGCAAGGATGCAGTTAAAAGGTTCTGCTACTCTAACAACCATGTTCTTTACCCAAACTATATTGAGTTTTTGGCATCTAATAGTTCATCCAACTAATACAACTGAAACAAATGGCATTTTGGGTCAATCTCATAGGATACATGACTCGGTACCTAACCTACATTTTCTGACCATCTTGCAACTAACATTGTATTAACTACTCTTCGTTCACACATATAAATTTACTAAAATTATGAACCACTTGTTTATCATCAATACACCAAATCATCCTATGTAAAGACGGTTTTCGGTGCTAGTAATCCAATGACAGAAGCAACCCCATAGGCTTTCGCTTTTGAGTCTCTAAAATTGTATAACAAACATAGGCAATATCAACTATCATCCTAAAGTATGGCCAAATTGCATGTTTGGTCCCTAAATTGCATTTTTGGTCCCTAAAGTATGGCCAACTTGCAGATTTGGTCCCTAAATTGCATTTTTGGTCCCTAAAGTATGGCCAAATTGCAAGTTTGGTCCCTAACGTTTCGAAAGTGCAACGATAGTCCCCATTTTGAAAGTTTTGCTGCATGTTTGGTCCCTAATATGCAATTTAAGGACCAAACATGCAATGGAAACTTCAAACTTTTAGGGACCGAATATGCAATTTAGGGACCAAACATGCAACAAAACATTCAAAATGAGGACTAACTTTGCACTTTCAAAACGTTAGGGACGAAACCTACAATTTGGCCATACCTTAGAGACCAAAAATGCAATTTACTCTTGTTTTTATTATATAAAAAAAAACTAATGCATATGTATTCTATATGAGTATATGAATGCTTCCCAAACACCTTCTATACGTGAAACCTGCAAAAAAACAAAAACAAAAAACAAATGTGGTTTTAATCAAATTGTCAAATATTCTTAAAACAAATGGCAAGTTATTTCGGCCGTGATATAGTGTAAACGATCACCTTGATAAAGTTGCATGAAAAATTGAAAACTTTTCTCACATACGCATATACATATATGAGAAGATGAGGGAAAATAAGCACAAGATTTTGGTGCTTAAATTTGGGTAACTTATAAGTATGAAATTTAAAATTATTAATTTGATAACTAAATATAATAACCCACCTGAAAAAAGGTTAGTTTAAAATTTGAGTTAGATATTTCAATGATAATGTTGACCACTCCAAATTGCATAATCTTTTATCCGAAAATATTGGACTGAAAATTTGAATTAAACATTTGAGTGATAATGTTGACCACTTCAAATTTGTATCAATCTAACGGTATTCCAAATGTATGTCATCTTCTCATATTAGTGGTACTCAATCTCATTCTACATATATTTATGATAATGTATTGGAGTTAGATATACTAATGTGTTATGAATATTTATTATATGATTGTACACATTAATCTTCACATTCATATCTCCTAACTAGTAATCTTCACCTTTATGATTGGTCTTGTAACATCCCATTTTGTACTTAATACCATTCATGTTAAGGTCCCTATAAATAGAGGCACCTAATGTATTGTGAAGACACACCAATAATAAGTTATATCTTTCCCTTTCATATTCTCTTATATTTCCTTACTTATTGTTCACATTGTGGTACTAGGCTCGTTGTTATACAACACGTTATCAGCACGCTCGATCTTTAAGTTTCATTTTATTATCTTGCAAGTAAGTTTGCTCTAAACATCAAGTTTTCAGATTCCAAATATATGTCGTGTTTATGTAAATTGCATGATCAAGTTATATGACAAATTATTACATGTGCCATGCTCAGTATAGTCAATAAATTTATGTTATATGTTTATCTAACATTAAGATAAACATATTTAAAGTTGATATATGCTTTCATCTACAATTAGCTGATCACGTTAGTCTTACTTTTATATGAATGATCTCGTGATAGGACATAAGTTGTTTTGATTATTCATGTATTGTAATAGGGTAAGATTTTGTGTCATATAGTAAATTTTCTACTTGGTTAAATATTTACCAAAGTTTTTACTACTTCTATATTTGATCATAATCTAATGTGTTAATTTATTCATGACCTGACGCTAGCCTTTGTTTTTTCTTCTCGCAATATTTGATTGTGAATGACATGTTTAAATATGAATTAAACTTATTATATTTGACAAAGTATTGTATATATGTATGTGTGTACGAAGTGTATGTGAAGAGTTCATATCTGCAATCTAATATATGCAACGCTTTATCTGAATGTGTGTAAGTCATAATATATAGGTTGTCACATGTATTTTGCTTGTGTGCTATATTTTTGAGATCTTATTATACAATTGTTAGTTTGTTAATTATTAGTTTTTACTTACATGTATATTCGATGTGGGATTTGGTTTACTTCAGAAAACGATTTGTTTTTGTATTGTATTAATTGTTCCAAAAGTAAATATGAATCATTTATTAAGTTCTTTAAAATCGTTTATTAAGTTCATAATGATATTATTGTTCTATTTTCAAATTTGACAACCGTTACTTACTAACTTTATTATTCTTTAATATCCTTTTAATTTTGTAGCCGTTACTCATTAATTAAATTCATTATTCTTCAATAGCCTTACATTAAAAATATATATATAGAATGACTTAAAATATTAGGATAATGGTAATTATTTATGATTGTTTGTGCATAAAATATAAAGAAGACAGAAGAAGCTACTATTAAATTTTTCTTTATAGCAAAAACATGTTAAAAAAGAAAAACTTTATCTCAAAATATTTTTCTATACGATCATGTACAATACTCACTACATGAATTCAGTTGTTTAATAATCATACATATGTAATCTTATGATTGAGTTGCAAATTGTTTTGATATCTATTTAATGTATTTACGGTTTTGTGATGTATATAATTTCTTTACTAAAATAACCGTTACTTTATATAAAGTTTGTTGAATTTAGATTATATACTTTGATGACATCTTCTATTGTGATCTTGATTTGGCTTTGATGTAAAATTCGATATATCACCTAAAATCTTGATTGCTCTTGATATTCTTGATCTTTATATAGTTTTGTGTGACATTTATTTTGTGATAACTCAACTCGATGAAAAAAAAATTGTTTAACGCATACTTATAGTCGCATTAGGCTCGGGAGCATGAGTATGTTAATTATAGTGGTTACCTATTCACATGCATGTAGACATACTTTGTGTTATCAATCATAAACGATGTAAACATGTTAATAAAATATATGACAGTAATATGTGACAATAATATGTGACATATATGTGATATAGAAGAAAAAAATTGAAGATATGATTACAATTTATACCAAGTGAGTGGCAATGATATGTTATATGTCTATGAGAACATGCATGTTGTGTGATTATTTTATCGAGTGTATGTGATTACAAAAGATAGTTTAAATAGTTTATCTCTTATGTATGTGTTCCAAACTATCTGCTAAGGCTACATCAATTTTTGTTGTGCACTTTATACCACAAAAACTTCTCTGATTTTGAATTGTACCATCTTCAAACAAGAAAAATATGATATTTGTTTGAAATTATAAGATTATATGAATTTACTAATGGGAGTAAAGGTTTACGTATCTTTTGTGACTATGTAAAGGATTATTATTTCGCATAATGTAAATAATTTAGTTGTACATATATTACCATTTTAAGAGGTTAAAAAGTGAAGATCATGATAATCACATAGAAATTGTGGCAATGTGATAAGTATCATGCTTTTACATTTTACGTGAACTAAATAATTTAAAATTATTTGCTATGTTAAGTTATTCGATCTTGACTATAATGTAAATGTTTTTATTGCGATTTATAAAAGATACATGAAAAGATCATCATTAACTGCCAAGGTTCTTAATTAAAATTTTGTACAATAGGAATATAATCATATAAGTACGTATGGCCTATTGCTAGTTTGAGAGAAAATATTGAAAAAAATAGACTCATTACTTATTGCCATTAACTTACAGTAGGGACATGCAATTCTATCCCAATATACAAATATAGGGTCTATTATTGATTTTACGAAACATTTATATTCAATCATCATCTTCTGCTATTGGTTTTCCTTTTATGATAACTATGAATTGCCTCTAATTATCGTCTCATGTAATGTATTAATTAGTACATGTACCATATTTGAATTGATTCTTTGGTGTCAATATGAGCCAAGATTATTGTAGGAATTGGCAAGACCGGTGGACCATCCCGGGTCAATGAATATGCGAAATGTATAGAAGAACAATAAATTTCTTCTAAGATAAAATTGATTGTTCTCAATAGAAGTTAATTGTTCATATATCACCACCATATTGAAGTGAGGACTTTGTCCTATAAAGTTTCAGAAAGAATATAAAGGGGATGTATGTAGGCATATACATCCGCCATGTGGATCATTTTGAGTTTTAAAATCGATGCATCGTCAAAATGATCATCAAATACGCAACTTAAGGTGCTCATCTTATTAAATGCTAGCATGGTTTCCAAATTGTATCTTTGAAAACGGTGGTGAATACTTCTATATGTTGGAAAATCATTGGAATAAGTGTTGAACTTTACGTATCCAATGTTCATACACGAATTGCTTTTGTTGAAACGTTTATAAAACGTCTTCAGTTGATTGCAAAGCCAATAATTGTGAGAACAAAACTTTTAGTTTATGGGGCATGTTAAAAAAAAATATGACTTCGCATCTTGCCAACAATCTATATGAATCCTCCCCATTAGAATAGTCTTGGTCACTGACCATATATTTCCCATATAAAGTTTTGTGTAAATGTGCGGAACCTGTATTGTAAATCCATCACAACACACACAAATTTGGGATGTTGAAATTGATAATTCATTCAGGGGGAGAATGAGCAGCGAGAAATTTGGAATAAGTTATGATAATATAAATGTTGATCCTCACACTAATGAATATGAACTTGAAGATTAAGGGACAATTTATATTCCAGATCTAGTACTTGCCAAATATGTTTAGTGACCTAAAGAAGTGACTAGATCATATATACGCTGCCAATGCTCCAATTATAATGTATGTCCCAACATGACAACCAATTATTGATAGTGAGTCTATGGCATGGCTGCAGCATGATAGACTAATCGATTCCAAGTAAAAGTCCTCGAATGAATAAATGAAATGGAGCAAGAAAATACTATAACGCTAAAATGAATGTGAGGATCTTGGATTAATGAGTGGCCAAATTTAATGACGCAAGTAAATACTGAAGGATAGAAGTCTCGTGTGATGAGACATATAATTGGGACTTAAAGTCAGTATACATAAAGGTGTAAACTTATTGGATATGCATCTGTCGTTATGAGATAGCGAAATTAAATTGTGACATGTGGTGGATCAAATAATGTATTTTAATATTGTATAAGTCTGGCAATCTGATAAATAATTGATATGCGTCTAAAAGAAAATGAATAGAGCTCATTTGAAGTTGGGATTCCATGAGGGATATAAAATGCATGAAGCATTTCTCGTCATTTGAAATGCTGAAAGCATATAAGAAGGTTTTCAAGAATAACACTTGATCAAGTTGAATAAATCACTATATAAGTGAAAGGCAATATTGTATTAGTTTAAAATGAGCCATTGAAATAACAAAATTTACCCAAGTTAGTTTTAAAGTGATTTGTATTTGAATATGGTATAAGTTACATATGGTTTGATAAGGTAAATGTGAATGAAACTCATGAGGAGGTTTTTCAAGACGGTTGAATACCTTGAAATGAAATACAAAGTTTTGTCATGTTTTATCAATTAAACATCTTAAAGATGAAATCATTCTGCATAATGAAAGCTAAAGAAAGATGTTATATATCTTTATATAGATAAATGAAGCTTATGTTTATGAGGTCAATTGATGAATAAAGGCCCCTTTACTTATAAAGATGATGATCAAAATATCGATTTATAGGTGTCATAGTTAAATGTATGTAAAACATTGATTGTTCTCACTAGTGGTCATAATTGATATAATGTATCATTTACTTTGCATTCATTGATACTATATAACTTGTGAAGTACGAAGATGTGCTCGTATAATGATAAGTATGACATATGTTTAATTCTTCTTGATATGTGAAGGTTAAGTAGAGAACACTTGTTTATATGAGAATCAAACATATATTCTATCAAGACACTTACTATATTGACATTAAAGAAGTTGGTTTATTATATTGGATTGCACCAACTAAGAGATTTAAGTGATTTGATCATCAGGGGGATAGAAGATACACGTTGCACTCTTTTTCCCTTGACCATGGTTTTGTCCCCATAGGGTTTTCCGGCAAGGTTTTTAATGAGGCAACATCCCCGAACGTATAAATGAATTATGTATTTTTTCTCCTTCACTAGATTTTTGTCCCTCGGGTTTTGTCTAGTAAGGTTTTGACAAGGCATAATCCTCAAATGGACATCCAAGGGGGAGTGTTATGGATAATTATAATATGGATGTCCATATCTTATAGGATATTGATTAGAGATATTTGAGTTATATAAGGAGATTACATATCTTCCAATATGTCTGACCCTCACAATTATTGATCTCAAACTGGATATGTATATACAAGAGGAGGAACCGCAATTTCATGGCGTTTAGTTAAGCAGATGATCTCAGCGACTTAATCCAACCATGCAGAAATTATAGCGATACATGAAGCAAGCCGAGAAAGTGTTTGGGATGCATTGTCAACTGAAGGAAGCGTTTATTAAAGGTGACAAAACCAAGCACATTTTACCGAAGTTCTTTTCCACTCATGACTTACAAAAGAATGGCGATATTATTGTTCAAAAGATTCGCTTCAGCGACAATCTAGCGATTTATTTACCAAGGCACTCCTACCTCAACATTTAAGAAATTGGTATATGGCATCGAATGCGGCATTTTAGTGAGCTCAAGTAAAGTGATTATGAGGGGGAATAATACGCACTGCACTCTTTTTCCCTTAGCTATGGTTTTTCTCCCACTGGGTTTTTTCCTAGCAAGGTTTTTAATGAGGCGGTATCCAAAGCGTATTTTGAATGATGTACAATCAAGGGGGAATGTTATGAATATTTATTATATGATTGTACACATTAATCTTCACATTCATATCTCCTAACTAGTAATCTTCACCTTTATGATTGGTCTTGTAACATCCCATTTTGTACTTAATACCATTCATGTTAAGGTCCCTATAAATAGAGGCACCTAATGTATTGTGAAGACACACCAATAATAAGTTATATCTTTCCCTTTCATATTCTCTTATATTTCCTTACTTATTGTTCACATTGTGGTACTAGGCTCGTTGTTATACAACATAATGTGTATTTTAAGTGTCCATCTTCTCATATACTCATAGCCATTCTACATAAATTATTGATAGTATATATTAAACATGCATTAATGTGTATTCCAAGTGTTTATTATCCTTCAAAATAATACAATATCCATCAAAACTGATATGGCAACCATGTGTATGCCGTGGATCGAATTTATACACCAAGAACCCAATATAGCAAACTATTGAAACTATGACAACATAGTTCAAAGCCACTTCCATTATGTATATATATATATATAATAAACATGCATGTTCCATTCTTTCTTCCATTTTTCATGCCATAAACAACGAACAGTGTGACTTTGCCAAACACATTAGTTAACCAAGTTGTGACATCAAGTGAGTAAACATGAGCATGTATAAGTAACAATTGTTGCACTAAAACATAAGTGACTTAAATAACATTTAATCAACTAAAAACCAATACCATGAGGAATTCAACCTATGGTTGAACCGAATAAGCAGTAAACAAAAGTACGTGATTAAAACATCGATAAAGACATTAAAACATTGAAAAGCAACAAAATATTGATTAACCGAAAATATCATCTTCGTCTTCATCATCGTCGTCAAGCAAACGGTAAATTTTATTGCGGCTAAACACGGAAACTTGGTTTCTTTTTTTCCTCTTGATATTGGACATTGACAATACATCATCAAGAGTATCATCGTCTCCATAAAAATGCTCTCATCGTCCAAACTTTCGATTTCAATAACATCGTTCAATTTTCATGGCGCCTTCCCTTTTCCTTTCTTAGACTCGCAAATCACCTCATCAACCAACGGTTGGGTATAAAGTTTTACGTTGTAGTCAAACTATTTAAAGACAGAAAACAACATTACGCCTTCATACGAATAAATGAATATCAGAATCGAAACCAAAAATGAGTAGATAAGAGTGCTACCTCATGATCTTGAAGATCGACATTATCATTCCCGTCTTGCTGTTCAAAGGAGGAATAAAATGTCGCATTTTGCTAAAAGAAAAGTTTGACGTGAGATGTAAAATAACTTTACCGGATTCCATAGTTGATAGTCATTTTCGCAATGCCGAATCGCTTTTTGGTTGCAACGATAGTCAACACATTTTGATTTGTTAACCTCTATAAATGCAAAAATCAAACGTTAAAGTTACTACATTTAGTGACTACTTGATCTATAATGGATGAAAAGAAAGTATTGATTCATACCTCCATCTTATCAGGCCCGGTCCCGAGTTTTGTGATGCCAGTAGAGATTATCAAAAAATGCCCCCAACAAAAATATTTTTCACTAAAAACGCGTTTTTTGCCTTACAGATTTAGTATTTAGTACTAGCTATAAATGCTCTACTTACTCACATTTTCAACTCATTATGCATTTTCTACTTTTTTAATTGTCATTATGCATAACAAAGTGTTAAATTATTTGTCGTTATGCTTAATTAAATTCACCTTTTCTCTTAAAAGACATTAATCCCCCTGTCTATTTCACCAGTCATTACTACCACTTTCGTTAACACCGTCACCGTTCACGGGCGTCAAAATTGTAATTACATGGAGTATTTATAGCTTTTGCACTCACTTTAATGTATTTATACAATATATTTGTTAACTAGCGAAAACTGGACAAAATTAAAATCGATATCTTCAATGGTTTACATATTTGTTAACTCCTGAAAACTGAATAGAAAAACTACTATATTTAACTTAATAAAAAAATACAATATCTTCATTGGCCCAACCAATCAAGACAGTTTAAAAGACTCGATAACTGTTT
The DNA here is from genome assembly GCA_022545495.1 of Chrysanthemum lavandulifolium. Taxonomy (NCBI): domain Eukaryota; kingdom Viridiplantae; phylum Streptophyta; class Magnoliopsida; order Asterales; family Asteraceae; genus Chrysanthemum; species Chrysanthemum lavandulifolium. The sequence continues at coordinate 305,556,116 of CM040239.1, read as the reverse complement.
TTTACAAGCAACTTTAATATTTAATAAAAGGTTAATCATAAGAAATTAGAAAATATTATCAAGAATTATTAAATTGCATATCGTAACTTATATGCTCTTCGTAATTTTCACTATAAAACACTATACCTATATTGAATACTCTATACTTTATAATGAATTGGTAAAAGAGTAATGGAGATAATAAACTACTACTAGTAACTTTTTTGAACTTCTACTACTAGTAATTTAGTTTAGCTTTTATGAGACTTCCACGTGACACACATGAAAGAAATAAAACGTCAAAACCAAGTCTTTCTCTCTGTACTATTAAACCAATAAGGTTCATTTTGACATCATCTTCCTCGTCAAAACACTCACTCATCGGAAAATTTTAACTTCCAGTGCCGATTCCTTTCCAACTTCATCATATTAGGCATCATTTTGACATCTTCTTCCGCCCCTATTCTATCAGGCATCATTTTCATCACAACACAATCTGCATCACATAAAATCGATTCCTAACACCATAAATTTGATGCCCTCGATTTGCTTGATGCCCTGGGCGGTCGCCCACCTCGCCCAGCCCCAGATCCGGCCCTGCATCTTATTGAGTGAGAAGGTATTGTTTTTGTTATACTAGAACTATGAATTTGTGAAATGAAGAAGAGTCGTATGATGTCTATTTATAAGGTCCATGCATCGTTAGAGACTTAGAGTTTAGGCGCCAACATATTTGTTTCAAAATTAAATTTATAGAGATAAGATACAATTTGGTTTGACTGATACTTTGGAACCGGCATGTGGGAAAAAAATTGTTTTGACTTACCACTATTTCCTCAATATTTGTTATTAAGAGATAATTATTGAATTTAAGTGGCTAAGATTTAATGTGGATTGATCCAACGGCAAAAATTAGTTTAAGGAAGTGATGACCGTGCAATAGATAGATAATAGCAACTACAAATAATGTGGTTACCTCTTGGCACATCGCCACTCACTTTCTCTCCAAGACCACCCAACCATAATTTGCTAATAAAGCGACCATAACAACAACCAAAATATACCCCACAAAACAAATAAATAAAAATTACACACAAAAACAATTGAAAGTTTTTGTTTTTTTTTTTTTTTTTTTTGGAAAAAGGACAATCCCGGAAATATATAAAAAACTAAAAAACTTATACATAACTTATATGGACAAACCCATATAAGTAGAGTTTACATGACATTCCCAAAACATGCTTGGGGAACATCACAAGAAAAAATAAAGCCATACAAACATGTTACAAAAACCATTGCAAATAAACCAATAATAAATCCAACAAATCTCCATGATCTTCCAACACCAATCCAGCCAAGGCAGCATAAATAGGAAAAAGGAGCAATTCAACAAGTGAGATTGTCTCCTTAAAAAACCTTTCCGAGTAAAACCACTTGGGAAAAACCACGGATAAGGAAAAAGAGTACAACTCTCACTTGTGACTCCTTAATAATCTCCAACATAACATAACAGCAGCCCAAGAACCACTTCATAACAGCCATAATCTTCAAATCAACAAGAAAAATATCAAGGTTGGCCCAAAAAAGGATATAAACCCACCCATGCCACAAACCAGTCCACCATGCCAAAGAAGTTCCCTGCCATTTCAAACTGACCCAATCCAACAGCATCCAAACCAACACCCAAAGGACCAAATTCCTTTAAAAACAAGGAGAAATGAGCATCTTCCACGTATAAGAAAATAGCAACTTCCAAACACCCATAACTCTTCCAATGAACTCTTAAATAACCAAAAATGTCCACCAACCAAATCAGATCCATAAAAAATAGCATAAAAGACCCATTATCCAGAACGAGAGGACTTCTTAACACTATCACTCTCACCACATGAAATTTCCAGATTACTGCAGCTTCCAAGGATTGTTTAGAACTTCTCACCTTCAAACTTAACAACCTTAACCTAACAGTGTCCATAATAATGCAGCAAATATCCTCAAAACTTCTCACTTTATCCTGAAAATACCTTAAGTTTCTTTCTTGCCAAAGAAAGTACACTACAACACCAATGACAAGCCTCTGAATTATACTCCAAATGGACTTATTCACATGTTTGGCAATAACATAATCAATCACATGGTAGAGGTCATCAGAGACACTTTCCAACTTAATAAGTTTCTTAAAGTGACACCAAACTTTAGAGGAAAACTCACAACCAAAGAACAGATGGTTATGATTATCCTGAACCTTATTACACAGCGAACATCTAAGGTTGCTCCCATTAACCCACAAAGCCAATCTATCCTGGGTTTTCAATTTCCTTTTAACAGCAAGCCATAAAATAAAAGAATGTCTAGGGAGATTTTGACTAAACCAAACCAGCTTGTACCAAGGCACCACACGTTTAGAAGGGATAAGATCAGACCAAACAGTCATAACCGAAAAAGGGCCAACTCTATTAGCATTGGATTTCCATAAAACCAAGTCTTTCCTATCCTTAAAAATAAGAGGAGGAGGAAGGTAGGAAAGGAAAGAGAGCTTATCAGTTAAAGCAGATGGCCATTTCAAGCACCTTTGTCAACCACTCTGCGACCTTTACAACCTAAGGACAAACCACTTCAAACACATCCCTTTTAGATATAAACCCACACAACGGCCCAAGAAAGCACCAATTATCAAACCAAACAGACGTATCACATCCATTACCAATCCTAGTCACCACATGATTTCTCAAGCTATCTCTAAACTGTAATATTTTCCTCCATCCCCAACATACATCGATGTAAGTGCACATCCCAAAAATTTCTATCACATGATCTCCTATCAGAAAGCCTATAAGCATTGACCCATTTAACCCACAATGAATCTTTCTTAGAGACTATATTCCATACGTGCTTAGACATAAGAGCAACATTCCATGTTTGTAAAGACTTGATCCCAAGACCCCCTTGAACCTTTAGGCCACACAACTCTTCCCATTTAACCTTAGCTTTTCCTCTTTGCAACATACCTTGAGACAAAATAAATCCCCTCATCAATTTCTCAATTTCCTTACACACAGAAACTGGAAGGATGAACACAGATGACCAGAAAACTTGTATAGACCCAATAACAGACTTGAGAAGTTGAAGCCTGCCTGCAAAAGACAAACTCTTGTTCTTCCAATCATGCAGTCTATTCTTAACCTTATCAATCAGGGGATCACAGTCCTTCTTGAGTAATCTGGATGAAAGCAAGGGAACCCCTAAATACCTGATGGGGAGAGAACCAACAAAAAAGGGCATAACCTTGAGAATAGCAGATCTTAGGTGGGCTAGGACATTTCCAAAAAACACAAGACTCTTCACCATGTTAGGATTAAGACCAGAAACACCACTGAATTCTTCTAAAGCAGAATTTAAAATAGTCACAGAGTTCACATCACCATTAGAAAAGATCATAAGATCATCCGCAAAGCACAAATGAGTGAGCTTAACCTTACTACACTTCCAATGATACTTGAAACCATCATTTAGATCAATCTTCCTATTAATCATCAAAGACAAAACTTCCATCACCAAGGTAAAGAGATAGGGAGATAAAGGATCACCATGTCTCAAACCTCTCATACCCTTAAAATAACCAAGATGATCACCATTAATACTAACAGTAAAAGAAGGAGATGTCATGCAGCTCATGATCCATTCTATCATCTTAAGGGAAAACCAAAATGAATAAGGCACTGCTTCAAAAAGCCCCAATCAACAGTATCATAAGCCTTATTAATATCAATCTTAAAGGCAAGCTTAGATGGGCCATTCCTCCTATGATAGTTCCTCATCAACTCTTGAGTAAGCATAATATTATCACTTATCATGCTAGAAGGAATAAACGACTCGACTTTTACTCACAAGAGAATTAAGAACACCCTTAAGTCTATTAGCAATAATCTTACTAATACACTTATAAATAACATTGCAGCAAAAGATTGGCCTAAAGTCAGAATCCTTATTGGGAGTTTTGACTTTAGGAACCAAAGAAATAATAGTAGCATTAATTTCCTTTAATAATTTACCATTAGCGAAGAAATCCTGAATAGCTTGGGTGAATTCAGGTCCCACAATAGCTCAAGATGCCTTGAAAAACTTAGAAGAATATCCATCTGGCCCAGGAGCCTTATCATCCTCCATATGAAATAAAGCAGCTTTAATCTTTTCATTGGAAATAGGCTTCACCAAACAATCAGCTTCTATAGGAGACAGCTTATTAGTAAACAAATCAAAGGGATCAGAGATAGGAACCACATCGGCCTTCTTACCCAAAATTCCCTCAAAATGCTTAACAAATTGCTCCCCAACGTCATTTCCAGAATAAAAATTACCCTTCATATCCTCCACGTTATCAATTCTATTCCTGTTTCTTCTCTCCTTCATAACATTATGAAAGAATTTAGTATTGGAATCACCCTCACTCAGCCAAGTCACCTTAGCTCTTTGCTTAAGAAAACACTCCTCATCCATTACAGCAGCCTTGTAAGCATTAAGAGAAGAAATTTCATCAAGTCTTAATTTAGCATTAGAAGGATCCTTAACCATATTAGACTAGAACACAGATTCTCCTTAAGCTTGACAACCTTAGCAGATAAATCACCTTGGGCATACTTCATCTTTCTAAGAGGCTTCTTTAATAACTTCAACTTAGAAGCCATAGAGAACATAGAGAAACCTGGGATATTGGAATCCCAAACCTTCTTAACAGTAGGTAAGAACTCATCTTTGGAAGCCAAAAAATTAGCAAACTTAAAAGGCTTTGGCTTAGCACCAGAAATATTAGGAATATTAAGGACAGAAGGAGCATGATCGATTTACAACAAAATGCATGAACGGAGCATTAGCATTTGGAAACTTGTCAAAAAAAAAGGCACATTACTCATAACTCTGTCCAATTTTTTCAGTAAACCATGAGGATTTCCAAGGCTTTTATTCAAAGTAAACTGCAAACCATACACCATCAAATCACTAACTTCAATTTTGAATAAACACTCTCTAAAATCCACCATACCAGCAGTAACAGAGGAAGAACCCATAGACCTTTCACTCGGATCCAAGATGATATTAAAATCACCCATTAGAACCCAAGGAGAATCCTTAATGGCATGGCAATGCGTAACAAGATCTTTCCAAAGAACAATTCAACCACTACTATTAACATAAGCATAAATAAAAGTGCAGAAGAATGTGTGATTACCATTAACAGATTCAACGAAAACATTCATTAACTGAGAGGTATGGCTATGCAACATAACTTTAACAGCCATAGGATTCCATCCAATAATAATACCAGTGCCACCAACACACTCAGAAGCATTAGACATCCATTCCCATCTTCCAAGAACCTTGGAACATATTTTATTAAGATTTTTCTTCTTGACCTTAGTCTCCAAAAGGCCACAGAAACTAAAATTACCATCCTTAATTAAATCAATAACCTGCTTTTGACTAAAATCATTATTTAGACCCCGGACATTCCAAGAGAAAGCCTTAAGATTCATTAAAAACAGGTTTGTTAGGGGGGTCCATCATTCACTACATCAGGACAACCTTCATCCATCGTCTCAGGCTTCATAACATTAGCCATACCCGCATTATATTTAGAACTAAGAGGAGGCTTAAGAACAAGACCAGCATCATTAGACTAAACCGGAACAACATTCTTTTTAGATGAACCATTATTCAAACTAGCTTTCATACCAGTTTTACCCTGTTGAGGATTACCCGAACCAACACCATCCCCTTATTCTTAACATCTCCACCTTGAAACTTCTGACCACCACTTCTATATTGTTGAAAAGAAGACTGCTTACTAAAGTTTTGCCTAAAATTACCACTTCTAAAAGAACTATGGAAACCCTTGTTAGGAACAACAGAATTGACATTATTGCTTTGCCTAGCATTACTATGATTCACCACAGGCTTATTCTTTTTTCCCACAGCAACAAAACCATCATCATCATGCATACCATCATTACTCTTGACACATCCTTTTTAGCATTCAATGCATCAACAATGACTTTAGCAGCAATTTCTTCTTCCGATCTTGGCCTCGACTTTACAAGACACGTGGAATGACCAAAAGACTTACTGATGAGTGCATAGGGAGGTTTCCATTGGTACTTAACCTCCAACTTACCAATCCTAGCAGGTCTCCGCCTATTTGAGGATACTCAATTTCAAGAGAACTTGAAAGATCATCAACAGCAGAGACTTCCACAAGAACCCTAGCAAAATCCATCTTTCCGACTTCTTCAAACACCTTTCCTTAGCCAATTTATCCATAAGCATAGGCTTACCAATACCACTAAAATCTTACCAATACCATTCCATTACACAATTCCATAGGAATTCCATACACACACACCCAAATAGGAATAGTACTAGGTTCCACCTTTTCAAGCCAAATACCAGGTTCCCATACATTTAAAACCAAAGGGATATTGTTCACCATCCACGGGCCACTCTCCAACACAGCTTTCATCCATTCTTCACTTTTAAACTTAAAATAGTAAATCCCAGCACTAGTCTTAGTAATATCAGAAATACCATGAACTCTCCACATTTTGCTCAAATTAGCATTTACCACTATATAGTCCATTGAGGTTCCAACAAAATAACCATACAGTTGCAAAGCACAAGCCTCACTTCCCTTCTTAATATCTTCCACAGAAATAGCTATCCTTCTTGACCCATCACTATTCTTAGAAACTGACTAAGGTGTAAAATTCATTTGCAATTCTCTATCTTCTATACCCTTTTTCATTTTTTCAGCAAAAGATTCTATATTCACTGAACCATCAGAATTAAGAGCCTTAACACCATTCCTACCTTAAGACCAAGCAGAACTAGACTTATAGAATACACTAGGTCCAAATTGTACACTAGTTAAGCCAACTGTTGGTTTCTTAGAATGCCCTTACCACTCTGCACATTTCCAAACACAAAAGTAGAACCACCATTCTCATTCTCACCAAGACCCTTATTATCTTTCACAAGAACATCAACCCCAACATGCTCAACATCACCATATTGAGCTCATTCGAACCATTACAAACTAAACCGGGATCTACACTACCCTTAACATCATCTCCTAGTTACCCACACCATTCCTAAGAGTATCGTAATCGGAACACCATGATCAATAGGATTCTTAATAAAAGAGCCATCATTACCATCAATGGAACAGTAACTACTATCATTAAAATCATTACTAGGTTTAACCACAGATTCCTTAATTCCTTCCTTAAACACCATTTGAGAAGCAATACCTTTATCATAAGTCATCATATCTAAAACCTTAGAAAGCACCTCATCAACAGGCATAGAATTAGAATTAGAGCGCTTACGATTACCAACCTCAACAGGAGAAGAAACATTACAACTTCTACCCTTACCCGCAATATTTGAATTGCGAAGCCTCTTAAGAATAGACCCCGCACCAGCAGAAGCAGATCCAGGCGATTGAACCTTAATTTTAATGATTTTGGGACGATTCTTCACACCTTTAGGTCTTCCCCTAGATTTGGGAAGACTGGTATCATCATTAGGCACAACAGGATTATGATGTAAACCCTCATCCCTCATCCACAAAACTCTTCAAGAATAGGGTCGGGGGGTTTGGGAGATTCAAGTGGCATATCAACTGAAAAGAGAAAAAGGAATTTAAACAAAGGAATAACAGTAAATAAACACAACAATTGATACTAAAATTGCCAAAAGATCAACTTGTTGTTTTAGGGTTTAAGGGATATCTCCAAAATCGCCAGAGAGGAGAGAGAAAAGAATTTTGTATTATATATAAAAAAACAACAATTGAAAGTTGTGGTTGCCTATCCAACCGAAACAAAATGAGTTATGGTTGAGTTATAATAAGGGGTGTTTTTTGTGAGTTAAAGTTGAAATGTTAAACTGATATGACGCTAACGTATACCGAAAGTTATGGCATAACCTGAGTTATGATACCAAATGATCTTATTGTGAAGAACCGAAGTTTAGAAGAAGAAAAAAAATGGAAGAGATGAGGGTCGGCAGAATTTGGACACTAGGAGGAGAGAAGGGAAGGAGAAAAACAGGATTACCAATTTAGATTCACTAAAAAAAAAACCTATAGTGACGAAAAATTAGTGACGAACTATATTTACATCACTAAAAAGACCATATAGTGACGAGAAAAAGGTTCGTCACTTCATTTTCGTCATTAAGAAAATTTAGTGACGATATTTGTTCGTCACGAAGGTTAAATTGTCTAATCACAAAATTATTCGTCACTCACCATCTATCACCACCTAAGTAAATACCTTACTTCCAATCTAACACTAAAACTAAAAAATACAAGAACTTAAATTGCCACAATGCCGGTGTGTTCTTGAGTTTTGTTCATAAAGAAAATGGAAGTAATGTAAAGTAAACATTTTCCTCCCACTTTTGGGAGGAAACACTTTACTTTCAAATAGCCTAAAATTTCCCCACTTTTACTTCCTTTTCCTTTATAAAAGAACTCAAGAACATGATAAATTTTTTGCTTTCTTTCATTACTTTCTATCTATAAAATATAATAAAACATAGTTTTTTAGCAAGCACATTTAATTTTTTCTTAAAATATCCTTTATTTTCATCTTTCCACGTGGACTTCTCTATGCAAAAATTTTGAAACTTAATTGGTAGTTGTAAAACGCAAGTTTAAAAAAATCAGTTAGGCAATTTATTATTGTCTTTTACATGCGTATATTTAAATTCCCATGGCTCTCATTAATATGTTTAAAAAATATTTAAAATAAGTTAATTTTTATTTTGCACCGGCTTTTACTATTTTATATAGATGAGCCATTAATATGTTTAAAAAATATCGCATGCTTTGATATGTTTTCGGTTTATTTATGTTTTGATGTATAGAATTTTTGGTCCTTTGTTACACCAATATAAAAATCTTCTTCTCATCGTGTAATCTTAAATTGTCTTATTCATATGGTATTATCTTTATCTTGATTTTTCGAAGATCATCATAAAAATCAAGCATAATTTGCTTTGATTTGTTTAGATTTTTAAGGGATGCTATTAACAAGTTTTAATATTGAGCATGGTACGTAACTTATTGGTGAACTTAAATAGTTGCTTGCTAATTACTTTAATTACATGCATACATTTTAGATATAATGACCATTGTATAACCATAGCTGGGAAATTTTTGGTAAAATGTTAGACATAAATTTCACCAATTTGGTTATGACAACACATTTGCTTTTTATTTCAAACTATTTCTTTTCCTTCTGGAAGTTCAATTGTTAAAGTTCATAAATTAAAACTCGTATAATTTATTTAGTCTGATTTCAAACTATGTGTCCTTTTTTTTTCTTCTTTTTAATTCGATTGTTAAAGTTTATAATTTTTTTTTGTTCACTTGATTCTTTTATATGCTCTAGACAGTAGCATCACAGATTCACTCAATTGTTAAAGTGTTTTTTACTTGGTTCGAGTGTTGTCACAAGGCAAAATTTAAGGCTGTTTTTATATATGAAAACTAATATAATCATGTCATTTTTGAAATATATTTTTGGGATGGTTGAAATCCTATCAAAACTCTTGAAATTCGAAACTTATTTTAGATAAATTGTTTTTCTGATTAACAAATTACAATCAATTCTAAGAATGCATTATACTAAAGAACACCTATAAAAACCTTTATTCATGAAATGTAATATCATCATTCATATGCATATTACATCGCTATCGTTACTTTGCTTACTTCTTATCAATAGTCAAATGGCTATTAGGTTTGATAATGGTTTCATCTCGGATCTCAGTGCTGTAAGATACAATTTTATATTACATGGTCGTATCATTAGGACTAGGATCAACCGTTGCACAGTAAACCCAAAATAATCAACATGAAATTCATCATAATGGACGATAGGTATCACATAAATAAGTCATCATCCGTTTCCGTTCCAAAAATTATATAATTTTCTCTATATTTATCCACCTATTGGATTATTAATTTTCAGTATTTTCTAAGTATGTGTATTCTTTAAATTTTGTTAGGGCGCCAAGATGCAAGCTGCGGTTAGGATGGGTCTGCTCGTGCTCAAACATCAATTGGATGAAGGTGATGCGGTTGTGTTGCGGATATACAGTTTTGGTCAAATCCAATCTTCATATTGTCTAACCCGATAAGACTAAACTTTAATAGAAATACCACATCAGGTGTGTTGATTTCCAAGGATCCATTCATGGCTTTGACTTCAACCCCTTTAAAGAGATTTTGCAACGTGAAACTAATGCCTTGGGCCAATTTGTTAAATTTGAAAGATTAAATTTTTGTAGGATGATGTTTAACAAGCTAAGGTATATTTTTTCTTTAGATGTCACAGGGCGAGTAATCGAGTCTCTAAAAATGGACATTCACGATGCAACGGTAAACTAGAGAAAAGGAGAACTCTCAAGCTTATCGACCTTGAGTAAGTCTTTGAATATATTTTTAAAAAATGTTGCTTCTGTTAAACCAAGTGGTAGTTTCATGAACTTTCATGACGATCTAATAACACATTATGATTTTGCGCCATTAAAAACCCAAAGCATAGATAATATTCTGTTGGAAACTAATATATACATGGTGTGTAGAGCTGTAAATGAACTGAACGTTCAGTGAACATTTCATGAACTGTTAGGTAAAAAGTTCAATATGTTTGTTTATTTTTTAAATGAGCGAAAATGAACAATATTTTCCGTTTATTTAGTTAATTGAACAAACATGAACAAAGGTCGCGTCTGTTCATTAACGTCCGAATATGCGTTCGTTAACGTTCGTTTATGTTAATTTATTTATTTATGTTCCTATATCATATCTTTTAATTGTATAATATTAAAATTGTTTGTTTAAAAAAAACACTTATAAAACAATATATTGTGCATAATTTAATAAAGGTTTATGTTTGTTTGTCTATGTTCATTTATGTTCGATCGTTTATGTTCGTTTAGCGTTCATTTAATGTCTTAATGAATGAACATAAACGAACATGAACAACTCATTTTCTTAATAAACGAACATGAACAAGAAATTTTTTCCGTTTAAGCGTTTGTGTCCGCTTATTTGTCCGGTTAAAATTGAATGAACGAACATGAACAAGGCTCCGTTCGTGTTCATCCAGTTCGTTTACAACCCTAATGGTGTAGGTTAAGCTATTAAAATCTTTGGTTGTCAAACCACAAACTTAAACTAAAAGTGGTTATTTCGATCATGTTGATACAGAACATTGATCAATCCAATGGTATGTGCAACGGAATAAGACTTTGTGGGATCGGTTGATGTAAAAGTTTCATTGGCGGGTGCTTATCGCAAGGATGAAAATATCACCTTCTAATAAACATTTCCGTTCAAGATTGTAAGGAAACAGTACCTGTGTTCCCTCTTTCGCGATAACAATCAACAAAAGTCTGCCATCCAGGGACAATCTCTCGCAAGTCGGTTTGTAATTTCCACGACCTGTTCTTACACATTGCCAACTATATGTTTCCGTCCCTCGCATTAGGAGAAAAAAAGGTTGGAGATGGTTAATGGTGATGAAGACGGAAATCTTACTAATTTCATCACCAACGTGGTCTATAAAGAAGTGCTACACAATTTGTGATCACATCTACATGTACAAGTAACTCGGGTTAGTAGAAATAAAGGATCGAAGATGTTTATTTTAATTTTAGGGTTATTTAACTATTGTGTTTCATATAACGTGTGTTTCATTTTTACCCAATTGCATACTTTACATTTGTTTACCTCTATGTGGTTCTTTCTAAATTATAACTTTATAATACGCAATGCCATTCACTACTTTTTGATGTTTCTTAAAAATACTCGTGAATTTCACGGGTCTTTTAGCTAGTTTCTTTTATAAAACTAACTTGAGTACACACCGAGGTTTTATAAAATACTCCATAATACACAAACACAGAATTGGTAATTTGGTATCATTCTGTCCATATTTTTTTCTCTTTGATTTCACACTGAACGTACAATACGATTATTTATTAATACATAAATATCCTTCTTCTCCCCCAGTTCACACACTCAACACACACTAGTCCGGCATGGCTAGCAGCTACCGAATCTGATCTTGCACTATTTCGCCCTAATTTGTTCTTTAATTCATAATTATTACTAGTTAATTTCATCTTAATTCGATAATGTTATGTTACTTTTTTGTGTTTCATCTACTTTTTTGAGTCAACGAGTATAGTTGAGTTGATTGCCTCTTTGATTCTGACCTAATGCTGATGATAAGGTTTAGGGCTAAAATTGTGGTTATTTGATTGTTGGTTTGAGTTTAGAATGTGTAGGTTTAGCGGATTAGAATTTGATAAGATTTAGTTGCTCTAAATATAAGATATTTAAGCATTGCATGCCGAGTGTTCGATAAAATGTCTAGCAAAACTAATAACACTTTACATGCTTATTCTGTTTTGTGGACAATAAATGACTCATGGCATTCACTTGTTATTTTGGGGTAAGAGCTCACTCTTTTTTACAAATGCGTCAAATCATGAAGAGCGTGAGATGCTTCTAGATTTAAGTAGTTGGCTATTAATCTGTTAAATAGGTCTAGAAGAGTGTTGTTTCAGATTGCTGAGAATTATATTGCTTTAGCAAATCAGTATGTGTCTTGGTAAATTAGTACTGTCAAAAAACTAATGTGTTAGGTGTAAACGAGCCGTTGAAGTTAATGAGTGAGGTTTTGGTGTTGTGTGCAAAAGGGTTAGGTAAAGCAAAAAAAGTCAAGGGAAGTGTTGCATTGAAGGAGTTAAGGTTATGTCACACCTCATTTGCAAAGAGATGAGTTTGAGAGTATTTTGAGGTGTGTGAATGTTTTGAGAGATGGTGAGAAAGGGGGAAATCATGCGAGTTTGTGTGTGTTAGCAATGAAGGTTAGGTTAGATTTAGGGAACTATGGTGAGGCAGAGAAGGACTTGAAGGGTATGGTGGTGAAATAAATGGGTTTTGGATAGTGTTTGGGTATTGACAATGGGTTTATATTAGTGCTGGTGCAACGTTTAACCTCTGTTTTGACAAAACCACAATTCAATGTCGATCATTTGCAACAAATGATTGTTCCTTGGTCCTTTTGACACGAACTTGGCTTTGTTTTTCTAGATATTCGAGAAAATCCATAACCACAAGATCACTCCAAGAAGCTCTAAAGGAAGCTTCATGGCTGCAAAGCATGGTAAGTAAATCAGTTAGGTGTCAACATAAGTAAGGTCCCTATATTGGGTAACACTTAATCAACTCATAAATTATTAATACCTCGATATCTTCACGAGGGATTCCTTTATTAGGGCAATGGGATCATTTGCAGCGTGTAAATCATAGAGCAATGCATTCAAGAACTTATAGTTTAATGAATATATGTGATATGTTAATAAACTTACTAATGGAAAACTTCCTGGATGCAAAGTAGAGGTGTGTGTACATGCTTTATAGAATCTGAGATACTTGATTAAAGTAAGTGTAAATAATGTCACGGAACTTGTATTTGCTAGATTACTTACTATAAATAAAATGATATGTACTGGTTTGTGTTTATTGATTTGAAATTGTTTAGTTGTATGCTGTATATTAGTTTGAATGTATGCACTTCACTTATGTATGATTTCAAATCAATAAACAAAATGATATGTACTGGTTTGTGTTTATTGATCTGACTTGCATTTGTTAGATAGCTTATTATGTATGATTATCATATTTACAACTTTTTGTTTCTCGAAATCAAATTGTTCAGCTCCTTGTAATGTAACTTCTTTCCAAATTGGTAATCAATTCAGTATTCATTGTGTAACCAAATGAAATGATCAAACTGTTCTACAATGTGATTAACCTCTGTTTTAGTTTGTTTATCATTTGATTTTGAGATTTTATGTGCAAAGAAATGAAGTTAGAAAGGCTATTTTAGTAATTGTTTTTTTCTTCTTAGATGTTTTTAACCGAGATCTGATGCATTCCTAAGAGTGTGTTTGGCTTCATGATATGACTAGTTTTTGACACGGGAGTTGGAAGCTACGCCGAGGAGTTTCAGGATATGAAGTATATAAGTGAGTAAATATGATTCAAGGTAAGAACTTGATTCCACTGTCCTTATATATATTTTAGATTGTTTGAACCGAATGGAGGACTAATTAGTGACTTAATACGTTTAACTAGAGGTTTTTTGGGTAACATGGGTTTCCGCCTTAAGAACTATTGATTTTGACCTTATTTTGTTTATGGGTAAAATGACTTGTATATCACGAATGGAACACATCATAGATTCTTATGCAAACTGGTAGCTTGGATCAACACAGAGTACTGATTCTGTAAGATCCTGTAGTTCTGCAATAGATTTTTTGTAACTGTTAAACAAAGATTCTGCTAAACATTACCATATGAAATTTAATTTTTAATGAGAGTGTGATGGTTCTATATTTCACACCAGTTTGGTGTTTGTTATATTTATAAAATTTCTTTTCTTTGTACTTTATAATCAGTCACTCAGTGTCAGTGTGTTCTAGATCTCTCGGAAAATCCACCTAGGTGTTACGCTGCTTACGCATAAAGCATTAGCTTAGGCTTTGACTAATTAAGAGAACTAGCTAGTTTTCAAAGTCTATCATAATAGCTAGTTTGTTCTTGCATTTACATACTTTTTATGTTGCAACATTATTGTACTCATAAGCGCTATTAATATTCAACGAATCGAACAGATATGATGACCCAACATCATAAGTAGCGCAATATTCATCACAACAATTGAATTTAACCAGAGGGAATCGAACCCAGGTCTGTAACATGGCAGAGTAGTATTCTACCACTAGACCACTGGCGACAGATAACAAGAAAGGCAAAAAAATAATGTTGTTGTTGCAACATTATTGTATTCTCACATGAATAATGGTTATTATGTCAACCAACAAGGTGGAAATTATGGTGTTGGTCTAGGAATAAGAAACATCTCATACATTTAGAAAGCAAGTGTCCTCGAGATATGCATTTGTAAAGCCCAAAATTTGACTCATTGTCTAATACTCTTACAGTTCAGTAAGGTTTCATGATAAAAGTTATTTTTATAGTCTTCAAGGTAAATTCTCAACTGATATCATCTATTTATATGATACGTTTTTTGTATTTATGTTCAGGCAAAAGAAGAGAAGTTCCTGAACTGCTTGTAAAATCACGTGTTGTGATCACTAATAGGAAAGAACGGCGTCAGGTATCTATATCTGAAGTAATTTTACATACCTGTCGATATCAGATTGACAACTCCTTGGTGGTTTACATATTATTGGATTAGGAAGAAATATGACAGTGCTTATTCACCTTTTAGCATCCCCAATTTACTTGTACATATTGATTTAGGAGGAAGTAAGATACAGTCATGGATAGAACATTATCAAGTCATAACATATGTAGTTTAGAATCTGCATACCTAATATAAGATGTGTTTGCTGAGTGAGAAAGTATAACGAGTCCTATGTTCTTCACAAAGACTGTACATGGTTTTTAGTAGTCAAAATGTTATTGGGATTGATATCAGTGTCTACCATATGGTTTCGTTTATCGTAATCCGGTTAATAAGACTGATGTTGCCCTGTTCATGGCTGTAAATTGTACACTATTTCTCTGGTTTAAGTAGAATGGATAACTATATTGTGAGTCTTAGGGTGGTCATGATGGTTTGTGAGATATAAAGGACAAAGACTTGGTGTTAAGATTTATGGTGATCAGGTTGCTAAACCTGGTGCCATTATTATTCGACAACGTGGTACTAAGGTATATTGCTTTTAGTCTGTTAATGTGGAATTTGGCCCAAATTTGTAAGTATGAATTCAATTTAGGCTAAATTCAATTGAAATGTGTGAGATCTGATGTGCGAAACTGAATTTTGTGAAGAATTTAAGTTAGTTTCAGAACTAGGTGGGAGCTGTGGCTTGTAGTTGAATTGGCCTTTCCTATGTTTTGTTTTAGGCGAAATTTGCTACTTGAAGCTGGTTTATTTGGTCAAGGACTCTAGTATATATAATAGTTGGTTAAATTTAGTGGCTGAATTTAGTCAAAATTGAACAATTTGCAGCCTTGAATTAGATGCATGTTTCAATCACATTTCACTGGATTCTAAACGTTATGTTTGCTTAAGATAAAATGCTTGCTTAAGATAAAGTGCTTAGTTGTGAGGCTTCGGCTATTAGAAACTTGTTCTGCTATATTAGAATTGGTAAAGTTAGTTAACCATACATCCTTTCTCGTCTGTGAAGTCAAATTAAACTAGCTTATGATCGTATGACTTGTCTTCATCTGTTAATAGCATGCATATAGTCTAATAAGCAAGTTTGAGCTTTGTTTAACAAGCTAGAGTAGTGTCTCCCGCCGCTAAAACATGACTATTTTACTCAAGATCAAACACCTCGTGTGATGAGTATTGCTCAAGGCTCGAACCTGCTTGCATATATCTCATCTATACTTAAATGAGCTCTATATAGTGGATTGCACTCCTGTTGCTGGTGGTCCATTTAAATTTGGCCGAATGGCACTAATCTGGAGACTTTTGGTAGTATCATTTGCCTTTTGGCCCTTGTTTAATGTGGCGCAATCACACCTCATTATGTTTCAATTGGAAACATGTTTAGTTCTATATGCTTTTTATTTAAAACATGTGATGTTGTTTGTTGCCTCTTATTTTTATGCAGGGGATCGAGGAGGAGACCACGATTTTGATGAGCCCGAAAATTATGTTGACGCATGAGATAATGTGTAATTTAAGTCTAGATTCTCTTACGGAACCTTATTTTTGTTTGTTTCTTTACCCTAGTGCCAACGAGATACTATTTCTTTTCTTTTGTACCTTTATTGTCTATAATTGTTTGAAACAATTGTGATATTTCCGCTCTAAGTATGGATATAGTATTTGCTTAGTATTGAGTATCAACTAAACAAATGTTTCACATTTCCTCTTTGGTTGGTAGGCTGTAATGATTGACCAATAGGACGTAGCCTTTTAAAAGTGACGGAAACAATAGTTAGTGACGAGGTATTTCGTCACTATTGAACGTTAAGGTTCCGTTAGTTTCCCGTTACGTTCATCCAAAAAATGACGCTTATATTTCGTCACTAATCAAATTAAATAGTGACGTCTTTAGCCACTTCAGTGACGGAAATTAAGTGACGAAATGGGTTGTCACACACCTTTAAGTGACGACTTTAGCTCGTCACTAATTTAGTGTCAAACTTAATTTCGCCACGTTTTAACTTTGTGACGGATCTATAGTGACGACAAGTGACGACCTTGATATTCGTGACCAAACTGGTTTAGTGACGATTATTCCACCTTTAGTGACAATTTTCCTGTCGTCACTATAGCCTTTTTTCTTGTAGTGATATTGGTAATTGTCTTGTCCCATTCATTAATCAACCAAAAATATATAATTACCCTAGCTAAAAGACCCGTGAATATAATTTAAAAAGAAGCTAAAAATCTTGATAATAACTTTTGTATTACCCAATTAGCTGTTAGAAAGGTACATATTAGTATACGCAAAGGCTAATGATTCGTACACTCACTTTTTTGATTCGCACACTCCACTTTAAGCTATACAGAGTTGTACAGTTGTTATATGTTGCATCTCCGGTTTGTACACTGGAGTGTGCAAATAAAAAAAATGAGTGTACGAATCAACACTCATACGCAAAACCCTTTACCCAAAAACTAGTTCATAGAAAGTTGTACACATGAAACACGTGTAATCAACTGGTGGAAGCTTCAAAATGTGCATTTTTGAATCTCTTGGATGTCATCACTCTCGCAGACCATGTTAACTTGCAAACATCCCTGCTGCCCATTTTGATCGTTAACTGTTTGGATACATATAAAATGAACGACAACCAAAAGACCTTAAACTCCCTCCTTCATTAAACTCCACTCCTTCGATTGGATTTCTAATAGATATAAGAAGACATTTTGTGATTAGGTGAAGTGGTTTTCAAATTCTCAAAACAGACTCTTTTATGTAACTTTGTTTATGTGACATTTTGCTAGTTAATACAATTGACGTTAAAAAAAAAGCTATACATCTATCATTGTCACTTTGATATCATACATAACACAAGATTTCATCTTTCTGACATTTCCCTAACTTTATGATGAAAAAAAATGCACTCTAGATTAGATAGATACACATAATGTCATTAGGCTCTATTTTAGTTACCAGTGAGTAGTGAACATCAATCTTCATAATATAGGGGGCTCCAAGCCTTATCCTTATAGTTAAGGGGTGCTTCTTTTAGTAGAAAACCAAAGGCTATCCTTGATGTCGTATATGTCACACGTGATAAGCGTTTCACCGTTAAGGTAATCGGCGTGTGCCCTACCCAGAGGACCATATTCAGGGAATCTTTTGTGATTCTTGGTTTTGTACTCTTTTTTCATTTAGTGCCCATTTACTTTAGTAAATTTGTGTAGCTAGGTAAATTCAGCTAAAACGTCATTATGTCATCAAGGCAACTACTATCAAGATCATGATAATTTACTCAGGACGGAGTCAGGATTTTATGTTAAAAGACCAAACATTGTGATATATATAACAATTTGAGCAGAGTAAAGTAAAGATTGCATTTCCATATAAAAAACGATCACATATTGTTACATGAACTTTATAATCATGTAATTTATGGTTGTACAAACATCAAGAAATTTTTTGGTGACCTTTCTACAATTTAAGTGAATAACAAACCTAATAAAATGCTTTAGTATCTTTGAATCATCAATATTGAAAGAATAAATTACCGACACGAAAGATGGAGAAAAACAAATACCTAAAAATTAAGAATTAGATGCAATAATAAAAAGAAAACAAAGATGTAAGATATAAGAATTAAATGTAAAGTTCAGCGTTTATATATTACATAAAGTGATTAAGGAACTCTTGTATATATCATTATGTTGCATTGGGCTTATATTATTCTAAACATATGGGCTCATTGGCGGGGGCCTAGCACCCGCTAGTCACCCCCTTCCTCCGCCTCTGGATCTACTAGTGTTTTATGAAAACACATGGAAATGATCACACGAACATTTCAGTTAAATTGTGTACATCTAATTTAAAGACATGTCATTCAAATAATTAAAACATAAAAAACCACATATATTTACCGATAATTATGTCATGAAGTAATCAGTTTTGAAAGTAGTAAACACATATTGAAACACTTTATAATTCAAGTACCTAATTAATACAATGATAAAAACACATAATATTTTAGTAGCTTAAACTCGTCTTATATTCAACAAAGTAAAAGTTATTAGATTGATAACTATGTCTCATTCATTAATGAAGCAATAATATATAATTAAATACAATAGTCTAAAATATAGGCTTGGATAATAATCCACAAGTGATAGCCTATACAAAACTAGTAACAATAATAATAAAAAAAATACATGTTTTGTTTGTGATTTACCAAAAATCACACTTGTTGTCACTATTTGATTTTAATTACGTAAATAATCCCTAATTTTCAAACTATACATTGATAGTCCCTATTTGAAAAATAGAGACTACATGATGAGGATGCCGATGATCCATAAAGCCCGGGAGTTGATGCATATACACAGTCTCTGATAAATCAATGTTAAGAAAAACATTCTTAACATCTGGCTAATGAGCATGTCAGTGTCTCGTCAAAAGAAGACTAAGAATGGTATGAATGGTGGTCGGCTTAACAACCGGACTGAAAGTCTCATCACATTCAATGCCAAGTTGCTGACTATTATAGTTAGCAATCAATCGGGCTTTATACTGAGTCAACTTACCATCGGCATGAAATTTATGTCGAAATAACCAAATAGATCGCACAATATTGGCACTAGTAGGTTACTGAAACCAAAACCCAAACTTTTAATTAATGCGTTTTCATCATACATAGCATCCCGTCAATGTTGATCGACAAAGCAATGGATGGGGATTCGTGAACGGAAAGATACAAGAAACATGAAGGTTTAGACATTGAGTAGTCTTACGGTGCCATCTCGATTCGAGTAAACATTGGGTGAGTCCGGAGTGGATCACTAGAGATGGTAAGTTGGGTTTGGGTTTAGGCCGGTGGTTGCGATTGGGCCTGGTCCGTGGGTAGTGATGGTTTTTTGGCTGAGGTAGGCCTATGTTAGAAGGAAAAACCCGGTGGTGGGCCACTAGACGGGTTTGGACAGGTAACAGGTTGAGTGTGGTTGGGGTTTGAGGTTCAACGGCTGTTGGTGTAGGAATATAGAGTTGAGGATTGTGGAGGACATGTCATGTAATCAATAATGAGATGTGTCAAGAAAATCGTATGAAGGAGATGTGGTAGTCGTGAGAGATCCAACCGGGAATCGAAGCTCGTCAAAGGTTACATGTCTAGAGATGATGATTTTGTTGTTGGTTAGATCAAGTCATCTATAGCCTTGGTGATAAGTCGGGTATCCTACGCATATACAAGGCATGTAACACCCCCAAAATAGGCTCAGCGGAAGACTTTACTAACTTTGGGGTGCTACGAAATTGGTACATAACACAAGGATAGCGAACAACATAAACGAACATTCAAAACTTGAAAACATAGTCATCAGTAATAAATAAGTTTTACATTTCTTGAAAAGTGCGTAAGTAAGCCCAATAAAATAGTTTTGGAGAAGGGTCCTCATTTAACATTAGAGTGAGAAGGATCTAAAACCATGCCATCACTGCCAAACGCCTCCCCAAAGATTACCAAAGCTTTCACATCAATTACCTGAGAAAAACATGCTAAAAGGTCAGCATAAAGCTGGTGAGTTCATATGTTTAAGTTCAAATTCAGTAGTGGACCTGTAAGATTTTATTTGCTATACGAGACTAAGATAGATGCACAATAACATATAATCACATATCAAATCACAAGTGGGATCCCAAGCGACTCAGCCAGCACGGTTGTAGCATGGTCAAACTACCCTGGTCTAGATCGGAATAAATAACCATTCACAGCTAGGTATCACGTTATAGCATCAATATGCTACCCTAGTATCATTCAACAACTACACACATCTATCTAATCCAGTCAACGCATAATCAAATCAAGAGATTTAAAAGGTCCAAAAGAGTAGCACGTTTTCTCACCCCAATTTAGTTAAAATAGAAATAAAAATAGGGCTATGAAACTCACCTTAACAAGGGAAATGCACAAACAATCACTCTAGAGGAGAATAGTACAACAACAACAAGTAATATCATAGCACAACGGACACGGCTCAACCTAAAATAAAAAAAGACGCGACTCAGTATTGATCCTCACGAAGTTGCCAAAATAAAGTCGCATAAAACGTAAAGATTCTTGTATGTTGAAGCATAACGATAGAATGGAACACTTGGCTTTGTCACTTGTGGAATGACGACTCAAATAATGCACACTATTCACAATGTTTCACACAGTTCTACTAACTCGACAACCAACTCACGCAACTTACGCGACCAAAACAAACAAGAATATGTTCGTCATATAAGTCACAAAAAGGTCGGGTCTAATAGATTAAACCATGCGTTAATAAAGTGCTCGAAGGATTCGTCAAGTCTTATTAGACTCGTCAACTTAATAAGGTTGGCGTTCCCTTCGTCTCGTTAATTAATTCGAGGTAAATCTAGATGGGTTGCACGTAAAGACATTAGGATGGGTTGTCATTAATAATCTTTTCTTCTCATATTTATCGGGCTCTTATGGGACTCGTCAATCCAATAAGTCCAAATAAATATGATAATAGACTTTTATTAACGTTAACCAATCCGCGATCAAATTCACATTAAATTTCTTAAAGAGAAAACCGTCTCGAAATGTATTACATTATTATTTCTTTTTAGAATCATTGATTAACTTATACAATTAAACTATCATTTAATTGTATTATTTAATGCTCATGACTTTTCAAAACTTAGTATATTTAACTCATTCGACCTATCATTTCGAGTCAACCATTCTCGAGTCAATACTAATTGACTCGAGCCCATCTAATCCTAAGTCCGTTTCCCAAGTCAAGTATCTAATTCGGGTCATAATCTAATAATAATATAGTCCAAATGTCCATATACTCATAAAGTCCATATCGGCTACTCGTGGTTAATCCAAACCATAAGGTCTCGGATGACTCACGAAGTGCTCAAATCATCACGACTAAAATCAATGACATTATCATAACGCCTTAGACATTTATTATTATTAGCATTGTTATTATTTATCCGTTTTATTTTTCAAGTTTTGATATTTTATCATCAATAATATCACAAGATTGACCAAGTCAACCCAATCCACCTGAATATCAAAACTGCCAAGATTGCCGCGACCACAAGGTCTCGGTCTCAAAATCCCATTTGTGTGATAACTGCCTCGCCAAGGTTACCCTTGGCTGCAGAAACCTTAACACGAGCCACGCCGTTACACAAGTGTGTCCCGGTCTCAAAACCTCATCAAGATACCCAATAATATCACCACAGCCGCACCACCACTAGGGTTTGGTGGCGGCGGTGGTCACATCCAAAAACAAAAACAGCCAACAACATATCACCACAACAATTATTCCACCCCAAAGAGTCTTGGGAGACTCACGTCACCACAACAAATCCACACCGAGGCACGGTAACCTCGGTTACCATGTCGGTTACACAACAACCAACACAAAAATCATCACCATCGAATACTACTCGACCCAAAACTCTAACCAAGGTGCCAAGACTCACGTTCCACAAGGACTCAAGCCAAAAACAACCATGAAAGCACAGTTTACCACGGAAATAACACAAACCAAGCACAGGTATACACGTGAAATATCACGGTAACACATGCAAGACAAAAACCCAAAACGTCCAAAACTAAAAATGTAGATCTAGGGCGCGTCGGTAGATTTCACCGCGCGTACCCTATGTCAAAATGATTACCTTTCGACGATCTATCATTTGGTATAAGTGGTGTGATTTTCTGGTGACGGGTGGCTAAAATATTGGCCGGAGAAGACAGCGGTGGAGGTTTCTGGTCGCCGGAATTTTAGAGAGAAGTGAGAGAGAAAAATGTGTGTTTGTGTGTCTGTTGTGGGGTTTTATACCCCAGGAGGGACCGAAAGTATAAATTCCAAAACATAAGGGCGCGTTTGGTAAGTGTTCCGAGGGACTAGTTGCGCAATTTCTCCAAACTTTCACGATATTGCTTCTCGAGCTCGTTTCGACCCTCAAACGTTGTCAAAAATTCACGAAATTTGCGCCGTTAGCTTTAAAATAATTTTTCCATTTGAAATGACTATAAACAAGACTACTCTCGATAAAATCACAAATATATATATAAATTACCAAATAGCTCATGCCGGTCCGCTTTGTGCTAACATTTCACACGTTCCAAGATGATTTCTCGTTTTTCGACCAATCCAAGTTTTAAAATGTTTCAAGATTTTCAAAAAATGCCACAAGTATGATGTGGTATGGAAATTTGTTCTCGAAAATTTACCAGTTGTCACAAGGCGTGACACGAGGAGCTAGTTTGTGAGGAGAGTAGAGGTGTGGGTAGCATAAGCATCCAAATATGCAAACGTGAGAGTAGTTTTGCTTTTTGTTGAACAATTTGGTGATAGGGATTTCATATTGAGTGGTGGTCGATGGAAGAAGGTTGAGTAATTAGGCAGCCATATAAAGTACCTAGACCCAAAAAGAAGGTGGAAGGTGGGCTTGACAAAGTAACATACGAATCATATTATTGATAGTACTAATCACACGTTCCGATTTTCCATTTTGTTGGGAGGTTTTGGGACAAGAGAATCACATTTGAATGTCGTTCTTAGCGAAAAGGTCAAGAAGTTGGGTGTTGTCGAACTTACCACCATGGTCACTTCAAAACCACGAAAGTCGCATATAAATTGATTTTTAAATGAACGAAAATGAAAAAATTATTAAACACTCCAGAATTATGCTCAAGGGGTAAATCCACAAATAATGAGAGAAATGATCAAGAATAAAACATAGTAATTAAAACTACTCGTACTAATAACGGGAGATGTCAAAATATCTACGAACAATTTCAAAATAGTGAGAAACAATAGATTTAGAACTGGGAACATAAGTTTCACTTGTTTACCAAGCTGACAAACATGACGAGACTTCTCTTTATTACAAGAAATGGAATTACGAGAAACAAGAAAACGTATCACTTCTTCATCCGAATGACCGAGGCGTTGGTGCCACATGGTAGGATTGTTGGACTACAAAGCACTTGGAACATAAGGCAGGTTGGTTATTGGGTAGAGATCACATGAACTGTCACATCTGAAGAGGATATAACAAGTCAAGAAATCCTTTAGAGAAAAACCAAAAGCGTCAAATTCAATAGTGCAAATATTGTCCTTAGTAACCTAACAAATAAATATAAGGGTTTTAATAATATTTGGGGTGACAAGAACATTATGAAGGTGTAGAGGACGATGAAGTGTGGGAGGATGCTATGGACCATGTTAGTGACGTGTATAGTTTTTCCACACCAATACAAACCGATGGATATAAGCATTTATTAAATACATTACTTAAGCTATTAGAATTAGAGTTAATATGTGATGACGCACTTGTGTCCATATTTCAAGATGGATCTTGGAGAGTCATAATGTTAAATGCGTGCAGAAGTATTGTCTCTTGTGTTGGAATATAAGTTGGAGTCCACCAAGTATACCCAATTGAGTGGGTTGCTCAATGGGACAGCGAGCTAAAGGAGCAGTGTAACACCCCCAAAATGGTACAACGGAAGCACACATGTCATGGGTGCTACTAAATTGATACCACAACAAAAGTATAAGATAACTGGTTGTTATTAAGAAAATTTTCATTCATTGTTGAGAACAAAATTCACATCATTGTTTAGTGCGGAAAACAGGCCCATAATAAAGCGGTCCTCATTTAGGTTTATCAAAGAAATCTATTACCATGCCATGCCCTTGCCTTGCGCCTCCAAAGTTATGTTATCGCCTTATAACCTGAAAATACATGCTAAAAAGTGTCAACACAAGGTTGGTGAGTTCATAGGTTTTATTTAAATACATTTATGAGTTCAAAAATGGTGAAGTAACCCTTCAGTTTTGTGACCAATGTGCCATCGTGTTTACCTTGAAATAAATCGTTCATTTGTGGACCGTGTGTGCGTATAAGGCCATTACAACGAATATTATGTCATATAGTGTGACTATTACGCTAGCACTAAGTTCATGCAACCAAAGCTACGATAGTGGTGTATGCAAAATGTAGTCATACTAATAGGGGGCCCATTGCGAGTGCTTATCCCGATACACTCGATTCCAACATGCTATACGTTTCGCATTGACCCATGTGTGGCCAACCGAACGGAGGAGTCACCCCCAATAGATCTATTTATAACCTTCGTACTTTCCAGCAGGAATTGACGGTTCATGAGTTTGGGCATTGTTGGATTTTGGGGCTTGGTATGTAAAGGATCAAATAAAACTAAATGAAAGATTGATGGTTGAGATTTATCATTTGATATGTAAAAGATTTTTTGTCCTTAAATGATTTTAAATTATATAAAATTAAATAAAATATTAATTTACAATTTAAAATATGAATTATATGTCGTCACTTGTGCCTAAAGATGTTGATTTTTGTTAAACAAAGTTATAGCATACTGAAAACGAAGTTTGTTTGTTCCAAAAGAGTAGCCTTATTTTTGTGAACTAAAAACATTTTATTAGGTGGTCACGTGACAACTAATATTAGTTGAGTTAGCATAAGTATTAAGAGTAAGGATCAAATTATAAATAAAATTAAAATGAAAAGGGTGAGAAGAAACCACAACCACACATTTTAGATGTACCTATAAATATAGATGCATCTCCCCCGAAATTTCTCTCCTTCATCTATACTACATATAATGAGTGTATGGTCAAACCTTGAAAAGTGAAATCTTGAAAGTCAAAAGTGAGAGAAATGCATAAAACAATTAATACTCTTATTAAAACACCCCATTACCTAAAAGTACAATAATTTATTCACATTGTACAACCAAATAAAAGCATATATAACAAATTAAAAACAACCAATTAAAACACCATTTATTAAAAAGTATCATAAAATTTTCACAATGTACAATTTAAACAAACTACAACATAATCCAAAATATAAAATAATTAAACACGCTAATTAATATTATTTTTAAAACTCCCTAAAATGAAAAATACATGTTATTATACACGTTATACAAATTAATAAAACAAACAAAGCTTCATACAAGCTAACAAGTTGATGGTTTATATCGTTTTGAAAACCGGACCGGACCAAATGGTTCAACCAGGAACCATTGTCGCCACCGATTCGGCTAACCAATAAAAACTATCTGAAGACGAACCAAAAAGGACCCGTTGAAACCGATACAAACAAGTGTAATTAGGTCTTATCGAGATCTATTTATCCGCTTAATCGTCACAGGGTACCCGCCACCGAAACGTGCAGGTACCCTGCTATACTATATATAAAGGAAAAACTAAAAAGTAAAAAGTGAAAAGTTGAAAAAAAAAAAAGAAATGTTGAACACATATTTCAAAACGAAACTATTAATACACATCGTAAACCAAGTTAACCCGGGACGCTTCAAACCAGGCGGGTTGACGTTGTTTAATTTGACCCGTTTTCGACCCAACCCATCGGGTTGACTCGGTTTAAATCGACCCGTTTTTTGACTGGAACGGTTCAACCGGTTGAACCACCCGGGTCGAACTGGGTTTCAAAACATTATGTTTAATCCCCAAATCTTTAAACTTTTATTATTTTTCGTTTATAACCCATAAACTTTTCTTTATCATTAAACGATTTTTCGCTATAAATTCCGTTGTTATGCACGGATACTCATCTAGTTTGAAATAAGTGGCTGAAATTTTTTCATTTTTCTCATTTCAACTTTTCTTCTCACTAGATCTAGTATTAATACATAACTAAAAACTTATGTTTAAATCCGTACATGCACGGATTATAACCAGTTATATGTATCAAATTACATAGCTAGTTCAAATCCCAAATACATTTCCTTTCAGAAAAGAGAGTAACCAAATCAAATCACCAATCTACAACAAACAGCACAAATTCAAACTGCTTATAGTAAAACTATCAAACAGCAACATGAACAGCAATACCAAACTAGTCTAAAACCTTGAACTTGATGCATCAAATTGCTTGGTCTTCACTCTTTTGGCATCATTTGTTAAGGCGAAGTAGTCTCATCTGTCATGAATCACTAGCCTCCATCCAAATGATACACCAACCCAATGCCACCAATAAACTGCCATTCGAAACACCATAAGCATACGATGAACTCTTTTGACACTACATGATATCCAACTGTCACTTTTTTAGTAGACTTTTTTAGACATCTATGAGCATGCTTGTGTTATTGCATTGTAAACGATGGTATCAAAGAAACTACATAAGCTTGAATTTTAGATCTTGGATCCCCAGTTATGCAATTGACCACTTATCAACACTCCCGTGCAAATGTTCTGACACGAAAACTACAAAGAAGATGCAGCAAGATCTTTTGTTCCAATACTTCTTCACATCCAAAAGCCTGTTAGCCCTGAAATCATGGCCAAACAAATAAAATGAATTAAGCCCTACTCTCAAGTAGGCCAGTTACTGCATTAGACTAGATCTAAGTTCAAGTGCTGCTAATTATTAATAGAGATGGACTCACTTAGAGCTGTAGGTCCAACAATGCATTACCCATTCGCTTTGGCTGGTATGTTGTGGATGAAAGCTTGTAAAAGAGCTTCAAACTTCCCATAACTCAGGTGTCTCGGTCATGATTAAACCAAAACTGAACAATAATAACCATATCAAAGTCAATTCAAACAAGTTTACTGTACAAAGAAACTATTGATATGCCGTGAAATTTACATTAGCCAGGTTAGGTTCGCACCAGCCCAAACCTCAAAAACACATGCGGTTGCTTGCCAAATTCAACTCTTTAATTTATAAAACGTACATCATATTAGTGCATCCTTGACTATTCATGCTGCATAAGCTCTGCCCCATTCAAAATAGCACAAACTCGCTTTCTTTGACTTCAATCAATTCTAGAAATAGAAAACATGTCAGTACATTGAATCATTATTCATTTCAAATCCTAGTTCATCATTAATATTGGAAATTGAAAAAAATAAACTGTTGTGATGAAATGAAAGAAAAGCTTATTAGTTACTTATAAAATATACTTAGAATAAATTAAAAAAGTCAAACGGATATGAGAGATTCGGGGCCAGTAGGAGCCTCCTCGACTGCATCTTTCTTTCAGATCTGGACAACTGAGTATATACAAACTCAAAAGTGAATGCAACAACGCTACTGGTAGCTCTTTCAAATTTGGGCAATCACTAATATACAATTTCAAAAGTGAAGGCAACAACGTTTCTGGTAGATCTTTTATCTTTGGGCACCACCTAATGTAGAGATGTTGGAGGAGGTGAGGTGTTGGAGTCCCTCTGAAACTGTTTCCAAATTGTCAAATCTCCATATTTCAAGAGAAGTAAGAGATGAAGGAATATGAAGATGAGACAGTTGACTCCAATTAGTTGCTTCTGCTTCACCGATTAAGGTTAGTTCAACTAGTGTGGTTGGAAACTTGTGGGCCCCATTCTGAGATGGGCTTCTTCAACAGCCCAATTGAAAGGACACGCAAGTTGGGAGGCCAAAGCCCAGTTGCAACATCCAGATCAGTTAACGAGGTCTGCAATTGAAGGTCTGCAAATAATGACTCCGCCGTACTTTGACAATTCCTTATTCTCAAGCTTGTGAGGTGAATGAAGTTACCCCAAAATCAATGATCGATGCCACCTTTGGATGATCTGATATATATTACATATTCCAGCATTGGCATGCTTTTGCTGTTGATACGTAACCTATTCTTCTCTCCTCTTTCTCCCAACTCCTCCTTTAACAATACTTAACTGACTTGAGCCTCTGCCCTCCTCCTGTTGAGAAAGAAACACATGCAATTGAATGACAACCTCTGATTTCCAACGTCTCAATGTTGTTTGGACAACTCAAATGCATGAAATTGTCACAAAAGATACCTCTAACGACCTTAGAGATGTTAGAAGGTTGCTCCCATAATGATACTCCTCATCTTTCTCCCTAAACTCATCAAATTTTACAACTACTTACATACAACTTCCTTAAATTCACAAGAACCTTACTACTTGATTCCAAAAAGTATCTTATTTCATGACACGATCGGACATTCAAATCTTCAACTGCCTTAAGATTCAATATAACACCTCCCCACACCTCATTAGTAAGCCCTGAAATAGATACTATTTCCAACTTGGTGACTGATGGAGCTGCATGCACCAGACTTCTCAGCAAACCAACACCACATTCATCAATACTCAAATCCCTCAATGAAAGTAGTGGTGCTTTAAGTGAGATTTTAACCAAATTTGGACACTTTCTAATACAAAGCTCTTGAAGGCTTGGAAACACAGAATCTCCTTCAAGTGAGAATTCAACCAAATTAGGACAATTTTCAATACGGAGCTTTTGAAGGCGTGGAAACACAGAATCTCCAACCAACCAAATTCTACTATTGGCTGAAACACATACCTCCCACCTCACTTCTATACCTTGACCATGACGTTAGTGTTTCAAGTGAAGGAAATGCAACACCAGTCCCAAGAAACTCTAAACCCACATCTTTCACATCATCCATATATTCGATAGATAACCCCTTAAGTGACGGTAGTTGCCCGAGTGGTGGTAGAGAAGTACATTTTCTACAGCCATGTATAGACACACTAGCCAACCGGTGAAACGAGGGATCCCCAACCCATTTTGGAAACTCTAAACCCAAATAGTTCACAATGCGTAGCCTCTTCAAACAATCATTATATGGCTTCAATGCATCAAGGACATCTTTTTCAGTTGTCTCCTTTCGGGAAGCATCTGATGCGCCACTCCATTCCACCTCTAACTCAGTAAGTCTCTTTTGTGATAAATCTGCTTCTCCTGCTTCCATTGCGTTTTCTACTTTTTCCAGGCCCTGTATAGAAACTATCCCACGAAGATTCTCAAAATCTTTAAGTTGGGTTATCGAAAACTCATTTTCTCCTCCAATAATGATTTTTGAAAGAGTTTGTAGGCTTTTCAACTTAGCAACCCCTAATGGCAAGTCTTTCAACTGTGGAGTATGTCTTATGTCTAAATGCCGCAAATTCTTTAACTTTAAGAAGCTGTTAGGTAAACTAGTTAAGCTTGAGCACCCAAAAACAATCAAGGTCTCTAAGTTACAGAGATCACAAACATTTTCAGGTAAATGTTTGATTTTAGTTCGAGATAAATTAAGATACCGCAAGTGTCTCAAACTACCAATAGACTCCGGTATCTCACTTATGTCATATCCACTCAAACTTATTACCCTTAACAGTGGTAGCTGGGGAAGTATGTCAACTAGAACCTTATTCGACAAGTAGTGTCTTTGCCACCTTTCTTTCATCCCAACAGACAAGAATGTTCTCAAACCTTTAGCACCTTCAAATACCTCAAACTTCTTGTAAGCTACATATTCCTCACCAACAAAGGACATATGACGACACTTATCCAAATCTTGTTTCCTAACATTCTTTCCCAATTCCTTCTCTAACCTAAAATAGAAATCTCCAGCAACAGAGGTGGCCAAATCATTCATCAGATCATGCATAACAAACAAAGACTCATCATTAGGTGAGCATTGAAAAAAAGACCGTGATAACAACTCATCAAAGCATTCATTACCCAAGCGTTCTACAGTTGACTTGCTTGGACGTACTTGGTGCAAAAATCCTTCCGCCATCCAGAGCAGAACCAAATCCTGCTTGTCAAATGCATAGTCCTTTGGGAACAAGGAGCAATATGCAAAGAGCTGCTTTAAGTAGGCAGGGAGTTCACGGTAGCTTAGTCTAAGAGCCGGAATAATCTTGCCTTCCTCTTTTAAGCTCCATATCTCACTGTCCTCTATTTCCTTCCATTCTTCTTCATCTTCTTCTGTCCTCAACAGCCTTCCAAGTGCTATTAAAGCCAAAGGCAAACCATCACACTTTCTGACAATGCCTTCACCAGGTGCTTTAAGTCTCGGATGTGAATCAAAGTTATTTTCACCCAATGCGTGTTGAGCAAATAAACACATGGCATCGTCATGAGAGAGACTTTGCAAATGGTTTAATTTAACACAACCCAATTCTCTAAGCAACTTCTCCTTCCTAGTTGTCATGATTATTTTACTTCCGGGAGCACATGCTCTCAAAGGGGCCACTAGTGATTCCCAATCATCACTATTTTCACTCCATACATCATCCAACACTAATAGAAACAATTTATTTCTAAGTCGATCTCTAAGAGCTACTTGAAGGAGATTTAGATCTTTAACTTTTTCTTTTTCCCCGGTCACAGACTGAAAAATAATACTGCTCATACTGAAGGTGTCCCACTCATCAGACACACAAACCCACGCCTTAAACTCAAAGTGATCATTCACTTGTTCATCTTCATACAATAATTTAGCTAGAGTGGTTTTACCTACACCACCCATACCAACTATGGGCACGATGCTAAAGTTTTCACTATTACATGGTTCATCCGCCAATAGCTTTTGAACCAATGCATCCTTATCACTTTGTCGCCCAACAATACTAGATGCATCTACCAACGAGGTCTGGGATTGTCTATTTTATCTTCTGGCCTATCATCCTTTACTTCTAAACTTCCACTCTTCACCGTTAAACCAAGAGATTCTTTTTCCTTTTCTAGATTGAGTAACTTGTTGGTGATATTATCTAACTTACGATACAGCCTAGTACTTAGAGAGAAGTTTGTGCAACAAGCTGGAATGAGCTTTCTTATCTTGCTGGTGCTGGATTGGTCGTTCAACTCCTTATGCATAGCCTCGGTTGCCAAGTCTTCAAGTATGTCATCTATCTCATAAGCCAGATGCTGGAGATCATTGAGCCATACTTGAACAGCTTCATTAGTAATTTCTTTATCCGAAGCATCATTGAGCAGTGCTTGGATCCTGGACAAAGTGCTCCCTAGTTTCTTCAGCTCAGAATGAATTCCCTTTGCTCGAACAACTTGCTTCACGGCTTCATTCGCCAGCTTCTGAAAAACGGCTTCAATGAGGGTGGATGCAATGACTTCGGCCATATTTTTTATAGTAATGACAGTAAAGCGGGAGCTCTTAGATCTGAATAAATGGTAGGTATATGTGAACTGAGTGAGGTTGAAGAAAAATATAGATCTGGATTTAAAGTCAAAAGGAATTGAAGATGGTCCACCAACATCTATGCCACTTTAAAATGAATGGTAAGGATGCAATAGCTACAAAGTGGGTGGACCTCACAAATAATGTTAGCAACTATGAGATCCACCCAACAATAAATCTGCAGTTATTGGAATTTTTTAAAATTTTATTTTTTTCAGAACAATTTATCTCTACTACAGTATACATTTTGTTCATCATAATACCAATGGCTGCTCGGGGTGTATCCTGTTCTATCCAAGCGGAAGTGTTCAGTGTCATCTAGTAGGTATGAACTTTCCTAGCCGCCTTAGCAGTAAGTCATAAAAATGGTGTTTGAATCAAAGCCTGGAAACACTTTTTCATGGCTTAAACCTATGAGAATATAACTGCTTTCAATTTACAAAGTACAACAATATATATTCACATAGCTTACAACAAAACCTAAAAGAAAATGAGTATGATACAAAGAATGCTATGAAATGATGTCGTGAATTTCATGTTCATTTTCAAGCGCTAGTGGCATATAGACAGCCTCTACTAGTAAGCTATGTTTCCTTCCGTAGAATACATAAACCAATACTCCAATCACCAGCCACACTGAAACGCGTATCCATGTACCAACTCTGCATGTTTGAAAATGTTCCATTTAGCATATCATGGAATTGTAACATGGTTCATAGCATTTCACACAATGAAAAGAGACACTTAAAAAGACTAAAACCAACGAACTCACCCGAGATTAATAAGAAGGTAGGCATTCACAAGAATACACGCGACAGGCAAGAAAGGCACAAATGGACAGAGGAAACCTGAAAGATATGCTATGCAATTAGTACAATAAAAATACTGATATAACACATTTAGCAGTTTCAACATAGTACATTAAAAACTTATATACAGAATAAAATATAAAATAGACTAATAATATTTCATCTCAGTTCTCAGATATGTATTAAAAAAAAAAAAAAAAAAAAAACACTAGATTACAGAGATACCTCCAGTTTCTCCAAACGTGAGCCTAGCATCATCCTGATCTATACAAGTCAACACGGTCAAACCTGACAATAGAGCAACACCTCCTAGCCCACACAATATGAGGCGAGGAACACTGATACGATAGGATTTAAATTAGTTATGTATGAGATGAAAATAACATAACCAACTTCAAGATTATAACATACCTGAGAATGCTTTTAGCCGAAGCAGCAGATGCAACCACAAGCACTCCTGCACAAACAACAGTTATGCTCCAAGCAGCCATCTTCCGTCGTCTTGCCTCGTTTCCTATATCTACGCATCGAAATAGAGCAAGGTTAGTATATAAAGATTACATTTGAAAAATGATGCAACAGCAGAAAAGTATTGCACACAAAATTAATAGGAAAGACAATACTAGCATTGAAGCATACATTGGCTACACCTTTTTGAGTATGACAACTGGTCCCAAGATCTTTAAGATTTTCGCTGCTAATATCCATAATATCATTACTTAATTCTGACGAGACTAAATCAGCCGATTCTGAGTAAGGTGATTGCACGAGGGTGATTTCCGGGGGTATATATCTGAGTATCAAGATTGAAACGGCTACTGCTGTAAATGCCAACAATGTACCCACACTAACCTGCAGGAAGAAGTAGTAGAAGGAAAAATTACTATAAACTATTACAAAATATATATTTTTCCGTGTTTATCCAGAAATAACCCTGGTAACCAATGTGTAATAACTTAATATACAACCACCACACAGTTTCATCGTCTCAACTTACCATGCCTGCTAATTGATCGACATTCATGGAAAATGATAGGAATGCAATAAAGATTCCTGTTGCAATTGTACTTTTGACTGGAACATGTGTGCTTTATTTATATCTGAAAAGAAAGATGGTAATAAACCATCCCTAGCCATTGCCATCAGGATCCTTGGCTGTAAAAACAAGAAAGTATGATTATATCAACATAAGATTGGCTATCTACTTATAACCACACACACACACACACACACACACAAGTTAAATACCTGCGGAAGGATTCCACCAATTAAGGCAGCGCAGAGAGCAGTAACAGCTCCGATTGTTATAATGTATCTGCAATCATGATTGTGGTATAACTAAAATGCAAGATGTAACGCAGTTTCTACGAATCGAACCAGAGGACGACAACAAAATTTATCATACTTACACTGCCCAATTCATTCCATAACTAGCAAAAGCCGAGGCAATAGGGGTGTCTGGGTCTAATGCAGAACAGGGAACCAAGCCAACGACAACAGCTGACACAAGCATATACAAAACACAGCATGTAAACAATGATACACCTATACCAATTGGTAAGTCTCTTTGGGGATTCACCACCTGTAATAAAACGATGAAATTATATTAGTAAAGAAACATGACCAATAGAAATAATAAATGCACACACTAGTTAGTAATTACCTCTTCAGCTGTGCTAGTGACTGCGTCAAAACCGACATATGAGAAAAACACCGTTGCAGAGCCAGCAACTACCCCGTTAGCTCCAAAAGGGAGATACCTGAAAATTCAGAAGGATTTTGTATTTGGTATAGTATGAATCTTAAGGGTAAGATTCTATTGTAAATCGGAAGGAACATTTTCAAATTATTACCCGCCAGGAATTTGATATCCAACCCATTGAGTCTTGAAACCAACGTATCCACCGGCTACTATGATAAAAAGCAAGGCTAGAACATTTATGGTTGTAATTACACCTTGTGCCAATGAACTCTACAAAAGCAGTATATCAGTGTAACATATGAAAACAACAATAACAATACCCAATCCCGCCAAAGTATGAAAACAACTAAGATGAAATTAAGTTAAATAGTTATAAAAATACTTAATCCAGAAGATTACCTCTTTGATTCCCGTACACAGTAGTCCAGTTATAATGAAGACTAAAACAGCAGCAGAAGGATCAACTACAATTCCAAGAATGGTGGGACGAGCTAAAAAAGCAGGCAGGCTATCTTGACCACCAAAAAACAAGGCCTAAAGATATATTGGTTCAAAATAGAAACGAAATATCTTTTAGGATTGAATCTTATACTGATATTGTATCAGAGACACAACTTATAGATCTAAGACAACAAATTAACCGAACCATATTTGGAGATATGCCACGCGCAACAGCTGCTCCACCAAGTGAATACTCCAATATTAGAGACCAACCAATCAACACTAAACGTGAATGCAATATAAACGTCCATTAACAAAAGAACCAAATATCGAATTGAAGTAACATGTTTCAAAACTTAATGTGTAGTTGATTGTGATATCATTAAAATTTTAAAATGAAAGATTTCGATATATGAACTTACCCTTCACCAACACATAGATATGAATAGTGATACGCACTACCAGCAGATGGACAACGACAAGCAAGTTCTGCATAACACAATGCAGAAAGCCCAGCAGCTATTCCAGCAATGAGAAATGATATCGTGATAGCAGGCCCTGTTTGCTCTTTAGCAACTGTTCCAACAAGAATATAAACTCCAGCTCCAATTGTTGCTCCAACTCCTAATAAGATTGGTTTCAAGTTATAAAAAGAAGTATACACATCATTCAAACACCAGGAATACATATACACAGTTTCTTATTATGTATAACTCGGACATGGTTTGAGAAATGTATTCGACTATTAGTCAAACTTCCCAAATTCAAATAAGCCCACAAAATAAGCTAATCCAAACAGTCAAACACCTACTATCCTCGTATATCAAAAACTTTTTATTCATCAAAATGGAAAAATAGATGTCATTAATCATTACACGCATATGGGCCATGGCCACCCATGAAGATTTGTAACAATGTATAGTATTTGTATTAGCCAATTACAAGTTAGACAAATTCATGTCATTTTAGCCCAACCCAAGGCAAATTTACATTACAGCTATTTGCTAATTTGTTTAACACCTATGTTATATAAATGATCACCGGTTGTATTATTGTTTTATGGTACATCTCGGCCTACCCATGAGTGAAATCCTGATTACACACAATGACAATGACATACAAGATCACTATCCTCATTCATTTATGATACTATGGGGTGTTTAGAACCACCACCAAATGGCCTAGTGGTAAGGTCCTTGACTTTCAAACAAGAGGTCAAGGGTTCAAACCTCACTATGTGTGTACATTTGGGGGTCGCCACCAGGGGTAACCTTGGGGGAGGTTGTTTCCCTTGGAGGTCTTGGGTTGGCGAAGCGGATAAAAGGAGTGGGGATTATTCCCTAAACGCGAAGGTTCGAGGAAGGCATACCGCCTGGCTGATGACATTACACGACTCGAACAACTAACTACTAACTAGGCGTCTAAAAGAAACTATGGGGTGTTCGGACTTTGGCATGGGCGGAGATAGAGGGTCCCCGGGTCACGTGCCCCTAGCAAAAAAATTGTAGTGTAAATTTTCTAAAGAGAAATGATACTGACCTAAACTTGGCATAAACTTAGACCTAAGACTACTTGCATCATCTTGATATGTTGTAAAATAAATGGGTCCTCAGACAGAACCATCAAGACGCCGACACTTGGTTTTGCGCCTGCGCCTAATTTTAGGTCCATGTATCATTTCTCTTTCTAAAATATCTAGATTTTTTTGTAATTTGCCCCCCTTATTAACCATTTTGTAATGTAGTTTTTAAAAATTATCAAAATGTGCCACCCAAAAAAAATTTCTGGCTCTGCCCCTGACTTTGGATTAGCTTATATTTGACTATGAAAAAGCTCATAAGCTCACTTTTTTTTTTTGGCTTATGAGCTTATCATTAGCTGGAAAAAATGACATTAGGAACTTTTGGAACTCAAATAAGCCCCCACTCCCCAGTAGCACACAGCAAAAATCAATATTTATAACAGATACAAATAAGCAAAAAAATTACCAATGGCAATAAGATCAATAACAGACAACCGCTTAGCCAGCTGAATCCCATCAGCTTTATTAGCATCATCAACTTTCTTTCTTCTTACTAAACATCCCACAAACCCACCGCTCACTTTTTCCATAACTAACTTTCATTAATTATTATTATAACTGAATGTTTTTAGGGGATTAGAACCCTAAATCGCGGAATATGTGGAGGCTCAAATACGATGTTTTATACTAACAGTAGTATTTTATTTTATAAGATGGTACGTGTAGTGGCAGAATATGTCGTGTAGTTTATTTAATTATTTGAAAAATGATTGTGTGATACGTATCTCATCCAATCTTATCCTGCATATCATATCATTATCACGGTTAATGTTATTTTTATATTTTTTATTGTGTTGTACTTTTTTTTTTTGACGGCTTTTACTGTGGCTAGTTCCTAGCCCAGAAGGCGTAGTGAGCGCACACAGTCAGGAATGGACCCAGCCCAGAAGGCAATGGCGTCCAACCCTGTTACACGCACCCGCCAGGAAACCTCTATCATCCTCCCCGAAATGGGTTTGCCAAGGCTCGAACTCGAGACCTTTCGGAGGAGAGGAAAACCTGGATACCGCTGGACTAAATTTTAATTTTTTTTTTATAGTTTTGTGCAGTTGTATATTCTTTTTCGAAGTTTATGTATCATCTTTTTAAATTGTGTGATAGTTGTGTGTATTATTTGATCGATTTATTTTTAATCTGGTTTAGTAGAGCGATATCGAAAGATAAAACAATCAATTAATATATGACCACACAATTGATAGGATTTTTTTTTTTTTTTTTTTAAAGGAAATAATTTTAGTTTATTTTAGACTAAAATACACCGTTGGTCCATAAACTTGGCAAAACGCTTCGTGATGTGACAAAACTCGGCTCTATCATTGCCAGAGGTCCAAACATTGGCCTTTAAATGCCAAAATCGTCCCTTGACTAGGATTGGCATAGTCAAACCTAATTTTCTGGATTTCCTTCGAGGGTATAATAGACCATTCACTTTTTTGACCCAAACTTCAACCCAGGGACCAATTGTGAGTATGGCTACTAGCCGTTTCTTCCCTGATACGCTTGCATATAATTTCGCGGGAACCAATACACCCACCGAACAAACAACTTTACCAATCATAATACACCATTATCCAGAAATGATAAACTGAAAATCGAAATCCGAATCTAAATCGTCATTTCCATAACTTAAAAGACCAACCCAACTTCCAACAAAACCATGTCGATCGATCGTATTAGCAACATGCCAGATGTAGTGATCACTAACATTTTGAATCGGTTGCCTTTGTTAGAAGCGGTGAGAACCTCTAGTTTAGCGTGAAACTGGAGGTCTAAGTGGACTTTGATCACCGATGTCATAGTTGATGAGGATTTCTTTTACTATTTGACATATGAGTTTGATGGGAGGCTTGTTACTAGATTCTTGAATCGGCTTATGGGTCCAATAAGAAAGTTTGTCTTCGTTGTAGAGCCAAGATCAATGCTTGGAATAGACAACTTTCATTATGAAGAGATTCGTGAGTGGCTCTTGTTTTTGGCTGAGCATGGAATTCAGGAGCTGATTATTACAAACTGGTATGGTGACCCAGTTACGTTCCCAACCCAACTTTACTCTCGTAGGGAGTTGAAACATTTGGTGCTTCATCTTTGTCGTATGGCTACTTTGGAATATT
Organism: Chrysanthemum lavandulifolium; assembly: GCA_022545495.1. Lineage (NCBI taxonomy): Eukaryota > Viridiplantae > Streptophyta > Magnoliopsida > Asterales > Asteraceae > Chrysanthemum > Chrysanthemum lavandulifolium. The sequence goes on along the minus strand of CM040239.1, from coordinate 305,517,193 downwards.
TTCATGGCTTTCCAAATCTACTGACCTTAGAATTGTTTCATGTCAATTTCCTAAGCGGTACAGTTTGGGACTTTATTGTTGGTTGTCCCTCACTTGAGTCTCTTAAAATGGATCGTCCTAGTACAAACGAGATGAGACTATGGGATATCGCAAAACTTATGAATTTGAAGAAGTTACATTTGTCATTTGGTCGTTATAATGTTGTGACGTCAATCACAACATCCGATATCTTTCACCTGACAAGACTTCAAAATCTTGAGACCCTTACATTGGATTTTGGTGATTGCACGGTAAGAACAATTTCAGTTTTACAACTTATAATTTTACAATGTTAAAGAAATGTGTAACAATAATGAAATTTAATCTTTAAAACTTGTTGTAGTTGATACATGAAGCTAATCCTAGGATGAAGGTGCCCTTTGTTTCCCTGATTAACCTTAAGTTGTCCGATGTCGATTTTGGGAATAGTGTTATGGTAGCGTTCACCATTGTAATGATTCGGTCATCTCCGAATTTGAAAATGCTGGATACCAGAGTAAGTGTAATGCTGTAATGTATATGTATCAAATAAACATTCATAAATTGCCATGTTTGTGTATCTCAACACTATTTGATTTTTCAGGCTTCAAACAAGCTTAGTGATCTACCTTTGGAAAAAATTTCCAATGTTGTAGATAGAAACACATTCAGCCATGGCCATTTACAGACGGTGGTGTTTCGAGCTTTTCCTAGAACAAAGCATGAAATAACTTTAATAAAGTGTATACTTGCGTGTTCCCGGTCACTAAAGACAATCAATATCAGGGTCAACGATAGGAGTCATGATCAGAATGAAAATACCAGGAACAACTAGGAGTTGGCTAGGAAGCTGTTGAAACTCCACCGAGCTTCCCCCACAGCCATGGTAGATTTCTTTGAGTGGTTGTAGTTTATGTATGGGTTGAATACCCTATGACAATTAATGTTGCAAAATAGTTTAGGTAATTTGGTACAGTATTTGTTTATATGGTTTGCTTAAAATTAGATTGTTCATATGTTGTTGTTTGTGCGTATTGTAGGTGATGAAAGTTTGACATTCGAAAGTCAAACTTTCATTTAGCATTTTAATTTGATTGTAGCAAGTAAAATTGCATTTCCAGTTTACTTTAGTTAGTCAATACTTGAAAATGGTGAATGGGTTAACTGTGAAGGAGAGTCATAATGTCAGAAGAATTGAAAATCTTTGGAAGATTAAATGAAAAAGGCAAAATGGTATTTGAAGTTTGATGATAAGGATGGCTAGTGGAATGTTCAATAGTATATAGAATGGTATTAAGGAGTGTTTGGGAATGTGGAGTTTCTTCATTCTGATTGATTCTTATGGTGTTGTTTTGGTATGAATATATGCTACAGCTTCTTCTAGATATCTGTGGGCTTGTCCAAGATCTAAGGTTGTCTTATGATTGTATTGTGTCTTTGCATTTTGACTATGTAAAGTCAAAATTGCAAAACCATTACTCAATATTTGACTTTGTAAAGTCAATATTGCAAAACCATTACTCAATATTTATTTTGGAGTTAATTGATAATTTGATATGTTATAGAAGTTTGACTTAACAAAGTCAAACTTTTAATGGTTTTACGTAAGTTGGCAAATTGAGGGACCAATTGTATATTCTAAAGTGATTATTGGGCAGGAGTTTTAAGTATGACAACGGCAACCAAGACAAATTCAGAGACCGAGTGTGAAAAATAAGTAACTATTAGACCCTTGACCGTCTCTTACCGGAGACGATATTAACTAGTGCACACCAAACGATAAACTCATCTACACTTTTTCCACACACAAACAATTTTCCAATGGCAGATTTCCCCATTTTAAATGAACTCATGGAGGTTGCTGATTCACCAAATTTGAATGATCGTATGGCTATCTGGTTTGAACAAGAGGTCGCCAAGAAGGGATTATGAAGAAGCTAGTTCTTCAAAGGCATTCAAGATCTGAAGACAGGAATCATCAAGCGTAGGGAGTCGATAGAAGAGAATCAAGCTCGGGACCTCGTGGAATTGCGCTTGATCGTGTGGATGCGCCGACCAAAATCCAATGAGGCACACAAAGCAACTTGCCCAACTCATACAGATTATTGGTCAAACAGATGAAGGTATTTGGTTCAACCAAGAGTTTGTTAAGAAAATGGTGAACATAATGCCCGAATTTTGGGTTTTCCATGGGGTAGATAAAGGCGGTCTTTTGGGTGATACTTTTGGGAATATAGGTTGCTAAAAGGGTATGTAAATTAGATTTGATGTAGTTGTTTATGATGTTTAACAGACTTTATTAATGATAAAATATCATTTTGGTTATGTGTTGTTTAATTTGTTCTTGTATTGTGATATTGGGTGTATTTTAGTGTAATTAGTATCAACAAAACCAAACATCCCTTATATCAAGAAACCAAACATCCCCTTATATCAAGAAAATCAAACAACCCTTGTATCAAGAAAACTTTAACCAAGAAACCAAACACCCCTTGTATCGGCTAAAGCAAAGGCAATGGTTTAAAAGATGTGGTGAAAATGCAAATACTTTAGCACTAAATCATAATGTATCACCAAACATCCCTTGTATCGCTTAAACCAAATGCCCTTTTATCAAGAAAAGTTGTTACATCAAAACCAAACACCCCAGACAAGAAAATTAGAGGCGTGGTTTAAAAATACGGGTTGAAAATTCAAACGCTTTAGCAGTAAACAACAATGTATTAACAATGGTGTATTGTAACATCTTGAATTTTGACTTACCCAAGTCAAAGAAACTTATGAAAGGCAACAAATTGTAACTTACTATTGTGGTATGACTTGGGTAAGTCAAACCTATTAAGAAATGCAAAACGATTTCAAACACAATTACTTAAATAAGAACCCAATTTTTTATTCATCGATTTCATGTTCTCAAGAACTACAAATGTTTACTATCATCTAAACATAGACTTAGCAAGACGCACAACTCTCCCTATCATCGTTTTCCTTCTTTTTCTTCCTTTCCTTAAGATATTTAAACAATATTTCCAGATTTTTAATCCTTTCTCCCAAATCGTCAAACTTTGATAACAAGATGTCAGCCTCTTCCTTCTCCTTCTTAACACCCAAACCCTTTTCATTTGGGCAGTTTGCTTTCCTCAATGAACTCAACAAAGCCTTCCCCTTATCGTTTTGTGCCATTATTATTATTATTATTTTTTTTTTTATTTTTTTTTGCTTTGGGTAGAATGTGTGTTGATTGTATTTTAGGGTTCAATGTTGGTCGAGCCGATACATATATGGTTGAAGGTTGGGTTACATTTTAACTAGGTTGGGTCAAAAAGTGAATGGACTATTATACCCTCGAAGGAAATCCAAAAATTAGGTTCGAATGCCAATCCCGAAATTTTGGCATTTAAAGGCCAAGGTTTGGACCTCTAGCGATTAGGTTTTGTCCCATCTATGCCAACGGTTTATTTTAGTCTTTATTTTATTTCATCAATTAATTTGGATTTATATAGAGTTTGAAGATAAACGAGCAACAAACTTGTTAATACAAATAAGCCGTAAAAACGTTTATTTATATTTTACGATCTTCTAATGTTTTGTCGATAACAAACGTAAAATCATTTTAACGAAACAAATTAAATACGTAAATGGTTTGAACTAATAGTTTTCTAACACACTTACGTTTTCACATAAAACACTAAAACAAGTATAAGTGATTTTATGCTTTAGATATACATATGTACAACAACTAGTGTTTACATATTGGGCTAACATATACTTAACTAAGTATATACTAAAATGGGTAAAAACAAGTATATACCAAAATGGGTAAAAACAAGTATATACTAAATGGGTAAAAATTAGCAAATGGTATTGACCCATAACCCATGGTTTTATATATACCACTTAACCAAGTTCATTGTATCTAGAAAGAAAACCATGGATCAACCCATAACCCATGACCCATGACCCATAACCAAAAATACCCATGGGCAAAGAGAGTCCCCACGGATCCCTAGCTTTGTGCTAGCCGGATCCTTGTGGAAGGATCCGTGGGATCCGGGAAATGAGAGTTTTTCCTCTATAAATAGTGAGCCATTTCTTCATTATTTCTAAACCCCTTTCTAACACACTTTCTCCCCTGAGTTAAATCTCACTAACCTTAGATCCAAGAGATCTATGTTTGTAGTTTTGTTTTTGTGTGATCTTCTAGGTTCCTCTTAAAGGCAAGATCACCACCTTTGAAGTCTAGCAAGCTCAAGTTCATGAGTTGCCATGCTTCCTCATCATCAAGGCTACTGAAGTCTTCTTGTTGATGATTCCTTTCTTTCTTCAAAGAAGTGTAGTGTTGAAGACATTAGTGAAAGATGTCTCAAGTGTCAAGACGAAGATATTAGTGAATGGTATCTATCGTCTATAGCATAAGCACTTGTAGTAGGTGCTTAGAAGTCAAGACTAGAAGCATTAGTGAAAGGTGCTTTGAAGTGAAGACACAAGAAATTAGTGAAAGGTGTCTTGTAGATCTAGTCAAAGGCCTTTGTGAAAGGTGCCTTAGATGTACATTCGATATGGTGTGTTTCGATGTACAAGATAGACTAGTATTAGATCCAAGGATATTGATATCCTTGATGATGTCGTTGGTGTAGTGTGGTAGTAGTTCCTCTATTGCAATGGAACTAGGTACTTAGGCTAGTACCTAATAAAGGGTAGGTGACGTTGTGAAGGTGTAGTTCACCTTGGAGTGAAAGAACTAGGTACTTAGCCTAGTACCTTATAAAGGGTAGGCGACGTTGTGTAGGTGCGGTTCGCCTTGGTGTGAAAGAACTCGGTATCTAGCTTTGTACCGGAAAAAGGTTAAGCGACATTGTGAAGGCTTCTCCTCCATAAGGAGATTGGTGTAGTGTTTACGAACTCTCGAGTAGGTGACTCGGGAGTGGAGTAGGCAAGGAAGGTGTCCTTGTAGCCGAACCACTATAAATACTCGCTTGTGGTTTGTGCTTTACTCTTATCTTTCATTACATATCTTTATATGCTTGTTTATCAACATCCAACACACACAACAAAATAGATTGACATAAGTCGATCTAAATAGGTTAAAAGGAAGTTTTAATTGGCAAAACTATTCAACCCCCCCTTCTAGTTTTCCATAAAACTGTCTCGCTAGCTTTTTTTGGATTGTAAAACTAATTCCTTTAAAAACAACATTTGTGAATCTAGCTGTCATGACATTTCTATGCATAACACGTTGAACTCTGTTGAGAAGCTCCACTACCTTAGGTGCAAGAAAACCAAAAATATCAAACGCAAAAGGAATAAAAACATGTTAATTTTCAATACACGCTTTCTCGTGTTTTGCCACTTTGTACGCGGTGACTTTCAAAGCAGCATGTCCCACTGTAAAACCCCGGGTACTTAAACCCACGAGAGGAGAAACCCCGATTAGATCCACACACACACATGTTTTCCTCCAACCCATCCAAAAACCAAAATGTATGTCCGTCCGAGTGTGGATCTTCCATCCAACGGGTCAGTCAAAAAGTTCACAGGTGCTTCTTTCTTGGCAGAGATCCTGGCACGCCTATATACGTCAAAAGGACGTCCCTAACCATATTGTGTCTGTACTTGAATCCCGAGATCTCTTTGCAATGAACCGCATGTTCCCAAATGAATCCAAACATGCCTTGCGATAAACTGTGCATATCTTAGCAACCGGAAATAAATTTGTTAGTTTATTAATAATCTAAGTTATTGCCTATTTTAATAGAAGAACAAGCTTTGAATTAGTTTACTTGGTAACTAAGTTAATTTAGTAAACAAGCTAATGTTTTTTTTTTATAAATAGAGTTCATTAGCTATGGGTTTTTGAGAGGAGGTGAGAAATAGAAGAGGTCTTATGAAAGTCTCTCTCTGTCTCTTGTGGTGGTCTCAGTGATTCAATAACGACAGAGGCGAATTCCATTATTGTAATAAACTGTTGAGAGTAATGTGAGGATATTCAAAAGTGTCGAGAGTCGAGAGTCTCCAACTTTGTAATATCCTTCATATAGTGGATGTTAATTGGCGATGGGTCTCGTGGTTTTACTTTTCTCATAGAGGTATTCCAAATGTGTGTATTATTTTCTTTTTTAATGTTGACTATCGTTGTATGATCAATTATCGTGGGTGCAAGATCTCAAAAAGTGGTATCAAGAGTCGAGATTCGAGACTAAGTAATCATACAAGTTAGACGAAGCCATTACGAGAAGAACAAATACTTTATGTTTCGTTCTTCATATTTTGCGCAACATTGATAGAAATGTAGAATTGACATTGTGCGTTCGTTAATGGTTGGATCTTCGTGATTTTTGGGCAGGATGACAAGACCCATAGATCTACAATCTCACCGGGGGGGATCGGTCTAGATGTACTTGTTAATACAAATAAATCGTAAAAACATTTATTCATATTTAGCGATCTCTTTGTGTTTTGTTGATAACAAATATAAAGTTATCATAAGTAAAATTATAAGGATTGTTAGGAACATGTTTTAATTATCAAGTGTAGGTCATTTCATTTGTAATAGGTCGTTAATTAATATGGTTTATAAATGTTTGCATTGATTTCACACTCATGTAGTAAGCCCATGAGTCGTGATGAAGGTTCTTCTGAACCGCGGGAAACACCCTACTTATGTAATCACTATAAATACCCCTTCCTAGAAGGGAGAGGTTGTTGGTTCTAATTGCAATTATCATTTTCATTAATCCTTCATTAGTTCCTTCCACTTTCTCACTAAAACTTTCTCTCTAGAAATACATATTGTTGTGATAAGATGGTGACCCAACAAGTGGTATCGAGCCAAGGGATAGTTTAGGTTAATATTGATTAGATTTAATAGAACCGTACTTAAAACGTGTTTTAGATTGAAATTTATGGATTTTTGACCTAATACGTGTTTCGCGAGTTTCGCTGCTTTCATGAGTTTTGGCGAGTTTGGCGAGTTAGCCATGAATTTTGGCGAGTTTCTTTGAATTCATGAGTTTCTTATGAGTTTTGGCGAGTTAGCCATGAATTTTGGCAAGTTTCTTTGAGTTTCGCAAGTTTCTTATGAGTTTCGCGAGTTTGAAGTTAGCCATGAATTTCATGAGTTTCTTTGAAGTTCATGAGTTTCTCATGATTTTCTGCGAGTTTCTTTGAAGTTCTCAGAAGTCTTGAATTTCGCGAGTTTGCGCCATGAAGTTTCTGGTTGAATTTCGCGAGTTCACGAATCGTGAGTTTCTTGAATTCTGGCGAAGTTTCTTGAATTCGGCGAGTTTTGAATTCAAGAGTTTCTTAGATTCTGGCGAGTTTCATTGAATTCGCGAGTTTCTTGTTCTTCCATGAAGTTTCTTCTCGCAAGTTTCTTCCGCAAGTTTGGATTTCCACTACTAATCTACATAAACCTAAAATTTATCCTTTAAAGATCCATAACACATCATCAACACAAATTTAAAAAAAAAAAAAAAAAAAGTTTTTGGTGGAAAATTTGAGTAAAATTTAATTTCTAGGGAGACTAAACGCTCAATTTTACGAATTCAAATTTTGGTTTAATCAGGAAAATTTTGGTCAAAATTCAAATTTTGGGCCCAAATTAATTTTTCGGTCAAATTTGGCGTCAAAATTGTCAAACCTCAAAATTTTCTTCCAACCTTAAACTCGCATTTTATAGTGCATTTCAAATTTTAGGGAGAAAAGTTTTCATAATTATTTTGAAGGAAAATTATAATTCACTATATCAATGTCTCAAATGCTTTCACAAATCTCCTCACCTTCCATCTACTGCTTAAAACCTTTTTCACCAAACCTTGCTACTGATGATTCTGAAGATCCATTTGTGGAATTAAACAAAGGAATGATGTTACTGACTAAGATGATCTCACAATTTAAGAATTCAAAGAGTCAGACTTCATCCGATCCCCGAAATCAAGCAGTCCATGCAAGGTGAAAGAGTTGATGTACAAGGAAGGAATGCTCAAAGGCTTGTCAAGAATGATGAGAATACTGCAAATGTCAGTAATACGAACAATGAGGTTGTAGCATTGGAAGAGCAGGATGACATGAAGAGATTTGGGGAAGATATCATACCCACCTATGACACCGAGCCCAACTTTGATGAAGAACAAATGGTTGAGGAAGATATCGTTCTCACCTATGACACGAGCCTACCTTGAAAAGGGATGACAAAGAAGCAGATTTGAAGAAGATATCATACCCAACTATGACACGGAGCCCAACTTTGATGAAGAACAAATGGTTGAGGAAGATATCGCCCCACCTATGACACAGAGCCTACCTTTGACAAAGAATGATGGTTGAGGTACAATCATCGTTGTTCATATTCTCGCTGCAATTGCGAAACAAACCGAGCAACCCGAATTCGTAAATGAAGGAGAGGTTGACCAAGATGTTGCTAATGTCCGTAAAACTGCCTCATGTCTCGAGCCCGCACTTGCAAACAATACAACCGAATCATCAAACCAAATTTAAATGAAACATTCTTCTCAAAGAGACCATTGCTCAATTTCAAAAAGATTTTTCAAAACTAGAGGCACATTGCAAATCACTTGAACTTAAAATGCAAAGTAATCGTGTGGATACTTTAGTAAAAGAAAATGAGCATTTAAAGGATCAAATTCAAGCAAAGGGGCTTGCACATGTTGCTTTACAAAACAAATTGAGAAGATTAACTGGCATGAGTGTGGATACTAAGTTTGCAAAACAAACAATCTTGGGGAAATCGTCTTTAAAACCAATCAGAAACCAATCAGTAGTTAAACAACCAACTGCTTTTAAATCTGAACGACCAAAATCTTCAAAACCACGGTCTGCCTCCCAAGTTGTTGAGAATAATCATTTGTCAAAACCTGTCACCCCACATTCTTGGCCTAAGAAAATGCTTCGCTTCATTAAATCTATTTCTATTAAATCTGCTCATAAACCTCAACAAGTTGTTGCACCTAGCCCATCTAGGATTAGTTCGAACACTGTGTCTAAACCGAGCATTAAAATTAAAAATTCATATGATTCAAATGACGCGTACAAGAACTATGATCTAGAAAAGGCTAGAAAAAGGGCACTACTCCAAAAAGATGGAATCTTAGGTTCACGACCTAGTGTGATGCTTTCTAGTGTGTTGCATAACACTGCTTGTAGTAGCAAACCAAAACCTAAGTATAATCAACAAACAGCTAGAAATAAACCCGTTGATCTAAATGTAAAATTTCGAAACCTAATAGGTGGATCAATATAGACGCAGACTCTTCCCAAAAGAAGTTTCAACATCCCTAGATCTAACCTTAGATGGATTCCAACGGTAGAGTTTTCAACATTGTTGGTCTTAGGTGGATTCCTACAGCAAGATACTAAGTAGTTGATCAAAACAAGTGTGAAACCCACAACATCTATCCCCGAGGTAGGAAAGGAAATCACCAAATGGCATGTTCAGTGTCAAGAAGATTATTGACACTACATCTTTATGCTTCTAACATCCGGAACCCGCTACCCTTGGGATCCATATTTCTTCTATCTTGCCGCTCCTATTTTCCTTACAGTACAACAAAGAATGGCTTCGAATAATTCCGGCTGGACCAAGACTTCAAAGAATGACTTCTAAGTACAACAAATTTAGGACCCGCTTTCATCGTCTAAAACATAATGATCCATTAGTCGCATCACTATTGTACTCAATCGTCAAGAATTGGAAACTTTGTTTGCTCCACTATTTGGAGATTCTTTAGAAAGACGTGCTTCAGTTGTATCTAATGTTTCCGCTGCACAACTTGATAATATTCTAATTCTAGATACACCCTGAATCTACAACAATAATCGTTACTGGAGATGCACCAACAACAATGACACAGCTGATGATCAACATAATGAACAAGTTGAGAAGTTTTATCAGCAGTTGATTCTCACGAGATATTTTTGATACTTCACACCTATTCGATTAATTGAACATACATGGTTTCGATGTCTCCAATTTCATCATCAACATACGTGGTGTATGTTTCGATTCATTGAAAACATCGAGGGGGAGAGAGTGTAGGTGATCATTGGTTTCTTGTTTTTCCACATGCTTTTTGCGAAACCCAATGCCTTCATGAATTTCTTCAATTGTAGGGAAGAAATGAGACGATTTGTGGTTAAAATTTCTCAAGTTGGTGTTATTGTCTCACTTTCACGGGTTTCTTGTGAAGTTACCCAAATATGATGTTATGATGCCTCACGACGGTCATTTTATCGAGTATTTGCATATACACGCTGATTAGTATTCCGATAGTCCGCAACAATCGGGGAGTCATTTCATTTCGCCTGGTTTGTTTGGTGTGATGTGTCTACATACGCATAAAGACATTGTTGATTGGCATGTTTCCTCGAACGGACTTTCTCGCAACAAGTCGATTCTCTTGTGTGGTTTTCTCGCTTCTACAAATTCACGCATCGAAAACTTCAAAAGTTAGAAGAAATGTCTACTACATCAAAGTTTCAATCATGGAAAATGGTTGTTAGTTTAAGGGGAGCCGATCTTGAAACATCATCAATTAGGAGAGATTAATTTTTTAATACTTATTACATTTTTTCCTAAATGGCTTGTGCACACATATCGTTGTACAACCCGCATTTGTAATGAAAGGACCCCGTGGTAATGCTTCAAAGGCCTCAATCCTAATTAAAGGAGCGAAAGCTTCTTAACTGCTTTTGCAACAAAAATCTTTGTTCGAAATCAAATGTTCTTGAAATCCATTTCTTCCCAAATGAATTTCCAATGCCTCAAAAAGCATATTTTAATCACCATGTTTTCAAAAACATCATTCATATGCTATTTTTGAGGGGGAGAAATGTGATTAAAATTGATTGATCTGGAAGTTATGGAATCTCATAACGTGCTCGACTCATTTCCAACAAAACTTGTCTTAGTAGAATGTACCAATTCGAGACACTCTTGATTGACATGACCTTTGACGGGTCTAACCTCATTTTCAAGGAGTGTTTACATCTTCAAGGTAGTTATTAGAGCTAGTTGTCACCTAAAAGTCGACAATGTAACTCTTTAACTATACAAAGTAATCAGTCTCTGGGAATTGTCTATCAAGAGTCGATCAATTCAAAAGTGCGAGCTCTTTCCTCTCTGTGCAGATTTTAGTCAAAATTCATAAGCACGTGTGGAGGGGGAGTATTTCTGAAAACCAAAAACTCTCAAGGTGTTAGCAAAACATGTTTTTCATCATAAATGTCTTGAGAGATTTTTCAAGAAAGGGTTTTGTGGCAACATAGGATAGTCATGGAGTTAAAAGGTGACTAAGTTTAGGAATAAACGTCCTATGATCCGCCAGAGCCGAGGGATCTACCCAAGGACACCACAAATAGTTAGTATTTAGAAGTTCTTAGGTATGATTGAAAAGGAGAAATGAGAATCGGAGAAAGAAGGAGTTGAAGAATTAAAAGAAAAGTTAAAGAAAAGGGTGAAAAGAAATAGCCCTCCAAATTATTCAACTTAGGGCGGAATCGGGTTCAATTCATATGCTACTTGGTTGTCACAAGATGACACCGGATTGAAGACAAGTCGTCATGGACCCAGGACGCAATGCACTAAACCTTCTAAGCCACTCAAGTTCTCTCAAAAGAGCTTGTTTCATTCTCACAGGAACCCTACGTAATCTATTGACTCTCTCTTAGAGATTGTTGGTATGAAGAAGGAGACCCTCTCCTAGTCTCCGTCAGAATATCAAAACGCACTAATCGAGTCTAGAGCCTTGAGATTCATCAAAAGATCTCTTAGAACACCTTATAATTCATCACTTGTTTGTTCAAACAATAAGGACACAAGTGACATTTTTCCAGAGTCCCACGCAGATCTTAGCAATCGCCGAACATTTATGAGGGATTCACAATTGTGATCCTCGGTGATTGAATGGAAATTCTGCTGGGTCAACATCAAACAATTTCGACAGCAGTCACTTTGGTAACTCCTTGTGGTTACGCTTAGTGTGTCTCAAACGGTTCTGATCGTGGGGTGATGCTTCGGTGTACCTCAATGACTCATCCGAACTCAGAGGTGTATTTCGACATCGCGTTATCTCACTTGTGGGACTCCGTTCAGAACAAATTTTGTGAGAATTAGAGATGTGTTTTCACACTATGTCGTTAACACTTTCAAGTTCAAACTTGTAAGCCGGATTATTTCTAACCCATGTTTTATGTTTTCTTCTTATGGATGCTCACGTGTAGAAAAGATCGTGCGGACTTTTCACATGCTTCTACCAACATCAACACTAATTGAAAGTTCTCTCAAAAGCAAAGAAAATTTGTAAAGATTCTACATCAAAGTCAAAGAATCTGCAAAGTTATGAGATAAAGATCAAAGTTAAAGATGTTGATAAAGCGCATTTCACAACCGATCACAACAACAAGAACAAAGAACAAAGATGCAAAGAATCAAAGACGCCACAAGCCATGAACGCCAAAGAAGTTCAAGACGCCAAACGACCTAAGCAAGACAACAAATGATGACCAACCCTTGGGAGATTGTTAGGAACATGTTTTAATTATCAAGTGTAGGTCATTTCATTTGTAATAGGTCGTTAATTAATATGGTTTATAAATGTTTGTATTGATTTCACACTCATGTAGTAAGCCCATGAGTCGTGATAGAAGGTTCTTCTAGAACCAAGGGAAACACCCCTACTTATGTAATCACTATAAATACCCCTTCCTAGAAGGGAGAGGGTTGTTGGTTCTAATTGCAATTATCATTTTCATTAATCCTTCATTAGTTCCTTCCATTTTCTCTCACTAAAACTTTCTCTCTCTAGAAATACATATTGTTGTGATAAGATGGTGACCTAACAAGGATACATGTTATTTTTGGAAAGCATTTATATATATAATCATTTAACATTAATTGTTGTAATGATTCACTTATTGTAATAGTTTATTAGGATGGGTAAAAACCATAACCCTTGACCCATACCCATGGAGCATATCCATAACCCATGGAGCTAACCCATGACCCATTGATTAGATGCATTGCATCTTCTAGATACATTATATCTATTTGGATACCCATGGTCCAAAGTCTATGACCCATGACTCATGACCCATAACCCATTTAGGAGGAGCGTCCTATGGATCCCTCAGTTTACACTGGACGGATCCCTCATGCAAGGGATCCATGGGATCCGTGCAACAGTGGCAAGTTTTTGCCTATAAATAGAGAGACATTTCCTCATTGTAACTTACCCCCTCTTCTTACAAACTCTCTCATTTATTCTTTCATTATTCTAATCTCTGATCTCTTGATCTATATAGTAGTTCTTCTTTCTTTTGTTGTGATTCTCATATATGTCCTTCTCTAAGGCAAGATCACTAGATACTACAAGTCATCCAAGCAAGGGGTCCTTGATTGATTTGTTCCTCCACAAGATTTATGTAGCAAAGATCTTGTATTTCTTATTTCACATAGTTGTTGTGTTATAGTTGTGTTGGTTTGGTCCTCCGTGTTAAGGACTCGGTATTTAGCTTTGTACCGGAAAAAGTGTAAGCGACTTTGGAAAGGCTTCTCCGCCAAGTTGAAGGAGTTTGTTGACATATTGCTTGAACTCTCGAGTAGGTGACTCGGGGAGTGGAGTAGGACAAAGAAGGTGTCCTTGTAGCCGAACCACTATAAATCGGTTGTGTCATTTCTATCATTTACTTTACTTGCTTTTCTTTACTTGCATTACTTATAGATCTATACTTTCTATCCATCCATACGATTTCACATAATATCAAATCTAAAGTTTTTTGAAACTAAATTAAAATCGGCAAAACTATACAACCCCCCCTTCTAGTTTTCCACAATTGGTATCAAGAGCTAAGTTTACAAAAGTTTTAAAGTAAATAGTATTTTAAAAACTTTTCGATCACAATGGGTTCTGAAAATTATAAAGAAGGGCAATCTATGCAACGACCTCCACTACTTGAAACTAATGGTTTTATTTATTGGAAAAATAGATTAAAAACATATGTGAAGTCAAAAGATTTTGATCTTTGGTACATCATTGTTGAAGGCGACTTTGAAGCCACTACAAAAGATGATAAAACCAGAAATTTAGTTAACACACCTCATGATCAACTTTACAATGATCAAAAGAAAAAGCTTTCCAAAAATAGTGAAGCTAAAATGGTTTTATACAATGCTTTACCCAAAAAGGAATTCGAAAGAATTTCTATGCTTAAAACCTCTAAAGAAATTTGGAATTATTTAGTTGTAACTCATCAAGGAAATCAACAAGTTAAAAACAATAAAATAGATTTGTTTGTTCAACAATATGAACAATTTTCAATATCGGATGAGGATACTATAGATAATTCTTTGCTAACTTTAATACTACAATTAAATCATTACAAGCACTTGATGAGTCTTTCTAATCATAATCATGTTAGGAGATATCTAAGGGCACTTCCATCCAAGTGGAGATCAGGTGACGGCCATCAAGAATCAAAAACTTGTCAATCCTCACACTCGACCGAACTCATAGGCAATCTAAAGGTCTATGAGCTTGTCCTCGCTAAAGATTCTGAAGCCTCAAAAGAGAAGAAAGAGAAGAACAAATCTCTTGCCTTAAAAGCCAAGAAGATCTCAAGCAATGAATATGATACGGTGGTAAGGGATTTTAAGAAGTTCTATAGAAGGAGGGAAGATATGTCAAGCAACCATATGACGACAAGAAAGAGTTCCGGAAAGGCAAAGACGACAAGAAAGCAAGGGATGAACGCGCATGTTTTAAATGTGGGGAACCTAATCACTTCATTAGTGAGTGTCCCAAACGTGACAAACAAAAAGCATTCGTGAGTGGTTCGTAGGAAATGAGCGAGGAGGAGGACGAAGAAATTTGTCTCATGGCAAATGACTCAAACGAGATATGTCTCGAATCTCTCTACTATAGTAGCTCATCATTAGATGATGATTCATTACATCGTGAATATGATAAACTTTGCAAAATTAGTCTAAAAGTAATTAACAAAAGGGAAAATGACGCAAATAGACCGCATGCCCTGAGGCTAGTCACTTTCCGGACCACTTTTATTTTATATTTGAAAATGGACCGAGGGCAACCGCTGTTATTGTGCAACTCAACCACATTGCGACAAGTGTCTCGTATGTGTAAGGTATTGTTTTTTGGGCAACTAACGTTGGCTGGGCAACCGTATATTTTTAAAAGGGTTTTATCGTCATTTTACGTTACATAAAAAGTACACATTTGAATAGTGAACGTACAGTGAATTTATATTCAAAATCCAATACTCGCTCGTCTTCATCATTCGTCTTCTTCACTCTCTATGTTTTTTGCTTCTCGCATAAAAACATTCTTAGTTACTGTTTTCACAAATCAAACCGTCTGCTTTGTCGGCACCTCTCTTGCTCCTAACGTACACTGTTCATAGCATACGAATATTTCCGTTCGTTACATTTTTATACAAAAAGAAAACCACCTTCGATGGCTCAATCTTTTTTTTTCCAATTATGTGGGAAAGTATGGTACGTAAATATTTTTATTGTTGTTTATTACATATGATTTATTTCAATTCGTTCTATGTTATAATGAATCGTTGTTGTTATTCTATTATTGCCTATGTTACACACGTGTTAATTCCATTTTACTTCTCTTTAATATCAGCCCATGTTTGTTTATTTGCAAGTCCTATTACATGAATCCTTTTACCCGGGAGGTTCCGACTTTGGGCATCACTAATCAAGGCTTTTTTCCTCAAAACTCATAAACGCTGTCTTTTCAATAGAGTGTCATGGTAAGCTACCACATCAGTCTGCTGTAATAAGCATTGAAGTCGTAGGTAGACAAATAGCTGGATATAGAGCTTGAATCACTTTCAGAGGTTTCAAGGTTGGGAAGTATGAAGCCCATGGATTATAGGACCGCATTGTATCTCAAGTGCTTGAGGACACTATTATGCTTGAATCAAGAGATTGTTATGATATTCTCAAATAAACAAACTCTTTAAAGATGCGTGGAAAACAAGCTTAGCATTAGCAAAATAAGATTTATGTAAACAAAACCCACCACCTTTTTGTAGTCATTTTATTAGTGTTTTGCTCATATGTGTGTAAAACCTGGTTGATGCTGCGTCTGCTTATGATTGTGCCTCGTGACTATAAATCTCATTATAAAAAAAGTTTCACCTAACCGCATTTAAAAGCATTAACATCCTAATAAATGCTAGGTTGTTGACCTTATCCCTTAACTTTGAAATTATAACTAAAGGTTATGGTACAAATTTAGTTTTGCACCATCCTATACATCCTAACACAATTACAATAAACTTTTTGATCATCACACATGCATTTGTAACCCTGTTTCAAAGAGTTGTACTTAAAATCAAGATTGTAAATGCATCCAGAACCGCTTATTACTTGGTCTTCATGACGGCAAGATTAACTTCCACTTGCGCTTATATGACTTTAATTACATATCCCTAAAATGGTGTCTTATCTCACTATGTATTGTTTTTATGATACGCAAGATTTTAAATATTGAACACGATCGTATTCAAACTGTTGTTTTCAACACATTATCGCCCAATGTTGCATCCTTATATGTTTTCGGTTGTTTTTTCTTTTCTTTTATCAATACAATCTACTAAAACATAAGCATCGCCATAAATAACTCTAGTATTTGTCAAACTCGAAAGATTCTAGATGATCCTAACAACCATCACTAGTCTAGAATATTACAACTCAAAACGACCTCCATAATAGTAGCAGTTGTTCAAACATAGTATCAGTGGTTCCAATCTTATACTAGCAGTGGTATATCTTAAGCAGAAACTCCATCCTGATAACCATAACCAAAAACCCAACAATCCCCCCCTAAACTTGATATTTTTTTTCAAAAATCAACAAGTTTGTATTTAGATTACACTGTCTTCAACTGGAGGATGTATCCAAACACCCAGCAGACCTTTGAACTATTTTTTTTATGGCTACAGGACCTTGGAGAGCGTGAATCTTCACAATCTTCAAAAACAATCGTCAATCATTGGATTTGTAGCCTTGGTACTGTGATCTAGCTTAGCTTCCAACATCTTTCTTGCAACTTTCTTTGTCAAGAATAATCTTTATCTATGAACATGAATATCTTCTCCTGTATCGCCTCGAATAGCATGCAATCTACAAGTCTCGAGCAAAGCATCCATCGCACCACTTCACGCCTTCCCAAAATTTGTCTTTAGGATTGGGTTGAAACATATTCTTCATAGCTGTCCACATAGACCTTGCTAATGACCCAGTTGGACCAAGCTTTCCATATCTGAAATCCATGACCTTCCATAGCTGTTCTAGATCTTTCATAGAACTAGACCACAACATACACCCAAATTTGAAGTGTTTTGTTTCCATCCATCGCCCTTGTGATTTCAATCACTATCTCATTTGTCAGAATAATTTGCCAATCTAGAATTGGATGTACAGATCTTAATGGTGTAGGATTAATAGGCTCTTCGAGTTGATCACACACCATAAGATCTTGTTCACTCTTTCTTCCTTCTCCATCTCATCATCCATCTTCTTTCTTGGAACTAGACTCTCCCGATTAGGTCCTTTTCTCTTTGTTGGCTATTCCACCACAACTCATATTCTCTCTCAGAATTCATAGGAGCGAAATCATCATTGATTCTTTTGCACCTATTATAAATATCCTCAACGCTCTCATAGGCGCAAGTCCTCAAATTTTTAGAAACATTCATCCCCGTATGCCTGATATATTTTATCATTTGATTCCTCATTTGTTTCTTGGTTGGAGTTTTATTCTTCGTTGCTTGATAATCTCTAATTTGTCTTTCTTGTCTCATCTGTCTCACCTTTTCAAAGATTTTAGACCTTTTGTCAATATCAATTTTCCCCATTCAATTTCAATTCTTTATGTATACTCGAAGCTTGAAACACTTTGTTCATTTTTCCATCAATCTTCGAGAAGCTTCCTCATCTTCTTGCCTTTTCTTTTCCCTAACAATTACATCAGCATTTAGTTCCAGATGTACTCTTAGAGCTGCTTCTTCATCATAAGTCGGCCTCCTGCTCATGTCTACTTTTAAACTTTAAAACTGGTTCTGCAATTCCTTTACCCTTTCCAATATATGGTTGACCAACAACTGACTTCACAGGCTCACCAATCTTCAAACTTCCTAATGGTTTAGGTGCAGAAGGTTTAATTGTAGCATGAATGGGTGCAATGATAGGTTCAGGGATTGGTAAAGATTGCTTTAGGTATAGCAGTTGAATGGCAACCTCCTTTTCAGCTTCTTTTGACTTTGTTAGTGATGTAACAGTGGTTGTGATTGTAGTAGCAATGGTTGTGATAACAATGGGAATATTTGAATTAAAAGTTGTTATAATTACCTTAGAGGTGTTTCCATCAGTGGCTTCTTCTTTAGAAGCAGTTGATGCAGCAACATAGGCAGTGGTTGTTGCCTGCACCACTTCCTTCTCTTTTTCTACACAAGTAGCTTTCAAAGCATCATTTATCGCTGCAACTTTTCCTCCCATGTCACTCACTAGATAACCATCCCGATTAGCGTGACTATCCAAGTCCAAAACCACATCCAAATTCACATCCTCCCGTAATCTATGCTTTTACTCCTCCCCTGTTTGGATGCATCCTCCAAAATCTGATCCTTTGAGGAGCTAGCCTTCTTTCCCATCCTTTTGACTCTCCTATATGCAGCAATCCCTGGTCTCCTCATTCGCTCCAAAACATTCAGCCTGTGCATCAACCTTTTAATAGTTCCAGCTTGAGAGGTTGTCAATTCCTGAAGACCATATATTTTAGACTCCGTGTTGGTACATTTATCCGTCAATTCCTTTAAAACTTCCATTATATCCTCACGACTTCAACCTGTGTTAACTGGTCCGAGAGGTGTATACTGGGAATTGTCATTATGCACAAAAGTATCATTACCCGTTAATTCATGTTTAGTTTCAAGTCTATCCTCATCACTCCGAGCTGTGTGACCTGCTCTGAGAGGTGAATCATAGGATGTGAGTACCATGGCATCCAACCGAGCCTCAACATCCATGGACCCCATGTTAGCCAGTTGGCTGGGGATTCCTCCACCTGTGTTGAGCTCGAGCGAACTCTCCACATTAGGAGTTGCCAGTGGTTGGGTCTTACTTAGGTTTTCACTTACCTTGTCGTCGGCTCGCGCTCAAGCGATGAGTGAAACCCCTTCCAATCATGTCACCTCCCACACCTGTTACACCCTCATGTCCTTCACCACTACCACCATCCTCAGGTAGCTGAGTGCCCTTCTTCCTCCTTCTAGTAACTAAAATACGTTGGGGTTCGGGATGTTGAAGGTAAGGGTTCGGCAGTGGGTTGGGAAGTGGCAGGGGTTCATCAATGGATAGATTGGGTTGTGGATTTTCCTCCTCTATAAGTTCGGGAGATTTAGCATGCAGGAAACAAAGGTGTTATGGTTCCTAAAAATTTGGACTCTTTTTCTTCATATGGGCAAACACCTTAGGAACCATATGTAAACGTCATACTTTCTCTTATGGGAATGGGTTCGTTATTTGACTTTCTCGCTATCAATTGAACAAACCTAGGATAGAGGTAATATTTGCCCTTCTTTAATGTTCTTCCGAAAACCCTCAAAAATCATTCGAGACCGCTTAAAACCCTTTCTTGAGATAAACAGATGACATCGAGTTGCAATCTTTGAGGAAACTCATCAAATCCATTGTTTTATTGCTTACACACCCGAGCAAGGTATGGATTAAAACTTCCATTGCGGAGAAAACATACCTTTGTGAAACTTTATATGATCCCTTTTCTCTCATAACCCATTCTTTCTAAACCTTCAAATATTTCAAAGACGTATGCATTAACAACTCCTTTAGCATCGTGAAGCTTCAAAACACCTCTAATCACCGCCTCGTGATCGAATCTCCGTTTCATCAACAACCGCCCTAATAACCTCTTCTCCACCTCTTTCTTGAATTTCAGCAGTCCACCAAAACTGATGTATATAAGCTTTAACAATGACGGGTTCTACAGTTAATGCATAGTGTATGGGACTATGTTTGATGAAATCAATCATCTCATGAAAACCTTTAGAATGGTCGTTCTTGACTAGGTATGCGACTAAGTTGTGGGTTGTGGAATATTCAGTTGCCATTGTATGTTGAAAGTGAATGTGATGTGGGATTTGTGAAAATTATAGTTGGGAGTGGTTAGGGTTTATGTTCAACGCCAATTGGGAGTGTTTAAAAGATCAATTAATTGATCGGCAGTGAATTGGGGAATAAGTACGGTACCAAAGAAAATGTTTCACAAAAGCCCTATTGTTTCCATATTCAAAGAATCGCACTAGCGAGCAGTATTTACCATAACCGGCAATGGATAGAGCAAACCATCGCTGGAAACATCACCGACACTCCCATCCTTTGACCAAGGCTATGGTCGCACAATCGTTGTAAATGTAATGTGATGATGCATAGATTTGAAGGATTACAAAATTACACTAAAGCAATGTTCGTAGTAGATGATGATGAACCTGCAATGTTCTTTTCGCACTCATAGACCTTCAAGTTGTTGTAGAGATTATCCAAGGTCATCTTTTCAAAGTCATCTTTGTTTCTCGAAACAACAATTGTGCATAGCCCATTTAGGTGACAAGCTTGTAATGAACTTAAGATTGATGTCTTCTAGAGAAACTTTATAGTCCGCTGATTTCAATTGATTATCTATGGCACCACCGACCAGTATAATTAATACACTAGCAGCATTTTCGCTAACACATGCAGTTGTTTGTGTTAGGAAGTGCTTACAGGTATGTTGTTATTATAGCATAATCATTATGTTATGTGTTTTTCTTAATTTTCTTTTTTTTTGGGGGGGGGTGGTTTAATTTGCATTATTATAACCAAACAGATATTATACATTTATGGACAACATTAACAAGTTTACTATCGTATGTAGAAATGCATCTAAAATTTTCCCTTCTTCCTCTGCAATACATATGATTACAATTATGTACAACACATACATAAATAAACTTATAATTTTTTATAGTTTGTGACCATACACCATGCTTGTGACTAGTTGCCCATTATTTGTGTCAAGTTGCCCCATAACAAATTTATTGTTGGCCATACTTTCTTGGGTGTTGTGTTGTAGCAGTTTGACTTTGAGTTTTGAAGACACTAGTTCCCTTCAAGTACATGACACTATTTAGGACCTTCCTTTTCTTTACAACTATTCACCATTAATAAACTTTCCTACTTTTTAAACCCCATTTTTGTTTACCACATAAAGGAATACATAGCGTGCACCTAAGAATAAAATTTGTGTTGGTTAACTAGAAGCACCCCAAAATAAACAACATAAATCGCTTGCTTCCTATTTAAACAATTTTTTTCATGATTTTAATTTACATTCTGTCTCGCCAGCTTGCCCACCATTATCTATGTGGTTGCCCAAAATATTACTAGTTCTAGTAACTTGTTAGACACATGTTTCATTCCACCTTTTATGGGAATACGTAAACTTTAAAATTAATGGACATAAACAGTTCAAGTACATGACACTAGGCACACCATCATTTCAAGACGTCTTTTCCTCATTATTAAAGTTTGTCCTACTTTTGTGCATCCCACGATTGGGGTTATTTCAAAATATCCATGCAATATTCAAGAAACCACATGCAACCGCACACATACTCGAGTTTATGACATAAATTGTTAGTTATATTATAGTTGTATATTGTTACGTAAAATTAAATATAAAGTAAATGTACACGTAATAATCAACCATTTGTATGTTAACAACAAAGGTAAATAATATTTTCCTAAGCCATACACATCATAATGTTATGGACCACGTGGCATACCGACTAAAACATTTGTTTGAATTGCAAGTAAACAACAGCTAACTGGTTTAGTTGCCCCAATGGTTTAGTTGCCCAAAAATTGTTATCTTTGGGCCATGGCGTTTGAGTACTAGAAGCTTCATTAATTGCATTTGGCCTAATGTGAATTACTTGACAAGACGAAACTATTGAACACTTGACTATCCACATTTACTTATATTGACTTTAATTGAAAATAAATTCCATGTCACCCCACACACCCCATTTTGGTTATATAAACGGACACCATCTAATTTATTTTCAAACTACTTTTGTCAAGTGACACACACTACCCACAACAACATTTACTACAACAGAAATGGATAACGATATTTACGACATGGCTAACACTGTGTTTGTGTGTGACAATGGACGTGACTTAAAGTTCATAAGTGACATGCATGCAAAGGTGATGGAGCTAACTCGTCGATGCAGTGTGAGGGGTGAGCAGATCAAGCAGTTGGAGTGTGTGCTTGGGTCCACTTTTGCCAGTGCTTGTATGGAAATCCTGTGTGAAATCCAGGATGAGGAGCTAGAGAAAAACAGACGCTGATGAGGCTCATCAGTGAGACGCAGCTGCAAGTTCTCAAGAAAAGCTCCTTTCTGGCCATGATGCGCAAAAAATATTAAACCTCTACTCCTAGCTTGTTATTATGTTCTCTCAAGTTCATCATTGTCATCTTTTTTGTTTTGGACTCATCATCAATGTTGTTGCTTACATTGCTCTTTTGTTATCTCTCAATATAATGAAATGAAATCTATTATAAAAATTAAATTGCGAAGCAATTGGCAAATGGTCGAATTTATACGAATCACGCATAACAAACATATAATACTTTTGGACAAATCTTGAATTAACAACACTATACTACGTATTATTTTTGATCCTTCTTGAACAAACAGCTTTAATTTATGAATAACTTGGTTATTTCGAGTATACAATAGTAACATTTTTGACAACCCTCCAACAAGATCACCCCTGTATGTATTTTAACAATCTCAGTAATTGTACAGGCCAAACTACCAGTTGTTCTAGAGCAAGCAAATGTTTTTGATAAGACTGGAATACGTCCGAACGACTATAAGATTACATGTAGGCAATCCGAAATCGATCTTAAGCAAGGGGATTTTGGTGATTGTGGTGTGGGTTTGTATATTTTTATATCGATTGGCACATGGTCAATGGTTGCAAGTTGATGATCCTGCGGCGTCGCGCCTCTTATCGCGAGAAGATGATTCGGTTTTTTATAGAGTTAGATTTTATCCTTTGTATCAACAATTTTTAACTTATCTCCAACAGCACTTTCGTTGTTTTATCATGCACTATCGGTTTTCAATATACGATATTGTATCAAATACATTTTACAATCAAACATATACCATGCCTCATCCATTGATATATTCATTCACACATTAACGCCCATATTATTACACAAACACACTACACATAAAAACGTTAAACAAAATAAAGTAACATTTACCCCATTACTGTTTCCATATCAAAATCAATGGATCATAAGTCTCATATAATATATAAGTACATTGTTAATAGTAAAATAATACTACCTTTGTTAATATATAGCAAATGTTCATCAAGATCACATTTGTACACAAGTCGGATGCCTATCTCCAAACAATCTCTTTCATCAAAAATGCTTCTAAGCCTTCGCTTGCCTTATTTGATCTCAAACTAAGGTATGCATGCCATTACCCTTCCTAAAAATGTTTATATGTTACCGCGTGGTTCTCACTTGCCTTGACTATATTTTTACCATACTTGCTATTCTTATTTGTGTACATTTATATACCTTTATTACAGACACCAAGGTCTCAGAGTGCGTATCCTGTATTTGAGATTCACTATGATGGTAACTTCATTCGGTTGCCCAATTTAAGTTATGAGTTTGGCCGAACCCTTGCGCTAAGGTTTAGTAACTCCACAAGGATGAACTTTAATCAAATGCTTGACTTGTTGGCCTACAAGCTTGAGTGTGAGATACGGGCTTTGTATTTTTGCAGGCCAAGATTTTGTTCTTTCAACAGGTTTGACAATTGTTGAATGTGATAATGATATTAAAAGGATGTATGAACTTGCCGAGGAATATGGATTAATCGGCTTGTATGTTGCACATAAACATGCTAACTTATCATGTTTCTATTATCCTAACCTAACTTTTAATCTTCTTGATAAGGAAACGCATGCAAAGCTTGCGATACATGATAAACTTGTGCAAATTGCTACATCTAAATCTTACTCTGATATTCTTGCATGGGAGGAGGAAGAAGGGCGTTCACCTCCCCTAAGAACCCCTCCTTCCCAACCTAGACGTAAAGGAATTGAATTCCAAGGAAAGAATCTTTTCATGGATTTTTTGCATAGTGAAAGTGTTGATGATGCCATTGAGTTCAGTGACGATGAATGGTACTATGGGGGATTTGTGGGTTGTGTAGCAATGGATGTTGGGTGGTCTACTACCCCACCATATAAACGGGTGCAACGGGTTATCGAATACGATGATGCCACTTTAACGAATGTACCGACAAATTCTCTTCCAAATCGTGTTTTGTTGGATGCGGGATCTTCTTCCGCTCCACATCAAGTAGGGACTTGTGTCAAGGCTGGTATGGCCATAAGGTTTCGAGGAAACCGTATGCAAGAGGTTATGCTTTGAAACACCAAGAGCGGGTTTACGGAAGTTCAAGATGTTGAGGCATTTCAAGGCTCTAACAAGAGATCGCCGTCGAGGAGGTTCGGGATTAAAACCAACTTGGTATTTAAGGAACGGAAGGTTGGAGTGTAGGTATTGTTATGACATGCTAATGGTGTTGTTACGCGTTCTGATGCTAATGATTGTGTTAGCCTTTTTGTAACGCCACGCATGGTAACTTGTGTTAACATTACTTTAATTTAAAAAGGAACCCAAAAATCTCAAATACATTTTGATTGTCTAGTCTAGGTTTTTTGAAGATTAAGCGGTACAACGCAATATGCATTCTCACGGTCCACCTTTTGAGGGTGCATGGTAACTATCTCTTCCTTTTAGGTCTCTTGAAGTAGGCTAAACCATCCAAATAGTACCTTAGAGTTAGAGTTTATAATTCCTAGAGGTTTTTGTCGAGACAGCCTAGACCGAGCGGCGAGGACTGAAGGAGAGCGTGGTAGTTTCAAAGAGTTAGGACAAACGAATTTTCGGTTTTAGTTTGTAGTCCCTACGACTTTAGACAAACCCTATCTTACATCGCGATTAAGAATAAGGACGTGACAATTCAACCATCAATAGAATGCGATAATTAAATTAATGCTTGAGTAATAAAACCTAAGTAAACACATCCTAGAAACCATCAAAGAGTTAGGGACGAGCACACAATAATTAGACATAGACTACATACACCTTAGATTAGATAATTAGATAAGTAGAGTAATCGGTAGAAATACCAACCCCCAAATCCAAACCCCGAGATTCGTACTTTCCTTTCCTAAAAAATATAAAAAAGATAAAAAATAATCTTCCTCAACCCCAACCTTAGCGTAGTAACTTCTCACTTGCATTCCTATTCCCCAGAGAACGATATCAATTCCGGTGGCTTACCCTAATACTACACTACAACGATTAGGTTCACCGCCTAGGGTGTTGAAAACTTGCTCGACGAAAGGAAGTTCCTTTGACCCCGAACGACGCGCGTGAAGCGTTATCAAGTTTTGCGCGGCGGCTGGCGGGTAGAATAGCTAGTTAGTAGTCCACCTCGTTTGGGTTTCTTTGCTTGATTCCTATCAAGTAAATTTTTTCTTATTTTTAGCTTTCTCGTAGTCTATCCCCTTCTTCGTGACCTTTGTTCGTAATCCCATCACTTTTCATCATGGAAGGTGATAACCAACCACCATTCATCAACCCACCACCAAATGAATAGTGCTCTATCCAAACTTGTTTATGTTTACCCACTTTGACTTTAAAGAAAGGCGACCAAAAATGTATTTGACTTGCTTTACATTTTTTTTGTTTACACCCCACCTGCATATTGTTTATCAAGTTGATTATACACTTTTTTTGCATATTGTTTATCAAGTGTTTGCATTTACCCACTGATTTACTAACAACATGTTTATGTTACTTGGTCTTCAAGATTAGCAGCAAGACTAACGTGCAATAGCAGTATTCATTCAACGAGATACGTGTCATATGTTTTGCATTATATTGCATCACCATGACTACCTTTAGAAAGAGCAAAGAATTTGTTATCATGAATTTGTCCTATATGCAACAAATCGTTATCATATTCAATGAAACCCTTTGTATACTTACGTAAAAAACTATAACACATCACAAAATTCGGGAAACTTGTTTAAGATTTCTACTTTATGAAATGCAACATCAGATAATGGTGATTATGTATTCAAAAGATCTAAACCTGAATCATTACTCTAGGGTATCCAGGTTTATGTGATCTATGTTGTTGCTTACATTATGTAAAGGTAATTTGTACCGTATATATTTTGTCGTTCGGGCGCTTTACAATTTAACACCGAACATAAAACTTGCAACTTCTCCAAAAGTAAATTACATATAGAATTAAACATTTATATCTATTCCATTACATTACTTGCCTATTAACATACCAAGTCCAACACAAGTAACCGACAAAGATCCTAACATAATGAAAACAACCTATCATACGCCTTCAACTTTGACTTTGCATCAATCAACTCTTTGTCCAAGATTGACTTGTCCAAAGCAAGAATATCAACCAAGTGTTCAATATCCACTGACTTCTTCGATCTTTTCTCCTTTTCAAAGAACCCATACACCAGATCTTTATCGTATTCACTTGGCAGATCATCATCTAAAAACTGATATACATCATAACTAGAGCATTTTACGAAACGCTTCCCAGGGTTTGCCCTTGTTATTGATGTCTTGACTGATAGACGAAGACTGCATCTACAAAAGTATTCAACTTTGCCACCAATTAGTCAGGTAGTAGCTGAAGTTCTGGAAGTCATGATAAACAGGTTTTTAATTAACAAGTTTGTGGAAATGTGAGAAAATGTTGACCGAGAAATTTGGTGGTGGGGAGTTTATAAAAGTTGCAAAAAGGTACCTTTTAGGCTTTTATAACTATATCGTTTTTGGCCCAAACAAAACTTTATATAGACATACATACAGCTTGATTTTTTTGTTAAAGTAGAGGGACCTAGCATAACAAACACTTAAACTTTTTTACCCCACACATCACTTATCCTTATGGTCCCGACCATCAACATCCCAACATTCCTGCTTTATACCCTAGGTCACTTTCATTGAAGATTACAAAAAAGGATCGGTGTCCTTTTCATCTTTTTTTTAGGAAAAAGTCCAGGTTTGTTGTACTATCTCGTATGTACTTTGTTACCTTTTTCGTTGATATTCGTTGATATATTTAAATATAAATATAAATAACTGTGCCGCTTTATATTTTATATTCTATTATTAAATTATTATTTAATTCAAAGTTATTGAATTTGTTATTAGGGTTTATGTTTTATAAGTATGGTCAGTATACCCCTTTAAGTCTAGTGGTTGCTTCTAATTGTTATTAGTATTTATGTTTTATAGGAAATGTCGGAAACCAAAGAAGTCATATTTAAAGTTCACCACAACGGGAAGTTTCAATTTTAGCCACTCCGCTATGTAGGTGGTCGCCTTGCTGATGTCTGGTGTTTTAGCTCCAACAGGGGTGCATTTACAAGGGTGCTTGATCATGTTTTCAATGATATTGGACGAGAAAAATGGGCTTTATTTTATGGTGCACCAAACAAGTCACTCGAAGATGGTTTAACTTTGTTGCACACAAACAATGACGTTCGGCGAATGTATGACATTGCGGATGAGACTGGATCAATGGACGTCTCACGCTCGCACAAGCAATGACCTTTGTCACAATTTTATTTAAAAACATGGTTTGGCAAGAAGAGGACGCGGCATGCGCCGCGGTAGTGCAACACCATTCAAAGAAGGAAGCTAACAACCCGTGTGTCTATAACGAAAACTGATAGAGGGTTCGAGATCAGAGAAAAGGGGTAGTGCACAACGAATCGAAAACGGTTGCAAGAGGCGGTGTGGAACTCTTAACTGAAATGCCACGAGAAGGAAAAGAGATACTCTTTATGAGGATGTACATGAAAGCAAGCCGTCATGGGACCGCCAAGGAAAAGAACCGCTTGTTGAGCAAGAGGGTGTGTCAAGAAGTGGAAAAGAGTTTCTATAACCACTTACAGCGGGCCATACGTAATAGGAAAGCGATTATGATGGAGGTCATGGATGCTCGAATGATGGTTTGGTACGCTTATAGATCGCGTTTTATATTCAATGAACATGTTCATACCACACAGATGCACGACCCCTATTAGCTAGCAACCGCATGACACAAATAAGTAATAGCTTAATATCCATCCGTTATTACAAAGAGAAATACACACAAACGTTTACCTTACACAAAACATACTATAGTAGGACTTAGGCAGTGAATGCATTAATAAAAACCATGTTCCCGCTTACTTTAAAAGCTGTTTGGAGTAGGGAAATCGGATAGAAGACTGATGTGTGGAGCGGACGAGCTTGGTTGTTCAGTGGTTTGACTTGAGCTGATGTGATTCGCCCCATTAATCATCCCATGATTAGGGTCTCCGTTTGCCTCACTTTGACTTTTGCTAGTTAACTGAGATGATTCCCCCATCTTACGAGCCTTTTTTTTGCACCTGTTGTACCTGGCTTAGCCTTTCGTTTGTAACCAACCAGTCTCTGTACAAGTGTGACAATACAGGTTCCAGTTAACAACAAAACCTTTAAGTTTTTTGTAAAGCTGAACAAATACTTACTTTTCTTTTCACCAAAGGTACTCTACATGTTAGGCGGTTGTGGCCTTTTGTGCCACACCTTCCACAATAGTTGCTCTTAGGCGCCTCACCTTGAGATGGTATTCGGTCTTTATTTTTAGGCATGCCTGAATTACCCTTACCGATAACTGGGGGCAACACATCTTCTAAGTTCACTTCACTGTCCCACAGCGTCATATCTTTTAATGGGTAAATGATGACTTTGGTATGTCACTTTAATAGTTGTATTATAAAACCAAGCTTTTGCCAATTTCTTAACACTGGTCAGGCCTGCAAATCTACCTACAAAGACAAACATGTCCGCAAGGCAAGCTCGAAAGTCGCCATTTGCGACAACCGATTCACCGCTTACCAAATCAACAACATGATGTTTTTTGTGTCATGTACTTCATACACTTTGTCCTTAAGTATTCCCAAAACCTTCCGCTTGCACTTTTTCCATTTTGTCTTTCACTTTGGCGGTCGCCCGATCAAGAAGTTCGTCATCCGGTGCATCTAACATTTACACATATTGACACATTATCAATACGACTACTTAATTATTGCTCAATAAACTATCTAATAATAACAGAATATGCTCTACCTGCATGTTTTGCTCGCCGTTCGTAATACCATTTTTGAAGAAGACCTCTAAACCATTCCATCAACATCGTTATTAGGATCTTGCGCATATCCTTTGTTAAAGCATTAATCGATTCCACACTGTTTGAGGTCAGGTGGTTGTACCTGTTTGCAGGGCAATGTGCCCTCGACCATTTTTCAATACCTGCTGCAACTAGTTTTCTGTGAGCTATCGGTCATGCTGCACGAATCTTAGACATTAGGTTTGCAAATTCCTCCCTTGTGTAAGCTTTGCACGTCTTCCAGTATAAACACTTTAGGCTATCGCTTTATATACGTGTATTCAACATCAAATGGCGACAACAATACCCGTGAAAGGCATTTGGAAAAACATTTTTACATGCTAGGGCTATTGCATGATGTCTGTCAGATATAATTGCCAAATTAGCAACTTCCCTATGGATTCTTTCGGGTTTGTCAAAACCATGTCCATGATTCACCACTCACCTTGCAAAACACCGTGGCAATCGGTATAATTTGATTATTTCCGTCCATTCCCACGGCTACTGTGTTTGTCCCTACGTAGGGCCCTTTAAGATGTGCCGCGTCGATTATGATCGTGGGTCGCATATATCATAGGAAACTCTTAATCAGAAATATAAATGCGATTACATACTGGATAACAACACATTGTATATCAAGGTAAAATCATCATAAACCATGTATTTAAGTGAACTTTGTATACTATTCTAATGCATTGCTAAGTAAATTAATAACAAATTTACTTTTGTTTATGTTTCTCTTGACAGTGGCTGTTGTGAAACAAACAATAGTATCACCATGCGTAGATCCAATTCAATGTTTTTGTGCTTATCTGACATAAATTGTTAGATACTTTGCTAGGATGCTCAACTTTTATAAGACAAGTAAAAACTAGTTGTATGTAACTATTTTCTGGTTTTATGTATGTATAGTTTTTTATATTCCATTGTGTTGTATACAAGTATGCTACTCAACAGCCGCATGCTAAACTAAAAACCATGCCTATTCACCAACACACTTGTATGAAAAACATATCATATATTAGACAAGATTTATTTAAAAACATTCAAGGCAATTAACTTACCGCAACACCGAAAGATATAAAAAGGTTCTTAAAACGTCTTTGATCGTCTGTCTCAATGTGTGTAACAGTCCCCTCGTTTATGAGCTTTAGGTTATGACAGTAGTAGGGTAACTGCGCAAACGATGCCTTTGGACAGCCCTGGGTTGATTCCACTGCCAATTGTTTCCCCCTCCAAGCTTTTATGTATGAAACATCTATATTCAACTCCATAGTCAGATCATGGATAATGTCCCTTGGCTTATAAACGCGTGTAACATCTGTGATTTTGGAAAGTGGTAATTTAGACAGGGTTTTTGCTGTAGCATTTCGATGATTTGGATTGAACTGGATTTTGGAAAATGTATGACAGTCATTAATTGCAGTGATTCTAAACTTGATACAGTTTGGAATCCTACGACAGTTTATGTACCAATCACATTTGGTCATACGATTTTATCACAGTACCTAATAGTACACGATTTATGAACATAAAATCCATACCCTTCTTTTAGGCATTTCAAAGATACCTCATATATGCACTTTGCCTTATCATCAAATCTATCATTCACTTTCATAACACCTCTATCTTTACTTTCAGGTCTGCTATCAATAGGTGGTTGTTGGGGTGTGGGCGGTATACGAGTAAAGTTGTTTTTTTGCCATATATTCGCATCTTGCTCAGGTAACAACGTATCATTAAGATCCACATGTAAATGTGGAGAACAAGAAGACTGGGTTACCACAATGGGTTCTTTAACTTGGTTGATGCATATGGTTTGCACCTCTGACTGCGACCCATCAACTATACTTTTAAAAAAATCCAAGTCATCGTCGTCAAGTATGTTCGTAGTGGTTGAGGCGATGTTGTATGTTAGACTTATCCCGTTTACATCATTAACTTTGAACTTTTTCTTGATGTACCACACAAGACTCGAAAAATTAATGTCAACTGTGAGTAAAACACCACACACAAGATCTTCATACCGCATAAACACCTTGCATTTCGCAACAGAGTTCATTTTTTGATGATGTTATTTTGTTTTGATTAACTTTTTATGCTGTTATGTGTTGAGTGAAGTAAATAAGCACATGGAAACTAGGGTGTGGTTATATTTGGTGAAAAGCTATAAACATTAATAGTGTGTCGCAAGGTAAATATATGATGATATGCATATGAATTAAGGTTGCCCAACGTACAAGACATATTGACCAAGTATGTCCTATAGTTGCCCAGATTGCGTCTAGGAGCTTGGCCTGCGGTACAAATTAAGTTCCCACATGACACTAAAAGATGTTGCCCAGAATATATCTAAAAGTGTGGGCCAAAGTACCAAATAAATGCTAAGGACCCATTGTACAATATATTCTTTAAATATGTAAATGTTGCCTAAAGTACTAACTTGGTAGCCCAAATACAAAATTAGTTGCCCAAACTACATCTAAAATTCTGGCATCACGATAAACCAAAACGAATTATCGATGCCATGTGTCGAATTGTCCATTAGGCCTCGCTTGTTCCTTTTTTTATCCAAAAAGTTGTGTGCTATTGTTTTGTAACACTTATAAATTACTTATTTCGTTATTAACAAAATCTTACAAGAATTGTTTTTACAAGTAGTAATTCAACAATTGCTATACTTTTTTTAAACTTTAAGTTGCTCCAAGTCGAGTGAATATCTAGTCGCAACAAAAGAGGTACTATTTATTATCGAGCAACGGGCAAACAATTAATCCCTAGACTCAAAATTACTGAACCCGATTGTTTACCCTCGTGTTCAGTTTATTATCAATTCAAACCATAATCACCAATCCAATAATAATGTTTACTTTCTCACTTTATTTTGGCCACAAATCATGCGTACAACTAGTTCTTTCATCAAGTATTGCCAAGCTTTTGGATTAAGCTTTACTATTTCCTATCTTATTTTTTTTGGCGCCTTTGGTCCCTTTTCCTGCCCAAAGTCTTGGAAACCGTCCATCTACCTACAATACTTGGATAACCCTTAACCCAAAAATTAAAATAAAAATAAGTAAATAAATAAAAACTGTCCATTTACCTCTACAACCTCTTTATAGCTATCGATTGTATACCAAAAAATAGGACAAACATAACACGTATTCCCTTACAAAAATTACCACATCAATGGCTGCAAATGGTTACTTTCAAAATGATGCAGAAGAGTACGCGTTTGTGTTAAACAACAATTTGTTGTTTGACGCGGTTATTGATGCTTTCGGGGAGGAACCCATTTCAGAAATTGGGTCCTATAGGGAGGTAGATATGAGGATGAGGAAAATTATTTTGAACTGGCTCCATACAAAAGAGTTTTACTAGGATGAGGTTTATGGAATGAATACTCTGGAGGAGGATGAAGAAGATGAAGACGCTGAGGAGGATGGAGATGAGGAGGATGATCAATAGGATGCAGAGGTGGCTCAAAGTGAGCCGGTGGATCATCAGCAAAATCGGGTGGTGCAGAAAAATGTCTTAGTGCAGCAAAACCAGGGGGACCAACAACATGGGTTTGAAGACCCTTATGATCTGGAAAACAGGATTAGCCGGCTTGAAATTTTGTTTCAACAACTCAAAGCCAGGAAAGAAATGAAGGATAGCAGGGAAGAGAGCTATGGTTCTAACAACTTGGTTTGAAATCGGGTGGGTGGAGCAGTTTACAATGATGGTGGTTTGTTTTTCGTGTGTTTTTTTTAATTTTTTTTGGGGGGTTTTTTGTTGTTTTACTTATTTTCTATTTTTTCATCTTTTGTTTTTAGGTCGGATAATTAGATGTATGGTTGCACTGTTTTGAATGTTTGTTTCCTTTAAAAAAATATGAATGAAAAACTAGCAGTGGCAATTGAGTTTATGGTGCCAACCATGAGATAGTGCTTCTAAGCGTAACTTAGTGTTTATTAGATTTATGTCAAAGTCTAGCATTTATGTCTAGCATTTATGCCCGTTGCAAATTAGATATGGGTTACATCCTAGAATTAATTAACTAAACCGAGGTTGCTCTACTTTATAGTACATGACGTACAACACAATTGCCCAAATATGGCATTTAGATGCCCAACAATTGTAAGTATACAACCAACTCGCTTTTAGTAGTATTAAAAATAACTAGCGGTAGTAAAAATTGCAAATTAGAGGATGGCCTTAAAGTCTAAAAGAAACCGCCCAATTACATCCTAGAATGCTAATTAACTAAACAAGTGGCCTGCGGAAAGGTTGCATGCGGAACGAAACAGAATGGCCAATTAACTAAACAAGTGGCCCACTAAACAAGTTGCTCTACTTTAACAAATAATGAGCATCCCACTGCAAAATTTACTATTAAAACAGTAAATAGGTTGGATTAACGTACAACACAATAAGCATGACCTACTAGCAGTTGTAGTAAAGTACAAAAGTTGGTGTAAAGTAGAAAATTTACTCTTACAAACGTGTCATCATTTCGTTCATGTCTTCTATCACTAGCAGTAGTTAATATAACCAGCAATTTTAAGTATACAACCAACTCAGTTTTAGTAGTATTAAAAATAACTAGCGGTAGTAAAAATAACTAACAGTTGTATGTATACAACCAATTCATTTTATAATTTCAGAGATTTTATTTAAGTAATCGAGCATAAAAGTAGTGTAGTATTTTTTTACATTTAGGAATGTCACATAAAGTTTGAAGTAATCAACTCAAATCAATGTAACTCTACACATCTGATATCCTGAAGCCGTTATGTGTTTACGTCAAAGTTAACATGTTGATGATTTTAGAATAAGTGATGGTCTATAAAATAGTTTTGTTCCATCATAGAATAAACGTAGTCGAAGGTAATAACAACTAGGCAATTATATCAACTCAATTATAAACACTTTGAATTTATCGTTTTATTAACCAAGGCAGCATTTAGTTTGAATATTTACGCAGTTAAAATAATTTAAATAAACACTTACATATGCACAGGGTACAGACATTAAGTGCACTACACTATTACAGTTGGCCAATGTAGAAAGAATTGTACATGTCGAATGTAAAATATTAGTTAGCCTGTGTGCCACAAATAGTTGGCCAGCTAGCTAAAATATTTGGCCAACGTTTGTAACTAGTTGCCCAAAAAAACTGTAACTAGTTGCCCAAAAAAACTGTTTGCGTATGAGACAAACCTCATTAACTCAATAAGTAATAAATTCAACTAGTTACCACTTGAGTACACGTATTACTAATAAAATTTGACTGAATGCAAATTAAAAACATTGAACCACCACCCCATTTTGTATACATCACCGCTTGACTACACATACTATAGCAGTTGCCATGTGTACACTATTTAGTTGCCCAAAGTACTATTTTCTAGCTATGAGATAGCAAACTCGTCATAAAAATAGTTAAAAAAAAAACGAAGGTACTGTGAAAAACAGATTGTGGGTGGGTACCTATTTGGGGTTGTGATCCACTTGTCCATGGAAAATAGACAAATGTCATAACTTGTTTGTCAGCATTTTTTTTGTCTCGATAATGTATGACGCTAACGGTTGCTTTTGCTGGTTATATATGTAACTAAAAGACTTTTTTTTTATCTCTATTAGTGAGACTCTTAGAAAACACACATAACAAGTGTCCCAAAATTGTTTAGGCTAACAATGTCTACTGGCATGGTTATATGTGATGAATTACAAATTGTTGGAGGTTCACAGTTGTTAAAAGATATTACGATCGCGTACTATAAGGATGAATTGGATGTTGCTTTACGTTAAGAAGCAGATCATATGAGGAAAGCTGTTGAAATTAGGGCCCGTGTCAACCGTAGATAGCTAATGATAGCGGAAGTCGAGCTTCTATGTGGTTTGGATTGTTCGTTGGCAACTATTAATCACCTCCTAAGGATGCAAAATGAGGATCTGGCTGAGAGTTCCAAACTACTTCTTTCTTTGTTTAAGAAACATGACCGTGTTAAAGACCTGAATGGTTTCATCGAAAAGTTGGAGTCAATGGAGATTTGATGTGCTATGTATTGCTTAGATTGGAGCTGGTGGCTTTTGTTTGTTAGGGGATCATTGTTATATTTTGAGTCACTTATCTCATCTTGTATACTCTTTCTTTGTTATGTTAACCTATGGATTTGATCCCTTTTATGTTAGTTGTATATATTTGTGGAATATTACTAGTATGTATTCTTTTGCGTAGTTGTTCAATTGTGTGCGATATACTAAGTCACGTTACAAAAATGATAAAAAAAAAGAAAAAAAAAAGAAAAAATAAACTTACTACTAAAGTAATGACCGATTTACATGTACCCAAAAAACAAGTATTTAGTTAAAAAAAAGTCATAATGTGGGTGTGTACTTGTTTGGGCTTCTTACCAACTTGTCGATGCATGGAAAGAGAGACAACTCTTCTAATAATGTGTTAGTCAGAAATTTTGTGTCTCGATAATAGAAAGACGATGACGTGTTGAGTTGCATGCTTATTTATGTATTAAAATAATAATCCGTATTTTATCATTAAAAAAAATAAAAAAGGAGACATCGATAATTAGAACATCACAATTGGGGATAAATACGCCCAGAAATTGTAACAACTGCTACAAGTGTTACAACTGCTTGGTAATAACATAGTTTAGACCCACAAACATCATAATTCGGAAACACCTAACATTCAGTGGCAATCAATATCGAAATAAACAACAATGGCGCCCGAGTTTTTTGCTACAAGTCACAACATGATTGCGTTTTTGGAAAAACCAAAGGAGGCTACAGGGTTTGAACAAATTATAGATTTCCTGAATGCACACCCACTTAGGTATGCACTCACTGCCAAACCTGTTATCTACGTTTCTTGTATCAAGCAGTTTTGGTCTACTGCAAAGACTAAAACTATTGGTGAGGAAGTACAAATCCATGCTAAGGTACATGGCATGCAGATAATTATTACTGAGGTATCAATTAGGAGAGATCTTCTCCTAGATGATGCTGACGGTGTTGTGTGTTTGGATAATGATACCATTTTTGAAACACTACAACTTTTGGGGTATGGAGGTGAATTAGGAACAAAATTAAATTTTTTTAAACCATTGTTGTCCCCACAATGGATACTATTGATCCATACCATATTGCAGTGTCTAAGTCCAAAGACAACACACTGGAATGAGTTTAGTACAAACATAGCATCTTTTGTCATTTGTGTAGCTCTTAATAAGAAATTCAATTTATCCAAAATGATATTTGATGGTTTAGTCAAGAACTTGTTGGATACGCATGCAAAATATTATATTTATCCAAGGTTTTTACAACTGATATTTGACAACCATTTTGAGACACCACCCAAACATTCAAAAACTTGGCATGTCCGTTGTCATACTCAACAACTTTTGTCTCACATGAGAAGTCAGGGCACTAATTTTTATGGGACAGTAACACCATTGTTCCCACACATGGTGCTGCTGCCTCAGAATTTGGGCGAAGGATCAGGAAGTCCCTTTGAATCCCAAAACACACCCGGATGTTTGGCTTCAACATCCCAACCCAAGGAACTTCACCGAATCAATTTCCGGTGGAACAAGTTCGATGATGAACCCACCCAAACGGAAAATATGGGGATCTTTCGCTCATGTTAGGCAAGAGATGAGGTCTCGCACACCTCAAGATTCATCTCGGTCGAGTTAACACATTTGGAAGTCGAGACAATGGTCCGATATTAAATAAACGGTGGAAAAGTGTGATCAACTATGTAAACATGTATGTGAATTAACAAAGAAAACTTCAAAGACAAGATGCGATATAAATCATTTGAATAGGAAGGTTAAGCGGTTGGAGAAGAAAAAGGCGGTGTCACACCCCAAATTACATGTTTTTGCAATGAATGGAATTCTGGGGATTGATCATCATAGCATCACAATTACAGTTATATTGAACGACCTAAAGTGTCGTTTGGAAAATACATCGCTTGATTTAATAAAATAATCGAGTTTACAAAGTTCGGGTCCCAAATGAAAATCAACTTGTGTGGAAATAAGTTTGTTACAATTCAAACGATGTTTAAAGTGAGTAAACCCAAGTGAGGCGCGTCGTCACCGCGACTCGAAGATGTGTCCATATGCATGCCATGAAGTATATGCCTTAGATACCGAGATAAAACATGCTAAAAGTGTCAACACAAAGGTTGAGTGAGTTCGGTGAGTACACCTATGGATACTTGTGAGAAGCTAATGCCTAATCATGGCAAGGTCGTATCTCAACTTGAGTATTCTAGGTAATTGGCTCACTGATGTATGCCATGACTTGTACAAGACCCGATATTGGTTTTGCAAAGGGAAAATTGAGCGGTATACTAGTAATCCTAGTGCTCATCAACGGCAAGCGCTCAAAGGGTAATCAAGTATTTGAAGAAAACTATGGATTATAGTCTCTCATATATCGGTTACCCATCGTTGTTGGAAGGTTACACGATGCAAGTTGGATTAGTAACATCGAAGACAATTCGTCTACCGGTGGTCGGGTATTCCTACTTGGTGGAGGTGCAATTTCTTGGGCATCCAAGAAGCAAACTTGCATCACCAGTTCAACAATGGAATCTGAATTTGTGGCTTTAGCAACCTGGTAAAGAAGTCGAATGGTTGAAAAACTTGCTTCTTGAGATTCCATTGTGGCCTAAACCTATAGCACCCATTTCTATCCGGTGTGATAGTGCAGCTACATTGGCTAGGGCTTATAGCCGATGTACAATGGTAAGTCTAGACACTTAGGTGTCGGGCATAGCATGATTCGTGAGCTTATCATGAATGGGGTGGTATCTATAGAGTTTGTTAGATCTCAAATGTAACTTAGCCGATCACTTGACGAAGGGACCTGCTAGAGACTTGGTTATAAAGTCTCGCTAGGGATGGGTTTAAGTCCAACTTAGTCATCGAATGCTAGGACACCCAACTCCCTCCCGAGGAAACTTAGGAGCCGAGTTCAATGTGGAAAGTCGAACATTCAAAGGACTGGAGCACATGTTTATTTTACATCCCAAGGTTGTGCTCGGAACCTCTGAAAGGAGGGTGAAGTCTTTACTTCTTAATGGTTAACTTATCTTTGAAAAGTGCTTGGCAGAGCATGAATAAAGAGGAACCACCTATGTAAATGTTGAAGTTTTGCCGCCTGTGAAGCTTTTGGACTTTTAGCTTTTACAACATTTATGAATTTGGATATGGACACATGGCTTGTATAGTGTCGAGCTTTTAAGTGTTTGAAAACTTGTGTGTAGTTATCTTCGGTATTCAAATGGGTTGAAGGGTTCAATTCTTAGAACACCCGATTCTCGAATATTTGAACGTGTAATTACTAAGATGGAAATTCAATCCTCGTGACATTTTCGTTTATGCACATGTTTTGCTTGATGTTTATTTTACATGCAAAGGAGTGAACTAAATTGGGGAGGATTGTTGGAAAATTTAGTGCACTTGTTGGATGGTTCACACCTTGTAATGGGTTAGGAGGTGCGGAGTGTACACCCATAAGGTCCATGAACACCGACTCTAATAGTGGTATGTATTGGTAGTGCTTGGTGAATGTATTGTTGTGGTTAACATCGATTATCGTGTTTCCACCGGCAAGATTTCAACAGATCGATGTTTCCACCGGTGGTGTTTCCACCAAAGTGGTATCTCACCGGTTGTGTTTACATCGAAGAAGTGGTGTTTCCAGGCGGGTGTAACCACCGAAAGCACTATGAAAGTCTTGATATAAGTCTCGATAAATGACGATTACAACGCATCATTATGACCACGCTTAATTGGTCATGTAACCACTAACGACTATAATGGGATAATTATGAGGCTATTAATGGGCGATTAATACTCATAATTCCATTGGACAAATAAGAGTAACCTCCTATAAATAGGAGATCCGAACATGCATGATAGAAACACGTAAAACACTAAATACTTATAAGCGAAAGGGTTATAGAATTGTGCCTAATTCTCTAACGCATTTGGTCTTATCCCAAGTAGATATTCGTGTAACCCGGGCATTAGGGTCGAATAGTTTACTTTGGAAAGTGATCACACGATTCCAAGTGATATCCGTAACCACCTAGTGGTATTTGTTACCACGACCATTAGTTTGTTTCTTTGAGCAGTTGAGCATTTCTGCAAAGTTGATTATCTACACCACGATTTGGGACGAATAACCACCAACAATATATATATATTTCTAAAAATCATGTAAAAATGATATAAACAACACAAATCATGCATGCTTGCTCCAAAATGAAGAGATACTTATGAAATGAAAAGGAGATATGAAAATATAAATGATATGCTTACAAGTATTATGATGAGGTGCTTAGAACCAAGGTTTAACCTAAACACTCTAGGTTTTTATTTCAAAACCTTATAGAGTGTAATCTAGAGTGTTAATGCTTGAACTTGAGAAAATATTTTGATCCCTTGTAAAACCCTTGAAGTGGCGGTTTCTAAAGAGGAAAACAAGAGAGAAGAAACTTTTCTAACTTATGAATTATTGAAAGGAATGAATGAAGTGTAAGTAGTTACTTGGAGTGTAGATTTAAGCAATCAAAGAAGAAAAAATCACCAAAACATAAATGCTACCCCTATGGCGGATTTTAGGGCAATTGTCTCTCAAAATTTTTTTTTTTTTCTTTTATAATGTATAAAAATTTGTAATAAATGTAAGTATAATGTACATGTAACATTACTTGTAAGATTTAATATACATTTGTGTATTTAAGGAAATTTTAGGTGAAAGTAATTTTAATAGATCAAAGTAGAGTATAATGATATCATAAAAATTGTAAAAATACATTCCTTGTGAAATTTGAGTGATAAAATAATTATCGATATAGTTTTTAAGAAAACGTCGTAATAATATAAATTTAACGATTTATATACAAAATAAATTTAAAACACTAGGTAAACTCAAAATATAGTTTTATAAACTAAATGTAAGTATAAAATATATCGGATCATTTTGGAAGTAGTGGATTAAATGCTCAAAATAATAACTCACGCGATAACGTTTATTTAATATAAAATTTACGCGTTTATGGTGAAATGCAAAATCATGAATGAACTAACATGATGCAAATGATGTTAATGAAATGTAGACTAAACTTAGTCCATATGAAATGTTCGTGATGATATGATCATGAATTCGCCGCTAAACCATTAAGGTTACGCGAATTTGGTACTCGTAAACCCGCTTACGACAAATGATAAAATAGTGAAACTTGAGAAATGACCGAAATTGCGAGTTGTCACATTCGCCCATCAAAAAGGAATTCAGTCCCTCGAATTCGCCTCGTGTTGGTCTATCGAATTTTTGAGTTTGTGATGAATAACGAGGAAAGAAGGTATGGAGAAGTGTCGTTACGGTTATCAATGATTGAGAGCGTACAAAACATCGTAGTAAAGAAAATATCGGATGAATCTCTCATAAGTAACACTTTGACTTTGAAGTATGTGAAGATTTTGCTTGCACTAAGATTTATAATTAATCGCTCCCAACATAACATGATCCTCCGAATTAGACATAGTTAGCTAGGCTATGTATAATTAAGGAACGATGATGTGACGTTCGGTTTAGTTGTTATAACTCTCGATGCTTACAAGGATTTAAACCGTGTCGTTAAAATGGTCAATGAAGTAAAAAAAGAAGTAAAATTCTCGTAAGTAATAACAAATCGGAAAGAAAATAAGTACGATAGATGAGAATATTTTACAACGAGTGGTTTAGCAAAAGTGGTACATCTTAAGTTATAAAGATTCGGATACGATGGAAAACATAAACTTTGTACAACATAGTACATAAGGAAAAAAATTAAGACTGTTAGTTTCCAAACTTCTTCAGTCTTCCGCGTTGTTGTGACCATGACGAGCTTCTCCTCCTCCTAACATGTATGCATTCCCATGAGCACCTTCAACTTGTTGACCTTGATTTTGAGGACATTGATTCGATAGTGTCCTTGCTCCCGCATCCGTAACATGTAACCATGGCCTTGCCTCACAATTCTGGCAAGGTGTCCCGATTGTTGACACTTGTAGCACTTAGCGTGGCAAAGACCCGTGTGATGATACTTACATCGATTACATAGTGGGTAGGTTCCAAAGATAACCTCTCGCCTTCTATTGGTGCGAAGAACATATACCATTGCGCTTGCCCTCTATTCTGTTGTTGATGATGGTTAGTGTTACGGTTTTGGTTGTTGTTATTATAACCTCCTTGGTTATTTTCCCATTTTCTTTTGTTGTTGTTGATTTGGTTATCGTCGTTGTAGTTGTTGTTTTGGTTATTGTGGTAGTTGGTGCGGTTGTTGGGGTTGTTGTTGTTTTGGTTGGTGTTAGTGTACTTACCTCTCTTTACTACTTGTGCCATAAGCTTACGAGACAATGAATAGCTTCCTCAATCGCTTGTGGGTCAAAAGAAGTCACATCGCCTTGAATAATCTCGGGAAGTCCTTCAATGAAAGCCTCCAAGAGCTTCTCATTATCCGAAACCATAGATGGGCATAACACGCCAATTCTTGGAATCTCGAATGTAAGTGTCAATATCATACCCAATTGTTACTAGTTCATAGAATTACATCTCCAACTTTTTCACTTCCGTGCGAGGACAAAATTTCTTAGTTACCAAACCCTTGAATTGCTCCCAAGTAAGCTTGAAAGCATTCTCCATTCCCATAGGTTGAGCATATGAGTTCCACCACGACAATGCTTCATCGAGTAGTGTACTTGTAGCAAACTTGACCTTACTATCATCCGGGCAATTACACAAAGAAAACACGGACTCAATTTCTCGAACCATCGCACCATGGCGGTGGCTCCTTCATCCCTTTAAACTTGGTGGGATCTCCACTTTTGAAATCCTTGTAAGAACAACTCTTAACTCGGATCCTCCTGCATTTCGATGAGCAAGAAGAAGCCTTGCGGCTTCAAGAATACTGCTGCCTCGGCGGCGGCGACCACCGCTTCCTTTCAATTCTTAGAGCCTCGGCTATGCTATCATTCACCGACTTTTGAATAGCCGCTTGGGTCATTTCACCGTGGCTTTCTTGATGCCATATCTTCTTCAAAACAAGAGGAAATGTGAGACGTAGCAAAATCCGATGTTAATAATAAGCGCTTCAAAGAAATGTGATAAGAAATGATAAGTTTGAGGTTTTTTTAAAATGATCGACGGTTTCCTAAGAAATAGGTTATGAGATGTCGTAAGTGCTTCAAATGTATGGTGGTTTAGTGACTTAGTGTGTGAATAGCGTGTAACTCGACACGTTAGTGGTGAAACAAAGGAGTGAGAGTGACTTTGCCGTACTTAAAGGTTTATCTCGGCATTCGACGTTATCGGTGATGAATCGCTTGATATAAAAATTGTGATAGGGAATGACAAGGAATTCTCCACATTAGAGTATGAAGAAAGAATAATGGAATGGGCATTTAAAGGCATCCATGTGACAATCGATATGAAATGAAAGTAAATAACTCGAAAATGTACGTATAAATCGCACGCAAAGTGAACATGCACTTATGATGAAATGATGAGATGCTATGATGATGTAGTTATAGTCTAGGGTCAATGATGCAACCTAGTTCTCTATAACGAAGCTCGATGCCAATCTGTCACACCCCAAATTACATGTTTTTGCGCGGAATGGAATTCACGGGATTGATGTCATAGCATCACAATTACAAGTATATTGAACGACCTAAAGTGTCGTTTGGAAAATACATCGCTTGATTTAATAAAATAATCGAGTTTACAAAGTTCGGGTCCCAAATGAAAATCAACTTGTGCGGAAATAAGTTTGTTACAATTCAAACGATGTTTAAAGTGAGTAAAACCCAAGTGAGACGCGTCGTCACCGCGACCAAGATGTGTCCATATGCATGCCATGAAGTATATGCCTTAGATACCGAGATAAAACATGCTAAAAGTGTCAACACAAAGGTTGAGTGAGT
This sequence comes from Chrysanthemum lavandulifolium, assembly GCA_022545495.1. Taxonomy (NCBI): domain Eukaryota; kingdom Viridiplantae; phylum Streptophyta; class Magnoliopsida; order Asterales; family Asteraceae; genus Chrysanthemum; species Chrysanthemum lavandulifolium. Next base: position 305,473,778 of record CM040239.1, on the reverse strand, counting down.
TCATAGAGTTTGTGTTGAAATGTAAAGCCTTTCAAAATCGTTTATGCAAAAAAGGCATTGTAAATCCACTCGCCCAAGTTCCGCCCATACAAAACTTGCAACTGTGTATTCACAACCCACCGAAATGTGTATAGTTTATGATCAAGTGCATGATGTCAAATGAATTCACAAAATAGTGCATAACTTAATGTATCCATAGTTACTTAATATAACACATAATTAAATGACGGTTTCAAATTGTTCCAGACCATTAGTTCAGATTGTACCAAGACCATTAGTTCAATGATTCTACCAAGACCATTAGTTCACCGATTCTACCAAGACCATTAGTTCACCGATTATACCAAGACCATTAGCTCAATGAATATACCAAGACCATTAGCTCAATGAATATACCAAGACCATTAGCTCAATGATAATACTAAGACAATTCTAAGCATGGCAAACTGTTATTTCAGATGACTAAACATTCGCCAGATAAACATATAGTTTGCAAATATTCATGAATGTCATGAAAATAGTTGAGCATGTATCTCCCAAAGAGTTTAATAAAACAATTAAAGAGTAGGGGCTATGACTCCAAGAATCCTTAAATGTTTAGAGTAACTATGAAAGTAAATGAAAATAGTTGAGCATGTATCTCCCCAAACAGTTATGAAAGCAAGTAAAAGTAGGGGCTATGAAACTCACTTGGTAAACCGAGGCGATGACAAAGTGAGTACACCGAGATGTAGTGTGAATCTCAAAATGACCTATTATGAATGATATGATATGTTATGAGTTATGATGTAATGTTATGCATGCATTTCGTATGTTATTTATACCATTTGTGAGTTTTGAAAATAATACTTATCGTCGAAAAATATTCTTTTGACGTCTTGACCATTCTTAAATCACTTTACAAGTTTTTACGTCAAAATGTCATCCTACAATGGTTTCGTAATGATTTATAGTGAAATTATCACTTTTCGTCGTAAAATAATGTCGTCGGAAATTTCATGAAAGTGACAAAAATGGCTTCGAAAAACTAGTCGTAAAATGGTGTACGTCGAACGTTAGGAAACGAACTCGACGGTTTTGGAAAGTTTGTATCAAAATATAGAAGTTTCAGTTCATGTGTTTTCGTCATAGATGTCTCGAACATAAAGATAATAAGGGTTAAAGATGGTGATTTTGTCCAAGTGTTGTGTAAAAGTGAGTTTCGCAAAGTTTGAGCAACCGTAATTAATTTATTAAAACTCCGCTATACAAACGGTTGGTCGTTTTGAAAAATATGCTTGATGATCTAAATTTTATTAGAAAACATCTCGTTACAAAAGTTCCACATCATAGTTAAAACAGCCTCCAACATGGTCGTTTTAGTTACCGTAACACTTATCTCGTAAAAATAATATAGTTTTCTAAAAATAATAGTTACGGCAATTTTATGAAAACGTGTATATCTTTGTCGCTTCAAATCCGCTTTCACGTATTATATGTCCTTAGCTTCGTATCAAAGTATACTAATATATTTTTGATAAGTCGAAATAATTTGTGAAGCTTAAGGCTCGTTTTTTGACTCGCATAAAAGATAAATATGTTGCTGAAATTTCGAAAAATATATATTTCGTCGTCAAACTTTAAAAATTCATAACTTCTTCGTTATAACTCCGCTTTAATCCGTTCAAGCGGCCACGGATTCGCTTTTAAAGTATATTTTCTAAATATCAAGGTCAAAATTTCGTGCCTACTGTCGGATTTTCCAGAAAATAAAACAAGGACAGATCACTTTTATATACTTATCGAAAATAGTTTTCTCGTACTAAACCTATTCTAATCCCTTCAAATCAACTCCAAAGCTATTCTAATCCTACCATACACCTTCTTAGGGTGTCATGGGTTCCTAGACATCATCAAGACCAACATATACCAAGGGGATAATTATAGGATGACCTTATATATATATATTTCTAAAAATCATGTAAAAAATGATATAAACAACACAAATCATGCATGCTTGCTCCAAAAATGAAGAGATACTTATGAAATGAAAAGGAGATATGAAAAATATAAATGATATGCTTACAAGTATTATGATGAGGTGCTTAGAACCAAGGTTTAACCTAAACACTCTAGGTTTTATTTCAAAACCTTATAGAGTGTAATCTAGAGTGTTAATGCTTGAACTTGAGAAAATATTTTGATCCCTTGTAAAACCCTTGAAGTGGCGGTTTCTAAAGAGGAAAACAAGAGAGAAGAAACTCTTTTCTAACTTATGAATTATTGAAAGGAATGAATGAAGTGTAAGTAGTTACTTGGAGTGTAGATTTAAGCAATCAAAGAAGAAAAAATCACCAAAACATAAATGCTACCCCTATGGCGGATTTTAGGGGCAATTGTCTCTCAAAATTTTTTTTCTTTATAATGTATAAAAATTTGTAATAAATGTAAGTATAATGTACATGTAACATTACTTGTAAGATTTAATATACATTTGTGTATTTAAGGAAATTTTAGGTGAAAGTAATTTTTAATAGATCAAAGTAGAGTATAATGATATCATAAAAATTGTAAAAATACATTCCTTGTGAAATTTGAGTGATAAAATAATTATCGTATAGTTTTTAAGAAAACGTCGTAATAATATAAATTTAACGATTTATATACAAAATAAATTTAAAACACTAGGTAAACTCAAAATATAGTTTTTATAAACTAAATGTAAGTATAAAATATATCGGGATCATTTTTGGAAGTAGTGGATTAAATGCTCAAAATAATAACTCACGCGATAACGTTTATTTAATATAAAATTTACGCGTTTATGGTGAAATGCAAAATCATGAATGAACTAACATGATGCAAATGATGTTAATGAAATGTAGACTAAACTTAGTCCATATGAAATGTTCGTGATGATATGATCATGAATTAGCCGCTAAACCATTAAGGTTACGCGAATTTGGTACTCGTAAACCCGCCACGACAAATGATAAAATAGTGAAACTTGAGAAATGACCGAAATTGCGAGTTGTCACAGCGGTGCACCGTAAAAATAAAACGTTTGGTGAAGGTTCAAAACATCGTAGTTGAGTCATCTCGGAAGAAGCAAGTGGTGATCATGCGGAGGATGTTACCAAGCGGGAGGCGAATGAATGTAATGCAGATTTTTCGGTTGATATGTATGTGGATGGTTCAGGGGTGGTCTACATTGCTTGAGAAGTCTGTTGAAATTAATACAAGCGATTACGATGTTGGTGCCTCATTTGAGCCACAACTAAGGTATGCGTGTCATTACATTTCTTAAGCATGTTCATATGTAAATGCATAGTTGTCGCTTGCCTTGAATAGTCCGTAATTGTACGTAATGCCCGTGACGGATGTGGATGGTTCTGGGAGGCGCGAATGTAGTGGAGAAGACCGTCGAAACTAATACAATTGTTCACAACGTCGGTGCCTCATTTGAGTCCGAACAAAGGTATGCGTGTCATTACATTTCCTAAGTATGTTCGTATGTAAAAGCTTTGTTGTCGGTCGCTGTGACTAGTCAGTACTTGTACAGCAAGACCGTGATGGATGCGGATGCTTCAGGCGAGGCTGTGTCTGGACTGGAGAAGACATTTGAAAGTAGTAAAAATGTTGAAGATGTAAGAATCTATTTTGATTCAAAACGAAGGTATGCTTGTCCTTACACTTCTTAAGTATGTTCATATGTAAATGCGTGGTTGTCACTTACGTTGACTAGTCCGTAATCGTACAGAAAGATCGGGATGGATGTGGATGCTTCAATGAGGATGCTAATGCGTGGAGAACATAGTTCAAACTAAAAAGACTGCTCAAGATGTCGTTGCCTCTTTTGGTTCCAAAATAAGGTATTAATGTCACTACTCTTCTTAATTATGTTGTTGTGTACATGCATGGTTTTCACTTGCCTTGACTAGTCCTTAATTACACCCTTGCCTTCGCAGTTGTGAAGATGTTTTTGCTGTAAATGCTAAACAGTCTAGTGGACGTACAAACTGGGAACCTGTATCTGCTGCCAGTATAGATAAATCTGCTACTTGTTCAACAAAACCAAAGATTTTGTCAGAATTAACTGATGCTTCTATATGTTTTTCTGACGATGCAACAGGAACACAAAAAGCAACAGTTGAACATGACGATATTAATGCAGATGTTACTGTTGTGACTCATAAATATTTCACATGGAATGGAAATGAGGCGTCTCCTCCGGTGAAACTAGTGAACCTCAATACATTACTAATGGTACTCATGTGACTAGAAGCGTTGAATTGCCATTCAAGAATGATGCTGTGAAAGATCTTGTTGGGCGATGACTGATGTTGTGACAACGAAAACACAACGGTGAAAGAGAGTGCGGATGCGGTGGAAATGGTCAAGTCGAAATCGCGCTAGTGTCGCCGCAACCACCGGCGCAACAAATGTCGCAACCACTTCCAGTACAACTCAAATAAATGTCACTCAAACAAACGCTGTCAACGAACAAGGTCATGATGCACCCACAACAATTTTGAACAAAGGTACTGCTGCTTGTACATATGTTTCTACTGATGCTACAGTTCAAAGTGAATTACTTAGTATGGAAACTATGCAAGCTGAAGCTGTTACTAATGCTACTTACGTGCATACAAGTGTTGAAGTAGCTGTAATGATAGACAGAGGTGATGAAAGCAAAAAAGCTTGGGACCGCAACACTTGGGCTAGCATGTTTGAAGAGCGCAATGCCAAATGAGAGAGGAGCTACAATGATAGGAGCAAGTGGTATGCAAGCTATTATTTCTATTGATTCAAATGTCGCCGCTTATGTTATAGGAAAACATCCGTTGGATGAAGGACCCAACGAAAACGCTTTATCTAAAGAAGACGAAAAAGTCGATAACGACATAGCCGGTAAGTTGCAAGATTACTTTTAATAGAAAAATAAAGATGACAAAGTGTTTCAAACCGATGCGTAATTAGTCGCTAAGGTTGCGGTGACAATGTAATCGAAAAAGCAACAGATGAAAAACCCCGCTAGCTTCTCCCAATGCAAAAGACAGAGCAAGGGTTAAAAGGAAAAGAAAGGCGGATGTTGTAGCTACACACAAAGTCGCGTTGGAACATTGGCATTACGTTAGGTCAACAATGAAGCCGATGAGATACTAGCATGTAGGATGCGAAACAAAGAAATTGAAAGCCTAACATGTGAACAGGAAAAAGAAGTCATTGATCAAATAGTGGAAGAAAGGCAAAAATTCTTCAGTAAAAAAAGAGCACAAGAAAGGATGCGAAAGCCACCAACGAAGAAAGAACAGAAACTCTTCATGTGTGAGTACTTGAAGAACATGGGAGGGCATAAACTAAATGTCTTGCGGAGGCTAACTTATGATAAAGTGAAAGAAATGTTTGAAAAGTGTAGAATGAGGACTGATAAGCTCACTCCTATGAACAAAGGTACATGTGAGAGAGATGGAGGAAGTTCCAAAAGAGCTGTTGATGATTTAGAGCAGGATCAGTCAAAGAGGCAGAGGATTGATCGAAACCAAAGGAACAAAAGGTTAAACAGTTTGATTGTGCTTGATACGACGGGACAAAGGTGGGGCACACTTCATCCGACAATAACATATCCCGCACTTAAAGTTAACTTGACAAATGGTGGCACTATAATTAACATCACGAGGTCGAAACTACATTTAACGACTTGGGTCGGTTGCTACATATTATAGACATAAAAGATTTGGAAATTGTTTGGAAGTGCGTTAAAATTGGCTATGAGATAGGGCGGGCGCATGTTACCTAGGAGTTGATAAGTGGTATGGGATGAAGTGCATGTTTGAGCGGATATAGAGGACGTTGAATGGAATGAAACACCGTCACGAGTTGGAGATTGTACGAAAAGTGTAAAGTTCATGTGGTTACTACGCCGACAAGTTATCTCGTACATCTTGGATGATGCAGATTACCCTCTAACGCAAACTCTAGCTTGTAACATGTTGTTTCGTGTTTACGACAAATAGAATAAGTGAAGTGGGATATGGGCTTGTTGAAAAGATGAAGGAATAAGACGTATGTAAACTTTAATAATGTAGTCGCTTTTTAATGGAATGTTGCATATTTTGGACGCAAAAGTCGACTTTGTGTGTGTGGTTTAAATAATTGATATTCAAAGAGTCCCTAAGGTACAAATAAATGGTATTTGTGAATTAAAAGGTCGAGTAGTTAAATTCAAAGTGTTTATAATTGTGGATAAGCGTTATCCAAATACCAAATAGGAGAGAAAATCGCTAGTACAATTTGCTAGTAGTATAGTCTCATGTACTTGTTAATTTTACTACTGCCACTGATAGAAGACCTCAACGAAATGATATGTACAGTTAAATTCATTTGAGTTGATTATTTTGAGCTATATGCGACATTTGTAAACGGAAAAAAAAGCTGCACTGCTTTTATGCTCACTGAGTTGGTTGAATAGTTACAACTGCTAGTAGTAAACTAACAACTGCTAGCTATGTTAACTATTACTAGTGATAGAAGAAATCAACGAAATGATGCGCCAGTCGTATTAAACTGACAACTGCTAGTTAAATTGGACTAGTGTGGAGTGTTAAATATGTTTTTGTCAAGTGTGCATAGTCACTAGCTTGTAGTTATTAGTAGATTGTAGAATACAAATTGTACGACTAAAAGGACTCCTTCATTTATAAAAGCGGTTGCTAGGGAAAAGAAGTTGCCCTACGTACAACAGTTAGTTGCCTAATTGATTTTTTGAAACAACTACTGGTTGCCAAGATTACATAAACACAGGAAATAGTAAATACGTTGACATACAACATTTCATACACACAACCTACAAAATATTAAGCATACTACATAATCATAAGTTTAATGGTTACATAGTTATAGAACCACTTGATTAATAACTTTCAATGAGTACGGAAAGATAACCACTCCATGCTTCCTCCCCATACGAGACAGACTAAAACCACAAAGCCTCATTCCCATTAAGCATGATCGATAACTTCAGCCGACATACCGTTGAAAATGCCATTCATATATCATTAACCAAATAAAGTGATAATCTTTTAAAGGAAGATGAATAGAATGTTAAGTTACAAAAAAAAAAAACTATACACAAAGACGCTCGTGTGATTTAACAAAAGAAGAGATTCTTTGTATGGGGCTATGTAGAAAGTTCCAGATCTCCTAACATTCCCATAGTGACAAATAATTCAAGTTCTTGGTTGTACACAAATACAGTAGTGATGCAAATGATTGCCATCAGAGGCTTCCACTATTGGAGCATGATGCTTTGTAAACCCAAGCAAATGAACGGAAACTATGCTAGGGATGGCGAATAGGCTTCTAAATGATCTTATGGAACAACCATTCACGTCCAACAACCATCCACAAAACAATGGCATACCTTCACCAATGATCATCCTAGAAATGACCAGAGAAGTTCCAAGATCCGTAACATAGAATGGATCTGGGAGTTCATTTTTTAAAATATGTGGTATGTCGATAACTTTGAATTCGCTGGTTACCAAATCAAAAGAAATCAACATATAAATCTTGTACGTAACACCATCCTCATTAGTTAAATTTTCACTCCCAAATCCAATAGATAAAATGACCCACAACCGCTCGAGTTTTATGTTTCAATTTGATTGTTTCACGAGGGTGAAATTTTAAAGGCGTGTCCACCGAAAGAGTTCAAAGAAAAGACCGACACATACCGAAACCACTTTGGAAAACAGGATAGGAGACCTTCGGGATCATCGGGTCAAGAGTGTCCGGACGGACGCCAAAACCAAAACAAATCTTTGAGATTCAATTTGATGCGTGTAAACGGGACAAATATTGCAAGTGATTTTTTGATTGCCGGGTTCCAAATAATGTACATTAGATTAGAACCATAAAAAACATGAAAGACCATTAGAATTGCCAACCGCAATCAAAGATGAAAGCCTTAAATCAGTATGAAGTGGCGTGGCGATTAGCTTTTCATCTAAACCTAACATAAAACCTTGGTGACCCCGATCGGATGTTATCGTAAAACACGCATCATTACGATGAACACCGTAATTAAAGATGAAGCTTCCACAATCTATACTAGCCTTCCATAACTTGCAAACAATACGTGTCGGAGTATAGACTTAGGAGGTAGCCTCATCGATGATATCTAGTTGAACATCCAGTGGGATATTGTCGACATTTTGTTAAACAAAAGCGTAAAGATTGAGATAAAATATGTGAAGTGAATAGACTAAAGAAGAAAGAAAGATTTTGTTTAAACAAAATTAGAAAGATTTGTATTGAAGAAAGAGATTGGGAATGCAGGCATTAAATGACATGTACCGTGATGTACTTTAGGGCAACCAAATATTTAATTCGTGTATACCAAATATTAATAACGTATACATAACCAATATAGAATTGGTTTGCAAACCATACGCCTTTTTGTGTATGTGCACCGGTATTAAAAAAGAAATGCAGTTGAGCTTTAAAAAATACAAAAATTAATAATCTGTTATATATTGTTAGGATTTAGAAAATCCAGTCATTAAAGTGTCGGTCACCTCAAGTATATGTAATCGTTAGAAAGCTCGTAGTCGTATTCATTTAATATTAGTTAGTATTTGGTTAAGTAATACCGTGGAGGACTGACGGGTCTTTACCCATCAGATGCCCGATCCACACCCGTAGGAGGCGTGTCTTGTAAGAAAACTATAAATACCTCTACCTCCCAAGGTAGAGGGTTGAGCTCAATACCATTTTTATTTGTTTCACATAGTTCCCAACTCTCTTACCTTTCTCTCTAGAACTTTCTCTCTAAAACTTGTAAACGCCCATATGTTATTGGTTTGATGTGTTTGTGAAATCCTATACCTTACAATTGGTATCAAGAGCCATGGTTTGATCACCATATTTCATGCTCTTTGTTTTGGTGGATTTCATAAGGTTTTGGGGTTATAAGTGTTTAGAAGAGTTTGAATCATTGGTCAATTTCTTGTGTTAAAGTTTGAATTTTGATAGTACTTTTGTGTTTAGGATCATCATATGTGCTCAGGTTTCGAATTGGAAGGCTTGAATCATCGTGGTTGGGCTGTTTTGATTGTTAAAGTGGTTGTTTTTGAATATTGTACTAAGCGAGTTGAGCCACGGTAAAACGTTTCTTCGAAGCGAGTTGCTTTGTCATTTGGAAGCGGGTTGCTTTATTATTGGAAGCGAGTTGGTTTATGCGACTTGACTATTAAGCGAGTTGATTCTTTAAGCGACTTGAGTTCTAAAGCGACTTGGCTATCAAGCGAGTTGTATTGGCAGCGAGTTGGTTTATGCGACTTGGTTGTTAAGCGAGTTGTCTCTGTATGCGACTTGGCTATTTAGCGAGTTGACTCTTTATGCGACTTGGGTGTTAAGCGAGTTGTTTCTTTAAGCGACTTGAGTTTTAAGCGACTTGTCTTTTAAGCGAGTTGACTGTTTAGCGAGTTGATACCAAAGCGATTTGACTGTTTAGCAACTTGTCTATTGAAACTTGTCACTTCTTCGTGCTACATTTTTAAGGTTGTTCTTTTGGTTTAGTAAAATCCCGTGAAAGAATCAATTTCCGGTTTAATCAAAGAATAGTAAAATCCGTAGAAATTGTAATCATGTTTAACAACGCTTTCTACTATCGCTTCGATCGTAGTGAGGGCGCTCACAAATGGATCGGATACTCGCCCACCCATGCTCGATGTAACGATTATGACTCATGGGCTCAACGAATTAGGTTGTATTGCTTGGGAAAGGAAAATGGAGTTAACATTCTCAAGTCAATTGATGAAGGACCTTATCAAATCGAGACTACCGAGATGTTCTTGAAACCGCTACAGATGGTACAAGGACCTTAGGATTGGACATACCAAAGACGTATGATGAGCTCGGTGATAAGGAGAAGAAGAGATAGGATGTCGATATCGTGGCTTCAAACATTATACTTGTGGTCTTCCAAAGACATCTACAAGTTGATCAATCACAACACCGAAGCCAAGGCGCTTTGGGATAATGTCAAGATGCTTCTCTCGTGTTCGAATTGACTAAGGAAGATAGAGAATCACAATCAGATGATGAATTTGAGCACTTTAAGATGAAACCGAAGAAAGTGTCTATGAATATTACGTGAGATTCCACAAGCTTGTGAATGACATGAGGAATATCAAAATGACCATGCCAAATATTCAAGCGAACTCAAAGTTTGTGAACAACATGAATCCCGAATGGCAAAATTTGTCACCTCTGAAGCTAACCAAACGATTAAAGAACACCAACTATGAGCAATCAGATGCCTTCCTTCTTCGTAATGAGAGACATGCTATGTTTGAACGAATGATTCTTGAACAGTTCAAAACTAAACTGGGAGAAACAAGCTCATCAAATGATTCAACAACATTCTACACCAATGTAGGGATTACTACCAAAGCTTCACAAGTCATACCTACTGGAAACGGTAATCACAAAATCATTCCCGATCCGAGGTTCAAGCAACTCGATGCCGATGCGCTCATGGAACACTTCATCAATCAACTGCTCTTATGGTTAAACAAAACTTGACCCCTACTCCACATACTAACAATCTCCACACCAACAATGAAATAAGAATCGCATCCAATTTTCACAATCATGTTATTGTCGAGATGGAAAGGTTATGGTGCAACCGCCAAGGAAGGCGTATGAGCAGGGGAAGAGGTGGAGTTGGTGGAGGGTATGTGGCTAATCGAATCGTGGAAGGAATACCAATCAAGGACAAGTAAAGCCAAACAAGTGCTACAACTGTGGTGGTGATGGACACATTGCAAGGAACGCACATCTCCAAAACGCCTCAAAATGCGTAGTACTTGAGGGACAAGATCTTTGCTGGTGCAAGCTCGTGATAGTGGAGCGGTTTGGATGAAGAAGAGTTGTTGTTTCTTGCGGATGGAAATGCCAAAACCTTTGATGCCGATGTGGATGAACAACCAATTCGGGAAATAGGTCACAATCATCAAAATGCCTTTCGTTCTGATCGTGATGCATTTGACTCGATGTCGATGATGAACCCATCGCCTGCACAATCTTCATGGCAAGCATTTCACCAATGGTCTCTCCAAAGGTTTCATCACCACAACAGTCGGTCCTTCCAAAGATTCAATCATCTCCGAGGTATTAAAACTATACGATGAAGTTGATAAGCAAGAGATACATAACAAAGTACAATCACATGTAACTAATGAATCAGATATGGATAATGTGGGTAATAGTAATATTGTCCCATATGATCAATATGTGATTCAAAGTGAAAGTGAGATTGTACCAAGTGATGCATCTTCTGCAGTCAATGATGACTATATTTTTTATGAATACACTCCATGTGCCCCTTGTTAGGAATTAGAAATTCCAGGTATTAAAGAGTCGGTCACCTCAAGTATTTGTATTCGGTAGAAAGCTCGTAGTCGTAGTTATTTTAAGTTAAGTAGTATTTAGTTAAGTAACACCGTGGAGGACGGACGGGTCTTTACCCACCGTATGCCCGATCCACACCCGTTGTGTGGCGTTTATGTAAGACTATAAATACTCTCTACCTTCCAAGGTAGAGTTGGAGCTCATAATAATATCTTTCACTTTCTCTCACTAAGTTCCCTAAACCTCTAACTTTCTCTCTAGAATTCCATCTATATGCTACTTTGTGTTATGGTGTGATGTGTATGTGAAAAGTTATATCTTACAATTGGTATCAAGAGCCATGGTTAGATCATATCTTGCACATCTTTGGATTTCTAGTGGTTTTAGGTGGTTTTGAGTTTGAAAAAGTTTAGTGGTTTTTGCATCATTTGGTTGATTTCTTGTGTTAAAGTTTGAATTTTGTTGGTACTTTTATGTTTAGAATCATCAAAAGTGTTTAGGTTTTCATTTGGTAAGCTTGAATCATCTTGGTTGGGTTGTTTTGGATTGAAAAGTGATGTTTATATGGTTTTCAAGCTAGCGACTTAGCTCACGGAATATTTTCTTGGTAGCGACTTGCTTCACATTTTGTAGCGACTTACGTGTTGAAGGTAGCGAGTTAGATCTAGCGAGTTAAAGCACAAGTAGTGGATTCTCCACCACGGGTAGCGACTTAATGGTAGCGACTTGGTGCAGAGCGAGTTGCTCTTTAGCGACTTGCATATCTAGCGACTTGTGTAGCGAATGTCGCCAAAATTTGGCTAGCGACTTGGTCCAGAGAGTTACTACTAGCGACTTGCTTTTCCGCTAGCGACTTGGGACTCTAGCGACTTAGGGGTGTAGCTAATTAAGGCTAGCGACTTAGTGCATTATTTTCAGCGACTTAGTGTATTATCTTCTAGCGACTTGAGTGATTGTTTACGGTTTTCTCTTGATTTAGTAAAATCCGTGAAAGAATCTATTTCCGGTTTAATCATAGAGTTATAAAATCCGTATAATCTGTTAACATGTCTACCAACGTCCCTACTTGTCATCTCCATTTGCTGTCGAGGATGTACAAGCAATGGTTCGAGATACTCGTCCACCCATGCTTGATGTAATCGACTACGACTCTTGGGCTCAACGAATCGATTGTATTGCCTTGAAAGGAAAATGGTGTCAACATTCTCAAATCCATTGATGAAGGACCATATCGAGTTGAGACGACTAGAGACATACTAGATACTAATGAAGATGGTACTCTGTTTACGGAATGGATGCACCTAAGATGTATGATGAGCTTGATGATAAGGAGAAAAGAGATTCGATGCGGATATCGGGGCTTCAAACATTGTTCTTCAAGGTCTTCCTAAAGACATCTACAAGCTAATCAATCATAACACCGATGCAAAGGCGGTTTGGGATAATGTAAAGATGCTTCTCTCGTGTTCGAAATTAACCATGGAAGACAGAGAATCCCAACTCTATGACGAATTTGAGCACTTCAAGATGAAACCAGATGAGAATGTCTATGAGTACTATGTGAGATTTCATAAGTTAGTTAATGACATGAGGAACATCGAATGACTATGCCTAACATTCGCTTGAATTCAAAATTTGTGAACAACATGAATCCCGAATGGCACAAGTTTGTTACCGTGAAGCTTACTAAAGGATTGAAGAACACAAACTATGAGCAACTCTATGCCTTCCTCCTTCGAATGAGAGACATGCTATGTTTGAAAAATTGATTCTCAATCGGTTCAAAACTAACCCGGAGAGACAAGCTCGCCTAATGATTCAACCGCCTTCTACTCAAACATCGGAATCACAACCAAAGCTTCACAAGTCATACCTTGGGTAATGGTAATCACAAACTCATTCCCGATCCTATGTACAAACAAGTCGATGCCGATGCACACGTGGGAAGCTTCATTAATCAACTAGCTCTTTTGATTAGCCAAAACATGAATTCTCTCCCACAAACCAACAACAACCTCGTAACGCCTCTAACCCACACAATCAAGCTCTTGTTAAAGATGGAAGGATCGGTGGTGCAACCGGTTCAGAAAGACAAGATGATCGGGGAAGGGTGATGCTGGTAGAGGTTATGTGGCCATCGAATCGAGGAAGGAATGGTAACCAAGGTCAAGCTAAGCCGATCAAATGCTATAACGTGGTGGTGAGGACACATTGCAAGGAACCGCACATCTCCAAAGCGTCCCACGAATCGCCGATTACTTCGAGATAAGATGTCGCACAAGCTCGGACAATGGAGTTGCTTTGAATGAAGAGGAATTGCTATTTCTTCTTGAGGCAATGCCAAGACCTATGATGCGAGATGTGGATGAGCACTTATTCGGAGATAGGTCACAATCATCGAATGCCTTTCAAGTCGCCGATCGTGATGCATACGACTCGATGTAGATGATGGACCTCACCGCACACACAATTTTTATGGCTAGTTTTTCTCCAATGGTCTCTCCCAAGGTCTCTTCTTCACCACAAGTGGCCCATCCAAGGACAAACTCATCTCGTAGGTATTAAAACTATACGATGATCTTGATGTGCAATGATGCATGACAAAGTACAACCAATCGAAACTATTGAATCAAATGTTGAAAATATGGGTAATAACAATATTGTCCCATACGATCAATCGTGAAACAAAGTGAAAGTGAAGTTGTACCAAGTGATGCATCTTCTGCGATCAACAATGACTATGTCTTTGATGAATACACCGCATGTGCCCCGATGATTCGAGATTTCAAACTAAATGCCTATAAGGAACGTGTTGCTATTTATGAACAACGTGCAAAATTTGAGTTGACCACTCGTGAGCGTGAAATGGATGACCAAGTGAGTACAAGAATTAGAAAAGTAAGTTTAGAAGAAGTATTGAAACAAGAATTACATTCTTTGCAAGAAAAACTTTCTAAAACAAATAAGCAAAACAAGAACTTCAAGAAAATGTGAAAATGCTTAAGCAAGAATTTAATGCAAAGGAATCAAAACTCTTGAGAGATTTTCCAATGAAAACTTTGAAAAACAAACTTGAAAACAAGTTGTACATACAAGGAAACACCATTCGATCGCTCACATGGTCACCAAACATCGAGTCTTAAGCGATAAGCATAGCATTCCCTTGTTGAGGAACCGAATCCAGAGGTAATTAAAAGGCTAGAAATGCTCATAAGGTGCTTTATGATGGTGATGAAATCCTTAAGCCTAGGCGAGAAACCTAGTTATGTTGAGTGCCGAGGAAGATAAGAAATCAAATGAAATCACTAGGAAAAGATGAATAAGAAACAAAATGATCCCAAATGCAAAGAGAAAACATAATTATCACTCCTCATGATTACAAGAAGGAAAACTGGATTTCCTTGAACAAGTTTAAGCCTCGACTTTGTTGACTCCCGAACAAGTCTTACGGAAAAGGATTTAGATAAGCGAAAGGAAAATATTGTTGAAACAAACCCTCCCTTTGAAAATGCCTAGAGCGATGTGTATCCTCCTAATACACCAATGCATCTTGTACCTAGAACAATTGCCACTAAAAGCAAGACATTAATTAGCCAATACGTGATATTTCAACTATTTGTTGATTTTGAGAAAACTTGCAAGAAAAGGATCACACCCACGTGTATAATCAAGGAGAAAGGGTTTTGAACAAATGAAAGAATGTTATTTGATGAGGTCATGCCCTTCTTTAAACTTCTAAAAGATCACTTTGAGAGTCTTAAAAGGGAATAGAAACGATATTAAGGAATGGAAAAGGAATTTGATGCAATGGTTGTTGAAGTTAGTGACTATGAGCGTGCTTTGAAATATAATGAGATTGAGAGAAAGAACTTGCATACATTAAATGAGAATCTTATTACCGAATGTGTTGCTCAAGATGTGTTTTCAACGCTTCAAATTGCTCTATTAATGCTTCCAAATTTCATGAATTATCTGTGGTCTCGAAAGTCTCCCATGATCGTGTCATTGAGCTTGAAAAACTAATTCTAAACTAAACGAAAAAATTGAACCGGATGATCACGACACTTTGGTTAAACATTTTTCTAAACTAGAAGTTGAGTATTTTAATTTACAACTAAAATATCAACATCTCAAAGAAAATGTCAAAACTTCAAATATCAAGACATCCTCGGATGCTCCGAGTTTGATGCGCTTTTCAAATTAACAAACGTGATGAATGATTCGAGCTCGGTGCAACACGATCGAAAAGTTGAAATCCCAAATCTCTCAATTAAAGGGTCAAACGAACAATATGACAGCTCCCAAATGCCTCCTCCTTTAGATTCTCGAAATTCCCAACGTTTCATCTTCAAACCTAGTAAATGCTTTACAAAGGAAAACGAAAGTTTTCTAGAAGAAAATGAAAAGGTTAAACGTCATTTCAATGAGTTGTTTGAATCAATTAAAGTCACTCGTAACAAAACAACGAACAAATAACTTCATTGCAAAAGGAAATTGAGAATCAAGAGTCGTGTAAAAGGAAAATGCCAATGATCAATGAGGAGAATGTTGTATCTAAGGTTCACTCTAGTAATAAATATGCTTTATCTGTGACATATGTCCCCCTCATCTAAGGAACAACAAACTTGCCATTCAAACATATTTCTCATCCCTTAAGGATTGCTTAGAATGCTGCGTGAGATTGTTGAAGAGGATAAGCTAGAAACCTCATGATAATGCAATTGGACATGCATGCTTATATGCCAAACGATCTCAAGAAATCTTAGAATGTTTGATCACAATATGCCCAAAGACATTAGGTGAGAGTTAACCCTTTGATTCCATGCTCAATGCCTAAGGCCAAACATGATATGCACTCGATTCCCAATGGTTTGAATGTGAGGAGTAGTGTACCATTGAGTAGTTCGATTCTAGATCCGTCAATGCTAGGAAAGTGAACTCAAATGTGCCTTCTAGGAGTACTAATCTCGGTACCTCTAGTGTTAAGAAAGTGAACCTTAGTGCACTGCATGTAGTTCGGATCCCAAAGACATCTAAACAGGTGGTGCAAAGAGTAGTAAAACAAACTAATGTTCCCATTCCTCTACAGAGTAATCGGTGACATTAAAGGGAGCAGTCAAAGTCTCAAGACAATACAAGGAATGATAGGACCTCGCAAGCTAAGAATGTGCACCGAAAAGAGTAGAAGAACAATCTAGGAACTTTAAGTTTGAATCGAATAAAGCGAATCGTGTTGATTCTAGTATTAGCCATAGGCGCATCGTAATTAATTCGAATTCGATACTATTTGCAAACCTTGTTCTAATGATCGCTGAATTTCGCTTTCTAATCATGAATGTGATGTTAATGTTACGCCTAATGATGCTAATTGTCCGCTTAATATTGTTAATGCTAATATTCATGCTAAGAAGGCTAAAAGGCAAAACGAATGAAAGTTAGAAAACAAAGGAAACCCACGGAAGAACATTCGATAAAATAGGCTTCTATTGGATACACATTGGTCATAAGACTAATCAATTAATGCCAACTAGAAAATGGATGCCTCTTGGTAGAACTATTCCTTAAGAAGTGATCACACCGAGCAGGGCTAATCTGAGACACTAGTATCGCATCTATTCACAATGACTCCATTGCCTCACTTTCGATATGAATGCTTCTATTTACGCGTGGGTGGTCCAACCATTGTAACTAACCAAATGGAACCCATTCTTGCATGGGGATCCCAATTATCCATTATCCATTCTTGTCATGTTCAACTGCAGATCGCTCAAATCGCTTACGTGGTACCGGACTCAGCCGCTCCAAGCATATGACCGAGACCGGTCGCGGCTCATGAACTTCGTGAGCAAATTCATCGGATCCGTTAGATTTGGTAATGATCATTTCGGTGCTATTATGGGTTATGGAGATTATGTTGTTGGTGATAGTGTCATCTCTAGAGTGTATTATGTGGAAGGTTTAGGTCATAACTGCTTCTCTGTTGGTCAATTCGTGACTCGATCTAGAAATAGCCTTCGAAAACATACCGCTTCGTTAGAGATCTTAATGGTAAGGAACTGTTGAAAGGAACTCGTGGCTCAAACCTTTACACCATCTCTATCGATGACATGATGAGGGCCTCCAATCGCTTGTTATCTAAGGCTTCAAAAACAAAGTCATGGTTATGGCATCGCCGTCTCAATCACTTGAACTTCGCACCATCAACGATCTTTCTAGAAAGGACTTAGTTGTAGGTTTACCTAGACTAAAGTATGAAAAGGATCATCTTTGTTCAAGATGTCAATTGGGAAAAAGCAAGAAGTATGCCCATAAACCCAAACCTACTAACTCACACGTAAGTTCTTCATATGATTCATATGGATTTATGTGGACCAATGAGGTGCGAGAATATCTTTGGGAAGAAATATGTGTTAGTTGTGGTTGATGATTACTCTAGATTCACCGGGTCAAGTTCTTAAGGACAAAGGATGAAACTCCGATATCATCATCAAACTCATCAAACAACAGCAGTTAGACTTAACAAACCGCCGAATTATCGAGCAGATAATGGAACCGAGTTTGTCAACAAACAACTTAGTGAATTCTATGAAAGCGTTGGAATCGACCATCAAAGAAGTGTTCCACGAACCCCTCAACGAACGGTGTAGTTGAAAGACGAAATCGTACTCTTGTTGAAGCCGCTAGAACAATGCCGATCTACTCAAAGGTTCCAATGTTTCTCTCGGTCAAGCAATTGCCACCGCATGCTACACACAAAATCGCTCCCTAATTCACACTATTCATGGAAAACTCCATATGAACTTGTCCACAACGAAAACCTAATCTATCTTTCCTTCGTGTGTTTGGTGCATTGTGCTATCCAACTAATGAGGTCCGACTTAGGCAAACTTAGGGCCAAAGTCGACATTGAGTATTTGTAGGATATGCATCAAACAAAAGGGATACCGAATCTACAACAAAAGAACCCGAAATATCATGGAAACAATTCACGTTACGTTTGATGAGTGACCGGTCAAATGGCTCCACGACACTCCAAACAGACCCGCACTTCAAAACAGTCCCATTGGTTCATCCCTTGTTCCAAACTCCTCTCAAGAAACTCCATATGTACCTCCATCCAAGATGATGTAAAGAAATTGTTTGATCCTATGTTTGATGAACTGTATGATTCAATTACTAATGAGGTGCCGATCCCACAACAGAGGTTGCTCATATTCCGATGAATGAAGTCAATCCTTCGGTCTCAATATCTTTAAGCCAAGAAGCACCGTCACGATCCTTCGCCTCATCAACAAATCATCATTCTTCAAATGTACATCATGGAAATGTTTCGCATCAATGATGAAGTTAATCCTTTGCTACTCCCGAAGATGCTCCATTTGAAAACATATTTGCTACTCACGAATCATCATCGAACCATCTTCTTGAGACATCGACTCGCCTACCTCGGTTCCTCAACAAATGCCACATGAACACCTCGGAAAATGGACTCACGATCATCCATTAGACAACATCATTGGTAATCCCTCTCGTCTGTATCAACCCGAAACAACTTGCAACCGATGCCTTATGGTGTTTCTTCAACTCCGCACTATCTAAGATCGAACCAAAAGATGTTAAAACCGCCATGAATGAAGACAATGGTTCAATGCTATGCAAGATGAAATTCATGAGTTTGATCGTCTTGATGTATGGGAGTTAGTACTGCCCAGACTGTGCTATGATTATAGCTCTAAATGGATCTTCAAAGTAAAACTTGATGAGCATGGTGATGTGTTGAAGAACAAGGCTCGATTAGTTGCTAAAGGATATCGTCAAGAGGAGGTATAGACTTTGAAGAATCTTTTGCTCCGCTTGCTCGAATCGAGGCAATCGAATCTTTCCGCTAATCTTGCTAGTAAGAACATGGTAGTATATCGATGGATGTAAAGACGGCATTTCGAACGGAGATCTTAAAGAAGTCGCTCACGCCGCCCAACTTTGAAGGATTTGTGAATCAAGAGCATCCTACTCACGTTTATCGTTTGAAGAAGGCTCTTTACGGTTTAAAGCAAGCTCCAAGGGCATGGTATGATACATCGTCAAAGTTTCTTCTATCAACCGGATTCATCAAAGGAGCGATTGATCCTACATTGTTCACCGTGAAGTCGAGCAAACATTTAATTCATGTTCAAATTTATGTTGATGATATTATTTTGCCTCGATGCACCTAATGGAATGTGATCATTTTTAAATGAAATGAGTTCAAAGTTTCAAATGTCAATGATGGGACAAATGACATTTTTCTTGGGATTACAAATTTCACAAAATCCGGAGGC
This sequence comes from Chrysanthemum lavandulifolium, assembly GCA_022545495.1. NCBI lineage: Eukaryota > Viridiplantae > Streptophyta > Magnoliopsida > Asterales > Asteraceae > Chrysanthemum > Chrysanthemum lavandulifolium. The sequence goes on along the minus strand of CM040239.1, from coordinate 305,454,063 downwards.
ATTTTCATAAATCAATCTAAATATGCAACAGATTTTAAAGAAATTTGATTTGATTCAAGTGACCTCGTTGACACCCCATGATTGATCGAACCAAACTAGATGAGGACCACTCGTGGATCATGATTGACCAAACGAAATATCGTAGTATGATTGGATCCCCGATGTACCTCAACGCTAGTGACCTGCACATCTTGTTCATTTGTTTGCATGTGTGCTAGATACCGTGCTAAGCCTACTAAAAAGCACCTTGAAGTAGTTAAACGGGTCTTCGGTATCTCCAAGGAACCATCAATATGGGCCTTTGGTACCAAGGACACCGGTATGTCACTAACGGCCTATGCGATGCTTGATCATGCAGTTGTCAAGATACACGTCAAGTACATCCGAGGTGCTCGGTTTTGGGTGATAAGCTAGTGAGTCGGTCTTCAAAGAAGCAAATGAGTACTTCTATTTCCTCTACAGAGGTGAATACATAGCCATGTCATCTTGTTGTGCTCAAATCTTATGGATGAGATCTCAATTATCGGACTATGGCTTTGAATTCAACAAAATTCCTCTGCTTGTGATAATAAAGTGTTATTGCTCTCTCATGCAACAATGTTCAACACTCAAGAGCAAAGCACATTGACATTCGACATCATTTCATCGTGGAGCAAGTGGAAAACGGTGGTGGAACTCTATTTTGTGAGGACCGAATACCGCTAGCGCACATCTTCACCAAAGCTCTTCCAAGAGAACGTTTGAGTTTATTCTTCCACGCCTTGGCTTGAAAAGCCTTCAACCGAACACTCAAACGCCTTCAGGAGGAAGACGAGGAGTAAAGGTCTTTCTTCTATCTCTTGTATATATCTATTCGAAAAACAAAATACAAAATTATAAAACCTTCAAAAATCAAATAGAAAAATATAAAACTTTCAAAATCCATAAAATTTGAAAAATTCAAAAATCTTCAAAAATATTGTCATTTTGTCATGTTTCTCTCGATTCGATAATATCTACGGTCTTGATGTTGTCATTCAAAGAATGACACGGACTTTAGATATTGTTCGAATTTTATATATATATATAAAAAAAAAATCAAAAAATATTTTTGGGAGAAAGAGAAACAATGGTTTATTGTCATTTTCGAGCAATAACCTGGTTTTAAAGAAAGAATGAGCCATGTTTTCAAAATTCCATGCTCGATTCTATAAACATTTATCTGCGAAAACTAAATGCTTTGATAAATAACTCGATCTCTATTTTGATAATCATCGAACTTATTTGTCAAAATCTCTATCTCAATCAACAACCTATGTCATTGATTGAGGGGAGAATGATTTCAATTAAATTAAAAAGTTATTTGGCATTAAATTGTTTTCAAAAGATGTACATGCATGTTTTTATCAATGGAGTTTAAAGTCTTAAAATCCGATCCTTATCGCTAAAACGCTTTCATAATCAAGTCACAATTCTCCTTAAAAGCTTTCAATATCAATTTAAATCTATAAGAGATCACAAATCTCAAATGATTTGCTAATTGTGATCGGGGAGAATGTGTGATTTAAATTGATTTAAACCGATAATTCGGTAAATGGTTTTATAAGGATGTACATGCTTGTCCTTCCCACATGTGACAAACGATTTCAAATTTTCCATGCACATGTTGAGGGGAGCATCTATCTTAAACCTATGATTTGAAACGTGATCATTTATCTCAATGTCTTTGGTTCCTCTAGTATGTGCAAAACTCTTTTCAAACCTCGAGGCACATATTGAGGGGAGCAAATTTATGGAAACCCCATCCTTCCCGGAAATGCTTTATCTACGTGATTTGATCAAGGAAGTGATGGTGATATTTTTTAGAAAATGGTAATCAAAGAAGTAATTTCTTCCTCTTGCCTCCGTGTGCAAAACATTTTTAAATACTTGATGCACATGTTGAGGGGGAGTTCTCGTTCTAAAAAATTATCAAAAACAACTCAGGTACAAAATGCTTTGATAATATATCACAAGTATCTGGATTGATTTTCAAATGGTTTTTCAATTGGTTCCAATGGCAGATGAACAATACCAAATAGACCGACCAACTTTACTTTATGTACGGTGATATAAGGATGATAAGGTTAGGTATTGGTTCCCATGATCCGCCAGAACCGGAGGGATCTACCCGGGGACAATCCACTAGTTAGTGTAGAAGTCCTTAGGTATGATGATAAAAGGAGGAAAATGAGAATCGGAAGAGTGCGACTAAGACCGAGCTAGTCTTGGAATGAACCCAACAAGGTTCTAGCTATGAAGTCTCGATGAAGCATCAAGGGGTTGAAGAATTAAAAAGAATTGAATGAGAAAAGGGTGAAAACAAATAGCCTCCATTTATTCAACCTTAGGCGTAAACCGGGTTCACTTCATATGCTATCGATGGTAACATCGGTATTGAAGACAAGACGTCATGGACCCAAAGGACGCATCGCACTTCAACTTTCCAAACCACTCAAGTTCCTCTTAAAAGGACTTGTTTCATTCTCACGGGAACCGACATTATCTATCGACTTTCTCTAGAGATTGTTGATATTGAAGAAGGAGACCCTCTCCCTAGTCTCCGCATAGGATCCAAATATGCACAAATTGAGTCTAGAGCCACGAGATCATCAATAAATCTCATTAGGACACTTTCAATGAAGACTCTCTATTTCACACAATGTGGAAAGAGATTATATCTTGAGTCCCACGCATTATCCTTGTGGTATTGCCGAATATCTCGAGTGATGTGTTTACACACTCACAATGAAGATGGAAAGCCTTCGGAGCCAACATCAAACAAGCTCCGGTAGGTGGCATGTGAGATCCATTATATGGATCAACCATGTGACAACCGAATGAAACAATGGGCGATTCAATTTCTTGAATCAATCTCGTTCGTGTTGTGGATTGACGGATACCTTTGAAAACCGGTCTTTGTGCTTAACAACTCTTTTCTTTAGCACATCGACCGTGTACGGTTATTTCAAATCAAAGGTGTTTTATGATTGATAATTGATTTTCATTAAAACCTTCACCGTATTGCAAAAACAATTTCTATTGAGCAATACTCATTGTTTTCAAATATCTTTTATCAATCGGACTTAAATTACCGGTTCACTCACTCCGTGTTGTCTTCTTTGAGACGTTCGGTTTGAGAACGACTAGAGCAACCGCGAAACCACCATCAAGGAAGTTCTTCGAATTATACCGATCACAGCGGATTTGTAATCGATCAACGGGGAACCGTGGGCGTGTACCTCAATTCAACAAAAGTGATCAAAGACACTTTCGTGCGATTTATTGCTAACTGTTGTATGCAGTACGCCCGACGGCTGTTGTACTGCTCGTAATGAAGCGGTCAATCCACGCCGCATGCTCACTTAACACATTCATCTCAAAAGAAATCATGATTAGTGCATCAATGACTCGATATTTTCACTCCATGCTTCGCTACGCTGCCGCCAATATCATGAATCAACTAAAGCTTCCGCTACTCGATGAGAAGATTTCATGATCCGTAATGTGAGCATGTCGGTCCTAATGTCACAACACCACAAAGGATGTCACGAGATTTTTGATAGCGTATGATCTCAAATGATGGCTCATAATTATTATCACGTGGATCAAGAAAAGACCTCCACTGAAGTAACCAAACATGCAATGTGATTAATCAATGACTACGAGCTTAGGAACAAAGGACTACATCAAGAATGCAAGAACAATTTTTAATGTAATATCTATTTGTATTCAATGTAATTTTGGTACATGATTGAGGTGACCTCCTTAGGGAGATTGTTAGGAATTAGAAATTTCGTGTATTAAAGAGTCGGTCACCTCAAGTATTTGTATTCGGTAGAAAGCTCGTAGTCGTAGTTATTTTAAGTTAAGTAGTATTTAGTTAAGTAACACCGTGGAGGACTGGACGGTCTTTACCCACCGTATGCCCGATCCACGACCCGTTGTGTGCTTTATGTAAGATTATAAATACTCTCTACCTTCCAAGGTAGAGTTGAGCTCATAATAATATCTTTCACTTTCTCTCACTAAGTTCCCTAAACCTCTAACTTTCTCTCTCTAGAATTCCATCTATATGCTACTTTGTGTTATGGTGTGATGTGTATGTGAAAAGTTATATCTTACACCCCTGATGATTCTGTTATCTCTGAACTGAATGCCTATAAAGAACAAGTTGCTATTTATGAACAATGTGCTAAGTTTGAGTTAACTACCCGTGAGCAGGAAATGGATGACCAAATGCGTACAATTGTCAGAAAAAGTAATTTTAGAGAAGAAGTGTTAAAACAAGATTTAAACTTCTTACAAGAAAAGCTTTCTAAAACTGTTAAGCAAAAACAAGAACTCCAAAATAATGTTAAAGTGCTTAAACAAGAATTTAATGCTAAGGAATCAAAATTTTGAATGACTTTTCCAATCTAAAACTTTGAAAACAAGCTTGAAAATAAGTTGTACGACAAGGAATACCATTCAGATCGCTCACATGATCACTAAGCATAGAGTTCTCAATGATAAGCATATCATTCCCCGTAAAGGAACCCAACTCGAATATAGTAAAGTGGCTAGAAGCTCAAAAGGTAATATATGATGGTAATGAAATCCTTAAGCCTAGGCGAAACCTAGTTCTACCGAGTGCAATCGATGAAGATAGGCAATTAGATAAAGTCTCTAGGAGAAAATGAATAAGAAGCTAAAAATCACGAGTGTGAAAAGCAAAACATAACGCTCAAACCCTATGATTACACTAAAGAAAACCGGATTTCTCTCAATAGATTTAAGCCTCAAACTCTATTAACCCCGAACAAGTTTTTGGAAAAGGACATAGATATGCAAAAGGCTAATGCACTTGTTAAAACAAACACTCCCTTAGGAAAATGCCCTCAAAGAATCGTGTATCCTCCGAATACACCAATGCATTTAGTTCCTAGATCTATTCCCACTAAAAGCAAGACCTTAATCGACTTATATGTTGTTTATCAACTATTTGTTGATTTTGAGAAGACATTTAAGAAAAGGATCACACCCATCGGGATAATCGGGGGAGAGGGTTTTGAGCAAACTAAAGAATTCTATTTAACCGAGGTCATGCCTTTCTTTAAACAATTAAAAGGTCAATTTGAGAGTCTTAAAAGGGGATAGACTCCGATATTAAAGAAATGGAAATGGAATTTGATGCAATGATAATTGAAGTCAATGATTATGAACAGGAACTCAAATATAATGAAATTGAAAGGAAGAATTTCCATATCTTAAATGAGAACTTAGTATTGAGCTGTGTGGCTCAAGATGTGTTTTATACTGTTACTAAGCATTCTATTACTGCTTCTCAATTTCATGAATTAACTGTTGCTTTGAAAGTTTCCCATGCTCGTGTCATTGAGCTTGAAAACAAAAACTCAGAACTAAATGAGAAAATTGATCAAGATTATCACAATTATTTGGTAAAACATCTTTCTAAACTAGAAGTTGAACATTTTAATTTGCAACTAAAATATCAACATCTCAAAGAAAATGTCAAAACCTTAAACATCAAGACATCCTCAAATGTTCCAGAGTTTGATGCTCTTTTTGAAATAAACAAACGTGACGAGCATGATTCAAGCTCACCGTAACACGATCGTAAAGTCGAAAGCCCAAATTTCACAATTAAATGGTGAAAAGAATAATATCAAGCTCTCAAATGCCTCCTCCTTTAGATTCTCGGTGTTCTCAAACTTTTCATCTTCAAAACTTGGTTAATGCTTTACAAAAGGAAAATGTGAGTTTTCTAGAAGAAAATGAAAAGTTTAAAGACACTTTAAAGAGTTATATGATTCAATCAAAGTCACTCGTGACAAGAACAACGAAAAATAACGCCTTTACAAAAGGAAGTTGAGAATCGAGAGTCGTAAAAGGGAAAATGCCACTTGTTTTTAATGAGAATGTTGCATCAAAGTCATCTGGCCGATCGTGCAATGGAAAAGAGTAGAAGACCACCCTAGGAACATTAAGTTTGAGTTAAATAAAATGAACCGTGTTGATTCTAGTATTAGTTATAAGCGTCATCGTAATTAATTCAATTCGCTACTTTTGCAAAACATGTAATGATGATTGCTTGGTTTCATTACTAATCATGAATGTGGTGTGAATGATTTGATTAATCTGTTGAATGCCCTGTTAAGATAGTTAATGCAAAAATCAAGCTAAGAAGGCTAGAAAGCAATGGCGGAAGAAGGTTAGAAAACATTGAAACCCACAGGAAGGAAATTTAGTAACATAGGTTATCGGTGGATACCCATCGGCATAAATTCAATCTTAATGAGATGTGCCCTAAATTATCTAGATCAATGCCCATTAGGAAATGGATGCCTCTTGGTAGAAGTATTCCTTTAAGTGAACATACTTTGAATAGGTCAAATACGGACACTAGCACTACATCTATCCCCGATGATTCCATTGTTTCTACTTCGATGTGGGTGTTCCAATCACTATTACTAACCAAATGGAACCCATTCTTGCATGGGATCCCAATTATCCGCTTATCCATTCTGTCTCGTGTTCAATTGCGATCGCTCGTGGTACCGGACTCAGTCGCTCCAAGCATATGATCGAGACCGATCACGGCTCATGAACTTTGTGAGTAAATTCACCGGACTCTTAGATTCGTGAATGATCATTTTGGTGCAATTATGGGTTATGGAGACTATGTTCTTTGGTGATAGTGTAATCTCCGCAGTGTATTACGTTGAAGGTCTTGGTCATAACTTATTCTCTGTCGGTCAATTCGTGATTCGATCTAGAAGTGGCCTTCGAAAACATACTTGTTTCGTTAGAGAACTTGATGGTAGAGAACTTTAATAGGAACACGTGGTTCAAACCTATACACCATCTCTATCAAAGATATGATGAAGTCTTCTCAATTTGCTTGTTGTCAAAGGCTTCGAAACAAAGTCATGGTTATGGCATCGCCTTCTAAATCACCGAACTTCGGCACCATAAATGATCTTTCCGTAAAGGACTTACTAATAGGCTTACCTAGACTAAAGTATGAAAAGGATCATCTTTGTTCAAGATGGCAATTGAGAAAAAGCAAGAAGTATGCCCACAAACCCAAACCTACAAACTCGCTTATGGAAGTTCTTCATACCATTCACATGGATTTATGTGGACCCATGAGAGTGCGTAATATTTACGGAAGAAATATGTGTTAGTTGTGGTTGATGATTACTCTCGATTTACTTGGGTTAAGTTCTTAAGGACAAAGGATGAAACCCGGATATCATCATTAAACTTATCAAACAGCAGTGTTCGACTTAACAAAACCGTCGAATCATCCAAATGACAATGGAACCGAGTTTGTTAATTAAGAACTTAGTGAGTTTTATGAAAGTGTTGGAATCACCATCAAAGAAGTGTTCCACGAAATCCTCAACGAGCGGTGTAGTTGAAAGACGAAATCGAACTCTTGTGGAAGCCGCAAGAACAATGCTCGATTTACTCAAAGTTTCAATGTTTCTCGGGTCAAGCCATTGCCACCGCATGCTACACTCAAAATCGATCCCTAATTCACACTTCTCATGGAAAAACTCCATATGAACTGGTCCACAATCGAAAACCTAATCTTTCATTCCTTCGTGTGTTTGGTGCATTGTGTTATCCAACTAATGAGGGCCATGAATTAGGCAAACTTAAAGCTAAAGCGGACATTGGAGTGTTTGTAAGATATGCACCAAGCAGAAAAGGATACCGAATCTACAACAAAAGAACCCGAAATATCATGGAAACAATTCACGTTACGTTCGATGAGCTGACCGGTCAAATGGCTCCAGGACAACCCAGTTTTGGACCCGCATCACAACCTTCATCAAGTAGTCCCATCAGTTCTACTCTTGTACAAAATCTCACACCAACAACTCCTTATGTACCTCCTTCAGAAGATGATTTGAAGAAATTGTTTGATCCAATGTTTCTTTGAACACTATGAGCCAATTGCTAATGATCCGTCAAATCCATCAACAGAGGTTGCTCCTATCCCTATCAATGAAGTTAACCCTTTAGTTTCTATGTCATTAAGTCAAGAAGCGTCTGCCGATCACTGCCTCATCAACAAATCCTCAATCATCGAGTGTACATCATGGAATTTTTTCGCACCTATGATGGAGATAACCCTTTGCTACTCTCAAGATGCTCCTTTGAAAACATATTTGCTCCTCGAATCATCATCGAACCATCTTCATTAGGAGAAATCGACTCGCTACTTCGGTTCTCAACAACAACAACCACACGAACACCTTAGAAAATGTACACATAATCATCCATTGGACAACATCATTGGAAATCCTCTCGTCCAAGATCCACTCGTTAACAACTTGCAACGATGCCTTATGGTGCTTCTTCAACTCCGCACTATCCAAGGTCGAACCAAAAGACGTTAAACCGCCATGAATGAAGACACCGGTTCAATGCCATGCAAGAAGAAATTCATGAGTTTGATCGACTAGATGTATGGGAATTAGTACCGCTCCGACCGTACTATGATCATTGCTCTAAAGTGGATCTTCAAAGTAAAACTTGATGAGCATGGTGATGTATTAAAGAACAAGGCTCGATTGGTTGCAAAAGGATACCGTCAAGAGGAGGGTATTGACTTTGAAGAATCATTTGCTCCAGCTTGCTCGTATCGAGGCAATCGTAATCTTCTTGGCTAATGCTTGCAAGTAAGAACATGGTAGTCTATCGATGGATGTAAAGATGCTTTTCTTAACGGAGATCTTAAAGAAGTCGATACGCCGCCCAACCCGAAGGTTTTGTGAATCCGAGCATCCTACTCATGTCTATCGCTTGAAGAAGGCTCTTTACGGTTTAAAGCAAGCTCCAAGGGCATGGTATGATACGCTATCAAAGTTTCTTCTATCTACCGGATTCAAAAAGGAGCGCTTGATCCGACATTGTTCACCGTAAAGTCGCAAACATTTAATTCACGTTCAAATCTATGTTGATGATATTATTTTTGCCTCGACCGACCCCAATGAATGTGACCATTTTTCTAAGGAGATGGGCTCCAAATTTCAAATGTCAAAATCCATAAAAATTAGAAAATCTTGAAAAATCCCAAAAATATTGTTATTTTGTCATGTTTTTCTTTATTCGATATCACCTACGGACTTTGTGTTGAAATTCAAAGAATGTCACGGGTTTTTAGATGTTCTTCGAATGTACATAAATTGTTTAAAAAAAAATGAGACGAAGAAAAATTATGGTTTATTGTCATTTCAGCAAGAATCGTTTTAAAAGGAAAGAACAGAGCCATGCTTAATCTTATTTTTCAAATCTCATGCTCTGATTCTTAAAAAAAAAATTTGTCACCAATAAGACAAATGTTTTCTTTCCAAATATTTTTCCGTCTAATGATTCTTCTGAAAAATATTTGTCATCTTATGAAAACAACATTACTTTGAAAATACCTCGGACTCTATTTTTTGAAAATCATCTGGGCTTATCATCTGTCAAAATCTCTATCTCTCAATCAACAACTTATGTCATTGATTGAGGGGGAGAATGATTTCAATCGAATCAAAAAGAGTATTTTTCAAACAATTGACACTTAAACGAGCAAGGTCTATTTTTGGATAATCAAAATGAAAAATGTTTTATACAAGTGGTTCAAGACCTTGCCTAATGTTATGTTTTCAATAGATATTTATGCATAATTAATTTAAAGCAAGTCACTATTCTCCTCAAAAGTTCTTAAAATTTAATTTAAATCAATAGAGATCACAACTCTCAAAGGATTTGAAAATTGTGATCGGGGGAGAATTTGTGATTTAAATTGGATTTAAACTGATAATTCGATAAATGGTTTTATACGTGATTAACAAGCTCTCCTCCATGCATGTGCCAAACGATTTCAAATTTTCCATGCACATGTTAAGGGGGAGCATTTATATCAAACCAAATGGAGTGAAACATGATTGATTTGTCTCTAAGTGCGAGTTTTCCCTAAAATGTGCTAAACAATTTCAAAATCGATGCACATATTGAGGGGAGCAAATTTTGAAAACCACATTCTTTCCCGAAAATATCTTTAATCAGTATTTGAAACACCGATTTTGTTCGGAAAGTGATGTCGATATTTTTAGAAAATATTTATCAAAGAAGTGAATTCTTCCTCTTGCCTCCATGTGCCAAAATGATTTCAAACATACGATGCACATGTTGAGGGGGAGTAGTTTTCTAAAATATCAAAACGGTTCGTAAAAAATGCTTTGATAATATATCACAAGTATCCGGATTGATTTTCAAATGGTTTTCAATTGGTTCCAATGGTCGATGAACAATACCAAAAGACCGACCAAATTTACTTTATGTATGGTGATATAAGGATGGTTAGGTTAGGTATTCGTTCCCACGATCCCGCCAGAGCTGAGGGATCACCCAGGACAATCCACTAGATAGTGTAGAGTCCCTAGGTATAATGAAAAAAGGAGAAAAGTGAGATATAGGAAGAGTGCGGATCGAGATAGAGCTAGAACCGGAATAAACCTAACAAGGTTCTAGTAATAAAGTCTCGTAAGCATCAAGGGGTTGAAGAACAAAAAGAAATAAATGCGAAAAGGGTGAAAAGAAATAGCCCTCTATTATTTTCAACCTTAGGGCCGAAACCGGTTCAATTCATATACTCGGGTCGTTACCTAGGTAACACCGGTATTGAAGACAAGACGTCATGGACCCAAAGGACGACCGCACTACATCTTCCCAAGCTACTCAAGTTCCTCTTAAAAGGACTTGTTTCATTCTCACGGGGAACCTACATTATCTATCGACTTTCTCTTAGAGATGGTTGATATTGAAGAAGGAGACCCTCTCCCTAGTCTCTGGCATAGGAACCAAATGTGCACAATTGAGTCTAGAGCCACGAGATCATCAATAAATCTCATTAAGGACACAATCAATGAAGACTCTCCGTTTCACACAATTTGGAAAGAGTGAATATATTTTAAGAGTCCTACACATTATCCTTGTGGTATTGCCAGAACATCTGAGTGATATGCAAACATATTCACTATGAAGATGGAAAGCCTTCTAGAGCCAACATCAAACAAGCTCTTGGTAGGTGGCATGTGAGATCTATTCAATAGATCAACCATGTGACAACTGAACAAAAACAATGGATCGATTCAAAATTATGAATCAATATTGGTTCAGGTTATGGATTGACGGATACCTTTGAAAAACCGGTCGTTGTGCTTAAAATTCTTCTCTCTAGCACATCGACTGTGTATTAATATTTCCAAATTAAAAAGGTGTTTATGATTGATAATTGATTTTCATTAAAACCTTCGTTGTATTGCAAAAACAATTTATATTGAGTGGTACACGATTGTGTTTCAAATCTCTTTTCATCAATCAGTGAATCTCAAATTCGCTGGTTCACTCACTCCATGTTGTCTTCTTTGAGATGTTCCGGTTTGAGAACGGCAAGAGCACCATTGTGAAACCCTGTCAAGGAGATTCTTCATAATTATACCTAATCACAGCAAGATTTGTATCGATCAACGGGAACCGTGGTCGTGTACCTCAATTCAACGAAGTGATCAAAGACACTTTCGCACTTTATTGCTAATCTGTTGTATGCGGTACACCCGACGCTTGCAGCTGATCAGAATGGATAGGTCAATCCATAGCCGCATGCTCACACATCACATTTATTTCAAAAGAAATCATGATTAGTGCATCAATAACTATGATATTCTCACTCCATGCTTCTGCTACACTGCTGCAAATATCATGAATCAACTAAAGCTTCCGCTACTCTGATGAGAAGAAATCATGATCCATAATGTGAGCGTGTCGGTCCACCGTCACAACATCACATAATGTCAACACCGCAATGGAAGAGTCGAGATTTATGCAAGTCGATGATCTCAAAGTCGGCTCAAAACTCATCATCACGTGGATCGCTTAAAGACCTACACTTGAATTATCCAAACATGCAAAACATGAAGAATCAAAGACTACGGGCTCTGAGCAATGAACTTAAACAAGAATCCAAGAACAATCTTAATGTAATATCTGCTTATTCGTGTAATTGAGGTGACCTCCTTGGGGAGATTGTTAGGAATTATAAAATTCAGTCATTAAAGTGTCGGTCACCTCAAGTATATGTAATCGTTAGAAAGCTCGTAGTCGTAGTCATTTAATATTAGTTAGTATTTGGTTAAATACCGTGGAGGACTGACGGGTCTTTACCCATCAGATGCCCGATCCACGACCCGTAGGAGGCGTGTCTTGTAAGAAAACTATAATTACCCTCACCTCCTAAGGTAGAGGTTAGAGCTTCAATACCATTTTTCTTTGTTTCACATAGTTTCCAACTCTCTTCCCTTTCTCTCTCTAGAACTTTCTCTCTCTAAAACTTGTAAACGCCCCATATGTTATTGGTTTGATGTGTTTGTGAAATCCTATACCTTACATATTTAACAGAAGTAAAAATACCTATAGTAAAAGTTGAAAGAAAAATCATGCACAAGTCAACATGTGACAATAATTATGGGTCAAACGGACATTAAGGATGGTACCTTGACAGGATCACGACAATTTTGTATTCAACCTTTGCTTCCGTATATTCAAGCATCCGCTCACGGTAAGCTAACGTTGTTTGAAGAGGGTCGTCTACTTCCGCAGGTCGGTTACTGAAGCAATGCATACAAAATAATGCACACCCATACTCATAATCGCCATACAAGTCCGATTGTTGTGGGACTTTGGAAACTTGTATGTGATTTTATAATCCCGGGTGATATGCCCTTATTATGCAAGACCCACCTTTGTTAGGTAAAATTGAAGCCGTGTTTGTAACTTTCTTCAAACCTCGCCACCACCGTGAACCTCTTCCACCTGACCCAAAAGAGTCATAACGTAAACAACTCCAGTGCGGATATGGAGCACACCGAGTACCCAATGTTTTCGCTTTCATTCACGGAAAATACACCGATAGATAAAGCAATTGAAGAATATTATGTCGCTTATAACAAGAGTGCTATATGTACGGTAAGAGGTCGCCAACCGACCTTTTCAACATCTCGCCAAGCCATAGGGTATGTTGTGCCATCCGAATAAGTGGTAGGTAGTTTGCCATCTAGGATTTGATCACAAATTACACCCTGCCAAAGCCTAATCTGCATCGGCTGGTCTAAACAATCACATCAAATCAATCCATACATCTAAGTGTTGCGGACATATAAAGCAAATCAAAACTGTTAACATTCGGTTCCAATGTAACAAAACAAAATAATAAACATGTGTAGGAGACAAGATAAAAATCAGGTTTACTCACTAAGTCAGTAAGCCACCCGCCGGTGCAATCTTCAACACATGCCAAGGCTACCCAAAAACCCCTATAAACAACAACGGCACCGGAGCCCCAAGGAAACGTATAAAGTAATGGTTTTTTAAGCTTGAAATAGTTGCGAAGGGAATCAGGCATAGTGACCTTCTCCTTGTTGCATTTCAGGTGTCGTAAAAGTTCCTAAAAAATATTTATATATTGAATAACATTAACCATATGATAATGATGTTAATGGATTAACAAACAGAAGATACTTCTACAAACGGTTCAATTCTGGGCGAATACAAGTGACTAACTCGACGTTTTGGGGTTTCCTAAGTTTCACGAAACATACTTGAAAAATAAGCGCACAAACGTAAAATATTCATTTCCATTAGAATTTAATAAGGTGCTTTACATCGTAACCGGAAGCCGGGATAATAGCCTCGTTAATGACATCTTGCGATCTTGTAAGACGGTTGGCAAAAAGTAGCTGATGTTTTTGATAGGCCAGTTGGCGGATTGACAGAATCAGCCATCTTTTTATAATGTTTTACAATGCTATTTTTTTACTAAGGTTGTCGTTCAATTTTACTCTCTTTCTTTTGTTTGTATTGTTATGGGAGAAAAGTTCTTCCAATAGAGGTTTGTCATTAGGACCTACCACATTTGTAAATGACAATTTGTTGGATTTAACCGGAGATTTAGGGGCTTCAGGGTCTTTCTTTGTTGGTGTTTCTTTTTGGGTAACAACAGCGACATCATTGTTACCGGATCAAAGGCTAACAAACGAGTTTTCCTCAACCATATTTACTTCTTGCTCATCAAAATCAATTAAATCTAAAGACAGAACAAACAATGTTTTATCGACGCTTTTGTTGAAATTATCTTCGGAGGAAACACGTCCCAACATAGGTGTGTCCTTTTGGCTAACCACATTTACATTTGACAGGTTGTTATCTTTGAACTGCGATTTGAAATATAGTATGTTAAATACAGCACATTAAAATCTTTTATTTATCGGCGTTGTTTTACTGATAATGTAGATACCTCAAGAGCTTTGTTGGTTGGTGTTCTTCTTCCATCTCGCACACAAACAATATTGTTAACGGGTTCAGTTCCCCAGCAATTGTTTCAACCGGATCTTGCATTCATTATCACAATCCATTGCATCTACGTAATTATCACCGAAACTTTATCGTCGTTTATGTATGACGACCAATCGTTACCACAATCCGGTTCCTGATGAATTTTAATTATATATACATAAGTATGGACATATGTTATACTTGATATGTAAACTCTAAGTGAAAGATAACATACAATAATGGGGGTCACCGGGTGTTTTTTTTCATCGTTTGGTGCAACTGGTTAAAGTTGAGTAGTACGATCACCTCCATATTCCATAGCAAGACATTTTTGGGTCATGGCACAAGCTTGTACAAGAATCCCAAGATTACATGGTTGCGTTTCTTTAAGCCCATCATCATTGTCAATGGTCGTTGCATCGTCCACAGCAACGACCTTATGCCCGTTAGGGCTGTAAGATATAGGATTTCACAAACACATCAAACCAAATCCATATGGGGCGTTCACAAGTTTTAGAGAGAGAAATGGAAGAGAGTTGGGAACTATGTGAAACAAAGAAAAATGGTATTGAAGCTCCAACCCTCTACCTTGAGAGGTAGAGGGTATTTATAGTTTCTTACAAAGAACGCCACCTACGGGCTGTGGATCAGGCATACAGTGGGTAAAGACCCATCCGTCCTCCACGGTGTTACTTAACTAAGTAGTTATTATAATCAAATGACTATGACTACGAGCTTTCTAACGATTACATATACTTGAGGTGACCGACACTTTAATGACTGAATTTTCTAATTCCTAACAATCTCCCCCTAAGGGAGGCCACCTCATATTACACAGAATACAAACTGATATTACATTAAGATTGTTCTTGGATTCTTGATTAAGTTCATTGCTCTGTAGCACGTAGTCTTTAATTATTCATGTTTTGCATGATTGGATAATTCAAGTGGAGGTCTTTAACTGATCCACGTGATGATGAGTTTTGAGCCAGCTTTGAGATCATCAGCCACAGCAAATCTCTGACTCATCCTTTGGTTGTATCGCCATTGTGTTATGTTGTGACTTTTGGACCGACATGCTCACATTCTGGATCATGAATTCTTTTCATCAGAGTAGCGGAAGCTTTAGTTGATTCATGATATTTGCAGCAGCGTAGCAGAAGCATGGAGTGAGAATATCAGACTTGTTGATGCTTTTATCATGATTTCTTTTAGAGATGAATGTGTTGTGTGAGCATGCGGCTATGGATTGACCTCTTCATTCTGATCGGCTGCAAATGTCGGGTGTTCCTGCATAAAACAGTTAGCAATAAAGCGCACGAAAGTGTTTTTTATCACTTTTGTTGAATTGACGTACATGTCCCACGGTTCCCCGTTGATCAATACAAGTATTGCCTGTGATCAGGTATAATTCAGAAGAATTTCCTTGACAGGGTTTCGCAGCTGCTCTAGCCGTTCTCAAACTGGAACGTCTCAAAGAAGACAACACGGAGTGAGTGAACCAGCGAATTGAGATTCACTGATTGATGAAAATGATTTGAACGCAATCGTGTATTTAATATAAAGGATTTTTTCAATACAACGAAGGTTTTAATGAAAATCAATTTTCAATCATAAATACCCTTTAATTTTGAAAACATATTACACAGTCGAAGTGTAAGAAAAGAATTTTTTTTAGCACAACGACAGGTTTTTCAAAAGGTGTCCGTCAATACATTTTCCTGGACAAGGATTGATTCAATATTGAATCGCTCCATTGATGAAGTCCAGATGACACAACAAGTCTTGGTAATACCACAAGGATAATGCGTAGGACTCTCAAAATATATTCTCACATTCCACATTGTGTGAAGATGTGAGTCTTCAAGAATTATGTGTCCTAATCAGATTTATTGATGATCTCGTGGCTCTAGACTCAATAGTGCACTTTTGGTTCCTATGCCGGAGACTATGGAGAGGGTCTACTTCTTCAATATCAACAATCTCTAAGAGAAAGTTGATAGATTATGTAGGTTCCCCGTGAGAATGAAACAAGACCTTTTAAGAGGAACTTGAGTAGCTTGGGAAGTTAGTGCAGTGCGTCACTGGGTCCATGACATCTTGTCTTCAATACCGGTGTTACCTTAGTAACCACCAGTAGCATATGTATTGAACCCGGTTTCTGCCCTAAGGTTGAATTGATGGAGGGCTATTTCTTTTCACCATTTTCTCATTACATTTCTTTTTCATTCTTCAACCCCTTCAGTGCTTACCGAGACCTCATAACCAGAACGTTGTTAGGTTTATTCCAGTTCTAGCTCTATCTCAGTCCGCACTCTTCCCATTTCTCACTTTTCTCCTTTTTTTTCAATATTCCTAAGGACTCTACACTATCTAGTGGATTGTCCTCGAAGATCCCTCCGGATTCACAGCGGATCATGGGAACAAATACCTAACCTTATTATCCTTATATCTCCATGCATAAAGTAAAATTGGTCGGTCTTTTGGTATCGTTCTTCTGCCTCGAAACCAATTGAAAACCATTTGAAAATCAATCCAAGTACTTGTGATACATGATCAAAACATTTTGTACCTGAATTATTTTTGATATTTTTAGAAAAAGCTCCCCCTCAACATGTGCATTGTATGTTTGAAAACAGTTTGACACATGGAAACAAGAGGACTTGAAAATCTCAGATTTTAAGAATGAAAGATTCGATTCTTTGATCAACAATTTCTAAAAGATATCAACATCACTTTCCCGATCAAAGTTAGTATTTTTCATACTTTGTTAAAGATATTTTTGGGAGAGGATGTGGTTTTCAAAAGAGTTGCTCCCCTTCAACTTGTGCATATAATTCTTTAAATTTGTTTTGCACAAGGAGGGAAGAGATCTTGAAGCTCATTTATGATCATGAATCCATTCGGAAACCATTAGAAAATCAATCAAGGTACTTTATGTTAAAACATGGAAATTTTTGTACCTTGAAAGTTTATTTTACTTTTAAAATGCTCCCCCTCAATATTTGCATTATATAACGAAAGAGTTTTGCACATACTAGAAGGAACCTGCACATTTGATACAAAACCATCACGATTCAATCATTTTTGGTTTAAAGTAGATGCTCCCCCTTAACATGTGCGTGAAAAATTTGAAATCGTTTGGCACATGCAGGGAGGAGAGCTTGTTGTTATATTTCTAAACCACTTATCAAATTATCAGTTAATATCCAGTTTAAATTACCAATTCTCCCCCGATCACAATTTTCAAATCCTTTGAGATTTGTGATCTCTATTGATTTAAAATTAATTTTGAAAACTTTTGAGGAGAAATGTGACTTGCTTATGAAAAATATTTTAACTGATAAGGATCAGATTTTGAGACTTTAAACTCCAACGTTCCAACATGCTTAATTATCTTATGAAAACATAACATTAGCCAAGGTCTTGAATCAATTGTATGAAAAGATTGTAAAACATTGTACTTTTTGATTATCCAAAAGTAGACCTTGCTCGTTTACGTACCAATTGTTTTTTTTTTTTAAAATAACCTTTTTTATTTAATTAAAATCATTCTCCCCCTCAATCAATGACATCGTGTTGTTGATTGATGGATAGAGATTTTGACAATAGATAAGCCCAAATGATTTTCAAAAATAGAGTCCGAGGTATTTTCAAAAAAATTTTGTTTTCATTAGAGGACAAATATTTTTCAGAAGAATTTATTAGAAGGAAAAATATTTGGAAAGAAACATTTGTCTTTTTGGCGACAAACATTTGTCTTTCGACAGTAAGCCACCATTTTTTCTCAAATAACGATGAAGCCACCATTTTTCTCCGTTTTTTTTTTTTTTTTTTTTTAAACCAATTATGTACATTCGACGAACATCTAAAAACCCGTGACATTCTTTGAATGTCAACACAAAGTCCGTAGATGATTATCGAATAAAAAGAAAAACATGATAAAAAGACAATATTTTTTGGAATTTTTGAGATTTTCAAATTTTTATGGATTTTTTGAAATTTTATAATTTTCTATTTTCTTTTGAGGGTTTTATAATTTTGTATTTTGCTTTTTGAAAAAAATATTTACAAGAACAGATAGAGTCAAAAACCTTTACTCCTCTTCTTCCTCCTGAAGACGTTTGAGAGTTTCTGGTTGAAGGCTTTTCAAGCCAAGACGTGGAAGAATAAACTCAAACCGTTTTCTAGGAAGAGCTTTGGTGAAGATGTCTGCTAGCTGATATTCAGTCCTCACAAAGTATAGTTCAACCACACCTTTTTCCACTTGTTCCCTGATGAAATGATGTCGAATGTCGATGTGCTTTGCTCTAGAGTGTTGAACATTGTTGCAGCAGAGAGCAATGGCACTTCAGTTATCACAACATAGGAACTTTGTTGAATACAAAGCCATAGTCGATAATTGGGATCTCATCTATAAGATTTGAGCACAACAGATAACATGGCTATGTATTCAGCCTCTGTAGAGGATATGGAAGTGCTCATTTGTTTCTTTGAAGACCAGCTCATGAGCTTATCGCCTAAAAATTAAGCACCTCGGCGTGCTTGACGAGTATCTTGACATCCCGCATGGTCAAGATCTTCATAGGCCGTTAGTGACATACCGGTGTCCTTCTGTACCATAGGCCCATGTTAATGGAACCTTGGAATACCGAAGACCCGCTTTAAGCGCTTCAAGGTGCTTTTAGTAGGCTTAGCTCGGTATCTAGCACACATGCATCAATGAACAAAATGTCGCTCTCTTGTTTGTGAGGTACATCGTGATCCAATCATACTATGATATTTTGTTTGATCTACCATGATCCCTAAGTGGTCCTCATCCAGTTTCGTATGCTCCACCATAGGAGTGTCAACAGGGTCACTTGAGTTAAAACCAAACTTCTTTAAAATTTCATTAGCATATTTAGATTGGTTGATAAAAATGCCTCCGGGACATTGTGAAATTTATAAACCCAAGAAAAATGACATTTGTCCCATCATTGACATTTGAAATTTGGAACTCATTTTATTTGAAAAACGGTCACATTCATTAGGGTCGGTAGAGGCAAAGATAATATCATCTACATAGATTTGGACATTGATTAAGTGATTGCCTGACCTTCTAGTGAACAATGTCGGATCAACTAATCCTTTGCTGAATCCATTAGATAGAAGAAACTTTGATAGCGTATCATACCATGCTCTAGGAGCTTGCTTCAAACCGTAAAGGGCCTTTTTCAAGCGATAGACATGAGTAGGATGCTCTGGATTCACAAAACCTTCTGGCTGGCTGACGTAAACCACCTCTTTCAGATCACCATTTAGAAAGGCGGTTTTCACATCCATTTGATAGACAACCATGTTCTTGCTAGCCGCATTAGCCAAGAAGATTCTGATAGCCTCGATTCGTGCAACAGGAGCAAAAGATTCCTCAAAGTCAATACCTTCTTCTTGACGATCTCCTTTAGCCACTAGTCTTGCCTTATTTTTCAGAACGTCACCGTGCTCATCAAGCTTTACTTTGAAGATCCACTTGAGAGCAATGATCATAGCACAGTCTGTAACGGGTACTAATTCCCATACATCTAGTCGATCAAACTCATGAATTTCTTCTTGCATTGCATTAAACCAGATGTCTTCGGACATTGCAGATTTAACATCTTTCGGTTCGATCTTAGAGAGTACTGAATTGAAAAAGCACCAAAGGATGATCGTGTGTCCATTTTCTGAAATGCTCGTGTGGTTGTGGTTGAAGGACTGAGGTAGCAGAGTTTGTTTCCCTTGAAGACGATGGTTCAGATGATGGATCAGGGGCAAATATGTTCTCAAAGGGTTCATCTTCTGGAGTGGCAAAAGGGTTTTCTTCATCTGTGTCAGCAGTACCAATTCCATGATGTACACTTGATGATTGAAGATTTGATGATGAAACAGAGTGATCAGCAGCAGGTGCTTCTTGACTCAATGTCATAGAAATTGAAGGGTTATCTGAGTTGACAGGGATATGAGCAGCCTCTGTTGATGGATCAGACAGATCATTAGCAATTGGCTCATAGTGTTCATCAAACATTGGATCAAATAATTTCTTCAACTCATCTTCTGAGGGTGGTACATATGGAGTTGCTGGTGAGAGATTTTGTACTAGAGTAGAACTGATGGGACTACTTGATGAAGGTTGTGATGCGGGTCCAGAACTAGGTTGTCCTAGAGCCATTTGACCGGTCAGCTCATCGAACGTAACGTGAATTGTTTCCATGATATTTCGGGTTCTTTTGTTGTAGATTCGGTATCCTTTTCTGCGTGGTGCATATCCTACAAATACTCCAATGTCCGCATTAGCTTTAAGTTTGCCTAAGTCTTGACCCTCATTAGTTGGATAACACAATGCACCAAATACACGAAGGAATGAAAGATTAGGTTTCGATTGTGGACAAGTTCATATGGAGTTTTCCATGAGAAGTGTGAATTAGGGATCGATTTTGAGTGTAGCATGCGGTGGCAATGGCTTGACCCGAGAAACATTGGAACCTTTGAGTAAATCGGCATTGTTCATGCGGCTTCCACAAGAGTTCGATGTCGTCTTTCAACAACACCCTTACATTGAGGATTTCGTGGAACACTTCTTTGATGGTGATTCCAAAGACTTTCATAAAACTCACTAAGTTGTTTATTAACAAACTTAGTTCCATTATCTGCTCGGATGATTCCGACGGTTTTGTTAAGTCGAACCTGCAATTTGTTTGATAAGTTTGATGATGATATCCGGGTTTCATCCTTTGTCCTTAAGAACTTGACCCAAGTAAATCGAGAGTAATCATCAACCACAACTAACACATATCTCTTCCCGAAAATATTCTGTGTGGAAAACTAGAAGGGGGTTAAATAGTTTTACCAATTAAAACTTCCTTTTAATCTATTTAGATCGACTTATGTCAATCTATTTGGATGTGTGCGTTGGATGTTGATAAACAAACATATAAAGGTAAGTAATGAAAAGATAAGAGTAAGAAGCACAAAACCACAACGCAAGTATTTATAGTGGCTCGGCTACAAGGACACCTTCCTTGCCCTACTCCACTCCCCGAGTCACCTACTCGAGAGTTCGTAATCACTACACCAATCTCCTTATGGCAGATAAGCCTTCACAACGTCGCCTACCCTTTTTCTTGTGCTAGGCTAACCACCGAGTTCTTTCACTCCAAGGTGAACCACACCTACACAACGTCGCCTACCCTTTATAAGGTACTAGGCTAAGTACTTAGTTCTTTCACTCCAAGGTGAACTACACCTTCACAACGTCGCCTACCCTTTATAAGGTACTAGGCTAAGTACCTAGTTCTTTCACTCCAAGGTGAACTACACCTTCACAACGTCGCCTACCCTTTATTAGGTACTAGGCTAAGCACCTAGTTCCATTGAAATGGAGGAACTACTACCACACTACACCAACGACTAATCCCAAAGGAGATCTACTCCTTTACAACATCATCAAGGATATCAATATCCTTGGATCTAATACTAGTCTATCTTATACATTGAAACACACCATATCGAATGTACATCTAAGGCACCTTTCACTAATGCCTTTGACTAGATCTACAAGACACCTTTCACTAATGTCTTGTGTCTTCACTTCTAAGCACCTTTCACTAATGCTCCTTGTCTTGACTTCTAAGCACCTTTCACTAATGCTTCTTGTCTTGACTTCTAAGCACCTACCACAAGTGCTTATCCTATAGACGATAGATACCCTTTACTAATATCTTCGTTTTGACACTTGAGACATCTTTCACTAATGTCTTCAACACTACACTTCTTTGAAGAAAGAAAGAGATCATCAACAAGAGGACTTCAATAGCCTTGATGATGAGGAAGCATGGCAACTCATGGACTTGAGCTTGCTTGACTTCAAAGGTGGTGATCTTGCCTTTAAGAGGAACCTAAAAGATCACACAAAAACAAAACTACAAACATAGATCTCTTGGATCTAAGGTTAGTGAGATTTAACTCAGGGGAGAAAGTGTGTTAGAAAGGGATAAGAAATAATGAATAAATGGCTCACTATTTATAGAGGAAAATCCTCTGTTCCCGGATCCCACGTATCCTTCCACAAGGGATCCGCTAGCACAAAGCTAGGGATCCGTGGAATGCTCCTCTTGCCCATGGGTATTTTGGTTATGGGTCATGGGTTGAACCATGGATCTTTGGCTAGATACAATGTATCTTTAAGTGCAATGCACTTAGTCACTTGGGTATGGGTTGATCCATGGGTTATGGGTATTATCCATATGTGATATAAGCATGATGTCATGCAATGGGTTATGGGCTTTGGGTTGTACCCAACTACATTCAATGTATTTGCCCAATGGGTTGTGATACTTAAGTTTCTACCAATTTATATTACCCAATATACTACATACTAGTTATGTGTATATTTTATCCAAATATGTAAACACTAGTTGTTGTACATATGTATTACTAAATCATAAAATCACTTATACTTGTTTTAGTGTTTTATGTGAAAATGTGAATATGTTAGAAACTATTAGTTCAAACGATTTACGTATTTTATTTGTTTCATTAATATGATTTTACGTTTGTTATCGACAAAACATTAGAAGATCGTAAAATATAAATAAACGTTTTTACGGCTTATTTGTATTAACATTCTGCACTCTCATGGGTCCACATAAGTCCATGTGAATGGTATGAAGAACTTCCATAACTGAGTTTGTAGGTTTGGGTTTGTGGGCATACTTCGTGCTTTTTCCCAATTGGCATGCTGAACAAAGATGATCCTTTTCATACTTTAGTCTAGGTAAGCCTATTACTAAGTCCTTTCTGGAAAGATCATTTATGGTGCCAAAGTTCAAGTGATTTAGACGACGATGCCATAACCATGACTTTGTTTTAGAAGCCTTTGACAATAAGCAAATTGGAGAAGACTTCATCATATCTTCGATAGAGATGGTGTATAGATTAGAGCCACGTGTTCATGAGCCACGATGGTCTCCAGGTCATATGCTTGGAGCGACGAGTCCGGTACCACGTAATGATTTGAACGATCCGCGGTTGAACACGAGACAAGAATGGATAACTAGATAATTAGGATCCCCATGCAAGAATGGGTTCCATTTGGTTAGTATCAGTGATTGGAACACCCACATCAGAAGTAGAAACAATGGAATCATTAGGGATAGATGCAATGCTAGTGTCCATATTAGTCCTATTTAAGGTATGTTCACCTCTTAAAGGAATAGTTCTACCAGTAGGCATCCATTTCCTAATGGGCATTGATCTAGATAATTTAGGGCATATCTCATTAAGATTGAATTTGCGGCCTGTAGGTATCCACTGATAACCTATGTTGCTAAATTTCCTTCCTGTGGGTTTCCAATGTTTTCTAACCTTCTTCCGCCATTGCTTTTTAGCCTTCTTAGTTTGATTTTTGGCATTAACAATCTTAACAGGGCATTTAACAGCATTAATCAAATCATTCGTACCACATTCATGATTAGTAACAGAAACCAAGCAATCATCATTACATGTTTTGCCAACGGTAGCAGAATTCGAATTAATTACAGTACGCTTATAGCTAATACTAGAATCAATACGATTCGTTTTATTCAACACAAACTTAATGTTCCTAGGGTGGTCTTCTACTTTCTTCCATTGCACATTTTTAGCTTGCGGGATCCTCTCTTGCTTTGTATTGCCTGGAGGCTTTGACCCGCTTGCTTTTGTGTCACTGATTACTCCTGTAGAGGGAATTATGGGAACATTAGTTGATTGGCCTACCTTTTGCATTCCTGAATTAGAAGTGAAGGGATCTGAACTACTTGAAGGCACTCTAGAGTTCACTTTCTTAATACTGGGCATAGAAGTGTTGGGATCTGAGCTACTAGACGGCATATTAAAATCCACTTTCTTAAAGCTAGGCATAGAACAAGGCATCACTGCTTTACCTTTCTCACAAAAAGATTTAGGGCATGTTGCTCTTAAACATTCTAACAGCTCCTGAGATCGTTTGGCCTGAATGCAAGCAAACCTAATTTCTCTATCAAGTGGCTTATTTATGAAATCCTCTTCTACAATCTCTGGAGACATTCTAGACTATCCTTTAGGTGAGCAACATAGTTATGAAACACAAGTTCGTTATTTCTAAGATGAGGAGGAATGTATTTCTGATCACCGTATATTTGCGATCGAGATGACTTTGATGCAACATTATCATTAAAGACAAGTGGCATTTTCCTTTACCCGACTCTCGAGTTCTCAATTTCGCTTGTAAAGACGTTATTTTTTCATTGTTCTTGTCACGAGTGACTTTGATTGAATCATATAACTCTTTAAAGTGTCGTTTCACTTTTTCATTTTCTTCTAGAAAACTCTCATTTTCCTTTTGTAAAGCATTAACCAAGTTTTGAAGATGAAAAGTTTGAGAGCACTAAGAATCTAAAGGAGGGGGCATTTGGGAGCCTGTCACATTGTTCTTTTCACCCTTTAATTGTGAAATTTGGGTTCTCATTTTTCTGATCGTGTTACAATGAGCTCAAATCTGTTCATCACGTTTGCTTATTTCAAAAACTGCATCAAATTCAGGAGCATCCAAGGATGTCTTGATATTTGAGGTTTTAACATTTTCTTTTAGATGTTGATATTTTAATTGTAAAGCAAGATGCTCAACTTCTAATTTAAAAAAATGTTTCACCAGGTTATTATGATCATCCTGTTCAATTTTCTCATGCAATTTAGAGTTAGTTTTTTCAAGCTCAATGACACGATCATGGGAGACTTTCAGAGCAACAGATAATTCATGAAATTGAGATGCATTAATCGAACAATTTGTGGCAGTGTAAAATACATCTTAAGTGATACACTCAGAAATTAGATTCTCATTTAAGGTATGCAATTTCTTCCTCTCAATCTCATTATATTTTAATTCTCCTCATAGTCATTGAGCTCAACTATCATTGCATCAAATTCCTTTTCCATTTCTTTAATATCTGAATCTATTCCTTTTTGAAGACTCTCAAATTGACCTTTTAATTGTTTAAAGAAAGGCATGACCTCAGTTAAATAGCATTCTTTATTTTGCTCAAAACCCCTCTCCCCTTCAGTTATCCCAGTTGGTGTGATCCTTTTCTTACATGTTTTCTCAAAATCAACAAATAGTTGATAAACAACATACAGGCTGATTAAGGTCTTGCTCTTAGTGGAAATAGATCTAGGAACTAAATGCATTGGAGTATTAGGAGGATACATAGTAGCAGGAGGCATTTTCCTAAGGGGGATGTTTGTCACAACCATATTATCAGCTTTTTGCTTATCTAAATCCTTTTTCCAGAACACTTGGTCGGGCGTTAATAGTGTTTGAGACTTAAACTTGTTCAAGGAGATCCAATTTTGATGAGTGTGTAAATACTCATCATTTTATACAAAATAAGCGCAAATTCATCGAAAACACTCGAAACACATCTAAATGATCAAAATATCACAAATCGGTGTTTTATGTGTTTCAAATTCAAAAATATCAAAATCGGATGAAAAACATATCAATTTTGCAAAATTGCGGTTTGATCCCCAGTTTCAAGAATTGTCAAAAATAGTCCACGAGCCCGAATTTCAAAGTAAAAGTCACCAAAGGTCCTTTTAAAATCAAAAGTTGTCAAATTTAGTCCTTTGGTGAAAAATATCAAAAGTTTGAGAAATTACAAGTTTAGTCCTTGACTTTCAAAATTGGCAAAAATGGCCCTGGAAAATGGCAAAATGGCAAATTTGGTCCTTGTACTTTTGAAAGTTGTCATTTTGGTCCTTGGATAAACTTTTATAATTTGGCGACTAGGTCCCTCTATTTTCGAAATTTACATGAAAGGTCCTTGTTTTAAAACCTTTAAACCCATTTGGACCTTTCAAAAAACATCCTGGACCCCTGTCAAAATACAATTTGAACCCCCTTTATTAATATCTTGCGGTCAACGACCACCAGTCAAAAACAAACAAACACACCCCCCCGTTTTTTCTCCCCACACTGCCCACCATGTCCGACCACCAAAACTCCACCACCTCACCTCCTTCTCACTCTCCCATGTCCCCCCTCCTCAACTAACTCCAAGAATCATTTAATGCCTTCTCACCATTCATCATCACCCCAATTGGCGGTTAAAAATTGGCGCCAAAACCATTTAAATGGTTGAGATCATTTCAAAGCAATCCAATGGCTCAAATTGTTGGGAAAGATTCGAGAGAGAGAGAAAAGAGCTTTGGGTTATAAAAGAGAGCAAAGGAAGCAAGAAAAGAGTCTTCTAGTTTTAGTTTTTTTTCTTATGTCGTTTTTATGTAAAAGTTTCAACTTAGTGTAAAACTTGTAATTTTTTGTTAAAATGTATTCAACTTAAGTGTTTAAGTGTATTGCAACTAAATTTCAAGTACCAATTTCGGTTTAATGTTATATTCATCATTTATGTCCTTTGTTGAAATTTTCCAAGTTCAAATCATTGTTCAAAAGCTTTATAATCTCATTTCTCGGTCTCCATTGAGCTTAAATAAGCTTATAATAGCTTTTATAAGCTTAAATTCAAGTTTTAAGCACATTTGGAATCTTGGTCAACAAAAGTCAAAGCAGGAGCAAAATGGGTGCAAGAAATGGATATGGGGTGATTCAAATGGAAATGGGTTGATTTAGGACTAGTGGGTTGAATTGGATTAGGTTAGAGGTTCTTGGTTTCATGGTTTGGCAAGCCATAGTGGCTATTGGACCTATTGTAAGTGAATTTTCAAGTTTCTTGCATAATCTTGATTTGTAGTTAATAAGCTGTGCAAATCTGTTCTAAAAGTAGTATTTAGGTTATATAAACTTAGTTTGATCATTGTTATATGCTTGGTTCGGTGTTTGGATCATTTTAATTTGCAAAACAAGTGATTAAGGGGTGTTTGGTTTTGCTTCATTTAAGCTGTTTAAGGTGTGTTCGTGAGTATAACTTCTTTTGTTCATGTTTGTTTAGACATATTTGAGTCATTATGAGTCTTACTTTTGTGTTTAGAACTCAAAAAGTCAAAATCCATTTCAAATTGAATCAACAGTTCCTTTGTTGGATTTTTAAAAAAAATCATCATTTTGTGTTTAAAAGTCATTAACAAAGGTTGTTATAGCTTCATTACATCATTTAACATCATAATCAATCATAAAATTGGATCAAACTTCACAAAGTCAAAATGTGTTTCTTTTTCAAAAAGTCAAAATGGTGAAAAATCTTGTTTTATGCGAGATCTTGCGGATGATGCACGAGGTTCATTAAAGGGTTTTAGGTTCGATTTTGGGGATACAAGTAGTCCTCTAGGTTGTCTATAAGCTCTCATATCTGTTTTTAGCTTTAAGCTTTTGGATAAGCTTGTGCATAAGCTCAAAGTTGGCCCATCTGCCTGCGCCAAACTCGATGTCATCTTGAGTGGTTTCTCGATTTTGCACAAGCTTGCAGGCTTGTTTAAGCTTTTCAAGGGCTGGTCTTTTGGTTAGAGCTAGTCACTTAGGTCTAGTTGAGATATCAATAATTGGTTTTAGTTTAGAGCTTATTTGGTTGCTTATTTACGGTCTGCAAGTGAGTACCAAAATTTTTTTATTTTAGCTTAAAATCAAAATCATCAAATCTGTGAAATCTTGTTAATCGGTGTTTGTAGCTTGTTGATTTTAGTTGGAATTTGGTTAAAATAGTATATTATAGCTTACATTCTCGAGTTGGTTGCTGTTTTAATCATTTGGCTTATTTTGTGCTTATTTCAATAAGCACTATCACATCGATTCCATAATCTTGTACACAAGTACCTGTTTTCTAATTTTCATAGCTTCTTATCATTATTTTAGAGTTTCCTGAATTTTTCAGATTTTTATAATTTGTTTTGCTATTTTCCTATTTTAATTAGTTTTAATACTTTTTAAATAGCATTTAATACAAAAATTAGAAAAGGTTCAAAAAATAAGTTTTCAATTTTCTTAGGCTTAGATAAATATAAAAAGTAAAAAAAGTAATTTTCTATATTTTCATAGTTTATTTGGTAATTTTAGTAATTTAATTAGTTTTTAATAGTTTAAAATCCATAGAAAATAGAAAAATAGTCACAAAAATACAAAATAGTTTTGAAAAGTCTATTTTGATATTTTAGACTTTTCAAGTGTTAATCTTATTTTTCTAGCTTAATTTCCTATTTTCTTGTATTTTAGGTAATTAATTAATAGTTAAAAATAGTTTTTAATTAGATAATTAGTTTTAAAAATAATTTTCTTTTTCTAAATATTTTCTTATATCATTAGGTTTGTAAAACATCATTTTCATATTTTTAGGGTTAATATTGATTTAGTTTCACTTTTTATTTTGTGCGTCGCGTAGATTTTAATTTAAGCGTCGTTTTAGGTTTTAACGTTCATCACTTTAAATATAGTGATAGCGTTTATTTAATAGGTTTTATCTTTTAATTTTCTTTAATTTGCATTTAAGGCGTTTTTAATTTGTTGGATTTTCCGTAGTTATAATAATCATCATATCCTTTTTCATTCAAATTTCTCGATCACTAGGCGTTGATTTATCCATTGCATAGCTCATTTGGGACATAACGACCGGGAGACATTATACTCCTCGATCTTAATTGCATTAGTGTTTGAGCGGTTTTAGTCTTTTAGACTTGTTGTTTAGCACCGATCAAATTTTAGCGCATTGGGGTGTCTTGATTTATCTCCGTTTTAGCAGTTAGTTGTTTGAATCCTCACTCATTGTTTATATCATCCATCTCTGTATATATATATATCCATATTTTCTTCTAAAAATCCAAAACCCAAAACAAGCAAAAGCGTATAAAACACAAAAATATTTTCTCTTTTGTTTCTATATATGTATCAAAAATAAAAATACAAAAGAATCGTCGTTTTCTCTAATAATTAACAACTTAAAAGATTACCACGAAAACCAAGGCGTGCACTACCTAGCGGGGTGCGACCATAATAAGTTCCCGAACTAAAGATATAAAACTTGCCTTTGTGTCCATTGTGATTGGTGTACCTTTTTCAAAAGCCATTCATCTTGGATTATTGGTTAAGTTCAACATTGTTTTGCCTCGATTTTGTGTTAATTGATTTTGTTGTGATATCGACGTTTGAACCGGAAAACCCATAAAGATTCTTCTCACCACCATTTTTACAAAGCGTCTTCATAATTCTCATTCTCATGTGAAAGATTTCATAATTCCATTTCTCTCCTTAACTCGAGTTTCCTTAGAGTTAACTCTTGTGTATCTTTTCGCTCTTTCTAGATCTGTAAGCCCATTTCGTGAGCTTGTCAAGATTCCAGAAGGCGTGTTCGTGAACTTTCTGCTCCATCGATCGGATCGAGATCCGGATGTTCACACTACTTCCGCTATCATGGCGGATGAGATTCCTATGTGTGAGCTTCTCCGGGCACCCATCGGCGGGTATGGAGATGCTATCGTTATACCGACCATCGTGGTGAAAATTTTGAACTCAAGACCGGGTTCTTGAATCTTGTAACTTCAAATCGGTTCTCGGTTTTGGCGGGATGATCCTCATGCTCATATAAGATGGTTTAACAAGATTGCATCTACCATCAGTATAAGAATGTCCCTTACGATCTTTGTTAAGCTTCTTACATTCCGTTTTCTCTTGAGGGCAAGCCGGTTGGCTTGAAAAACAACCCCTAAATCAATAGAGACATGGGAAGATCGGTGAAGAAATTTGTGAATGAATTCTATCCACCTTCCAAGACCACGAGTCTTAAAATGAAATCATCAAGTTCACTCGAAGTTTGATGAATCCTTGATGAATCGTGGGATCGTTTCAAGGAATTGCTTATAAATGTCCTCACCACGGTTTCTCGAGTTGATGCAACTCGACACTTTCTACAATGGGTGAGTCAATCGATCAAGATTCTCTCAATTCCTCCGCGGAGGAAATTTCCTAAACAAAGCTGTCAAAGAAGCTTTAGCGATAATCGAAAACAAGTCCAAAGTCCGCCTTGCCGAAGCAAGCGGTTGTTTCCCAAGTCGGTGTTGGTCCTTCTTCTTCTTCATCGCCCGTGAGTCGGTCTAGCACCGATGCTAAGATTGATAAACTCACGGAAGCTATTCAAGCTTTGGTTCTTTCCAACGGAAGAAAGTCTCTTTTCACAAACTTCACCTCCTGCTGAAGTTAAGAAAGTGGAAGTCGTGTTACTGTGGTGGCCCCATGCTTATTATAAGCTGTATGGCCACCGATGGTAACCCTTTGAAACTAATCTTTGTGGGCGGGATGTCTAATCAAGGAGGCAATCAATATCGTGCTCTGTGACCGAACCACCGTCTAACCACTACTACTGGACCTCCGGTTTCAATCAAAACCAAAACCGTGTCGAATCGAAATAGACCAAACCAAGGTTTTCAAAACCAAGGTCATTTCAATCAAAACAACGGTTTTCAAAATCGAATCAAAATTTCCAACATCAAGGAAATTACAATAGAAACCAGTCGGAAATTTCAACCACAGGTATTTTCATGGAAACAATCAAGGAATTTTCGAATCAAGGCCTAATCCTAACAATAGAGGCGAATTTCCTGTGCAAACTCAAGCCATTGTTCCAAGCGGGACCATCATCGATGAGTTGTTGAAACAATTCATGAAATCGAGAGAAAAATGAATCGGTTGTTGGTCGACCAAATTTCGACATCAAGAAGTCTTTAAATGATCGACCCTCGGGCTCGGTACTCTACCTAGCAACACGATCGCTAATCAGAGGCGATGCAAAGCGATCACAACCAGTGGTGCTTCATATCTTTGGACCCTTTGTTCCTACTACCTCTTCTTCTTCTCCCGAAGGTAGTGGAAAGCGAACCTCAAAACACAATGGACCTCGACTCCAATGCCCCCTCCTCCTGTGGCATTTAGTCAAGTTACCAAGGAAACAACGGACAAGGTGCATTATTCAAGCCCACGAGTACCGCACGTCCAACCTTGGTAGTCCAACCTCAGTGGTCCGAAACCCAAGTTGAATCAAGGAGTTGTTTTGAACCTCCTGTAGCTCTGTTGAGAATCAATCCAAATCTTCTCTTCCTTATCCTCACGGTTACATGAGCAAAAGCTCATGAGAAAGCTAGTCATCGGATGGAAAAATTCTTTCATTTTCCAAGAACTTCACTTTGACATAAGCTTCGCGGATGCCATCATGTTAATGCCAAAGTTTGCATCTACTACGAAACATATCTTTGAGCAACAAAGAAAAGCTATTTGAAATGGCTAAGACTCCTTTGAATGAGAATTGCTCGGCGATCTTGTTAAAAAGCTTCCAGAAGCTAGGAGATCCGGAAAATTTCTTCTTCCTTGTGTTTTCACGGGATGATTGAATGCTTTGCCCTTGCCGATCTTGGTGCAAGCATCAATCGATGCCGTATTCGATGTGGAAACAACTGTCTCTTAGGAACTTATTCCTACACGCATGACTCTTGAGCTTGCGGATCGTTCTATCTCGCGTCCTCTTGGCATTGCCGAGATGTATTCGTGAAAGTAGGAAAGTTCCATTTCGGTGACTTTGTGGTCGTTGATTTCGATCTTGATCCTCGAGTTCCCTCATTGTTGGGCGGGGATTCTTGAGGACGGGCGTGCTCTTATCGATGTATTTGAGCAAGAGATCACTCTCGTGTGTGGGTAATGAAGTTGTTACCTTTAACCTCGATCGGACTTGAGGTACTCCTCAAATGTGATCTTGAATCAATTAATCGAGTCGATTTAATTGACATTGCTTGAGGAGTACTCTCGAGAGTTTCTTGGTTATCTTCATAATTACGTGGTGGGAATTCCAATTCCACCACATCTTCTCATCCTATCATTGCCGACTCTTCCCCTCTCTCACTCCGTTTGAGGAGGTGACTTCCTCGGAAGAGATCGATGAATTCTTGGCTCTTGATGAATCAATTCCGCTGGAATTGATGGTGTGTATGATTCGGAGGATATTCTCTATCTTGAGCAATTGCTTAATGAAGATCCATTACCTTCACTCCTCCGAAAGAAATCACAATTGAGGAAATCAAATCGGTGCAATCATCCTTGAAGAATTTCCGAGGTTGAACTTAAGGACCTACCTCCTCATCTCGAGTATGCATTCTTGGAGGGTGATGATAAATTACCGTCATTATTGCTAAAGACTTAACGAGGAGGAGAAAAGCTCTCTCATAAAGGTCTTGAAGTCACACAAGCAAGCAATTGCTTGGAAACTCTCCGATATTAAGGGTATCAACCACGAGTTTTGTACTCACAAAATCTTAATGGAGGATGACTTCAAGCCGGCGGATCAAAGTCGAGAGAAGGTGAATCCTAAGATTCACGAGGTTATCAAACAAGAGGTTCTCAAACTTCTTGATGCGGTCGATTTACCCGATCTCGATAGTCCTTGGGTTAGCCCAATTCATTGCGTTCCAAAAAGGGTGGCATTCTTGTTGTCACGAATGAAGAAAGCGAGTTGATTCCAACTCGATTGGTTCTGGATGGCGTGTGTGTATTGACTATCGAAAGTTAAATGATGCCACCGTAAAGACCATTTTCCTCTACCCTTCATGGACGGATGCTTGAGAGATTAGCGAGGAGCAGTACTATTGTTTCCTTGATGGTTTCTCGGGTTACTTCGGATCCCCATTGATCCGTTGGATCAAGAAAACTACATTCACACGCCCATACGGGACGTTTGCCTATAGGCGTATGCCTTTTGGCTTATGCAATGCTCTGCACGTTCCAACGTTGTATGATGGCCATTTTCCACGACATGATCGGAAACTATGGAGGTGTTTATGGATGACTTCTCGGTCATTGGGGACTCATTTCGGACTTGTCTCTCCCACTTAGACAAAATGCTTAAAGGTGTGAAGACACCAATCTATGTCTAAGCGGGAGAAGAGCCACTTTATGGTCAAAGAGGGCATTGTCCTCGGCCATAAGATTTCTAAGAATGGGATTGAGGTTGATAGAGCAAAGTTGATGTCATTGCTAAACTACCTCATCCCACTCTTGTCAAAGGTGTTAGGAGTTTTCTAGGTCATGCGGGTTTTATCGTAGATTTATTCAAGATTTCTCTAAAATCGCTCGACCTATGACCCATCTTCTCGAAAAGATGCTCCTTTCATCTTCTCTCTGAGTGCATCGAAGCTTTTGAAACACTTAAGAAAAAGCTTACGGGCACCCATTCTAGTTGCCCATTGGGACTTACCCTTGAGCTCATGTGCGATGCAAGTGATTTTGCAATCGGTGCGGTCTTGGGGCAACATAAAACCAAACATTTCCGGCCAATCCACTCGCGAGCAAAACTATGGTGAAGCTCGGACCCATTACACCACTACGGAAAAAGAATTATTAGGCGGTGGTGTATGCGTTTGAAAAGTTTCGACCATATCTTATCTTGACCAAATCGTGGTGTATACGGATCACTCGGCACTCAAATATCTCTTTGCAAAACAAGATGCAAAGCCGAGATTGCTCCGTTGGGTTCTCCTCCTACAAGAATTTGATATCATCATTCGTGATAAAAAGGAGCGAGAACACAGGCTGATCATCTCTCGATTAGAGAACCCTCATCAAAATGTGTTTGAGAAAAGGAAATCAATGAAACATTTCCTCTCGAAACACTCAATATGGTTTCTTTTCGTGGAGATTCTTCTACCCCATGGTTTGCCGACTTTGCAAATTACCATGCGGGTAACTTTGTTAATGAAAGGGATGTCGTCCCAGCGGAAAAATAAATTCTTTAAAGATGTGAAACATTATTTACGGGACGACCCTACTTGTTTAAAATTTGTGCGGATCAAGTCATCCGGCGATGTGTGTATGGTCGGGAAGCTATTGACATTCTCAAGGCTTGCCATTACGGACCTCTTGGGGACATCATAGCCCCAACTACACCGCCAAGAAGGTGTTTGATTCGGGATTCTATTGGCCCGATCTATAAGGATGCCCATGAATTCGTCAAAACACAGCGCGCTTGTCAGCGTCACGGGAATATCTCACAAAGGAATGAAATGCCGCAAAAGCGCCATTCAAGTGTGTGAGATTTTTGACATCTGGGGCATTGACTTTATGGGGCCATTTCCTTCTTCTCACGGAAATAAGTACATACTCGTGGCGTTGACTACTTGTCAAAATGGGTTGAAGCTAAGCTTTACCCACCAACGATGCCGAGTTGTGGTGAAATTCTTGAAATCTCTATTTGCTAGGTTTGGAACTCCACGAGCCATCATCGGTGATCGTGAGTGCGCATTCTGCAATGACCAATTTGCAAGAGTCATGCAAAAGTATGGTGTAACTCACCGTACCTCTCTGCGTACCACCCACAAACAAGTGGGCAAGTGGAAGTTTCTAACAGGGATTAAAGAATCTTGGAGAGGGCGGTTGGTGAAAACCGTGCCTCTTGGTCGGATAAGTTAGATGGCGCACTCTGGGCCTTCCGTGCGACTTACAAAACACCCATCGGTGCACTCCATCTAAGTGGTGTGCGGAAGGCATGTCATCTTCGGTTGAGCTCGAGCACAAGGCATCTTGGGCCTTGAAGCATGCTAACTTTGATATTCGAGACGGCGGGTGATCATCGGAAAGTTCAAATGAATGAATTAAATGAACTCCGTGATCAAGCTTACGAGAACTCTTTGATCTATAAACAAAAGACAAAGAAGATTCATGACTCAAAATCAAGAACCGCGTTTTCAACGTTGGTGATCGAGTCCTTCTTTTCAATTCAAGATTGAAGATTTTCTCGGAAAGCTCAAGTCCGTTAGTGCGGTCCATTTACTATCGCTAAGGTTTATCCTTATGGTACCATTGAGTTATCTCAACCCGATGGTCCTAATTTCAAAGTGAATGGTCATCGGTGAAGCATTATTTTGGAGGGACATTCCATCCATGGTTGTCCGGACTTACAAACTTTCCCCATGAACCAATGAATGCGGGGATCGAGTCAAGCTAGCGACTCGGTAATCAAAAACGATAGCATGCCATATGGGTTTTCACCCATATTTACATCTTCTCACCTCTTTCTACCACCCTAGTGTGGGGGTTGCCACATGTTTCAAAAAAAAAAAAAAAAAAAAAAAAAAAAAAATCTTCTTTCTAAATAATGGCCTTAGTATTTCCCTTTCACGTTCTTTGTTTCGGCATAACCGCGGTACTTTGAATATTGAGGGCAATATTCATTTCTAAGTGTGGGGATTCTCACGAATTTTATCATGTAATTATACCGCTAATCCCGTTTTGGCCAAAATTTTTTTTTTTTTGAGTAAGTGTTCTACACTTTCTCATCAGTTATCGATCCGCCATGTACGTAAGACAAAAGGATTAGCTAATCCGAGAGCAAGCGGCTCTTGGTAAAGATTTCTCAAATCCGTTTATATGGCTTGCAATTTGCCCAAAATTGTATGGTTCTTGACTCCCATCATCCTCAAAAGATAATGAGTTGGCTAGCCCGCAAGATTATGGCTTGTGGTAAAGGCGATGGAAAATCCATAATTGGTATTCACTCACCAAAGATAATGTTGATAATTTATCTAAGAGTTGGCTAGTCCGAAAGTGCGGCACGGTAAAGACAAAATCAAATCCGTTGAAAGGCGGTGGTTTGCTCAAAATCACATGGTTATCGGTGTACCATGGTTCTTACTTGAACTGAAACATTTGGCTACTCGAGTAATGGCTTTTGGTA
Organism: Chrysanthemum lavandulifolium; assembly: GCA_022545495.1. NCBI lineage: Eukaryota > Viridiplantae > Streptophyta > Magnoliopsida > Asterales > Asteraceae > Chrysanthemum > Chrysanthemum lavandulifolium. The sequence goes on along the minus strand of CM040239.1, from coordinate 305,417,968 downwards.
AAGAGTTTCAAATCCATTATGTTTTCTCAAATCATTGCTAGGGACTAGCAATATCTCGATGTGGGGATTGATGAGTGTGTAAATACTCATCATTTTATACAAAATAAGCGCAAATTCATCGAAAACACTCGAAACACATCTAAATGATCAAAATATCACAAATCGGTGTTTTATGTGTTTCAAATTCAAAAATATCAAAATCGGATGAAAAACATATCAATTTTGCAAAATTGCGGTTTGATCCCCAGTTTCAAGAATTGTCAAAAATAGTCCACGAGCCAAATTTCAAAGTAAAAGTCACCAAAGGTCCTTTTAAAATCAAAAGTTGTCAAATTTAGTCCTTTGGTGAAAAATATCAAAAGTTTGAGAAATTACAAGTTTAGTCCTTGACTTTCAAAATTGGCAAAAATGGCCCTGGAAAATGGCAAAATGGCAAATTTGGTCCTTGTACTTTTGAAGTTGTCATTTTCAGGTCCTTGGAATAAACTTTCATAATTTGGCGACTTTGGTCCCTCTATTTTCGAAATTTTACATGAAAGGTCCTTGGTTTTAAAACCTTTAAACCCATTTGGACCTAAATCATGACCCTTTGGACCCTGTCAAAATAAAATTGAACCCCCTTTATAATATCGACCAACCAACCCAAACATTAAACAAACAAACCACCCCCTTTCCCGTTTTCCTCTCCCATGCGCCCGCCCATGTCCCTGACCACCCAAATACTACCACCCACCTCCTCCTTCTCACTCTCCCATGTCCCCCCTCCTAAACTAACTCCAAGAATCATTTAATGCCTCTCCCCAACTCAATTCACCCCATTTGGCGGTTAAGGAAAATTGGCGCCAAAACCATTTGAATGGTTGAGATCATTTCAAAGCAATCCAATGGCTATTAATTGTTGGGAAAGATTCGGAGGAGAGAGAAAAGACTTTGGAGCATAAAAGAAGCAAAAGGAAGCAAGAAGAGAGTCTTCTAGTTTTAATTTTTTTTTTAATGTCGTTTTTATGTAAAAGTTTTAACTTAGTGTAAAACTTGTAATTTTTGTTAAATTGTATTCAACTTAAGTATTTAAGTGTATTGCAATTAAATTCAAGTACCAATTTCGGTTTAATGTTATATTTCATTTTTATGTCCTTTGTTGAAATTTTCCATTTCAAAATCATACTTAAAAGCTTTATAAGGTCATGTTTCTCGGTTAAATTGAGCTTAAATAAGCTTATAAAAGCTTTTATAAGCTTAAATTCAAGTTTTAAGCATATTTGGAATCGGGTCAACAAAAGTCAAACAGGTCAAAAATGGTGCAGGAAATGGATATGGGGTGATTCAAAGGTGGAAATGGGTTGAATTAGGACTAGTGGGTTGAAGTTGGATTAGGTTAGAGGTTCTTGGTTCTCATGTTTGCAAGCCATAGTGGCTTTGGACCTATTGTAAGTCATTTTCAAGTTTCTTGCATATCTTAATCTTTGTAGTTCATAAGTTTGAAAACTCTGTTCTAAAAGTAGTATTTAGGTTACTTTAAACTTAGTTTGATCATTGTTACATGTTGGTTCGGTTGTTTGGATCATTTTAATTTGCAAAACAAGTTTTAAGGGGTGTTTGGTTTTATTTCATTTAACTGTTTTTTAAGGTGTGTTCGTGAGTAAATTTTGTTGGTTCATGTTTGTTTAGTCATTTGAGACTCATTTGAGTCTTACTTTTGTGTTTAATACTCAAAAAGTCAAAATCCATTTCAAACTATCTCAACATCCTTGTTGGATTTTTAAAAGAAAATCATCATTTTGTGTTTAAAAGTCATTAACAAAGGTTGTTATAGCTTCATTACATCATTTAACATCATTATCAATCATAAAATTGGATCAAACTTCAAGAAGTCAAAATTTCTTTCTTTTTCAAAAAGTCAAAATGGTGAAAAAGTTGGTTTTATCGAAAGTTGCGGATGATGCAGGGGTTCATTAAAGGGTTTTAGGTTCGATTTTGGGATACAAGTAGTCCTCTAGGTTGTCTATAAGACCTCATATCTGTTTTTGCTTTAAGCTTTTGGATTAAGCTTGTGCATAAGCTCAAACTTGGCACATTCGCCTGCACCAAACTCGATGTCGGTGAGTGGTTTCTCGATTTTGCACAAGCTTGCAGAGCTTGTTTAAGCTTTTCAAGGGCTGGTCTTTTGGTTAGAGCTAGTCACTTAGGTCTAGTTGAGATATCAATAATTGGTTTTAGTTTAGAGCTTATTTGGTTGCTTATTTACGGTGCTGCAGTGAGTACCATTTTCATTTTTAGCTTAAAATCAAAATCATCAAATCTGTGAAATCTTGTTATTCGAGTGTTGTAGCTTGTTGATTTTAGTTGGAATTTGGTTAAAATAGCTTATTATAGCTTACATGATCGGTTGGTTGCTGTTTTAATCATTTGGCTTATTTTGTGCTTATTTCAATAAGCACTATCACATCGATTCCATAATCTTGTACACAAGTACCTGTTTTCTAATTTTCATAGCTTCTTATCATTATTTTAGAGTTTCCTGAAATTTTCAGATTTTTATAATTTGTTTTGCTATTTTTCCTATTTTTAATTAGTTTTAATACTTTTAAATAGCATTTAATACAAAAATTAGAAAAGGTTCAAAAAATAAGTTTTCAATTTTCTTAGGCTTAGATAAATATAAAAAGTAAAAAAGTAATTTTCTATATTTTCATAGTTTATTTGGTAATTTTAGTAATTTAATTAGTTTTTAATAGTTTAAAATCCTAGAAAATAGAAAAATAGTCACAAAAATACAAAATAGTTTTGAAAAGTCTATTTTGATATTTTAGACTTTTCAAGTGTTAATCTTATTTTTCTAGCTTAATTTCCTATTTTCTTGTATTTTAGGTAATTAATTAATAGTTAAAAATAGTTTTAATTAGATAATTAGTTTTAAAAATAATTTTCTTTTTCTAAATATTTTCTTATATCATTAGGTTTGTAAAACATCATTTTCATATTTTTAGGGTTAATATTGATTTAGTTTCACTTTTTATTTTGTACGTCGCGTAGATTTTAATTTAAGCGTCGTTTTAGGTTTTAAACGTTCATCACTTTAAATATAGTGATAGCGTTTATTTAATAGGTTTTATCTTTTAATTTTCTTTAATTTGCATTTAAGGCGTTTTTAATTTGTTGGATTTTCCGTAGTTATAATAATCACATATTCCTTTTTCATTCAAATTTCTCGATCACTAGGCGTTGATTGATCCATTGCATAGCTCATTTGGGACATAACGACCGGGAAACATCTATACTCCTCGATCTTAATTGCATTAGTGTTTGAGCGGTTTTAGTCTTTTAGACTTGTTGTTTAAGACAAGTTATCTTGTATTAATAATAGGACAAAACCAAATATATAAAACACTCTCTCCACACGAGTACATGCATAAAGCAAAAGTAAAATATAAAACTTGGTTTTCATAAAGGCTTGCGTGTGTACGTAGTCAAGGGGACACAAAAGCAAAGCAAAGCTACCCTAAAGCCATTTTTAAATTAAACCTATTATACATTTGACCAAACACTTTCTAGTTCACTAAATAACATCTTAGACCTTAGTGTAATGAACCTCCAATAGGAGACAACTTGGTAACAAATCTCTATTTATTTCTTTCTTTTCGACTGCCACAAACCAAGCGCCTCCTCAATGTATTTTTTTTTACTAGATAGCTAGGTAGGGTGTTGTTAAATTACATAGTCCATGTTGCTATTTCTTTTGCTTTATTCGATTGTCAACAAGCAAGCTTCTAACCATGGTGTGAAAGACAAGATGAGGAGACAAGATGGGACATTCATTCTTTTTCTTTTCCCTTGTTTCGACAGCACCAACCCAACGCCACCTCTATATCTTCTTTACTTGAAAATGGGACAAGACTAGTAGGTTTATTATTGCATGCCCTCTTTGTCTATAAAAGCCACTACCTCACATCTCTTTCATTCACACTAACAAACTCACACTTAACCAAAACACTTCTCTTTATCTCACAAAAACATAAATCGACTACTGTGGAAATAAACCAAGGAAAAATAAGGTCGCAAGGGTTCAATCATTTCGTTGGGTATAAGGAAAACAAGGGGAACTCTCGAGTCGTTTGATCACGTTCATTTCTTTCGAACCTCGTCACCACCCTTTGGGTGCCGTAAGTTCCTTATTACTCACTTTCGTTTCACTTTCTCGTTTTAACTTTTGTATCACACGTTGAACTTGTTTCTAAAATCTAAGTAATCTAACTATCAATTTAATGAACATGTTATCACAAAGAAAACAAGTCGTTAAGATCAAATAAATATGTTGTATGATAACTAAAATTTATAATAATACGAAGGTCGTGTCATTTATAAAGTCTCGGCCCTATTCTTTTAAAAATCTAAGTCTCATTACCCGTCCCGTTACGTTTAAAAATAAGCTCACAAGCCAAGAATAAGCTAGTACTATGCTTTTGTAAAAGTTAAATAAGCCATGTGGTCGAAATGTATTTTTTTGGACTAAGTTTGAAAAATATATAGTTTTCGGGTTAAATATAAACATTATGGGAAGTTAAGGGTATTTATTATATATATCACGTATGCATGTAAAAGCCTAGGGTCTATTTTGTAAATATGGGAAACTAGTGTAAAGGGAATAATACATTTTTATGTCAAAATGTAGATTTTGAAACTAAAAGGACTAAAAGTGAAGATATAACCTTTTGGATAAACTTTGTAAAAGCAGATTTTGAGGACCAAACACATAAATTCTGGACGAGAAATATACTTGGGTATAATTTGTCATTTTCCAAAGTATAAGGGCCAAACTCGTATATTTTCAAACTTGAGGGTGAAACATGTAAATTTGAAAGATGTTTAGAAAACTTATAAACTTATAACAACTTTACAAAAACAAGTGTTTTGACAACCTAGTGTTCATATATGAAAATTATTAAGTCAATAACTAATTAAACTTATATATATTTATAAGTATATAAATATATGAAAACACTATTCGATACCGACACAACTTAAAGTAAATAAACAAAACTATCAGTAACATCGTCATATTTATAAACCTCGCTAATAACGCTCTATTGAATTATATATTCAATGCTCTATCTTTTCGGTCGTAAACCAAACGTTTATCATTATTCTGAGTCATGCCATCTCGTTCTTAGGTTCCGGGTAGGATCCGCTGTTGTATCACACTCGATCTCTTTGTGCTTTATTCACCGAGCTGCTAAGGTGAGTTTATAGCCCCACTTTTACTCTTATTACTTGCTTTATAAAACTATGGGGTGAGAAACATGCAAAACTCTTTTCGGACTGGCCGAAAACACTATTACGTGAAACAACCTTGAATCCCAACTATGCTACCGTTAGTTCCCTTTGGGGAGGCGCGATTGTTATGGATAGATCTATTGGGATGACACCCCGTTCGAGTTTGACGGATAGGCAAGCGTCGGGCGATATCATATCGTATTGATTGAGTGTCTTTGAAATACACTTGCTGGGCTTTTATTTATCATGCTTCTAGATGCATGCACACCGTCGTAGTTTGATCGCATGAACTTGGTACTAGCGTAATAGCACTTTTGCATATAGTGTCATTCACGGAGATGCTATATGTGCAACTGTGGTCCAAACTTGAAAACTTGATAACTTAAACCTATGAACTCACCAACCTTTGTGTTGACATTTTAGCATGTTTTCTCGGGTTTACTTATTGGCGTGGGCAATGGCAAGGGCATTCATTGAAGGCGGCATCCAAGTGTTTCCAAACATTTTAATGCAACTTTTAATGGGACAACATATATTTTTATAGGCTTTACTTCCGCACTTTGAAACAATGATGTAAAACTATTTCTTAAATTAATATATCTTTTGAAAATGGAATAAATTTCCATTCTTTATTACCTTGTGTTGTGTATATTGATTTAGTAGCACCCCATGACCCGAACGCTTCCATTGTGAAATTTTGGGGTGTTCTGATTGGTATTCGAGCCAAGGTTATAGAGAATTAGGTATTTTCAAAACCTAAACTATAACCACATTTCCTTAAAAACACTTCAACGCCGCCACAGTGCCAATATACGCCATGCCTTGCCTCTTGTTACCACGATGTAGTCGTCTATGTATTACTATTGTGTTTTAGGTTCGTATAAACTCTTATTTGAATTAAATTAATCATTTCTCAAAATCATTAAGTTTCTTAATTAACTCACATTTAAACTTTAAGGCTGTTCTTGTTTGATTGGGTCGCGAAGTTTAAATGAGAATAATGTTGATGTAACAAACTTAATGAGATTAAGGAATAATTAACTTAAGGAGAGTGTAGAGTAGACTACGAATGCTTATACTTGTTACCCCTCTATGTTAAACTGCGTAACATGCCCACTATTACAATATCGCACTATGCTATGCTTCCGTAACTGCCTCTACGTTATTTCTGTATGTAACGTACAACTTGTCACTGCCTCTACGTGATTTCTTTATGTAATGTACCACTCGTCACTGCTTCTACATTTTTTCTTTATGTAACGTACAACTACTTGATTCTCGCACACGTATTTAAACCACCTTTGTCACTGGTCACGATCTCTTATGGCACTCTTATGCTCTATCCTTCGTAACCTCATACGACTCTGTTATTTCTGTTTTGAACTCAACAATCGTACTCTTTTATAAAACCGCGTTGTATTCCATTTAATGAATCCTTTATCTGTTGTTCACTTATCGCCTCACGTCACCGAATCTTTCTTGAACGACTAGCCCTTTTCCACGTCACGTTTTAAGAGTATATACTCACATCTCGTCACCGTATCGACCTCGACGATTCCCGCATCTTAAACCACGAGGACGTGGTTTCTTTTAAGGGGTAGGTACTGTAAGAACTCGTAAATTTCACTACCGATTTTTCATGCGGCTATTTTTTTCTTGATCTATAATCAAGACCGATTCTGACTTAAATATAAAATGAACTATAAAACCAACGACATTTTTTTATATCGGTCTTTCGAAGACGCTTCGAAAATATAATTTTATATTTTTCGAGACACCGGAGAAATACGTTCTGCGGAGACCCGACAACACACGCAGTACAAGTTATACTGTATTAATAATAGGACAAAAACCAAATATATAAAAACACTCTCTCCCACACGAGTACATGCATAAAGCAAAAAGTAAAATATAAAAACTTGGTTTTCATAAAGGCTTGCGTGTGTACGTAGTCAAGGGGACACAAAAGCAAAGCAAAGCTACCCTAAAGCCATTTTTAAATTAAACCTATTATACATTTGACCAAACACTTTCTAGTTCACTAAATAACATCTTAGACCTTAGTGTAATGAACCTCCAATAGGAGACAACTTGGTAACAAATCTCTATTTATTTCTTTCTTTTTCGACTGCCACAAACCAAGCGCCTCCCTCAGTGTATTTTTTTTTACTAGATAGCTAGGTAGGGTGTTGTTAAATTACATAGTCCATGTTGCTATTTCTTTTGCTTTATTCGATTGTCAACAAGCAAGCTTCTAACCATGGTGTGAAAGACAAGATGAGGAGACAAGATGGGACATTCATTCTTTTCTTTTCCCTTGTTTCGACAGCACCAACCCAACGCCACCTCTATATCTTCTTTACTTGAAAATGGGACAAGACTAGTAGGTTTATTATTGCATGCCCTCTTTGTCTATAAAAGCCACTACCTCACATCTCTTTCATTCACACTAACAAACTCACACTTAACCAAAACACTTCTCTTTATCTCACAAAAACATAAATCGACTACTGTGGAAATAAACCAAGGAAAAATAAGGTCGCAAGGGTTCAATCATTTCGTTGGGTATAAGGAAAACAAGGGGAACTCTCGAGTCGTTTGATCACGTTCATTTCTTTCGAACCTCGTCACCAACCTTTGGGTGCCGTAAGTTCCTTATTACTCACTTTCGTTTCACTTTCTCGTTTTAACTTTTGTATCACACGTTGAACTTGTTTCTAAAATCTAAGTAATCTAACTATCAATTTAATGAACATGTTATCACAAAGAAAACAAGTCGTTAAGATCAAATAAATATGTTGTATGATAACTAAAATTTATAATAATCTGAAGGTCGTGTCATTTATAAAGTCTCGGCCTATTCTTTTAAAATCTAAGTCTCATTACCCGGCCCGTTCGTTTAAAAATAAGCTCACAAGCCAAGAATAAGCTAGTACTATGCTTTTGTAAAAGTTAAATAAGCCATGTGGTCGAAATGTATTTTTTTTGGACTAAGTTTGAAAAATATATAGTTTTCGGGTTAAATATAAACATTATGGGAAGTTAAGGGTATTTATTATATATATCACGTATGCATGTAAAAGCCTAGGGTCTATTTTGTAAATATGGGAAACTAGTGTAAAAAGGGAATAATACATTTTTTTATGTCAAAAATGTAGATTTTGAAACTAAAAGGACTAAAAGTGAAGATATAACCTTTTGGATAAACTTTGTAAAAACAGATTTTTGAGGACCAAACACAGTAAATTCGGACGAGAAATATACTTGGGTATAATTTGTCATTTTCCAAAGTATAAGGGCCAAACTCGTATATTTTCAAACTTGAGGGTGAAACATGTAAATTTGAAAAGATGTTTAGAAAACTTATAAACTTATAACAACTTTACAAAAACAAGTGTTTTGACAACCTAGTGTTCATATATGAAAATTATTAAGTCAATAACTAATTAAACTTATATATATTTATAAGTATATAAATATATGAAAACACTATTCGATCTGACACAACTTAAAGTAAATAAACAAAACTATCGATAACATCGTCATATTTATAAACCTATGCTAATAACGCTCTATTGAATTATATATTCAATGCTCTATCTTTTCGATTAAGTAAACCAAACGTTTATCATTATTACGAGTCATGCCATCTCGTTCTTAGGTTCGGGTAGGATCATTGTTGTATCACACTCGATCTCTTTGTGCTTTATTCATAGAAATGCTAAGGTGAGTTTATAGCCCACTTTTACTCTTATTACTTGCTTTATAAAACTATGGGGTGAGAAACATGCAAAACTCTTTTCGGACTGGCGAAAACACTATTACGTGAAACAACCTTGAATCCCAACTATGCTACCGTTAGTTCCCTTTGGGGAGGCGCGATTGTTATGGATAGATCTATTGGGGATGACACCCCGTTCGAGTTTGACCGGATAGGCAAGCGTCGGTATATCATATCGTATTGATTGAGTGTCTTGGAAATACACTTCTTTGGGCTTTTATTTATCATGCTTCTAGATGCATGCACCTTGTCGTAGTTTCGGTCGCATGAACTTGGTACTAGCGTAATAGCACTTTTGCATATAGTGTCATTCACGGAGATGCTATATGTGCAACTGTGGTCCAAACTTGAAAACTTGATAACTTAAACCTATGAACTCACCAACCTTTGTGTTGACATTTTAGCATGTTTTTCTCAGGTTTACTTATTGGCGTGGGCAATGGCAAGGGCATTCATTGAAGACTGGCATCCGAAGTGTTTCCAAACATTTTAATGCAACTTTTAATGGGACAACATATATTTTTTATGGGCTTTACTTCCGCACTTTGAAACAATGATGTAAAACTATTTCTTAAATTAATATATCTTTTGAAAATGGAATAGAATTTCCATTCTTTATTACCTTGTGTTGTGTATATTGATTTAGTAGCACCCATGACCGAGCGCTTCCTTGTGAAATTTTGGGGTGTTACAAGGTCCGTCATCAATTGACTTGAGAATGTTAACTCCATTTTCCTATCCCAAGCAATACAACCTAATTCGTTGAGCCCATGAGTCATAATCGGTTACATCGAGCATAGGTGGGCGAGTATCAGATCCACCGCTGAGCGTCCTCGGCCACGGAAGAAATGATAGTAGGCGTTGTTGGACATGATAACAAGTTCTCGGATTTTACAATTCTTTGATTAAGCGGAAATTGATTCTTTCACGGATTTTACTAAACCAAAAGAACAACCGTAAAAATGTAGCACGAAGAAGTGACAAGTCTCAATAGACAAGTAGCTAAGCAGTCGACTCGCTTTGGTATCAACTCGCTAAGCAGTCAACTCGCTTAAAAGACAAGTCGCTTAAAACTCAAGTCGCTTAAAGAAACAACTAAGCAATAGTCAAGTCGCACATCAGAGACAACTCGTTTAACCACCAAGTCGCTTAAACCAACTCACGACAATACAACTCGCAATAGCCAAGTCGTTTTAGAACTCAAGTCGCAATGAAACAACTCGCTTAAAACCCAAGTCGCATAAAGAGTCAACTCGCTAAATAGCCAAGTCGCATGAACTAACTCGCTTTGAATAACAAAGCAATTAAACCAGTGAAACTCGACACCGTGGCTCGACTACTTCGTGCAAAATTCAAAAACTACCACTTTATCAATCAAAACAACCAAACCACAATGATTCAAGCCTTCCAATTCAAAACCTAAACATATATGATGATCCTAAACACAAAAGTACAATCAAAATTCAAACTTTAACACTACAAATTGACCAAATGATTCAAACTCTTCTAAACACTTATAACCCCAAAAACCTTATGAAATCCACCAAAACAAAGAGCATGAAAGATGAGTGATCAAACCATGGCGCTCTGATACCAATTGTAAGATATATAATTTCACAAACACATCAAACCAAATTCATATGGGGGGTTCACAAGTTTTAGAGAGAGAAAGTTCTAGAGAGAGAAATGGAAGAGAGTTGGGAACTATGTGAAACAAAGAAAAATGGTATTGAGCTCAACCCTCTACCTTGAGAGGTAGAGGGTATTTATAGTTTCTTACAAAAGCCACCAATGGGTCATGGATCGGGCATACAGGTGGGTAAAGACCGTCATCCTCCACGGTGTTACTTAACTAAGTACTAATTACAATCAAATGACTACGACTATGAGCTTTCTAACGATTACATATACTTGAGGTGACCGACACTTTAATGACCGAGTTTTCTAATTCCTAACAAGGGCCTAGACCATGACACGACGTGGCCTGTAACGACCAAGGTTTGATATAAGTGTACACACGAAGGATTATTTGGGTTTGGTATAACATTGGAAGTAACCTTAAAAGTAAATACAAACCTTGGATCATCGGGATTAACGTCGAGTCATTTGTATTGGCACAACTTTTAGATTGATCGAAATGAAGGCGCATCATTTTTAAGACCCAAAATTGATGTACTTTTGAAACTCGCTTTTAATGTCGTAAACACATCAAGTACAACCGTGTGTTTCGACCGAATGAATGCCATTTTCTATCATCAAAGTTTTGATCCAAATCCACTAACTCACGAATTACACCCTGTTGAAAGAGTGGTCCCGTTTGTGCATCATTTAAAGAAGGTTGTTGCTCAATGTGGGTTGCAATGCGTTTTAGGTAACCCACAGTTTGACTTTCCATGACGGTGTGTAAATTGAAATCATCCACGAATTGATTCGAATGCTCTGCGGTCTTCTCACAACCGTCTATGTCCGCAGACAAACTATCTATATATTGGGCACTTTGGAAATACACCACGGTTGCTTCATTTCGACTTGTGTTGCGAAAGTTCAACAATGGGAGTTGAGTCCTAAGAACAAAAAGAGTTACAATTCTCGATATTTTGAACAAATTTAGGTACAAGATAGTATAGTCTGCGGCATAAGGCGTGTGATGCCTACCGGTCCAAAGAGATTACAACGATCTGCGTTCGAAACTTTGAAAGTTCTGACCAAGCAAGACCACATGGAATCACCTTGTTGTCTTTCACCCACCAAAGTGAGCTTTTAGGAAAACTCTCCAAAATCCAAATCTGTAATAGGCACACCCATCATTGTTAGAAATGTCTAGTTATGCAGTTATCGTTTTTGAATTTGTTTAAAGTTTTAACAAACTGAAGGCCATCATTTAGGATGAAAAATACCTTTATGATTACAATTACTAAAAATCGCAAACAAAAAGTGTTATAACATTGTTGTAATCTAAATTACGGGAACATTTATATTACGTGTATCTGAGACCAAAAGACCGACATTGCATAACAATAAAACAACATCATTATTTATAGGTACTTTTCGATTGAACAAGTAATATCACAACAAAATATAATCAAAAGCTTTTAATAACCTTGTTTTCTAAAACAAATATGTCATCAAACTAAGACATACATACATTAGTACAAACTACGGAGAATTCAAACCTTGAAAGCCCAAGCGAACCCGTATAGATTGTATGTGGCCTTGAACTTTGGGTTTTTCAATTTTAACAGATGATCTTTTACGTGAATATGAACAATATTGACAGTCCTTTGATAAAATTTATGCCACATATATTCACCCCAAGGAAATACATTCCAGGCTTCAAAATCATCAACCAAGGACAATAAGTGATTATGGATGCAATTCCAATCTTATTTTCCCATAAACACCAGCTCTGCAGCTACCAACAGACACAACCTAACATCATCCTCATCAGAAAGCCATAACCACCTTTTTCCATCCTTTTTTCCATCATTAACAAGTTCCAAAAGATCAATAGCATGTACATTTGTTATACAATTACTCTTTTTTTCTGGAAATACACGATCACAGAAAGCGCTAGATCGTTTATTCACTTTTGAAACTTTGCCAAATCGAAACCCTGTTATCCGACAAAATTCTTTCCGGCCAAACCTTAACGAATGCTCCCCAATTTTGAATGTTAGTGGAGAATCGAGGATATGTTAGAAACATATACAGTGTTGCAAAACATAATGCATCGGAAAGCGGTCATTCTCGCATGACTTTATATCGAACCATGGACCAAATCTTCGTTTGCTCGAACAACCTTTCGCGGTTTTCGTTCTTTGACAAACGAGTTTAATATCTTGCAAACAACTTCAATGTAGAACGAGCGAGATTTTACAATTGTACAACTTTAATTTTGTCATATGGAATTATACAGTAAAATTAATTAAGGTTTAGAGGGTTTTGTGAATAAGATGTGGTTTGTGAGTGTGTACGCGTGATGTAGAAGAAGATGTTTAATTGTAGAAGCTGTTAAAAATTGTACAAGCAGATGTTTGATTGTGTGTGTGTGCGCGTGATGTTGTGTGAGTACGTGTCTGAGTTATTATTATTAGTTTTATAATACAACCAATGTAAAATGACCATATTATCCTCGTGTATAAATACAAGTTGCCCAATATTATAGAGTTCCTCGAAAATACATTTTGGTTGCCTAAAAAACAATACCTTACAATACATCATAAATACTGTCAAAATACGTACTTCTTTCAGGCTTTTGTCGGACATGTGCCACCCCATGGTTGGCTACAAGAAAAGCGCTGGGCAACTAGTCCATTTTCGGAACTCAAAAAAGCGTGGTCCAGAAAGTGATAAGCATCAGGGCGCGCGGTCTATTTGACTAATTTTCCCTTAACAAAAATAAGATTTTGTAAAACAAAAGTGAACGTTTAGAAAAGGAAGTCATTGAGTTAAAAGGGAAATTAAAACGTTTAGAAAAGGGGAAGATAGTGATGACGTATAGTCCATATTCGGGTCATGAACCTGACCAATAAATGCTACTAGCAACTAAGCCCAGTACGAATGGGCTAACCCGGTAACGATTTGGGTCACGAAGGCCCAAACCCAAAGTTATTTATGGTTTTGGATATCGGATATCTCTTATTTATGAGATATGTATTGATTGACCGACTTAGGCGGGATACGCCGAAGGTTGGGGAACACGAAACCAATAAGGATTTCGTGTGTATATAAGGGGCATCTCGGCCCTCATTAAAGGTACGATTTTAAAACCTAACTCTCCACTAAAACTCTAAAACCGATTACTTACTCTCACGCCGGAGGATAATCATGGGAGACAATCCCACGATAAGCCTAACGGTGTTTTCTATTTACTTAGTGCGCAGGTCTCAAGCATCAAGGTCTAATTGGTACGAGAACCGGAGTCCAAATAAGGAAAGCCCAACTTTTGTATCAACAAGTGGCGCCATCCGTGGGACCGATCACTAAGAACTAGAATGACGAAGCAAGGAAACCTAAGCCAGCGATCGTATAGCGACCTACAAGGGAAGAAGCAGCAAAGTGGATCAGCTTCTAAGCAGGCCTCTGGAACAACCAGTACAACCAAAAACCAATGGTCAGGCCCAAGTCTGGTCTTCACGATAGTGGAACAACGCACGGGGACAACCCATGCCGCTACAACAACCACCGGTAGAAGATCCCTGCGCGACTTATTTCCCACCCTCCAATCGGTGCGAAGCGGGCCTCACAAACCCGCCGACGCCTTTTGTGAAGGAGTCGCGCTGAATTAGCGCCAAGTGACTTCGTATCTCAAAACTACGAAACCTTGGCTGCCCTCATGCAGAGGAAGCAAAAAGAGGTCGAGTCGAGCACTGCAAGCCCGACTCAACTTTGTCATGAGTATGAGACATCCCATTCGTCATCGGAGGGATAAGCGCGGGAAGGATAGCCGTCGGCCCCGGTGTTTACGGGATCGGGAGGAGAGTTGAGAACGAAAAACAGTGACTGCGAAGATCCGGACGAACATGAAGAAGACGGCGTACCAATGTCCACGCTAGGCTTGGTAGCCGCAGGTCCATGGCGGACTTGGACGACGCACTCCCAGTGAAAACTCTTCAAGCTCGGTTCGAGGACGGTAGGCATAGCGCCGAAGAGAGGGAAGCTCGTCCTCTGGTGACTCTTCGGACAGTCGGCGCAAGCACCTAAAAAGGGGAAGCTTGTTCTCTGGTGACTTCTCGGAGAAGATATCGCGATCAGGAGGAGGAAGATATTTCTCTTCCCTGGCGCCGCCAAAAGGTGGATGCATTCACTCGGCGCATTAGCGATTTCTCAGAAGATAAGGGAAGGCGCATGCCCGCCAATGTGAAAACCTATGATGGAACAGGTGATCCGGACGATCACCTAAAAATTTCGAATCATTGCTACCATCAAAATTGGCCACAACCTGTTTTGTGCCACATGTTCAATTCCACATTAGTGGAAATGCGTGGCGGTTCGATAAGCTTCCGCGAAGCATTGATGGCTTTGAAGAGTTGCGGAAGGCTTTTCACTGAACTTCACTCAAAGGAAGAAGTCGCCAAAACCTGTCGAACTTGCCGAGGTTAAACGGCACCGGGGGAATCTACAAGTGCTTATGTGGGCGCTACAAAGATGAGTGCATACATGTCAAGGCATGCCCGAAATACTAAAGATCTCGTGATTCATGAGCGTGATCAATAACCCAAAACTCATCAAAAGGTGAGCGACAAGGTCCCCAAACCTTTGATGAACTTATGAAACACACAAGGTCCTTTATCCAGGAGAAAATTGCATGACGGACGACAAGAAAAGCTACTCAAACTATAGGTCATAAGAACAGCCTAGGAGACAATCCATTAACCAGAGTAACAACCGCAACAAGAACTACCGCGATCAGGGGAGTGGACGAGATAATGACAAATATATCCCGCTAACCAAGACTCCAAAGGAGATATTCGCGACGGAAGGCGCGAACTTCCCAATGCCCCCACCAATGCGCACCCTAGAAGAGCGGCGCGTGAGGAACGGATACTGCGACTATCATGGACAGAAGGGCCACACCACCAATGAGTGTGTCCAATTGCGCCAACTAATTGATAAGCTAGTAAAAGAAGGCAGATTGGACCATTTAGTTAAGAACATCAAGGATGGGAAAGATAAGCAAAAGATTGGGAACAAGAAGGAAGCACCCAAAGATAAGGCTGATACCATCTACATGATACAATCATGGCAACAAATGACTAGGCAGAAGATCAACTAAAAGTTTTCCGTGGGCGAAATCTCTTTCCCACCTTGGCTGCGTACAGCGCAGTGGTAGAACCGCTCACCATTGAAATTAACGCAGGGGTCACGATATCCACCGCATGTATGTTGATGGGGAGAATCCGAGACATAATGTATGAACATTTTTTCAAGCTACTGCGACTTGAGATCTGAAGTCGATTAAGCCGGTCATGGCGTCATTGTTGGTTTCTGAGAGAAAAGATATGGCCCGTGGGGCAAATCGCCTACTAGTTAATGTTGGTAATAAGGAACACTCCACAACACTGGATGAATTTCATGGTGATCAAATCCCTTCGCCATACAATGGCATTATTGGAAGACCGGGATATCGGCCTTACGCGCGATCTGCCTCTGACACATGGCATGCTCAAGTTCCCGATCGAAGGAGGCATTGTTACTCTCTACAATACCACCGTATCACCTAGAGAATGTAACACGATTACGTGTGAGGCGGCGCATTTTAGAACAATGAGCAACTAAAGTAACGAACACGAGGGTCGCATTCATCTGATTACCCGAACAAAGTATCGATCACGGGATCATTGTTCGATAATGGCGGGACAACCGTGTGCGCACTCTTGCAAAAGAATCGGATATCTTTGCAAGGGAACCAAAGCACATGACCGGTGTACCACGCTCGATTCTGAACACAAGTTGAGAATCCGACAAGGATACTCCCGATCTGACGAAGAAGCGGCCGGCTCCGGGCGCGCACAAGCAATTCCGCGAAGTACATAAAATTGTGGATGCGGTATCATGCGAGAAGTCTATTACCATGGCGGCTTTCCAACCCGGTGATGGTCAAGAAGCGACGATGGTTGGCGGATGTGCGTGGACTTCACGGATCTCAACAAAGCATGTCTACAAGATCATACCCACTACCGAGATAGACGGAAGATAGAATCTTTGTGCGGATACCCACTTAAATGCTTCTTGGCGCATACAAAGGATACCACCAAATCCGGATGGCTAAAGAAGATGAGGAAAAAGCGCCTTCCATACAATCCAAGGTGTCTATTGTTATACTAAGATGCCCTTTGGCTTAAAACGCGGCGCCACCTACCGGTGATTGGTAGATAGCGCATTTGAAAAGCAATTGGGCCGCAACCTAGAGGTTTACGTTAACGACCTTGTCATAAAAATCCATCCGAGGACGAATTGGTGTGTGATATTGAAGAGACATTTAAGACACTACGAGATCAATATGAAGTTAAATCTAAGAAATGCACCATTGGCGCTCTGAAGGCATGTTCTGGGATATTTGATAGAGCCCGATGGCATTAAACCGTGTCGAGAAAAAATGAAGGTCGTTATCCAACTTCCTTCACCGCGCGTTGAAGGAAGTCCAATCTCGAATGGAAAACTAGCGGTTTGAGCAGATTCTTGTCCAAATCGTGAGATAAGTCACTCTCCTCTTCAAAACGCTCAAAAGTGTACAAAAAGGAGATTTTATTTGGACTACCAAGCGTAAGAAGCTTTTATACTGCTTAAACAACACCTAGCGGTGCTCCCACGCTTAGTCGCGCCCGCCTGGGGAAGAGTTAATTATGTACTTATCGCAACCCATGGAGCGGTCGGTGCGGTGCTCTTGACAGGTGAATTCGTGACAAACACGGTATATTTTGTGAGCAAAGCACTCAAAAACGGAGGTTAATTATAGCGCAATGGATAATCGGTCTTGGCGCTAGTATTCACCGCCAAACGCGGCCGCGCAGATACTTTCAGCGCACCCATAGCGGTGATCACGCACCAACCTATCAAGCAAATCATCTCCAAACCCGACGCGCCGAGGCGACTACGAAGTGGGCGTGTTGCTAGGTGAGCATAACATCTCCTACAGACCAAGCACTGCAGTTAAGGGGCAAATACTAGCAGACTTCATCATCAAAAAATAGGACACTGATGCACCTTCAGAAAGCAAGGTGGAACTACAAGAACCATGGATCCTATTCACGGATGGATCTTCATGCGTGGATGGGTCAGGCGCAGGCCTTATCCTCACGTCCAGAAGGAATGGAATTCACTTACGCACTATGTTTTGAATTCACAACCACAAACAACGAGACAGAGTATGAAGCCCTGATTGCCGGACTATGCATTGCAGCTCAAATGGGCATACACAACCTAGAAGCAAATGTGGATTCCCGTTTGGTAGCCAACCATGTGTTGGGCGAGTACGTAGCTAAAGAGGAAAACATGATTCAATACCTCGACAAGACCAAGTCCCTAATCCGGGCTTTGACAGGGTTTACCATCAAACAAGTTCCGAGGGGAAAGCGAGAAAGGCGGATGCATCGAGCAAGATTGCATCCACAAGCTTTGCGCACCTATCAAAACAAGTATTGGTGGAAACTACGAAGAGCAAGTCCATCTCGGAGATGGAGATATCCGCGGTGATAGAGGAACAAGGTCCTACATGGATGACTCCAATCGTCGAGTTTATAAGCAAGGGTGTATTGCCCCAAGAGCGAAGGGCGCCCACGAGTGCACGCCCACATCACGAGGTTTGAACTTGGGACGGTATACTATATCGGCGTTCATTTCTACAACCATGGCTTGATGTGTCGGACTCTTCAAGCGATTCGTACTCCTAGAGATCCACCGGTTCATGTAGTATGCACTCGGGACCACGGTCCATTGTGGCGCGCGCTTACGGTCGGGGATACTCTTGCCTACGATGCACCGTGACCGCGGGACTTAATAAGAAAGTGTGACGACTGCCAAGTTCACAGACCCATTCCACGCCAACCACAACAGGAGCTAACACCTATTACGTCACCATGGCTATTCTATAAATGGGGTATCGACATTGCCGGTCCCTTCCCTGTTGCAGCAGGGGGATTGAAATTCCTTATAGTGGCTGTAGACTATTTCACTAAGTGGATTGAAGCAAAGGCGGTCACGACAATCACAGGAAATCAGGTAAAACGTTTTGTTTGGGAAAATATCGTATGTCGTTTTGGATTACCTGGGGAAATCATCTCGGACAACGAAAAACAATTATGTGACAACTCTTTCAAGGAATGGTGCTAAAAACTAAACATTGCACAACACTTCGCGCCGGTTAAACACCCACAAACCAATGGTTTAGTCGAGCGTGCAAATCGAAGTCTGGGTGAAGGAATTAAAGCACGCTTAGACAAACACAAAAGGAGGTGGGTGGAGGAGTTATCGCATGTCTTGTGGGCGCACCGCACGACAATCAAAATTAGCACGGGAGACACTCCCTTTTCTCTTATCTATGGGACAGAAGCCGTCATACCAGCTGAAATTGGGATGCCAACTATTCGCACTACCGAAGTTAATGTTACAACCAATGATGATGAACGGCGTATTGACTTGGACCTGTTGGAAGAAAGTCGCGAGCGCGCAGCTATATGTGAAGCGAGAGCTAAGTCAAAAATGAAGGGATACTACGATGCTAAAGTTCGAAGCATCTCATTCAGACCTGGCGATTTTGTATATCGCGCCAATGATGCAAGCCATGCTGAGGATACAGGAAAACTTGGACTGAAGTGGGAAGGACCTTATGAGGTCACTGAAGCACTAGGAAAGGGCGCGTACAAGCTACGTGACATGGATGGTCGTGAGCTACCACGCACATGGAACATCTGCAACCTCAAACGATGTTATCTCTAGGAATGGCTATGGCCCAGCGCATGAACACCCCCCGCACTTTAGTATAGTGCCCAATAAATATCCGTGTATTTACATTCTGTTTTACTTAGGCAAATATCTTTTTTTTCTTTTTCCAAAAACTTGCAAGTATTAATAAAACGTCGCGGTTTCTAGCTAACTCCGAGACACATTTCAATTTATTATTTACATCTTATTTATGTCTCAACATTATTGTTATATTATCTTTTGCCTACATGGCGTGCATGCACTTACTAAACCTACGATGGTAAAAGGATGAGTAAACCTACTAAATAACTCGTTGAGTAAGAGGTTGCAAACCCATCAACATTGGATCATGCATCCTTGTTAAACACCTTATTTTCAAGGCGTTGGAATAAGTTCAATGCGCATTCCACGATGGATGCGCAACAATGCATACTGTGCGCGTTTAACAAACTAGGAATCAAGACTCTTGACTCCTTAATATGATATTTATAGTACGCTGCATATCACACCATACACGATTATGACACAAGTATTTAGAAATTATGTTTCAAGATCATGAATTTCATACATGATTATGGACTTCATGCAAAGACGGATAACTAAGTACAAAAATTATAAATCGCAACCACATTCAGATCAACACACCTACAACAAAAGGAAAACTTTATTATGAACCACGAGTTCTTACAAAAAGGATATTTATAAAGAAGCTATGGCCTATATACTATTACAACACCTAAGTGGTGAGCTCTCAACACGGTTTGCAGTGTCCCCAGCCTCCTTTAGTTTCTTCAATAGAATAGAATCTGGCGATCTGGTGGCCACACTCATGTGTACCCGTCGGATCTTGGGAGATCTGATTGCGCCAACACCGCAGAGAATGGCCTTTCCCTTCACGCCTTTCTTCTTGGCAAGCCTCATGGCATGGGCCTCTAAGGATTCTTTCAGAGGGATTTCTTTCTCAAGCGCGAAGGGATTCAAGATATCGCGTGGGTGAGCAAAGATAGGCACTTGCAACTGTGACTCATTAGGCTTCAAAAAGTAATCAGGCTGCGCCTCTGCATCATCAGCACGGTGGCAGGCCAAGGTTAACCCCTCCATAATGACACTGATGGGGTAATCTTGGTCGCGCTCCAATTGCACAATCTGAGGAAGCTCCAACAGTTTCATCTTCTCCATCGCAGCAACCAGTTCATCATATGCATGCTCGTTATACCCGGGCACTTGCGCGGCAGGCACTTTCAAAAGGCCACCCTCATGCAGCTCTTCTATGGCCTCTACCTTGCCACGCGCCAGCGCGCACTGAACAACCCCCCCAAATGCGTCTACCACCTCTCGAGATTCCAAGGTACTGAGAGCAGCAAGGCATAAACCATGGCTGATAAGCCACCTTCGCTCAGCAATAGTAGAAACCAGCTGACGATACAGCTCTTCATCATATTCAATGCTGAGCTTGCGTAGCTTCATTTCCTGCTCCTCCAACGAGCTTCCCACAGTTGCACCAAACTCCCCCAACCGAGAGAAAAACTCGTTCTTCCCACTCTCCAGATACTTAAGAGGCCAGGAGCAATTAGCCTTATAATCCTCCAATGAAGCTCGCTCCTGGCCCACTTGGATCAGCAATGGCATCTTTTCTCCAACAAGTTTATAAGAATAAGAGCTCGCCGCCTCTACCTCAGCCTGAGCACTGGCCAAACGTGCCTCCAGTAACGTAATCTGTTTGTCCTTATGCACGCTCTGGCTACTCTCCCCAGCATATCTTGACTTTAGCTGCGCGACCAATGTAGCCTGGTGCGCAGCAGCCAAACCAAGCTCCTCAACAAGTTGGTCCATTGGCACATCCCTAGATGCCAATGGATCGGACTATGGTCTCGGCGGGGAGGTCGGTCTGAATAGGACTCGCCTGGTGGCGACTCCACGAATGCCCAAGAAGACTCCAGCGGTTTCAACATCGCACGCAATCAAAGAAATTTTATGATTATTTTATATAACAAATAAGGATGCACTAAGTGTTTCGGCGACAATACTTACTTGGGAGGAGTCGTCTCGATTCTGTGGTGGGCGATGATTCATCGATGATGACTCCACGTCATGAATGACATGGCGTTTCCTCCTAGATGCGCTGAGCCGTCATCACGGCGCCTCTTGCGCTTGCCCGCGGTCCTTCCTCCGGCTCTTCTGGAGGATTTCCACTCTCCACTACATTTGCGCGTGAAAGCTCGCCACAGCGAAGGTACCACAGGGTCAGCACACGCTTTGCAGAGGGGTCACCTCCAAGACAACGGTGAACCACTCCCGGTTCCTCCAAATGCATAACCATGGTGCGTCCCTGATGAGCTTCCTGCATAGGGACTTCCCTCTCTCAACGGGCGCACCCCACGGTAACTTTGGCGAGGTTTCGCCAATTGCTGTAACGAAAAATCCATCTCTGCAAAGAAACAAACAACAACAAGTTATATAAAGTACAAAGGTGAAAAGAAAGGCTCACATTAATAAAGCAAAGGAGTAAAGGACAAGCACCCATCCTGGTCATCCGCGTCTAAAAAGGTTGGCACCTCACCAGGCCTATCGAAATATTTACGACTGATGCCCATGTGCACCAAAATTTCCTCGAGGTAGGAATTGATGGGAATACGATTGGAATTTATCATTTCCGCATCATCAGCGCTGTATGTTCCAGGGAGGGGGCGCTCATCCTTCGGTAGTGAACTTTGGGCATAGAAGGCGAAACGCCAAGGGAACACCGCCAAGGGAACAATTCGTCAAAGCATTAGAAAAACAAGCCACTGTGGTCACGGATCCCATGAAAAGGGAACCGTCTAGTATAAAACCAGGGATTCGTGGGTCTGCTGATGTAAACAGTAGGAATAACATAGCTACTTCATCTAGAACCGACTTTGTTATTGTTAATAAGAAGAAACCAACCCATGTTACTGTTAGACAACCACAAAATCAATGTTTTATGAGAAACAAAGGTCCATCGTTTTCAAAACCAAACACATTTATAAGGAGACCTAACAATGTTTATCCGAGAAGTAACCACCATCAAATGGGATGGAATTCTAATGTACAAAACGGCTTTCCATTTCAAAACTTTACACCTTGGAATGCATTCTCACCTTATCCATATATGCCTAACATGAATGAAACGTATAACACTAATGGACCCATGAACAAATGAGGACCAAATTTTTGAGTTAATTGTTTTCTTAGGTGTGCTTAAAGGTCGACCTAGATCCGGATGAATGGATCAAGGATAGCGGGTGCACGAGGCACATGACCGGTAACAAATACTTGTTTTCCACATATGAATCCTACAATGGAGGAAATATGGTATTTGGTAATAGCAAGAGTAAAATCATCGGTAAAGGTACAATCTCTAACAAATCCTTAACCATTAACGAGGTATGTCACGTAGAAAACCTAAACTTCAATCTTCTTAGTATAGGACAAATATGTGATAGAAAGTGTAGCGTACTTTTTAGTGAAACCGGAAGGAAAATATTGAAAAATGGTATAACCATAGGAAGAGGCATTAGAAAACATGGAGTCTATGTCATTAAAATCAGTAATGAACCTAAAGACAAACTTTGTCTTACTTCTATGGATGATACTTCAACCCTATGGCATCGAAGATTGGGTCACGCCAATATCCGACTTCTTCAATCGCTATCATCTAAAGAACTAGTAAGAGATCTACCAAAATTAAAATACGAACATCACTTTTGTGATGCTTGTAACGTAGGAAAACAAGTTCATGCTAGCCATAAGGCTAAAAATATGGTCTCTACTACTAAGTGTCTAGAACTACTTCACATGGATTTATTTGGTCCTTCTGCTATTCAAAGTTATGGAGGTAACTACTATACTTTGGTCATAGTGGATGATTATTCTAGATACACTTGGACTAAGTTTTTAAAGAATAAAACTGAAATGTTCGATTATTTTGAAATATTAAGTAAGAAGATCCAAAGACAATTAGGAAGTCCTATAGGGTCTATTAGAACGGATCATGGTAGGGAATTTGATAATGAAGTGCAATTTGGAGCTTTTTGTGACGCTAATAGTATTACTCACAATTTATCGGCTCCTCGTACTTCACAATCAAATGGGTTAGTTGAAAGGAAAAATAGAACCCTACAAGAAATGAGTCGCACCATGGTAAATGAGCAATCTATTCCTCAAAAATTTTGGTGCAATGCCGTTGATACATAAACGTACATACTTAACCGAGTCTTAATTAGACCATTCTTACGTAAAACTCCTTATGAGTTACTTCAAGGCAAGAAGCCTACGTTAGAACATTTTAGAGTCTTTGGTAGCAAATGTTTTCTAGTTAACACTAAAGATTATCTTACTAAATTTGATCCTAAATCAACCGAAGGTATCTTCTTAGGTTACTCTCCTAATAGTAAAGCTTATGTTATATAAAATAAAGAAACAATGAAGGTTGAAGAGTCATTAAACGTAAAATTTGATGAAAGACCACCTAAACCTTCCCAACCTCTTGTCGGATGACGAGATAATCGAGAGTGAAGCCATAGAAATCAAGGAAAATATAAACAAAGAAGATGAATCATTAAACAAAGAAATCATCAATATTAAAGAGTCTAAAGATCACCCCGTAGATAAGGTCATAGGAAAGTTGAATGAAAGAACCTTAAGATATCAAGTCCAAAACCAAATTTTATTTTGTTTTGTCTCAACCATAGAACCTAAAAATACACAAGAAGCCATAAAAGATGAAAGTTGGGTAATTGATAACGCTCAGATTGTACATGTTTTTAGTAGTGTTATGTGTGCTTTTGCATATGTTATTTGGTTATATTTGTATGATTTTAGTGCTTAATCGCATCAAAAGATGTTTGTCTAGTATTTATAACCAAGTGCAGGGAAACGAAAGGAAAAGTAAAGGAATAATCAACAATTGGAAGATTCTTGTTTCAGTATAGCATGTCGAGCACAAATCAGTGTTTCTAGTACCACAGAAGACCAAGATGATTGAAGAACCAAGTTCTACAAGTCAAAATGAAGTAAAAGTTGATTTCCCATAACTAAGGAAGACCAACCGGATCGGTTGCTAATGCAACCGGATCGGCTGGAAGATGTGCAAAAATGTGCCTGAGACGCCAACCCAACCGTTCGGTTGCCACCCATAACCGATACGGCTGGAGCCCTTGTAGAAGACCAACCGGATCGGTTGGTCATATGACCGATCCGGTTGGAGAGCCTGTTTCTGCCAAATCTTCATCACTAAGTATCCCTTTTGCATCCAAACGATTCTAGGTCCTTCCCTTGGTGTATTCTAGTCCCTTCCTAACTCCTTGGAGGCCAAGTTCAGCAATTAATACCCTAGGCCTTGGAACTAGTATACATAGAGACCTCTTATGAGCATATGAGACACACACTTCAATACAACTCTCTCTACTCATCAAAAAAAGTTCTTAAGCTCTCAAATTCGTCCTTAGAAGTCCAGGAAAGTTTGGAGTTCTAGAAGTTCCACATTTGGAGGCCAAAACCCCAAGGAGTCTACCCCAATACTTTGGGAATCATTACTTCACCATTTGTAATCTTATTCTAAGCATTGTAAGACTCTTAATCATGTTTTCTAATGTTCAAAGTTCTAAGTTTATCTTTATGTTTGCAATGAGTGGCTAGTTTCTTTATACACTTGCTTAAATGATGTCGATTATCATATGATTAGTTAGTGATTGTGTTAACATGTTTTAATTCAATTTCAAGTTGATTCTAAGATCCAATTGTGCCAAAGTTTCATAGTGACATTTGTTAATCAAGTTTGACTAGTTGATAATAATCGTAGAGGTCGAAAGAACTTATTGTTATTCAATTAGTTATAATCATTTTGTCTATGGATGATTGTTTTTACCCATTATTCTTGGTAAAACAAAGGAACTAAAGTGTGGTTGTAATAAGAACGTTTTTTGATTATCAAGTTTGTTAATACAAATAAGCCGTAAAAACGTTTATTTATATTTTACGATCTTCTAAATGTTTTGTCGATAACAAAAGTAAAATCATATTAACGAAACAAATAAAATACGTAAATGGTTTGAACTAATAGTTTTCTAACATATTCACATTTCACATAAAACACTAAAACAAGTATAAGTGATTTTATAATCTAGATATATATGTACAACAACTAGTGTTTACAT
The DNA here is from genome assembly GCA_022545495.1 of Chrysanthemum lavandulifolium. Lineage (NCBI taxonomy): Eukaryota > Viridiplantae > Streptophyta > Magnoliopsida > Asterales > Asteraceae > Chrysanthemum > Chrysanthemum lavandulifolium. The sequence continues at coordinate 305,392,318 of CM040239.1, read as the reverse complement.
ATTGAGTTAACACATACTTAAGCTAAGTATACTAAAATGGGTAAAACAAGTATATACTAAAATGGGTAAAAACAAGTATATACTAAATAGATAAAAACTAGCAAATGGTTTTGACCCATAACCCATGGTTTTATATATACCACTTATACAAGTTCAATGTATCCTTAAGGTACATTGTATCTAGAAAGAAAACCATGGATCAACCCATAACCCATGACCCATGACCCATAACCAAAAATACCCATGGCTAAAGAGAGGCGTTCCATGGATCCCTAGCTTTGTGCTAGCGGATCCCAAGTGGAAGGATCCGTGGGATCCATGGGAACAAAGGAGGAAATTTGCCTATAAATAGTGAGCCATTTCTTCATTATTACTCACCCTTTCAATCCTCTTTCTAACACACTTTCTCCTCGAGTTAGATCTCACTAACCTTAGATCCAAGAGATCTATGTTTGTAGTTTTGTTTTGTGTGATCTTTTAGGTTCCTCTTAAAGGCAAGATCACCACCTTTGAAGTCAAGCAAGCTCAAGTCCATGAGTTGCTATGCTTCCTCATCATCAAGGCTCTTCAAGTCCTCTTGTTGATGATTCCTTTCTTTCTTCAAAGAAGTGTAGTGTTGAAGACATTAGTGAAAGATGTCTCAAGTGTCAAGACGAAGATATTAGTGAAGGGTATCTATCGTCCATAGGATAAGCACTTGTGGTAGGTGCTTAGAAGTCAAAGACAAAGAAGCATTAGTGAAAGGTGCTTAAAAGTCAAGACAAGGAAGCACTAGTGAAGGTGCTTAGAAGTGAAGACACAAGACATTAGTGAAAGGTGTCTTGTAGATCTAGTCAAAGGCATTAGTGAAAGGTGCCTTAGATGTACAATCGATATGGTGTGTTTCGATGTACAAGATAGACTAGTATAGGATCCAAGGATATTGATATCCTTGATGATGTTGTAAAGGAGTAAATCTCCTTTGGGATTAGTAGTTGGTGTAGTGTGGTAGTAGTTCCTCCATTGCAATGGAACTAGGTGCTTAGCCTAGTACCTAATAAAGGGTAGGCGACGTTGTGAAGGTGTAGTTCACCTAAGGTGTGAAAGAACTAGGTACTTAGCCTAGTACCTTATAAAGGGTAGGCGGCGTTGTGTAGGAGTGGTTCACCTTGGTGTGAAAGAACCCGTTGGTTAGCCTAGTACCGAAAAAGAGTGGCGACGTTTGAAGGCTTCTCCGCCATAAGGAGCTTGGTGTAGTGATTACGAACTCGAGTAGGTGACTCGGGAGTGGAGTAGGGCAAGGAAGGTGACCTTGTAGCGAACCACTATAAATACTTGCGTTGTGGTTTTGTGCTTCTTACTCTTTCTTTCATTACATATCTTCTATATGCGTGCTTATCAACATCCAACACACACAACCAAATAGATTGATATAAGTCAATCTAAATAGATTAAAAAAGAAGTTTTAATTGGTAAAACTATTCAACCCCTTCTAGTTTTCCACAATTGGCATCGAGCTTTGTTACCAAGTTTCTTGAAGTATATTGTACTTTAAAAACTTGATACGATCCATAGTTAATTGAAAACTACAAAGAAGGTTTTTTTTTTTAAAACAAACATCATTTTTTTTCAAAAAAACGATATGTTTGGATGTTGATTTGATAACAACATTTTTTTCTTTTCTTTTCACTTAAATTGCACTAATCTTCTTTGTGATGTTGATTAGTCAAAGCTCATACCCACCAAGCTTTAGGAGTTGCTTGGTAACAAGAATACCTTCCTTAAGAAGGTATCTTAGACGCAAAGGAGCAGGAATCGTCTAAGTGACATTTGTCATTTGTAAAAGACATTCCTAAGTGCATTCGAGGTATGACTTTCTACTTATATCTAAATGATATTTGTTTAGTATATAAGTGTTATTTGCTAGGCTTTTATTTGAGTAGATTTTGTGTTTACACATGATTTACATGTAGCTCGTTAGGAAGCTTGTTTCTCATATCGTGTTATTTTTCTCGCCTATAGTCATAGTATATAGAGCTTATGCTTTATTTCTTCTAATAAAACAAAACACGAATTTCAAAATTCCTCCTTCCTATTAATAAACCCACTCGACGCCCACTTTTTCAATCCTCACTTTTTCAAATTTTCCAATTTCAAAATTCCTCTCATTCAAAAACTTCATCTTCCTCCTCATTCCATCTCTTCCTAAACCAAGAAGATCCGTCATCAACATGGTTTACATCGCACTCGTGCTCATTGCCCTAACACTCATCGCACTTGTGTTCCCTATGATGAAGTTCACATACGGAGACATTTACTTTGTGTTGTTAATTTATATTGGGGTCATTTACCCAATCCTTTGTATCATCCTTAGCATTGAAATGCAATATTATTGATAATATATTTTATCTAGGATGTTTGTGTTATTATGTGTGTTTCATTTCGTTTGATCTATATGTGTTATATTCTTTCGTGATACATTAGATGTCATGTATGCATGCTAAAAGAAAATGTAGGATAAAACATACTTCATGGTACAATAACCGTAAAACCTATGTTTTTATTAAAAGCGGTTCATTACTAGATCCACGGATCCCGAAAGTTACACTAGCGGATCCTTTTGAAAAGGAACCGTGGGATCCATCCTCTCGAAAATAGTTTTCATGCAAGATTAAAACCACTATCTTTCTAAAAGTAATAATCCACTAGAGTTTCAAAACCATGAGTTAGCTAAATACTAATTGTTAATAGAATATCTAGTAAAAACGTTAGATTATTATAGGTTGACCATAAACGTCTTCCCTTATTAACCCATCACTTCTATAGGTTCAACTAAATACGAGTTTGATTTTTCACTCACTAGCGTCTACACCCCGAACATTTCCTTGAGCCCAACACACCGCAATCATGTCCGTGGGTTCAATAATCTCGAAACCGTCACTTCCATGAAGGACGTGTTGTGAGACACCTTCTACAATTCAAGAAGGTATCAATACCTCCTTACGAGCCATAGGACTAGAATGTCTTCTTGAAATCAACGAGAAGATATGTCCAAGGTTCATAATGGAATTCTTCCGTCAAGTCGAACTCGTTCATAACGAGGATCGCTCTCTATCTCTTTGGTTTTATATCAAAACCAAAATTCACTTTAAGCCTTGGGCATCTTGCTCACATCCTCCGAATTCCAAACCATGGACAATGTGCCTTCACCAAGATTGGTCTCTTGATTCTCTCTTCAACTTTCGTGAAGAAAATAGTCCATATTGTTCACATACCCTCTCTGGAAGATTTAACGCGCATGATATGCAAACCTCGACCATATTACTCCAATCCAAACATTATCCATACACGGGATATCCGAGAAGAGTATAAGCTTGTTGCTCTCATTCTACGTGAAAATGTTTGGAGTCTTAGAGAAATCGAGATATTCTTCCGCTTGTTGTGCTCACATGTTGTAATGTTTGCTAACACAACAACCATACAATCTCGCCTACTTCTTCGCAAAGGCGAATTGCAAATCTTCAAGGCTCCAAGAATAAACTCATCCCTTATGGAATGTTCTTGACACGCCTCTATCACAATGTTATGCACTTCCATCCTCAATTTCAAAGTCCGTTGTACGTACTTGTGAACAAGATGATGGAACCGCTAAACATATCTCTCATGAAGACTTTCTTCATTCATGATTCCACCAATACCCATCAATCACATAATGATCCTCCTAGTGAAGACACTCAAGGAACCTAGAATAGTCAAATAGGATCAATTCTACTCTGTAATCCTATCTCTTCCATGAAATAAAACATCTTACATTTGATTTCCTAGTTTTAGAACTCACTTAAACAAAACTTGGAATATAATGCATTGTCAAAGATCATTGCATACCTTTAGTAAAGGTTCATCCTAACAGATAGATTTGATCCCAAATGTTGTACTAAACGGATCCCTACTTAGGGAACCGTGGGATCCGACAAACAAAATGAAATTGCAAGCATTATATGTCAAACACATCCCTTAGAACACCTCACACTAAGCTAAACATAGTGTCTTAAGATTGATTAAGACTTTATCAAGATAGGTTGACCTTTCCTACTCTTTCCAACTCACATAGATCACATCCTAAAGGCTTTGTTAGATCTACCATTTCAATCCATCACTCCTCCGCTCCCAAAACTCACACTTTATTCTTCTTATATGATCTCTCACAACTAGGTTAGAAGTCCTTCGATCATGACAATATTGATCATTAATCAATCTCACCTCAAAATTGATCAAAGTTGATCAAATCCTAGTTTTTCCCATCTCATAACCATTAGGATATTTTCCAAAACATAATCCTAAGACACAACCTGATCTCTAGGATCATTTAGTTTCATTTAACTTCAATTGACATCTTTAATGTCATCCTTGCTAATCCATTGGTACTTGTTGAAAGTTCCAAATCCTTCCATAAATAACAATCATTAGCTACACCACTCATTGCCTTCAAACACTTAAGCACCCTTCATTTAAAACACTTAGGAGAATTGAAACACTCAAGGTGATGTAGGTCTAGGATCTTAGAAACATCATTTCCACTCTTCCATAAAGCTGCCGAGCGCGGATCCTAGAACTAGCCTAGACGGATCCTCTGCGAGAAGGGAACCGTGGGATCCGGATGACGATCTATGACAAATCTTACTAAAACAAATCATTTCAACTCAAACACTCCATCTCATCTTAAATGAGTTCCTAGAACGCACAACCTCAGTAGTTGACTCTTGTGCATGTTAATCATCACATTCAATGAATCTTAGTGGCTTGGAGCTTAAATGCACTTTCCAAATCTTTTGGTTTATAAACCACCTTGTTAGGACCTCCATAGTCATCACTCTCATTCTAACTTTCAGCCTTTGCAATCTCTTCAAATCATCTCATCATGAGAAAACCCCAAGTAACAACCTATCCACCAAAGAACCACCCATCAAAAGGGCTCGTGTTGTACACTTAAATCTCTTCAACCGAATCATCTCCGGTCAAATCAACAAACCTTCATCATCCAATCAAACCAATTCCTAAAAGGATAGTACCCACAAAACTACCTATACCAAACACAACCATACCTCCTAGGCCAAACAATATAATCTCCACTAAACCATCACCTTGGTTCCTAGAGCTATTTCTTTTACATCCCCACAATCATCACCTCACCTCTACAATTTAGAGGACTTGCCACCTAGGCCGTCCTCATCCGCTCACGACAAAATTCTCCTCATTAGGAGGAACAATGATTCAAAATCAAGGTGTTGAGTCAACACTTGCTCCGCTTCCTTTTCGCTGCTTTCCATCATATAATCCCATTTGGATTATAAGAAATCATCAAAGTCAACCACCCGACCTTATGGAAGTTGACACATCTTTACCACCATCATCATTCTTGATCGAACCATTCCTAAATGGACCTCCACCAATCCCTCCATCATTCGAGGCTCCCCAAACCACTTCAATTGATCCTTTGAATCAAGCCACTTCATTTCATCCACCACCACTACCTAGCCATGACAAAGATTGCTATCATTGTCAACATGTTGAAAGTTTGATACATGAAGTATGAGAAGACCAACGTTTCATGTTCTATCATCTCCTCGAACGCTTCGACGAGATTAAACCTAAACATAACTTGAGCTAGAAGATTATAGTGATGTCTAAGCTTCCGCGTTAGTTGGTCTAAGAAATTCCTAGTTATGTATTGTCTATTTTCTTATTTTTGAGTCATGTATATCATAACTCTTGTTTTATTAAATGGAATTACATGCTACTTGTTAATTCGTTGAGCATATGATTACTTTGTTTTCATATCTCATTTATGTGATAACATTATTTGTTATTTCACCCTTGCTGAATTTGATCAGTTGATACGGATCCCTCAGAATAGCCTAGACGGATCCCTACTAGGAGGGAACCGGAGGATCCGTGAAGACAGGAAACTTATTTTTTGTTTTTTCTCTCCTACTAACTTGCATCACATTTGCAGGAAATTGTGAATTATACATGCTTTCTAACCTTTGTATTGTAGTATCTTAATTCACACATGAAGATTTTGACACCATAAAAGCTAGGGGAGCTTTGTGTCAAACAATATTGCAAAATCATTTGCAACTTAATCCAATTTTGGATTACACTTCATGATACCCCATTGCAACTTTGCAATATTCGAGGGGGAGCATGTTTTCAATCACTTAGACGAACCATTTGCAAACTTTATTGCAAACACAAGTAGCTTATTTCACATTATGTCCTTGACGCCTTTTTCAAAGGATGGACTCGTCGGGGAGTTAAGACGAGTACCATTCCCGCCACTTGCTCTCGTTACATCTTTTATAATTTTCTTATAAAATTGTGTTAGTTTCTTTTAACACTTTTGTTTCGACAAAAGGGGAGAAAAAGTAAAACTACAATTAAACGCTCACAATTTTAGCTTTTCCTTAAAATAATTTTATGTTTTGTCATCAACAAAAGGGAGATTGTTAATACAAATAAGCCGTAAAAAGGTTTATTTATATTTTACGATCTTCTAAATGTTTTGTCGATAACAAAAGTAAAATCATATTAACGAAACAAATAAAATACGTAAATGGTTTGAACTAATAGTTTTCTAACATATTCACATTTTCACATAAAACACTAAAACAAGTATAAGTGATTTTATAATCTAGATATATATGTACAACAACTAGTGTTTACATATTGAGTTAACACATACTTAAGCTAAGTATACTAAAATGGGTAAAAACAAGTATATACTAAAATGGGTAAAAAACAAGTATATACTAAATAGATAAAAACTAGCAAATGGTTTTGACCCATAACCCATGGTTTTATATATACCACTTATACAAGTTCAATGTATCCTTAAGGTACATTGTATCTAGAAAGAAAACCATGGATCAACCCATAACCCATGACCCATGACCCATAACCAAAATACCCATGGGTAAAGAGGCGTTCCACGGATCCCTAGCTTTGTGCTAGCGGATCCCAAGTGGAAGGATCCGTGGGATCCATGGGAACAATGAGGAAATTTGCCTATAAATAGTGAGCCATTTCTTCATTATTACTCACCCTTTCAATCCTCTTTCTAGCACACTTTCTCCCCTGAGTTAGATCTCACTAACCTTAGATCCAAGAGATCTATGTTTGTAGTTTTGTTTTGTGTGATCTTTTAGGTTCCTCTTAAAGGCAAGATCACCACCTTTGAATTCAAGCAAGCTCAAGTCCATGAGTTGTTATGCTTCCTCATCATCAAGGCTACAAGCCCTCTTGTTGATGATTCCTTTCTTTCTTCAAAGAAGTGTAGTGTTGAAGACATTAGTGAAAGATGTCTCAAGTGTCAAGACGAAGATATTAGTGAAGGGTATCTATCGTCCATAGGATAAGCACTTGTGGTAGGTGCTTAGAAGTCAAAGAAAAAGAAGCATTAGTGAAAGGTGCTTAAAAGTCAAGACAAGGAAGCACTAGTGAAAGGTGCTTAGAAGTGAAGACACAAGACATTAATGAAAGGTGTCTTATAGATCTAGTCAAAGGCATTAGTGAAAGGTGCCTTAGATGTACAATCGATATGGTGTGTTTCGATGTACAAGATAGACTAGTATAGGATCCAAGGATATTGATATCTTTGATGATGTTGTAAAGGAGTAAATCTCCTTTGGGATTAGTCGTTGGTGTAGTGTGGTAGTAGTGACCCCATTGCAATGGAACTAGGTGCTTAGCCTAGTACCTAATAAAGGGTAGGCGACGTTGTGAAGGTGTAGTTCACCTAAGGTGTGAAAGAACTAGGTACTTAGCCTAGTACCTTATAAAGGGTAGCGACGTTGTGTAGGAGTGGTTCACCTTGGTGTGAAAGAACCCGTGGTTAGCCTAGTACCGAAAAAGAGTAGGCGACGTTGTGAAGGCTTCTCGCCATAAGGAGCTTGGTGTAGTGATTACGAACTCTCGAGTAGGTGACTCGGGGAGTGGAGTAGGGCAAGGAAGGTGACCTTGTAGCCAAACCACTATAAATACTTGCGTTGTGGTTTTGTGCTTCTTACTCTTTTCTTTCATTACATATCTTCTATATGCTTGCTTATCAACATCCTACACACACAACCAAATAGATTGATATAAGTCAATCTAAATAGATTAAAAAAGAAGTTTTAATTGGTAAAACTATTCAACCCCCCCTTAATTGTACCCTTTTGTCTATAATCGGTTACCTTATGTATTGACCATTTCTTAAGCAATTTGATAAAGCAAATGGATGTTTTTGTGTTTAAGTTTGTGAAAGTAAACTTATGAAACTTGAATTGATCTTGAATTGATTGGTTAAACTTAATTCTTGTTTTTATAAACTAAAATCTTGACGAAGGTTTAACTTGTAAGAACAATAGATTAGTACACCAACTAATTACCATAACCAATATGTTAAGAGGATTAGCACAATCACACTAATCAAGGATAAGAAACTAGTTTAAGCAAGCGTAGTTTTTAATCATCTGAATTTCATTATATCTATTTGCGTTGTTATATGTTTTGGATTGTCTTAGTTGATTCAAACTTGTTAATCAGATTCACTCAAATCCCTGCGAACGATAACCGACTTACCTTCATAATCTTGCTATAACGGATGAGTGCACTTGCTCGTATGTGTTATTGGTAAAATTGGTAATTCGTCTTTTATAAATTTAAAACTTGTATACACCAGACACACCAGTAATGGCTATGCAAGAAGAGTTAAATCAATTAATTCTAATGATGTTTGGACACTTGTCCCTCCACCTAATAACCAAACCATAATAGGAACTAAATAGGTATATAAAAACAAGTTAGATGCAAACAGTGTAGTGTCTAGAAACAAAGCTAGACTTGTTGCCCAAGGGTATAATCAACAAGACGGCATAGAATTTGATGAGACCTATGACCCCGTGGCTAGATTAGAGTCTATAAGAATAATTCTTGCTTATGCTTGTGCTAATGATCTTAAGTTTTTCAAATGGGTGTTAAAAAGTGCTTTTCTAAATGGATTTATTAATGAAGAAGTCTATGTAGCTCAACCTCCGGGCTTTATCGATTTTGAAAAACCTAACTACGTGTTCAAACTAAAGAAAGCTCTTTATGGTCTTAAACAAGCTCCAAAAGCTTGGTATGATAGACTCAAAACATTTTTAATAAAAAACAAATACACCATGGGGTTAGTTGATAATAGTTTTTTCACCAAGAAAAAGGAATCAAATATAATTATTGTTCAAATATATGTTGACGATATTATATTCGGATCGACTTGTCAAGACATGTGTGTTAATTTCTCAAAGATCATGCATGATGAGTTCGAGATGAGTATAATGGGAGAACTTAGCTTCTTTCTTGGTCTACAAATTAAGCAACTAGAAGATGGTATCTTCTTTAATCAATCTAAATACATAAACGAAATGCTTAAGAAATTTGGTTTAGAAGAGTCAAAACCTATAAGAACTCCTACGTCATCCGATACTAAACTTACAAAAGATGAAGACGGTGAATCCGTTGATAATACCAAATGTCGGGGTATGATTGGTAGTCTACTATCTTACGGCTAGTCAGCCGGATATAATGTTTAGTGTTTGTCTATGTTCTAGGTTTCAAGAAGACCCTAAAATCTCACACTTAGAAGCCGTAAAAAGAATATATAGATATATTAAGGGTACTACTCAATTAGGATTATGGTATCCTAAGGGAACGGGGGTAGAAACAATTGTATATGCAAATTCTGACCATCTAGGTGATTATGTTGATCGAAAAAGTACAAGTGGTGTGTGTACTTTTATAGGATGTTGTTTAACATCTTGGTTCTCGAAGAAGCAAACGGCATTGGCCATTTCAGCAACCGAAGCCGAATATGTCTCCGCGGGCAAAGCATGCCAACAAGCACTATGGATGAAACAAGCGTTAGTTGACTACGACATCCATCTAAGTGATATAGCCATTCTATGCAACAAAAAAGGTGTTATTGACTTAAGCAAGAATCCGGTGTTGCACTCCCGCACCAAGCATATAGAGATCCGTCATCACTTCTTAAGAGACAATGTTCAAAAGGGGAACATTTCTATTGAGAAGGTAGCATCCGAAGGCAATATAGCTGACGTCCTCACAAACCATTGAAGCGGGAACAATTCAACTTGCTTCGTCTTGGTCTTGGTCTCATGGAACAATCGTCGTAATTTACTTCTCAACTCTACAAGGTATGTAAAAATTGGCCTTCTTCTTTTCTGAGTCTAGGATCTCTATTTCACACACAACTCACAAACAATACGGGAATTTTCAAAACCCAAGGTAAATTTTATTTACAACATGTAATTTCATATTTATTTTTTTAACCAAAAGATAAACATACCCTTCAAACAAGAAACTTTTTCGAAATGCTTTCTAAAAGATACTTCTTCCCATATCATTTTCATAAAAGCTATTTCTCATGTCTAGGACAAACCTTTTTCATTATTAATACAAAGTAAAAACCCATTTTCATTGCATCTCATGTCTTTTGAATGCTAAAGGGAACACATAACTAATATATGTTTTCGGGTACATTCATTTAAGCAACAATGAATTTAGGAGCACTCGGGTTATCTCACATAATAGTATGCTTTTTCACTTTTAGTCTATTTTTCTTTTTCTTTTTAGGAGTCGAGATAACCGCAACTCCAAATGGTTTGCATATAGGCACACTAGGCACAAATGTTTCCAAAGGAAAATTTTGAGTTTCTGAGTCACCAAGACCATGGATCCCAAAGATTAACGCTGGACGGTTCCCTCGAGGGAAGGATCCGTGGGAACCGTGAGAGAACAGTGAATTTCTCTTCAATTTTTCTCACTTTGGCTATAAACCTTATTATTTTCATCATTTTACCTCTTTAACTAATGAGTATATTACTTAATGCTTGTGTTCTCATGATCACATGCCTTAAATTCATATCTAATTATTATATTTTAGTCTATATTTTGGGTTAAGCATCCATTACAATGCACTATTTTCTCTATAAATAAGGTTCTCAAAATGCTTGCATATCTATCACTCTCAACCTCACAAACAATCATCATCATGTCATCTAAAAGATCTCCCAACATTGATGAATCACCTAGTGCAAACAACCCTCTTCAAGAAATCCAAAACTTTATCCTACCACCTTCTGTAGTACCACCACCCAAATCTAGAAAAACCGCACGGATTAGCATCCGGCCTTGTTGTTTAGCCAAACCGTTGTCAAAGAGTTCATCACCAACTACTCATTCACCACAAAATGATTCCATAATAGCACCTCCCTCATCTCCAACAAACACACCACCATCATCACCTATCAAGTCTCCACCTAAGATCACTCTATCGGAACTCCTTAAGACTCCAAAAACACTCCAATAAATAACCTAAAAGAAATAGTATTTTTAACACCACCCACATCTCCAAACACAATTTATAAAGACCTTGTAACTTCACCACCTTTAGCTCCCATTTTTTTACAAGAACATCTAGGTTCTTTTCCACCACCACTTCCGAACATTCCGGACTTTGATCCATATTTTCCAATTTTTCCACCACATCTTCCGCCTCCCACAAATCAAACTAACCCAGAAACCATCAAGACACATTACCCACATCATTTACATTGTGAACATTGCCAATCCACTAGGGAACTTGCAATGGAAATTAGGGACAAGATGTGATTCATCCTTAACCACATCCTTGATCGCATCAACATCATCACTCACCAAAACTTCCATCCTTAACATTATGCAAGCATGGAAGGAATGATATTACTATTTTCTCTATTTTTTTTTATTTTGAGTCAGTTTTAAAGAACAAACCTTGTTCTTAGTTTTTACATATTTGTATGTGGCCTATATACCACTACACATTGTTATTTTATTACAAGGCGTTGTTTACATACCTTGGCTCTCCATCTTGTTTCTCGTCAATCACAAGATTTTATTGCATGTTACTACTAACGTTTTCTTTCTAGGATTTATATTTTCTCACTTGACGCCCTTTTCTAGGGGGAGCTACCATCAAGGGGGAGTTAGTGATTCGTGGATCATATTATTTCTCCATACTTTATTTGTTCGTTAGGGTCGCTTTTCGTTTCTACAAAAAGAGGGAGAAGAAGTAAAACTTATGCTTTCAAAACATGCATCTAATCTTCAGTTTTACTCATCATAACATTATGTTTTGTCATCAACAAAAAGGGGGAGATTGTTAATACAAATAAATCGTAAAAACATTTATTCATATTTAGCGATCTCTTTGTGTTTTGTTGATAACAAATATAAAGTTATCATAAGTAAAATTATAAGGATACATGTTATTTTTGGAAAGCATTTATATATAATCATTTAACATTAATTGTTGTAATGATTCACTTATGTAATAGTTTATTAGGATGGGTAAAAACCATAACCCATGACCCATACCCATAGAGCATATCCATAACCCATGGAACTAACCCATGACCGATTGACTAGATGCATTGCATCTTCTAGATACATTGTATCTATTTGGATACCCATGATCCAAAGTCTATGACCCATGACCCATAACCCATTTAGGAGGAGCGTCCTACGGATCCCTCAGTTTACACTGGACGGATCCCTCAAGCAAGGGATCCGTGGGATCCGTGCAACAGTGGCAAGTTTTTGCCTATAAATAAAGAGCCATTTCCTCATTGTAACTTACCCCCTCTTCTTACAAACTCTCTCATTTATTCTTTCATTCTTTTAATCTCAAATCTCTTGATCTATATAGTAGTTCTTCTTTCTTTTGTTGTGATTCTCATATAGGTCCTTCTCTAAGGCGAGGTCACTAGATACTACAAGTCATCCAAGCAAGGGGTCCTTGATTGATTTTGTTCCTCCATAATATTTCTATAAAAAAGATCTTGTATTTCTTATTTCACATAGTTGTTGTATTATAGTTGTGTTGGTTTGGTCCTCCATGTTAAGGACTCGATATTTAGCTTTGTACCGGAAAAAGTGTAAGTGACGTTGTGATGGCTTCTCCGCCAAGTCGAAGGAGTTTGTTGACATAATGCTTGAACTCTCGAGTAGGTGACTCGGGGAGTGGAGTAGGGCAAGGAAGGTGTCCTTGTAGCCGAACCACTATAAATCGGTTGTGTCATTTCTATCCTTTACTTTACTTGCTTTTCTTTACTTGCATTACTTATAGATCTATACTTTCTATCCATCCATACGATTTCACATAATATCGAATCTAAAGTTTTTTAAACTAAATTAAAATCGGCAAAACTATTCAACCCCCCTTCTAGTTTTCCACAGTACTGGTTGAGAGTTATAGCTTGTCGAATTCGCTGCTAGATTGTTGTGTTGGTAGGTTTTTTCAAGATAAGTTTTGGTGTTTACAATGACAATGAAGATCGAGATTAAAGACGGGTTAACAATTGTAGCTAAGCCAGGGTATAACCTAGTTGTGATGTGGCTGACGTGTGGTTCAAAGATGATCAGACTTGATGGAGTATGTTGATCGCGATGGTTCCTTATGTCGAAAGTCTTCCTAACAAGGACATGGTTAGAAGACATGTCCCGTTAGAGAGAAAGCGGGGATACAAGATGATAGATCACAATCATTATTGTTGAAGAAGAGATCCACATCATTGGAGAGGTTTTAGAGATTTTGAATCAAGAGAGAATTTGGTGGTAATTGATTTACATTCATAAAATAGACTTGTTAATTTAGTAATAATCTAAATCAATGAATTATTTTTGTTTCCTATTTTAATATGAGTTAATTATAGGGGACAAGCTTATATGTGGAATTAGTAACCTTGGTGACCAAGTTAGCTTGGTGAGCAAGCTAACGTTTTTTTATAAATAAAATTCATTAGCTATGGGTATTGGAGAGGATGTGAGAAAAAGGAGAGGCCCTCCATTCTATGTGGTGGTCTCAGTGATTCGATAACGACGAGGTGAATTTCGTTATTGTAATCAACCGTTGAGAGTGGTGTGACGATATTTAAAAGTGTCGAGAGTTGAGCATCTCCAATTTTGTAATATCTTTGATGTAGTGAATGTTAAGTGGCCTACGGGTCCCGTTGTGTTTACTCTCCTTAGAGAGGTATGTGTGTGTATTATTTTCATTTTCATTATAGTTTGTTATTGTTGTGTGATCCATTGTCGTGGGTGTAAGATCCCAACAACAATACACCAAAAAGATTGAAGTCAAAAGTATGATAAATACCACTTAAAAAATAAGTGGTATTTTTTAACTTCATCTTAATAACATATAAAGGTATTTTGCTCGTTTTTAAGAGCAAAAATTCAAACATGTAATTACTTCTAATTGATAATTAACACATACTTTGTTTTTGTTTTGTTTATTTGTGTCAAATACTTATGTAAGTGTTTTATTTTGCAAGAAAATGGACTTTAGAAAATAGGTTTTTCTAGAAAACAAAACGAAACAAATCTCTTAGGTCAGCCTAACGGCGTCAGCTACTGTAGCACGGTTTTTTCAAATATTTGTTAAATGTCGAAACTTAGTTTTTAAAAATTTCTATAATTTTATATGTCCAAATTTCTGTATAAATTAGTATTTCATAAACCTTAATGTGGAAAACTAGAAGGGGGGGTTGAATAGTTTTACCGATTTTAAGTTTAGTTTCAAAAACTTTAGATTCGATCTTCTATGAATTCGTATGGATGGATAGAAAGTATAAAGCATTAAGTAAAGTAAATAATGAAAGAAAGTAAAGTAAAGGATAGAGAGTAGTGACACAAGTGATTTATAGTGGTTCGGCTACAAGGACACCTTTCTTGCCCTACTCCACTCCCCGAGTTCCCCACTCGAGAGTTCATGCATTATGTCAACAAGCTCCTTCAACACGGCGGAGAAGCCTCACAACGTCGCTTACACTTTTTCCGGTACAAATCTAAATACCGAGTCCTTAGCACATGGACCAAACCAACACAACTATTACACAACAACTATGTGAATATGAAATACAAGATCTTGCTACGTAAATCTTGTGGAGAAATAAATCAATCAAGGACCCCTTGCTTGGATGACTTGTATTATCTAGTGATCTCGCCTTTGGGAAGAACCTATATGAGAATCGATAAGGATTTAAAAGGTACACTTTGAGGGTCATTTAAGCCCTTAATTGATCACTTTTGTATCCGTTACTACTTAATTTCGTTCCTTTTACTTTTAGGTCTCTTGAAGGCAAATTGTTGGAATGACACTTATTCGGACGAAAAGGCGAATATACAAGAAAATGGCCAAAGTCAAGAATCGAGACACTCAAGTCATTGAATCAAAGGGACGGGCGTCAATATTAATCATGACGCCGTCATGACATGTTTTGTGACGACTCAAGAGCTAAATTGCTTATTTACAAGTGACGCATCGGGTTTTAAAAGAGTAGGCGTCTCACCTCAGACGGCCTAGATTTGATCCGCACGGCGCCGTTGATCAAGGCGACGGTGTCACGTGCATAAGGTGATGCTGCAAGTCGCAACATGCGCTAAGTAAACGATATTGTTTCGGCATAACTTTTGCATACGAACTCGGATTTAGGTGATTCAAAAGCCCACGCGACCGGAACGAAAAAATCTATAGTTTGGTGAAAAAGTCATCATGATGCCGTCAATCTTTAGGTGTGACGCCGTCACTCTTTGCCGACAAAAAATCTGCCTATAAATAGAACATTATAACTTCACTTTTTGTAAGCCCTAAACCATAAGTCTGATTCTAGGGTTTAGGTAGGTGTTTTTCTGGCAAGTTAAAGGGTTTCAAACACTCTATAAACATCGTGTAATGGTTTGTTTGTTAATCCAATCCTATGGTATGTCTTCAATTATCATAATTGTTGCTTGCTCTTCATTAATTATGCTTGGCTAATTCACCTAGTGTTTGCTTATGATTGTATGAACTTGTATATAATTAATTAGATCTTATTGATTTCTTAATGATGCTTGTGTCTATCTTCATCATTAGGGGTGTGACAATTTCAATGAGTCTAATTGGTTTAGTTTATAATTCTTGCACCCTACTGTCTCTTGTTTGATTGGTTGTCTCTTATCTTAATTGTGATTGACCTAGTATTGTGATAGGTCATCCGTTGTGTTATTAATGCTTGATTAATCTTTGTTGAACCTTAGCTTATAGTTACTAGTGGAAATGTAGGCTAAATATCCAAAGACAACCTTAGTGTTAAGTTTATGAATCCTAGAGATTTCGTAGTCAGTAACCTTAGGTAACTTCAAAGAGTTAGGGATAAACGCATACCCTAAGACCATAGAAGACACAACGCGTTAAGAATGAGGACGTGACAATTCAACCATCAATAGGACGTGACAATTCAGTAGGTAGAATTGGATAGCTAGCAAGGAGTAATACATCATAAGTAGATACGCTTCACATTCCTGGTAGACCCATAATTTAGTTAGTATCTTTTGGGATACTTGACTAGCAACTAATTCCACCCTCCCCTCCAAAACCGAGATATTTTAATTCATAAAATATATAAATACAAAATAATCATCCTTACCTTTAGACTTAAATCGACATACACTTCACCCCAACGACACTATTCCCCAGAGAACGATATCAATACATGCGCTTACCCTAATACTACACTACAACGATTAGGTTCACCGCCTAGGGTGTTATAAAACTTGCTCGACGAAAAGGAAGTTCCTTTGACCCCGAACGCGCGCTTAAGCGTATCAAGTTTTTGGTGCCGTTGTCGGGGAATAGTTATTGCCTAGGCTTGATTTATATCTCGTTTAGGTCTACTCACAAGATTCCTATCAAGTGAGATTTTTTTTTCTTTTTATTAGCTTCCTTGTAGTCTATCCCCCTTCTTTGTGCCTTTGTTCGTAAAACTTTTCCATTGACTCTTCCGTTCACCATTATGGAGAACGCGAATCCACTATATCCGCGATTAGGTTTCTTCATAAAAAATTATGATATTCCTAAAGCGGATTATTCAAGATGGTGGGAAGAAAGTAACCAAGTCCATAAACCTTTTGAGGGTTTCACCATTCCATCAAGCCCACAAAATACCTCATCTAGTGAAACCTATGCTTCGTATGAGCCTTCACCTAGGATAGACTTTCGTGAACAACCTCCATGTTTAGAAACTATTTTTAGTGAGGCCCTTAGGAGAACTGACCAAATATGTGAAAATATTATCGTAAGCAACCAAGCATTAAACCATAAGTTGGATCAATTACTAGGTTTGGTTTTATCACGACCTAAGGAAATAATACATGACGAGCATATAGATGATGTAGATGTGATTGAGGATAAGGTGAAAAGTCTAGACCCACAAGGTATCCCACAAGTCCCACCATCATTTAAGGCATACACACCGCACGTGACTTACCCGGAAGTAGTAGAAGAGACTTTAGGAATCCCGATGGAGGTAGAACATTTGAACCAAATGCAACTAGAGAATATAGGTTTGAATACTTGTAGTCTCAGTCTTACTCTTAGTTCTAAGGAACTTCCTAGTGTTGATGAACCGGAACCTCAATTTTTTTTCCATCTTTAGATATACATCTAGGAGACAAAAGAGGAACCGACCCACCCATCAACCGATTTAGTCGGGGTAGTTTTAGGATGAAGGAAGCCATTCACACACCCCCTTCACCTCACGTGGCAAATTACTACCCTAAGGGTGTGTATCGCTACTATCACCCGCACTTAAGCTTAAGTGTAGGAAAAACTTCCCCTTTATCCATTAAATAAGGGTAGATTCAAGCTCGTGACTCGAACAAAAACAAGCGCTTCTTGGGAGGCAACCCATGTGTATTTGTTTTTCACTTTTATTTGTGTGTCATATATCTTTTCATTATTGTATGTTCTCATGTTTGAATTTGTGAAAATGCTTTATTTTGTCTTTAACCTCGTGTTAATTACATATAAAGGTATTTTACAAAATGGATAAGTGTAGGGAGGATTACACACGTTTTCAAAAGAAACGTAAACATGGGAATTACTATTATTTAAAAGATATACATGTGTGTTTGTTCGAGTCAAATGCTTGTATCGAGTCATAATGGATGTTTTTGCAGGAAATTTTTCCAGATTCTAAAGATAAAACTTTCCGTAATTTTTTCCGTAAAATCGCAGACCGTTTCTGTCGATAACCGACGGCGTCAGAGGACCGAAACAATTTATCTTACTTTCTCTCGTTTTCAGTGCTACTTATAAATTTTTAGAATTTTCCAGGTCTTAAGTTTCCAGAAAATCTGCAAACATCCATTTCAAAAGCATTATATCTTATTTAAGTCTGGAATTACATCTTGTTGTGATTTTTCTTTGTTCGGTTTGATGCTTTGGGTTGTTTGTTTTCTTAAATTGTGTAGGTTTTATTTATCAAGAAGAAGATACATAAGATTGGAAGGAGCTTTTCACGCATACGTTCTTCTTGGAGAATAATTTAACCACTACTTCACACACGGATCCTACCGAGCTAATCAGGGGAGTATTAGTTTCTTTCGTTTTTAATTACCTTCCATTATCATAAATTTGATACTTCGGGAACATTGGGGACAATGTTCGGTTTAAGTGTAGAGAGGAAAATAAAGCGGAACTTTGAAACTATGCTTTTCCTTGACTATTTGCCTTGTCCAATTTCATTTGTGTAATAAACCATGAGAAATATCGGTTAGGATAATTTTGGCACCAAATTTAAAATTTTTTATGACATGTAGGAGTGGGCCATTAGTCTTAATAAAGCCTCTCATGGATAGGAAGTTATATGACTAGCACAAAAACCCTTTACCACCTAAATTTCACCAAAAATGTGAGGATCGCCCTTAGATTTGTAGGAATTAAAGCATTCATCTTTAATGCTTAGAGTGTGAACCGGTAGTATAATAGATTCTAGAACTTGTTTTGTGATGCATTTCGAGATCGCTAGTAAGACTACACTTGTGTAGTTAGGAATAACTAAATGATAAGAGGCATTAGGATAACCCTTGTTTGATACCCGTAATATAATTACTTCTTCCACATCGGTTGAGTAATTCCCCGACACCCTTGTGTTGTACTCATCTTTAGTACACGATACCCCTAGTTAACCCCTCAGATCCTATCCTTTTTGCGGTTCTCGTGATGTTTTGGTTTTCCGGAATATCAATGAAGATCATTGTTTACAATCCACCCCCAAATGTACACCCAAATCGTCTTAGCCTACCTTGTATGCACTCACTTTTAGTGCATTATTGTTATCATACTAAACCCTTAGTTCAATTATCTAATTGCTTGCATAAGTTTCTAAGTCGAGTCATATCCTTTGTACACAGTTTTGGGATGATTAGGACTCATGGGAAAAGTTAAATTTTATTAAATGACGGGAAGGGAACGTTAAATTCAAATTCCCTTTATTTGCGTAATAATGTACTCCAAGTGTTTTGAACTTTTCAATTCGGGTCAAATTAGTGTTAGAGTAATAAATACTCAAGTGTAGGGATGTGCCTATAAATCCCTATTATTTTGATGTTATCGTAGCGGATGGTAGAGTAAAAGTGTATGCAAAAAAAATACGGGCTACCATCCTACATATATCTTTAAATTTATGTTTGTTTGTTTCAGTTATCTAGAGTTTAGAGTGTCGAATCTTGGCTTAGCAACGCCATTCTTTTCATGCTTGTAACATAAATATTTTTGACTTGCCACCACTAAATCGCCTATCCCACCAAACCCTTTGTTTCCCTACCGTAAGCCTAACGTTACAACCCTTTAAAAGACCTCTTGGATAGTTTTTCCTAGGTGCTTACGCCAAAGCGATGGAGGTTTGATCTAGTCTCAAGCCTATGGTAATCTATGTACTAGGACCGATTAATGAGTGTTTATCTTCCATTTCCAACTTGATATATTCCATATACAGCCGAGAGATGTGAGTATCCAAACACCCCTTGTGAGGTGCTAGTATGTAATTTCCGTGCTTGTTATAACTTTTGCGGGGCTTATATGTGTTGTGAATTGTTCTAAACTAATGCTTCATGACCCCTAACTTATAAATTAATTGGCCAAAGAACATTTGCTTGAGGACAAGCAAATACCAAGTGTAGGAATATTTGATAAGGATTTAAAAGGTACACTTTTGAGGGGTCATTTAAGCCCTTAATTGATCACTTTTGTATCCGTTACTACTTAATTTCGTTCCTTTTCACTTTTTAGGTCTCTTGAAGGCAAATTGCTGGAATGACACTTATTCGGACGAAAAGGCGCAATACTGAAGAAAATGGCCAAAGTCAAGAATCGAGACACTCAAGTCATTGAAACCGGGGAAGGCGTCATTTTAATCGTGACGTCACGACATGTTTTGTGACAATTCAAGAGCCAAATTGCTTATTTACAAGTGACGGCATCGGGTTTTAAAGAGTAGGCGTCGCAGACGCACGGCCTAGATTTGATCCAGACGGCGTCGATGGTCAAGGCGACGGCGTCATAGGCATAAGGTGGCGCCGTCAAGCAAAGAACTTACGCGCTGAAGTAGTAAATCATCGCTTTCGCCTAACTTTTCCACACGAACTCGGATTTAGGTGATTCAAAAGCCTACGCGACCGGAACGATAAAATCTACAGTTTGGTGAAAATGTCGTCGTGACGCCGTCACTCTTTAGGTGTGTAAGCCCTAAACCCTAAATCCGATTCTAGGGTTTAGGTAGGTGTTTTTCCAGCAACTTAAAGGGTTTCAAACACTCTATAAACATCGTGTAATGGTTTGTTTGTTAATCCAATCCTATGGTATGACTTCAATTCTCATAATTGTTGCTTTTTCTTCATTAATTATGCTTGGCTAATTCACCTAGTTTTTGCTTATGATTGTATGAAACTTGTATATAATTAATTAGATCTTATTGATTTCTTAATGATGCTTGTGTCTATCTTCATCATTAGGGGTGTGACAATTTCAATGAGTCTAATTGGTTTAGTTTATAATTCTTGCACCCTACTGTCTCTTGTTTGATTGGTTGTCTCTTATCTTAATTGTGATTGACCTAGTATTGCGATAGATCATCCGTTGTGTTATTAATGCTTGATTAATCTTTGTTGAACCTTAGCTTATAGTTACTAGTGGAAATGTAGGCTAAATATCCAAAGACAACCTTAGTGTTAAGTTTATGAATCCTAGAGATTTCGTAGTCATTAACCTTAGGTAACTTCAAAGAGTTAGGGATAAACGCATACCCTACGACCATAGAAGACACAACGCGTTTAGAATAAGGACGTGACAATTCAACCATCAATAGGACGTAACAATTCAGTAGGTAGAATTGGATAACTAGCAAGGAGTAATACATCATAACTAGATACGCTTCACGTTCCTGGTAGACCCATAATTTAGTTAGTATCTTTTGGGATAGTTGACTAGCAACTAATTCCACCCTCCCCTCCAAAACCGAGATATTTTAATTCATAAAATATAAAAATACAAAATAATCATCCATCACCTTTAGACTTAAATCGACATACACTTCAGCCCAACGACACTATTCCCCTGTAGAACGATATCAATACCCGGCTTACCCTAATACTACACTCAGCGATTAGGTTCACTGCCTAGGGTATTATAAAACTTGCTCGATGAAAAGGAAGTTCCTTTGACCCCGAACGCGCTGCGTAAGCGTATCAGAATCAGAACAAAAGAAAGAAGAACTACTAGATAGATCAAGAGATCTGAGATTAGAAGAGATAGAGAACGAAAAGAGAACTTCGTATTTTGGTAACTCTCTAGGAGTCATAGAGAGAGTTTGTAAGAAGAGGGGTGAGTAACAATGAAGAAATGACTTACTATAGGCAAAAAAAACTCTATTGTTCCCCGGATCCCACGGATCCCTTACTCGAGGGATCCGTCCAGTGTAATCCAAGGGGTCCATGGACGCTCCTCATTATTTAGGTTATGGGTTATGGATATGAGCCTTGGGTACCCAACAAGATACAATGTATCTAGACATTGGGTCATGGGTTATGGATTAGCTCCATGGGTATGGGTCATGGGTCTTGGATATTGCCCATCCTATTAAACTATTACAACAAATGAATTATTACAACATTTTATGTAAATGACTAAGGTGGTGTTTGTTTTTCATATAGAGGCTCTTAATGACCTCTTAATCTGAACTGTCAGACGCTGTCGACATTTTAGTCGTTCGTACTGCTTGTTTTTTTTTTCCGCTCGACGCTGCTCGGAGGCGATGAAGATCTTAATGGTCTAGACTTGAGAGGGTGTCCGAATGCCTCTTGTTGCCTCTTGCGACACAAAAAATACCAAAAAAAATTAGTACGAGTAAGCAAATGTGCGGTTCAAACATGAGTTTTTTTTCCGCTCGGATGCGGTCGATTTAGACATTTACGCCTCGATTAAGATGTGCGGTTCAGATTCGTATTCGAGCCTCTTAAAAACAAACACCACCTAAGTATATATACTTTACAAAAATAACATGTATTCTTATAATTTTACTTATGATAACTTTATATTTGTTATCAACAAAACACAAAGAGATCACTTAAATATGAATAAACATTTTACAGTTAATTTGTATTAACAATGTTACACCCCATGAACGACACGACTTAAAATCATTGAAATTTAAACTTTTACGGAAACGATTTGACTAAAACCGATCCATTGCTAATCGTTGAACCGATATAATTCTCAGAACAAACCGACCCTTGAAATTATTTTTACATGAAACTAGACTCAATTACCTTTGAAATGACGGTGGCACGAATTCGTGACGACTTATGGTTAAAAAGATATGATTTTTCGAAAACTGACTTCGACTAGTTCTCCAACTAGTTCTCCACTAGTTTTCCAAACTAGTTCTCTACTAGTTCTCCAAACTAGTTCTCCAACTATTTTAACCACTTTACAAACACTTAACCATATACATTGTTTTTCCAAACATTCTTGACCCGCTTGATCCAAAATGGGTTAAAATAGACCTTGTCCCAAACACCCTTTTTCGCATACCCTTTTGTGTACTTTTGACCCATTTTCCTAAAACAACTTCTATAACATGACATAACACCAAAACTTCCAGAAATCATTAAAACATTATAAACATCAAATATATGCATAAACTTGGTCATAATGACCCACGAAAACGTGCTTTACAAAGTCACGGGTATTATGCCAAAATACCCATTTTGACCCGTTTGCATACACCACTTAAACATAACTCTTTAACATACATTAAAACCTGTAAAATGACTTTTAAAACATTTCAAAGACTTGACACTATAAACATTAAACCTTTTATGACTCTCGGGGGACAACTTTGACTTCGAGCTCGGTATTCTACCTATGCTCCTATTTGAATACAAACCTTCTAACCTACACTCTTCCAATCCTTAAGCCTTTTTCCAATTGCTTTAGCTTCTTCAAAATTGAACCTACAAATGGTTAAACAACTAAACCAGCTTTAAGCTTTAGTAAGTAAAAGACATAACAAGTTATCATATATCATTAATCACAATTTGCATCATAAGTTTCACTTAACCCATCATTCATAAGATTCTACATACCTTGCTAACTTCACAACTAGGCTAGTCACATCTTTTCTAAACACATAATCACTAAATAGACATCAACTCTTAAACTCCAAATGTCATCAATAGCATATCAACTATGTTAAACTCATTTAGCTAGTTTAACCAACTAGCCACATCTTCCTCTTAGCCAAGTATAGTAGTCATTAGGCCATTCATAACATTAACACAAACAATCATTTAATACTTAACACATAATACAAATATGATAAACTCAATATAACATCTTGTTATAATCAATTTACTTACCTCTCATCCAAGCTAATTAAACCAATAGCATCATCATCATCATCAAAACCTACTTCAACATAAAAACAATATCAATATTAAGGGTTTATACAACCCATAACTTACCCAATTTCTTTCTTTAATCATCAAATGATCATATCTTAATCATATGATAAAATACCCAATTATTCTACATAAATCCTAATTCAATTTCATCAATTAACTCAATAATACTTAACCCATATTCATCATAACTTCCTCAATTAGTTTGTAAACATCATTTACCCATTTTCCCCAATTAGGGTTCAAGAACCCTAATCTATAAATCATCAATTAAACACTATTGTAGAGTCACTTACTTGTAGGAATCATGAATACTAACTTCCTTCATGATATAGAACATTAATTCTCTTCCAATTTAATCATAGAGCATCTTTGGTTTTTCCCTCTCTTATGCACAAACCAACATTACCACTTCTCCGCCATTTTCTGGAAACTTACCCAATTATGATAATTATCCACCCTTATATACGTGGCAACTTTTCCTAATTGGCAGACTTAATCCCTCAAGTCCCATTATTCATAATTTGGCCACTAAACACTTTATAACACTTTATAACTTAACAACATAGGCCCCTCTATTTTCCATAACTATTACACAACAATTGTCGTCCCATAATTGTTAACTATTAGATTGACTGTCGAGTTCACTAGTCAATCACGCTAAACTCTCGTCAATACATCTAAAGTGAGGCCTACTTGTAATCTGGGATATGGGTTTAACAAATAATCTCCCCCTTTTTGTTGATGACAAAACATAATGTTATGATGAGTAAAACTAAAGATTAGATGTATGTTTTGTGAGCATATGTAAGTTTTACTTCTTCTCCCCCTTTTTGTCAAAACAAAAAGCAAACCTAACGAAGAAATAAATTGTGGAGAAAAAAAATAAGTATGATCCACAAAGCACTAGCTCCCCCTTGACGGTAGCTCCCCCTAGAATTGGACGTCAAGTGAGAAAATATAATACCTACAAAGAAAACGTTAGTAGTAACATGTAATATAATCTTTTATGGGATGAGAAACAAGATGGAGAGCCAAGGTACTTAAACAAAGCCTTGTAATAGAAAAGCAAAGTGTAGTGGTATATAAGCCACTTACAAAATGTAAAACTAAGAACAACGTTTGTTCTTTAAAATGACTCAAAAGAAAAAAATAGAGAAAGTAGTAATATCATTCCTTCCATGATTGCATAAGGTTAATTATGGAAGTTTTGGTGAGTGATGATGTTGATGCGATCAAGGATGTGGTTAAGTATGAATCGCATCTCGTCCCTTATTTCCATTGCAAGTTCCCTGGTAGATTGACAATGTTCACAATGTAAATGGTGAGGGTAGTGTGGGTGGATGGCTTCCGGGTAAGTTTGATTTGTGGAAGGCGGAATATGTGGTGGAAATGTTGGAAAATATGGATCAAAGTCCATGATGTTGGAAAATATGGATCAAAGTCCGGGTAAGTTTGATTTGTGGAAGGCGGAATAAGTTTGATTTCTCGGATGTATTTATTATTTTCCCATTGCATACTTAATTTCTTTCTCATGGACACAAGTGCTTTGAAAACATACATGTGAGTTTATAGCCCCACTTTTACTCTTATTACTTGCTTTGCAAAACCTTGGGGTGGGAAACATGCAAAACTTTTACTTGGACTGAACTGTAGTTACTTTACTTAAACTATTACGTGAACTAGCCTAAGGAACTTGAATCCCATTATTGCCAGCTTTCATGAACCGTTAATTCTTGTTGATAAGCGCAAGTGCTATAGATAGATCTATCGGGGTTGACATTCCCCCGTCCAGGGTTGGTAGCGCCAACTGGTCGGACGTATGTCATGTCGGGACACAAGTGTACGGGATTAACACTTATTTAGGGCTTACTTTATTTTAACGTGCTTCAAGCACGCATACTTGTCAAAGCTTCGATTGCATGAACATAGTGCTAGCGTAATATACCTTACTTTTGACTCACATTGCGTTCGATGTAATGTTCACATGCCTTACTTATGGTCTGACTTTATGCTTAATACTTTATGGTTTACTTTACTGATTTACTTCTTGACACTATGGGTGAAGCAGTGGTCATTGATTTTAAACTTGACTTTATTTGTGTTCTATAATCACTCTCTGAAACCTTGTGGTCCGCACTTGACTTTTACATAAACTTTTATCATGATGAATTATTATGTGGACCTAAGATGTTACAAGTCTTGTATTGACGGGATTTGTAACATGATTAGGTTGATATATACTTGTCATGAGGTTTTACTTTAAAAGGCTTTCATCTTATTTACGTTTTCAGTAAACCTATAAACTCACCAACCTAGTGTTGACACTTTTAGTATGTATTTCTCATGTTCCTAAGGCGATAGCTTACTTTTGAAGGCTTTTGGCATGGCATGGTTATAGACTATTCAGAAGTGTTTCGACACAACTTTGACTCTTAAATATTTGAGACAATGTAATTTATGGGCATGTATTTTCCGCACTAAACTATGTTATAAAACTTGTTTCATTTCTTTAATGAAATCTTTTCTAAAATGGATCAGATAGTCCATTTTCTATACTATGTGTTGTGATTCTAATTTAGTAGCACCCCAGTGACATTATCTTCCGCTGCAAACTATTTTTGGGAGATGACATATACAATCCATACCAATTCAATAAATTACAACACAATTGTAATAAATTATAATTGCAATACAATTGCAATTAATTATAATATAACAAGTTTCATTAAGGTTATATAGTTGCTAACATTTTTTAATGAAGTATTTATCTTTTGTAGTATAAATATATAGAGTAATAATTATGAGTAATTTTCCTTTTTCCCTCTATAATAAAAACTTGCATTAGTTATCAATATTTATTTGTATAATAAGTATTATGGTAAAAATAATTTTTATTAGTTGAATAGCAATAAATTATAATATAACAAATTTCATTAGTTAAATAGCAATAAATTATAATATACCAAATTTCATTACGGTTATATAGTTGCTAATATTTTTTCAATGAAGTATTTATCTTTTGTGGTTGAAATATATTAATTATGAGTAATTTTACTTTTTTCCCTATGTAATACGAACTTCCATTAATTATCAATATTTATTGTATAATAAATGTTATGGTAAAAATAATTTTTTGTATCAATTTAAAATTATGTAAAACCTATTTCATAGTTTATCTATCTTTTGTTTGTGAACACTCTTTTTGTAGGTTGTGAAGAGAGTCACATATTTGTATTTATTGATATTATATCTCATGACTAACAATCTTCTATAAATAAGAGGTACAACCATCCATTCTTCACAATACCACCATTCAAACAACAAAGAAAACCAACAAAAATGGCAAGTAACATCTCATCAAAGGGTTGTTGCTCATGTTCATCATTTATTTCGTGTTTTTCATAACATCTGATGCCAATCATGTTATGCATAATGGTGATTCGAAACAACTTTTGTTACGGAAATTAGGATTGAAAATGTCTGATTTTGAATACTATGAGAGAAAGGCGCTTGGTATGAACCCTAGAAGGGTTGCACCTGGCGGTCCAGATCGTCAACACCATTCCATCAAACCGCCATCAATGCAATAGAACTTTCTTGGTTTAAGGTTTATAAATTTCAATAATGAATAAGTTTTGTTTCAAAACCATGTGGCTTCGTCGATGATGATATGGTACTTGTTGCAAATTTTAATGTTAACTTATATTTAAGAAAATATAAATCGAGCAATTTTACTTTGGGTATTTGTCTATTTAAATTAAGGCGTTTACATTTTGAGACGACCGACGATATATCGCCTTTTACTTGTGTGCTAATATCTAGATTAATTATATTTGTACGATAATTGTAGCAATCGACATTTTCGAGCAATACTTGTTCATAAAACTCAAACTAATCACTCGAACACGTAAATATTTACCTTTACATATAATCATTAGATTAAATCGCATAAGCTAGATAACAATATTTAATGTAAACCAAAGATTTTACTGTGCTAATATTTAATTTGGACTATTACTTTTGAACATTTACTGAGCATATTTGACTCAAAACCAGGAAGTTATCCCGCTTACTGTGAAAAACGAGCCCGACCACATACCGACCTTAAACTAGTCATGGTTCACATTAAACTAGTACATTATAACATTAAATAAATTATTTTTATAATTTTTGCATAAAAATGCATACATCTTTCATTTTTACTCATGAGTGCATAAAAACGCCCAAGCGACCCGACACCTTTGCATTAAACACCACAATACACACATCAATACCCAAAAATTTCAAAAACATATCCTTCCCCCCCCCCCTTGTTGACTTTCGGCCGAACCTAGTACATACATGGACATTTTAGATTTTTGCTTAATCACCTATGTCATCGCTTACACACACACCCCACATCATCTTGTCTTCTAGTTAACCAACTCTTACACCATTTACCGTACCTTTGTTTTCTAGCCAACACTTACACAATTTGTATTTTTGCCAAATTAACCCTTACACTACTTACACCTTAGTACACTATTGTTTTCTAGTCATTTTGTTGGCATGCCTAACCAATTCTTACACATCTTGTTCCCTTGCCTAAAAAGAACGCACCAAGCTCTTACCTGCCAAGATGCTCTTATACACTTCCTAAAATCTACCTTATATAAGAAAGTCACCAGTTATTTGTTTCACTCACAACAACATAAAAATTTCTCTCCTCTTTTGCTCATCCAAACCCACGACACACACCTCTCACACACACTATACAAGCTAGGTTCTTTAGCATAACTAACTAGCACCCTTGTCTCATTTGATCTTTGTCCCTTTGTCTAACAAACTAGTACCTCATTTTGGCTTATTGAACTTTGTCTCGACCTAAATTTGTCTCACTTGATTTTGTCATCACATCCAACAAACCTTGTTCTAATGTTATATAAGAGCATGACAAGCATCATTTCCTCATAAAACAAACAGACACGTAAAAAATTTGCATCATGTTCCTCCCTCCCTCTTGGGTCTCGACCGAGACACAAACACCCACACAAACCCATCATTTTTCTTGTTTCTTGAAGATCTGGTTTTATAAAGGCTTAGTTAGTTCATTTGTTGGGTTACTTGGGTCATTTCATAGTCATTTGGGTTAATCTTGCACACTAGATCTACATATTTTTCACCAAAGTTGTAAGTCATCTTTTCATAAATGTTGTACTTACTTGATGCTTAAGACATGTAGTTTTCAAAAGTACAAACTAATTATAGAGATTTGCAAGAGAACTTTTTGAACTAGTCATGTGTGTATATATATATATACACGCCATATTTATAAAAACATAACAAGAAATTGTATCACCATGTTTGTGTTGTCTCTTGTGTACAACTTGTGTTGCATTTGCGGCTTAATTGTTGTTCATTTTACTTATATACTTAATTATGTGATATTACTATTATAAATCGGTGGAAGAGAAACTAAGCTAGCTTGGAGTTGATTGCTTGAGAAAATGATAACAATTGGTGGAAGAGAACTAGGTTTAGATTGAAGTTGTGATTTGTGGTTGAAAACGTAGTTGCTGTTAGATAATGATAAAACCCGTAGGTATAATATTATTATGGACCATTATTTATAATGGTGAAAACCCTAATACCCTAAACCCACAAACGGGCTTGGGCCTACTTATCATCTAATACTCCTCCGCAGTTCGAGCGGCGAAATCGCGAAGCTCGAATCGTAGTAGTAAACTAATAAAGCAAAATAAAACAATAACCAAAATAAAACGGATAATTCAAAGTATCCCAAACAATGCCCGGAATAAGAACCCTAGATTCGACACCAACGAAAGTCGTCTCGGGAATTGATACCCTGGATTCGACACCAACAAAAGTCGTCTCGGGAATTGATACCCTGGATTCGACACCAACAAAAATAATAAAAAGTAAAAGATTAATAAACTATAAAAGATAAAAAGATTAAACCAAACTTTGATTTTCGTAGAATCAAATGCTAAATCATCTTGCTTTTCTCATCCTAATTGAATGTCATGACAACCCCAAAAGGGTCGCCTCGCCACCCATAATCGAACCCTCCGCTCCTTCCTTTTTTTTCTTCACGACCATTAAGGAATAAAACTTTTTTTTTTTTTTTTTTTTTTTTTTCCAGAGATCTAATAGAATATTTGAGATAGAGATGGATAATTTTGACGGTGGTACAAAGTGGCGGCTCAACAGAGCTACCTAGGTCTCGAGGATCGCACCATTCAAACCATGTTAGATAATGATAAAACCCGTAGGTATAATATTATTATAGACCATTATTTATAATGGTGAAAACCCTAATACCCTAAACCCACAAACGGGCTTGGGCCTACTTATCATCTAATAGTTGCAACATCGAAATATACATTTTTAGACCTTGCTGTCCTGAAACAGAAAATATGTCAAAATGATTTTATGTTTTTCACAATAGGATAAAGAAGTAGAAACTAGACACCATAAGCTAAACGTGGTCGCTTGAACCACTAAAAACAGACTTATAACGAAAAAGATACGACATTTACAAGTTACGACGAAAACTAATACATTTTACAAAAAAATTGCACTATTAGCTAAAATATATTTTTATGAACTTTGACATAGTTTTCGAACCATTAGAAACGAGATAGGTAAAATTGGTAAAGTAAGAATAAACGAACGGGTCATGCCCGATTTTCGTTAGAGTATTGCCCTTATAATATTTCTTAAACTATTTTCTAAAATAACGATATAATGACTAAATTATGGACTTTTATACAAAATAAAATGAACATCTCTATTAACACGGCATAATGACGAAATTATTAACTAGACTTTTATAAATAACAAAATTGGAAATTATTTACAATTATGACAAAAGGGCGAAATTGCCAAAACCCGACTTAAAGACGAAACCCGACTAAAAGACGAAATACTTTATGAACTATAAAAGAGTATTATTTTAGGTTCTGAAAATAAAAATGAGACTATTTTTATTATGTGATTATTTAAACTAGTAAACACGGGAACATTTGATGAAGTGTAACACCCGAAAATGTGTCTTGGCGAAAAGGTAGTCGGGGACATTACTTATAGAAGAAAATTTATATTGAACGACCTCTAAATGAAACGTTTTAAAAAGTTACCATTCGATAGATAAAATCAAAGTTACAACAAAAGATCACAGGTGTTAAGTTACATAAACATTTGTAAAATATTATTAAATGGTAATATAATGTTTCAAAGTCTTCAAAATGTCATGCGACTCAAATGCTCCAAATGTAAGCTATCACCTTACGGACCTGAGAATACATGCTAAAAGTGTCAATATAAATTTGGTGAGTTCATAGGTTTATGTAAATAATAACGTAGAGTAAAAATAATGTGAATTCAAAAGTGAGCCTTGTGACCATCGTGTCACCCACAACATCATGAAAATAAAAGTTTGCCTTTAAGTAAATTAGTATAGTGGACCACAAGATTTTCGAGAGTGATTATTGTACGCATATAATGTCAGGAAAGTATTTAATGACCACCGTTTCACCCACAGTGTCAGAAAAAGTATTAGTGACCATTGTAACGAATACAATGTCAGCGAAAGTATTACAATTGCCCTAAGTCACATGACACCGAAGCTACGACAGTTAAGTATGCAAGTAAGTGAACATAGTATAAAGGGTCCGTAAGTGTATAACCTTCAACACTTAGATTCCAAAACATGGTATACCTTCGTTTGCCTATCCGGTCAACCCGAACGAGGGAGTCACCCCAATAGATCTATTTATAACACTCGCGCTTCCCTCAGGAACTAATGACTCATGATAGTGGGCATAGTGAGTTATTGATACTTAGGCTAATCTGTAATAATTTAAAGACTAAAATACACCGTTGGTCCCTAACTTGTCAATGCGCTGCGTTAGGACAAACTCGGCCTTTTCATCGCCGGTGTCCTGCTTTCAAGTTTCTTACTCATTCTTGGTCCTTTGAGCATATTGTCATAGTCAAGGACGCCGATGGCGTTAGATTTGTCTTTAGTCCAAGGGCACATTTGTCATTTTACCAATGTCCATTAATTACCGTGTCACCCACTTGTTTACCGAGGGCGCACAAGAAAACCTTGCTAATAAAAGGAAAGTTTATCATCACTCATCCTTTATCTTTCCTAACCACTAAAATCTTATCTTCTTAACCGACTCAGAAATCAAAATGGTGGTGTGTTCATGCAATGTAGTGGTCATCATTAGAACTGCTTTGGAACAACACGAACCTGTGCAGAGGTTCTATGTCTGCCCAAGACAGTTGGGACACTTAATTTTATTTCATTTTAATGTTGCCATGTAGTGGTTTACCTTAAAATGTATTGATTATAATAATATATATGTTTTATTATATTTTTGATTTTATACAAGTGGGTTTAGTTGGTGTTTATGCTGCAAACAGATGCTAACCTTTTAATTATCAATTATAGCCTACAACATGTCCGTTCATTGGGTGGTACGATCCACCCATGCAAAGGAGATCAAGGGAAGTTATCATCTACTTGCAGAGGACTATCTACAGGAACGAGGCGGAATTACAAGAATGCGAAGCCGCCCTCATTTCTGAGACTATGGAAGCGGTCAACGCTGGTGACCGTGCTGCTCACCATGCAGCCTTGGCTGATCTCCTTGTTGAGAAGGAGAAAGTTTGCCGTCTCAGGAACTCTTGTGTGTTGTCTTGGATGGTCATCTTCTTGGTTTTCTATGGTTCTTCTATAGGTTTAGATAGGTACTTGGTTTTGTGTTTTGAATCGGTGGTAGAAGGTCTAGTTGTGTTTAAGAAGTTTTAGTGTATGTTGACTAAGAATAGTCTTTTGGTGTATAATGTTTGGTCCTTATGCAAGGTAATATATTTCTTTTATGCTTTGGTCCTTATAATCGTCCGCCTTTACTAATAGGTCCTTTGCCCCAAAAATTTATATATCACTTGCCGCACAAATACTAGTAGAATGATCAAACTCATAACAGAGATACAAGTATCAAATATGGATGAATGATCTGAGATGGATGAACAGACACCACTTTTGAGTATCAACATAAACTTGATATGGTGTTGTTCATCCATCTTTGATCCTTCATTCTGCTTGTGATAATAGAATAACAAGAACTAAACTCAAAACACGATCCAAGTTGAATGTATCCAAGATTCATAGACATACTGAAGTCTCAAAGATGGATGTACAGCACCACTTTTAGTATCAACATAAACTTGATATGGTTTTGTTCATCCATCTTTGATCCTTCATTCCTATTTATGATAATAGAATAACAAGAACCAAACTCAAAACACGATCCAAGTTCAACAGATCCAAGAATCATAGATATGAAGTCTCAAAGATGGATGACCGACACCACTTTTGAGTATCAACATAAACTTGATATGGTGTTGTTCATCCATCTTTGATCCTTCATTCTGCTTTGTGATAATAGAATAACAAGATCCAACTCAAAACGCAGATCCAAGTTCAATGGATCCAAGATTCATAGACGATGAAGTCTCAAGGATGGGTGAACCAACACCATTTCTAAGTATCAACATAAACTTGATATGGTGTTTTCATCCATCTTGATCCTTCATTCTTGCTTGTGATAATAGAATAACAAGATCCAACTCAAAGTTGGGTGAATAAGAATGACTTTGAAAAAGTCAGCACATTATTATGCTATGTCCGAACTAGTAACAATACGTAGAAATACATGTTAAAGTGGCAAATCAATACAATAAAACACAATTTAACCCATAGACTAACATGACATGATTTCATACATAACGAAATGGATATATTTCAATGCATAAAACTTTGTAGTCTACAAAGTTCAAACATACATTGTTTAAACACATCAAATAATGTTTAGGGAATACATATTCGATGGAAAACATTGGCTTTCATATGCTTAACCAAAGATTTTTTGGGATGAAGAAAGCTTTCTCGCTATAATCTTGGTCTTAGTCCAAAATTGTTTTGAGACCCACCGTAGCAAGATCAACTTGACTTCAGATTGAGACCGACCACACTTGGTTGATCATTACCTTCAAAGTTGTGACACCGTAACCTTTGCCTTCTTCTTTGCTATAACTTTTGGCCGGATGAACCTATTTTTTAGATCATTGTGTACTTGCCTTGACTTCTGTTACACCTCCTTGCCCAAGACATGTTTTCTTGTTGTGTCCAAGATTGCCACAAATACCACAAACCACACTCTTACTAGACTGTGACAAGTTACTGGTTTTGTCACTATTATCATTTTCAGTAAAAGCCCTGATTCTTTTCTTTCGTGGCCTACCTAATGGTTTATGATGTTTAGGTGGAAGAATAGTTGTAGGCACTTGTGACTTATACCAATGCTCATAACCATTTATTGGCTGGATGTGGTGTTTGTAAGTTTCTTCCCAAGTCTTAAGCAAGTAACATAGATGAACCCATGATTCAACAGATCCTACTTGCATTCCATTAAACCTCATACACCGGTGGGTAGCAACAGCATGTTTACATGGCGTACATGTAAGCTCCCATCTTCTACATGTACAAGCCCTAGCTTCAACATTCACAAAACACTTATCTCCCCATCCACTGACCTCATACTTTTCTCCTTCAACCCGTAAAACGGTGTACTTATAAGCCTCTTTCTAGATTGCATCTAACATGAGTGTTGCCTTTGGTGTTAATGGTCTGGCACACTTGTGAATCACATTCACAATGTTCACTATTCTTTTCATACAGTATTCTCTAATGTATTCCAAATTAGTAATGATGGGTTGGTGCCTACCTCCCAATAGTTTCCCATTGAACACCTCACACATGTTATTAAGTAACACGTCAGAATGAGCCCTCCCTACAACATGTTTGGTTAGGTACCTAAAAAATGTTGTAGAACAAAAGATGTACAGATAGACATAGATTTGGTTAGGTGCCTGAAAAATGCGAGCTTGACCAATGGGTTGGTGGTATCTTACTTAACCAAGCATGGGCAGGTTCGCTAAACCTCTTGAATGCCAGCATGGTTGCCTCAAATTGTTGGACGGTTGTTGTTGCTGCACATCTCTACAAATGTTCCTTGTATGCTTTAGCATTCCATTGCAATTTCATATTATCATGGATGTGCTTCAAACAATATCTGTGTTCAGCACTAGGGAATACTTCTGCTAATGCTGGAATGATACCCTACACAAATAAACATCAATTCATTACTAATAAAACTTGCATTTATCGAAAATACAAGTGAATCTAATCAACTAAATGGTAACATCACCTTTTTCTTGTCGCTGATAAAAGTGTAGTTTGAGTTTGGTTGCAAGTCAAGATCATCTCTTAGACATTCAAGAAACCAAATCCATGAGTCTTTGCTTTCACCGCAGAACCGCAGAGGCTAAAGGGTATATTCCATTGTTGTTTGTCTATACCGACTGTAAGAAGTCGCCGGAAAAGGACCCTCATAAAAGCACCATCTAACCCCAATCCTCTTTGACAAGCTTTATATCCTTCCTTTAAAGCACCTAAGCATACATACATTCTCTTGAAAACTCGGTTGGACTTGTTGCATCTGTTGCAGCTTTGTACACTTATCCTAATCTGTTGTATCCGGGTTTGTTTTCTCGCAACTCTTCAACATAGTCTCTTAAAGGGTGTATTGTTGCTTATGATCACCTCTAATCTCATTTTCTCGCTTTGTTTTTGCACTTAATGCCTTTTGCATAGACACCGAACTTCAAAATGTTTATCGAAATGATCTTGAATAAATTTTGATTGGAATATCTGGATTGACTTGAACTTGGTCAACTATTTGCTTCGAAGAAACTTGTAG
This sequence comes from Chrysanthemum lavandulifolium, assembly GCA_022545495.1. NCBI lineage: Eukaryota > Viridiplantae > Streptophyta > Magnoliopsida > Asterales > Asteraceae > Chrysanthemum > Chrysanthemum lavandulifolium. Next base: position 305,356,646 of record CM040239.1, on the reverse strand, counting down.
TCACAACCTTTAATCTCTTGATTGCAAATATTTGTGTTCATCCCTGAAAGTTCGAACAATCCATACATCTTTAGTCAGATTTTGGTCGATACAACAACCATGGGCAATCTGTTGCTTGCTATTGGATCGATATACTCTGACCAAACTAACTATGTAGCTTGTAAGGGCTTAACAACCGTGGATAAATCCTAAGTTGCTCACAATGAAACACTGATATTACTTTACTAAGTATGCGGAAACTACTTCAATAAAGCTAAGAAGAATAACTTTAAACTTCAACGATTTTATTAATACTTTGAACCTGCTTGATACACAGATTCACTAACAACCCTAATAACTCTAATATCGAACTTGGAAAACTCTAATATTCTCTAATATTGCGTATGCATTCGTATCTCTAATGCCAATCTAAGGGTCCTTTTATAGGCATAAGGATTACCCTAGTCGGTTTACAATAATAATCCTTGTACGACAAGTAATACTAATCCTAAACTAAGAATATTCTAGAATTACAAAGCTTTCCATAAACGATATAGCAGTTCTTTAGCTTTGCAGTACTTTGACACAAACAAGATTTGACTTTCTTCATAAGCAAGATTTTGACTTTCTTCAAGACTTTGACTTTCTTCAAGATTTGTCTTTTATATCCCAACAATCCTCCCCTAACTTGAATTCTACTTGCTTGATTTCAAGTTTCCTTTTGTATCTTGAACTTTAACATCTTTGTCTTCAAGGAAAAATTGTGTCTTTATCTTCAAATTTGTCTTGTACTCTCTGTGCTTGTATCAAAGTAATCTTTATCAGCAATTCTTTTCAGCATCAATTATCAGCAACCTTCATCTTTTCAACAACTCAATAACATATGGCAAATTGTACATCAGGTCATAAAGTTTCAGTCTATTCTCATCACTTCCAGGTGTGTTAACACTTGTAAGAGGTGAATCATTGAAATTTTAATGGATTTTGATGTCTCTTTACCAAAGCCATTAACTCTGGAGTAGCCAAATGTTTAGGTATGTTAAACCATGGTACATTGATAACCATATGATTTTTAGCAAATCATCAGCTATCAACGGATTTGTTTTGTCTTTACCAAAAGCCGTACCCTTTTGGACTAGTTAGTTCTTGCAACCATGGTGAACTAATTACCATATAAATGGTTTTTCCACAGCCTTTACCACAAGCCATTTTCTTGTGGGCTAGTCAACTCTTTACTTTTGCAGATATGGTGAGTTGATTACCATACAACTTATTAGCAAGTTGTCAACTATAAACGGATTTGAGATATCTTTACCAGAGCCGTTTGCTCATGGATTAGCCAATCCTTTTGTTAGACATGGTGGACTGATAACCTTTTAACCATCTCAAAAACCATTTGTTGCTGTTAATTTGTGCTTCAAAACATTTTGCACTTTACAAAAATTGCTTATTTTTATTAAAAGAACTTTTACTGGTTTTGTGCTGCAAGCAGTACTTTGAGAAAGTATTGTTTGTTCAGCAGTACTTTGAATAAAGTACTTGATTTTTCAAAAGATTTATTCAATAAAGAATCATACCAATATTTATGCATCATCCTTAGCCATAGTTGTCCATTTGATGAACAACTCAATCAATATGAGTGTTGTTTCATTCTCTTGCTCTACCTCCATTCCATGTTCTAGCATTCTAACCATGAGATCCCTTGTAAGTGGATACCTTCTTTCTGCTAGCATATGAATCATAGTCCCATCTTCTAACTCTAAAACATGCACTCCAGATTCTTCAAAGAATCTCTAGCTATTAATCTCCCAAACCTCTTGGTTATTCCATATTGCATCAGTGCTTGTTTCCTTTGTCTCCCAGATGGTTATGAGATCTCTCAGCAAGACTAAACCAACTCCAGTTGAAGGAATATGCTCAAAATAATCTTGCACAAGTTGATACAGGTGAAACAGATCTTCTCTATCTATTATGTGCAGTATATCCCATAGCAGATTAAATATTCTAAAGCTTTCATCTTCTCTATGGAACATAAGGTAGTCTCCATCTTTTGATTCTACAACTTCAAATGTACAGATCTTTGACTTCTTTACTGCAACATCTTTTGTCTTAGGATACTCAAAATCTACAACTCTAAGATAATTCCTCTGCTCATCAACTGTATATGTCCTTAATTGTATCTTCTTTTATGGTTGTTCATCTTCAGTTGTTCTTTTTCTTTTTAAACTTCTCTTTTTAGCATCCTCATTCTGCTTATCATCATCAAAAGGAATAATACCAGCTACTTCCTTTTGATAAGCTTCTCTAACATGATCATACAAGTCTTTCATCTCTATATACTTCAATTTATGCAGACCTGTATATCCTCTACCCTTCAGGTAAGCCATCATAGCATTCCTTTCCTTAGCAATACTAGGTATTCTTTGTTGTATAACGACTGACTTTACTGGTATAGCAACTTCAGTATCTAATTCTGCTTGAAACTTTCTGGCAGCTTCTTCATTTTTAGCCACTTCAATAGCCCTTAATTCTGCCAAAGTAAGCTTCTTCTTCTTCTTTGTTTCAACCAAATTACCTTTTCCTTTATCCTTTGGATCTAAAGCAGGTTGAGCAGGTTGATGTTGTTCTTCAACTCCAGGAATACTAACTCCTCTTAGTCTTGACAAGTTTTGCAATATCTCAGCAATAGTCTCATCATCACTAGCAGTATGCTCCTTTTGCTGAATAGGACTAGAAGGACCAGCTTCTTCTTCATTTAAGATAGTTGAAGGCCCAGCTTCCTCATCAAAATTTAAAGCTCTTGGTGTAATGAGCTCTTGCCTATAAGTTCCTTGCAGAGCAAGACTTGATCAAGCAGATCGGTACATCAAGATCTTGATCATCAAGATTTTGTACACCAAGACTTTAGGATCGATGCTTTGAGGCTCGCTTGCTCGGCTTTAGCTTCTTTTTGTGAAAAGTGTCAGCCTCTTCATAAGCTTGAGCATCTTCATTCAAATTTTCTTGCTCCAAAATCCTCCCCAATTGGAATGAAGACTGCTTGTGAATCTTCTTGCCTTTAGAAGTTTCTTAAACTTCTTTCCTTTCTTCTTCTGTGACTTTACCCACAACCTGTGATGTTGAACTAAAGGCCATACAAAGTTCTTCAATCTTCGAAATTTGTTGTTCAACTTCAGAAGTTGTGCAGCCTGAGCTTCATAATCTTTCTTTAATCTCAAAAGCTCCCATGTCAATGCATAATTATCCAGAACTTGACCCTCAGTAGCCATATCTCCCTCATCTTCTCCAGATGTTTAAGACCCATCTGTGGAAGTATAATCATAGGGAGAGGATGGTGGGTTTACCTCTGGTTCTGGATCACCATGAGCAGTATCTTGCAAAGATGGTTGAGAGGCAGTACCTTCTTGTGAAGCAGCACGTTGAGGAGGAGAAGCAGTACCTTCTCTTGGTTCTGAATGTGCATGTTCTTCACTATCAGCAGCCTCATCTCTAACTGCTTGTACAACTTCCATCATATGAGCAGTCAAAGGTGTATCCCTCCCAGAAAATTTATCACTCTTCCTAGCCATGAAGGTGAACACCTTTGGTGGTTGTACAACAACAGGTAACAAGCTTGAAGGTTTTGGTACATCCTTAAGCTGGTTGTTCAAGAAGACTTGAACAAATCTTGGGTACATTAACCAAGGTGACCCATTGGAGATATGAGATAGCATACCATCTAAAATCATTCTGGAAAGGTTAAATATGTGATTGGTAGCTAATCCCACTAAAGCAGATGCGATATTGGATCCAAATTGTTCCCATGAAGTACTCTTGGAACTTAAGCAATGCAGCAATACATGAACAAGGTACTTCCATTGAGGACTGAATAAGGGTTTCTTAAAAGTTGTTTCAGTGGGAGACCCTTCATAACCAATATCCCTTAATGTATCCTAAAGAATTTGTTTGTCAAAACGAATGGCCCCTTCTTCATCATCAAACAATAAGTCTTCTCTAATCGAGGCTTCACTAACTCTAACTATCTTCCCAGCAACCTTAGCCTGAATGTATGATTCATCATCTTCCATATGAGATCTAGCAGTTGCCCAGAATTGTTGAATCTATGGCTCAATGATGTCTGGTTCAACCAAAAGAGCATAATTGATTGATGACCCGGTGAGGAAATCAATTATGTCATGAAACGCAACATTAGATGGTGTTTTATCTAGGTTGGCGACCATGTTATGCTTACTAAATGTGTTACGATTTGCCATTGAATGTTGTGATAAGAGAGAATGGTGCGATGAACAGTGAATGTTAATGAGAGAAGAGAGATATGGATGGATAAGTATAAAGTGAGAGGGAAAATCGGAGGGTAGTTATTTATAGGTAAGATTTGAAAAATCACAGCCCAATTAATAAAGTTACCGTTGTTTGAATTTTACCCCATCTTTGACCGTTGGAACAAGACGTTGACAAGACTAGCGTGCTTTCCACATAAGCAAGACTTTCCAAAACAAGATTTCAGAGCAAAGATTTCATATAAACATTAAGCAAGACTTTTCCATCCTCTTCACAATGGCAAAACATCAAAAGACATTGTTTAGCCTCCCCTTAAACAATGCATGAGATTAACTAACTAACTAATAAGTCCTCCCCTTAGTTGTAGCTTAATAATTAATCATACCAATACTCACCATTAAATGATTGAATCTTGAAACATCAAATCCCTTTGTGAGTAGATCAGCTACATTATCATCTGTGTAGACCTTGACGACATTAATGAGCCTATGCTAATAACAATCTCGAATAAAGTGATGCCTAATCTGAATATGCTTGGTCTTGGAATGATAAATAGGATTCTTCACAATGCAAATTGTACTCTCATTGTCAATGTTAATAGGAGTATTCTTGAAATTGAACCCATAATCCAAGAGTTGATTCTCGCATCCACAAGACTTGTCCACAATACTTGCAGAAGAACATATTCTCGCTTCAGAGATGATGTTGTCAGCAATGGTTTGTTTCTTACATTGCCATGAAACTAATCTTCTTCTAAGATATTGGCATCCTCCAGTGGTTGATCTTCTATCATAATTATCACCTGCATAATCACTATCTGAAAAAGCTTCCAAGTGAAAAGGTGAATCCTTTGGATACCACAACCCTAACTTAGGTTGTTGCTTCAAATAACTAAAAATCCTTTTGACTGCATTCATATGAGAGACCTTAGGTGAGACTTGATATCTTACACATAAACATACAGCAAACATGATATCAGGTCTAGATGCAGTTAAGTACATAAGACAACCAATCATTGATCTATAAAGCTTGACTTCCACAGCTTGTCCATCTTCATCCTTTCCCAATGAGTTGATAGCTTTAATGGGTGTGGTGACTGGCCTGATAGCATCAAAGTTAAACTTCTTAAGAATATCAGTGACATACTTATCTTGACTAATGAAGAGTCCAGCCTTTGATTGTTTAACTTGAAGCCCCAAAAAGAAAGTTAATTCACCCACGGAACTCATCTGAAATTCTTGTTGCATGAGCTTCTCAAACTCTTTTACAATAGACTGTTTTGTACCAAAGATAATATCATCTACATAGACTTGAACAAGCATGATATCCTTCTTGTCTCTCTTGATAAACAAAGTCTTATCAATTGCTCCTCTCCTTTAACTATGTTTCAATAAGAAAGTGGAGAGTCTTTCATACCAAGCTCTAGGTGCTTGATGAAGACCATACAGAGCCTTAACAACTTTGTAGACTTTGTTTGGATGTGCAGGATCCTCAAAACCAGGAGGTTGTTTGACATACACTTCCTCTGTGATCTTGCCATAAAGAAAGGCACTCTTGACATCCATTTGATAAACTGGAAAGCCCATATAAGATGCAAAAGCAAGGAATAATCTAATAGCTTCAATCCTTGCTACAGGGGCAAACACTTCATCATAGTCCACTCCTTCTTCCTGTCTATATCCTTGTGCAACCAGTCTTGCTTTGTTCTTGATGGCATTACCTCTTTCATCTCTCTTAACTCTGAAAACCCATCTTGTACCAATGACTTTCTTTCCATCTGGTAAATCACATAATACCCAAACGTCTTGAAGTTTGAATTGAAGAAGTTCTTCTTGCATGGCTTCAACCCAACTTTCTTTAGTTAATGCTTGAGCTACTGTCTTGGGTTCTTCTTGAGAGATAAAGCAAGTAAACAAGCATGTTTGTTGATCTTTATGATTCAGCCTGTTTTGTTTATACACAAAGCTAAGCAAAGCATTATGTGGCTTAGAGAAACTTTTAGATTTTGCTCTTGTGAGCATTCCAGAAGTAGAAGGTCCAATGATTTGGGTAGCAAGATGATCTTTATGAATTCTTAAGATAGGAGTCTGTGGAACTTCAAAATCATCATCCAAATTTGTGAAATCAGCTCCTTCATTGGAATTTGAGAAAATACCTTCATTTTTAAACTCATCATCGATCTTCTAAAGGTGCATGTTTGGATCATTCAAATCATCGGCATCATTAATTATGCAAAGATTTTGATCCAAAGTACTATGATCTGAAGTACTGTGGTCTAAAGTACTGTGAGGATAATCTGTAGACTTACCCTTTTTCTTTGCTTCTTCATAAGCTATTCTTTGTTCATCATCATAAGATTGTGCTATTGTTTCTTGAAAAAGCATCCTATTAAGCTCATCTTCAATAGCTTGATCTTCAGCCGACAAAGTGGATTTTGGTTGACCAGTACTTTTCTCCTTTTCAATAGTAATAGGTTCTTCATCAGGAACAACATCAGGTCTAAGACTAACTCCATGAACAATGTACTGTAAATCTTCTTCCTTGTGAACAACTTGATTTTCGTCTCTGACAGGTACATAGTTCATAGAAGGAGTTAAAACATCAAGATTAAACATCCAATCTGGACCTTTACCTTTTTGATTTTCTTGATCTTCTAAAAATTCAACATGAAGACAATCTTGAACCTTTTTGGTAACCTTGTTGTACACTCTAAAGCCTTTGCTATTGGTACAATAGCCTAATAAGTATCCTTCATCTGACTTACCATCAAATTTGCCCAGAGTATCAATGGTATTAAGAATAGTCAGAGGACATCCAAAAGGTTTCATAAAATGAATGTTAGGTTTGTTTCCCATAAGCAACTCATAAGGTGTCTTCATCTAGGGTTAGTGATCGATACTCTATTCAACACATAACAAGCAAGACTTCATCGCTTGTTTTCAAAATTGAATAGGTAATTGGGAATCTGTAAGCATTGTTCTAGCAATTTCTATCAATGTTTTGTTCTTCCTTTCTGCAACACCATTTTGTTGTGGAGTTCTGGCAATACTAAACTCCCTCTTAATCCCTTTCTTGGCGCAAAATTCATCCATAAGCTTGTTCTTGAATTCAGTCCCATTGTCACATCTAATACCTCTTACTTTGAGTCTTAGTTGATTTTCAAGGGCTATTATAAGATCATGAATAGCATCAAAGGTATCATCTTTAAATCCCAAGAGAAAGACCCAACTAAATCTACTACAATCATCTGTTACAACTAAGCAGTACTTCTTCTTGTTTAAGCTTGCAACAGAAACAGGTCCAAACAGCTCCAAAGGTTCTCTAATAGTTCTTTCCTCAATCTTCTTGCATGAAGCTTTGTGTTGTTTACCCTTCTTGCATGCCAAACATGAGTGAGCATTCTTGTATGTTTTGGAAGGTAAACCTCTAACTAAATATCCTTTAACCAGCTTGTTGATATTCTTGAAATTCACATGTCCTAATCTTCTATGCCATAGATGTGCCTCTTCAAGAGTTGCTTTTGCTACTAAACATGTTGCTCTTGCAGAAGAGTTAAGACTCTTCATATCTAGACTGTACACATCATTGGTTCTTGGTACTCTTAGTGTTACCAAGCTATCATCAACAAGCTTGAACTCAGGGGTAAGAATAAGACATTCTGTGTCAGTGAATAACACAGGGTACTTCTTGTCACAGATCTGAGATACTGACAAAAGATTGAACTTGAGCTCCTTCACATAACGAACATTCTAAAAATCTATACACCCTGCCTTGATTGTTCCTTTCCCAGTAATTCTTCCTCCATTAGGATCATTCCTAAATGCAAGTCTTCCTCCAAAATATGACTTAAAGTCTGACAGAATCTCCTTGTCTCCTGTCATGCTTCCAGAGCAACCACTATCAACAATTAAATGATCTTTAAGCTCCTCTTCTGGGTTGCCCTGCACAAAGATGAAAAAGTTAGTGACTTTTAGGAACCCAAGCCATTACTGACTTGTGTTCCCCTTGTGGAGTAGCATACTCAAATTCTTTGAGTATGTAATCTTCACAGTTTTTGAAAGCAGAATCAAGTATTATTTTTTGTTTCAAAACGTGTGTTGGTTTTTCAACAAAACTTTCTTGTTCAACAGAATTCTCCTATTCTTTTTCAACAAAATTCTCTTTTTCACCCTTACTTGTTGAAAGTACTGTTTGTACCCATCGGTACTTTCTTTCTCAACCCATTTGGTTTTAACCTTCTGTGATGATTTCTTTGATCTGTACTCTATTTGAGGTGTAATGCCTTCTAGGTTGATAGTAATTGGATCTCCTAGAGCTTCCTTTTGAAAAAGTGCTAGCAGTACCTTGATTGGGTGAAAACCTAACAATACTTTGAGAAGGTACTGCTTGAGAAACTTTTGACTTACCAGTACCTTGAAAAGTGCTTGAGGGTACTGGTGGTTTTGAAAAAGGTCTTTTCTGGTGAGGGTACCTATAGTCTTTTGATAAATTGTTATGATTAACCCTATGTGAGTGATTCCAAACTGGTTTATTCTCCCTTGGCTTATGGTTGGTAGTTTTAGTCTTTGGGTATTTGCTTAAGTATTCTGAATGAAAGTCACAGTCTTTAATCAGATGATCAGGACTATAACAAACAAAACATAATTTTTGACCAGTAATCCCAAAATTTCTTCCTTTAGTTCTATGACCAAAACTATTCTTACCTTTTGGTGAATGATAAAAACTAGCTCGACCAAAATTATCCCAAAAAGATTTAGCAGTATTTTGAAAAGTTTTTCTTGAAGGTACTGCTGAATGTTTAGAAGTACTTTGAGATGAAGGTACTGCTTGTTTTGAAACAACTTTAGGAAAACATGTATCATTCTTAACACACTCTGAACACTTATTATTATCATCCTTAGGTTTCTCAACTGTTTCTACATTGGTTTGACCAGTAAGCTTTTTCCTAAACTCTAAGTTATCTACTCCAAAGCAAGAAACATCTGTCCTAGGTGGTTGAAAACTACCAGTGGGATGAGGGACTGCATGATAACCTTTATCTTTCTTAAATTCAGGAGGTGTTTGACTAATTGATTCCTCATTACTAGATGTGTTTTCTTCTGAGCCTATGAGTTCATCATCACTAGTTGTTATCTCCTCTAAATCAACTTGTTCCTTATCACTAGTTGGGTTCTCTTCTGTACTACTAAAGTCCATACCAAAACCTAGTCTAGTTATAATGTGTGCTCTCCTTTGTTTTTCAACATAACTAACATGTGAAAGACCAGATTCTTTCCAAGCAGTAAACTTTTCTAACAATTCATCTATTTCTTTAGTCATCTTTTCAAGTTCAGAGACCTTACATCCTAACTTCCATTCACTTAATTTCAATTGATAATCTTGTTGCTCATATTTTTCTGCCCAAGCCATTTCATTATTTTCATGAGTTATTATTTTGGCTTCCATTGACTCTAAAGTTATTTGATAACCAGCTACCTCAGACCTAGCCCTTCTATAATTATCTCTTTCAGTTACATAATCTTTAAGCACTTTTTGATAAAGATCATTACATTTAGAACATACCTCGTAGATAGTGGATGAACTTGGTGAAGTAGCTACCATAGCAAGCGTAATGTTCTTCTTCACTTTCCATGCTCCAATCATAGCTTCCAAGACCATCTTTTGATTCTAAAGCAAAGAACTCGGTTCCTCATCAAAAGATGTGCTCCAATCAAACTCTTCCACAAAGAACTATATAATAGGTTACGGTTCATCATCAAATTCAAGACTCAACCAACTTCGATATATTCTCTTGAGCAACCAAAGCCATTGGTTTTGATTCAGTAATAGGAATTTCCCTTATTTCAAGTTTGGGTTTCTCAATCATCCTATTTGCCTGATATTTAGCAAACTTGCATTCCCTTGCAAAGTGTCCAGTCTTTTGACAATTAAAGCATTCAATCTTGGACTTGTCAAATGTTATACCCTGTTTAGGCTTGTAGTCAATTCCTCTTCCTGTTTTCTTCATAAACTTCTTGATCCTTGCAGTGATCATGGCAAATTGCCATCTTATGTCAATTTCTTCTAGAGCATCCTCTTCAATTTGTGACAAATCTTCTTCATAAGTAACAGGTAGAGTGGCTTGTTGAGCAAAGAAGGAACATACAACTTCATCAGAGTTGATGTTGTTTGTTGGAGATGAGATGGGGGTTGTCATGGTAGTGTAAATATGCTGTTTATCACTAACAAGATCGATTGTTGCAGTAACCGCCAAGTTTTCTCACGAGCGAGCCACTTGTGAATGGCTAGTCAGAAGAAACTTAAAACAACTCACACACCAACTCAATGAAGATCGAGAGTATAGTGTTTCCCAGTCGTTAAGTCCCAACGAAATGTGCGAGAATAGTCGACGTGTAGTGATCGAGAGATTTGAACGGAAAGGAGATTTGAAGATGATTATAATCAAGGAAAAGCCCATAAACCATGGGGCTTAAATGCAAATTAAAGAAAGTTAAAAGACAAAATCTATTAAATAAACGCTATCACTATATTTAAAATGATGAACGCTTAAAACTTAAAACTAAAGACTTACGCTTAAATAAAAATTACGTAAACGCACAAAATAAAAAGTGAAATCTAAGAAATAAAAGTCCTAAAAATATGAAAATACATTTTACAATCCTAATGATAAAATAAAATTTATAGAAAAGAAAATTATTTTATAACTATTTATGTAATTATTATTAAATAAAACTATTTTTAACTATTTAATAATTACCTAAAATACAAGAAATTAGGAAATAAAGCTAGAAAATAAAATTAAGACTTAGAAAAGTCTAAAATATCAAAGTAGACTTTTCAAAACTATTTTTGTATTTTTATGATTATTTTTCTATTTTCTATGAATTTTAAACTATTTAAAACTAATTAAATTATTTAAAATACAAATTTAACTAAGAAAATCTAGAAAAATACTTTTTCTCTTTTATATTTATCTTAACTTAAGAAAATTGAAAATTATTTTTGAAGCTTTTTCTAATTTTTGTATTAAAAGCTATTTAAAAATACTTAAAACTAAATAAAATGCGAAAAATACCAAACAAGCTAGGAAAATATGAAAATTCAGGAAATGCTTAAAATAATATAAAGAAGCTAAGAAAATGGAAAATCATGGGCTTGTTTGGAGGATTTTGAATCGATGCAAAGGCTTATTGAAATAAGCCTTTGAATAAGCAAATGGAATCCAAAAGGTACCAAACTGATAATGAGGCTACAATAAGCTAAAGGAACTAGAATGGAACAAGTTTCAACAAGCTAACACCACAGAACATCAAGCTAGATCATATTTGATGAAATGAGATTAAAGCTAAAGTCAGTTCTGAGGGGGCTACTTTCAGCCTATTAAAAAGCTACTGAATAAGCTAGAAACTAAAAAGAAATTATTGGAACCTCAAGAAAACCTGGCTAAGAGTATGCAGACCAAATCTCAGCCTTTGAGAAGCTAAACTAAGCTTTGTACAAGCTCTGCAAACTCGTGATAAAACTGTCAGGTGCCATCGCTCTCGCATGTGGTACTGGACTATTTTGACAAGCTCTTCAAGAGCTTAAAGAAAATTCAATAAATTATGCTAAATGGACATAAGAGATTAGACCAGAGAGCTTTTAGAACTATAATTTCCATTGATATTGACTCAGAAATGAGCTCACTAAAAATCTCTCTATCTTGGCCAAAACTGAATATTTCAATGTTTTGACTTTTGAGCAAAACTAAATTGTTGACTATTCTAAATTTTGATCTAGATTTAAGGACTGATGATGATATTTTAAGATGAATTACACCTAATGCAAACTTTATCTATGATATTTGAACATAAAATAAGACTTTTGCTTTTATAGAAACTCAACAGTAAGCTGTTGAAATAGGTTTTATGGAATGTTGACTTGTGAGCTTTGCAAACTTAAGTTAAGACAGATATGAGCACTTATGAGCTAACCAATCTTGAACCAACAAACCTAAACCACTGGACTAACCTTAAAGACAGTTTTAGAAGCAATTCCAAACACCCTTTTTAATACTGATATTCAACTTAAACTGAGCTAACTTCTAAACTAGCTTAAGCAGACCATCAAACTGAGCTTACATGACTTAATTGCAACTATATAAACACATTAAAACCAATTGTGACCACAGATGCAAGGATAAGCATAAAATGTAAATAGACTTGAAATATTGAAAAGGAGAAACTCACTCTCATGAGTTCTAGCCGATATTGCGCACCAAAACAAACCCAATCTATGCTAATCTATTATACTCCAACCCAAATAAAACTCAGGCAACCATTATCGCCCATTACACTTTGAGCTCCTTTTGACTTTTGTTGACTTTTTCACAAAATTACTTGAAAATAAATCACAAGCTTATCAAAAGCTATATAAAGCTTAAGCAAGCTTGTTTAAGCTTACAAGGAAGCTAATGGAAGCTTGTTTAACAGAAATTAAAAATGGAAATCTCAACAGTGACTTGGAAAATTGGAATATAATTGAAACCTTGAATTAAGCTTGCAAAACAGATTATAATGATGAAATATCTTAATTTGAGTACAAAGGAACAGAAATTTAAAGCTTTTACACTAAACTAAGTCATTAAAATTTAAAACGACATACATTGAAAAATTAAAAACTAACTAACTAATTCTTCTCAGCTCCTCCTCTCTCTTTTATGGATTTGAAAGCTTCCACGTGTCCTTTAGAGCAGATCCCACCTCTCATTTTGGCCAATGAGAGAGCTTTGAGTGTTTTACTGCTTTAACAATTTTGCGGGAAGTGTAAATTTCAACCCTGGGGTTGAAAACAAAAAGTAGGGGGGTTGTGATGATGAGGAGTGGAGGAAAAGGTGATGTGATATTAAGAGCGGAGGTTGCAGAGCTTGGTGGGGAAAGGAAGCATGAGATGGAAGAAGGTGAACAGTGTAGGGCGGGTATTTAACTGTTTTTGACTTGGTTTGACCAAAGGGTCAAAATGGGAGGGTCAAGGGCTTTTTGACAGGGGCTCACAAAGGGATAATGGCAGGGGTCTATTTGGGTATTGACAAGGTCAAATGGTTAAAAAGGTTTAATATCTATAAGGACCTAATGTGTAAATCCTGAAATTCAAGGGACCATTTCTGCCATTTCATCAAAGTTACCATAAGGACTGAAATTGACAACCTTCAATAGTGCAAGGACTAGACTTGACATTTTCACATTTTCAAAGGACTATTTTTGCCAAATTCCAAAGTCCAGGGACTAAAGTTGTAATTTTGTAAATTTGAATCTCAAGGACCAATTTTGACAACTTTTGAATCCCTAAGGACTTAAAATGATATTTTTCTTTATTTGGTTTTACCAGGACTGTTTTGACAACTTTTCAAACTCGGGGACTAAACCGCCAATTATGCAAACTTGATACGTTTTTCACCGATTTTGATATTTTGCATTTAAAACACATAAAACACTTATTTGTGATATTTTTATCATTTTGATACATTTCGAGTGTTTTCGGATGTTTTGCAGCTTAAATGGTACAAAAATGATGAGTATTTAGACACTCATCAATCCCCACACTAAGATATTGCTAGTCCCTAGCAATGTTTTGAGAAAAATTAATGGATTTTATCTCTTTACCAAAAGCCATTACTCGAGTAGCCAAATGTTTCGGCTCAAGTAAGAACCATGGTACACCGATAACCATGTGATTTTGAGCAAACCACCGACTTTCAACGGATTTGATTTGTCTTTACCGTGTCGCACTTTCCGGACTAGCCAACTCTTAGATAACTTATCAATATTATCTTTGGTGAGTCGATTACCAATTATGGTTTTTCCATCGCTTTTACCACAAGCCATAAACTTGCGGGCTAGCCAACTCTTCACTTTTAAGGATATGGTGAATAATACCATACAATTTTGGGCAAATTGCAAGCCGTCAACGGATTTGAGATATCTTTACCAAGAGCCGCTTGCTCTGGATTAGCCAATCCTTATGTGGGTTAGACATGGTGGACTGATTACCATTTGTTGTGTTTAGTACATAGTACTTCCACTAAAAAATTTTAAAATTTGGCCATTTTGGGGAAAAGGGACTAAAAGGTACATTTATGATCAAAATTCGCGAAATTTCCACACTTAGAAATGAATATTGTCCTCAATATTCAAAGTACCGTGTTATGCCGAACTTAGAACGAAAAGATAATAAACCTAGCTAAGTGTAGAAACACAACAATTATTCTCTTTTCAATATTTACAATTTTCATTCATTTTTAGATCTATATACAACATGGGGCATCTCCACACTAGGTGGTACACACGGGTGAAAACCCATGTTAAGCTATTGCTTTTTGATTACCGAGTCGCTAGCTTGACTCGACCCAATTAATTTGTTCATGGGGAAGTAAGTGGATTTAGACAATCTCCATCGGACTTTCATTCAAGATGTTCGATAAACATTGAAGTACGTGAAAGTTCCACACCGATGAGATATGAGATGCATGCATCTTACCACAAATGATAAATGAAAATGCCTGGTCAAAGATAATATCTTCATTCCCAAGGAGTGAAGAACAGAGAAGCCACGGAATAGTGAAGAAGAGAAAGAAAGTCATGATAATGATCTTGACTAACTCATCATCATCGGAAGGGAATTCATGATAGCATGAATTTCATCTTTAAGCTCAATTGGTCTAGACATATCCGGTGTGTCTAGATCAAAGTAGAAGTTATCATACTCGTGGAGATATGATAATGGTGAGTTCATCGAGAACTCCATGAAGGTGAATGAATCATATTCTTAATTGATATGAGTGGGTTCACCGTGAACTCCTCCAATGTACATGATTCATAATCGGGAGAGAATTATGAGAATGAAAAGTGAATCGCCACTAATCTTCTCTCCCATATTATCAACACAAGAGGCTTTCATTTCGGATTAGAATCATCGGAAAGAATGTCACTACCCTTAATGGGGTAGGAGATGAAATAGGTTTCTCTTTGAAAGCCTCGATTTTAGAAATGAGAAGACCGACCTTCAATAATGTTGCTCGAAGAGCTTCATCTTTGATTTCATTGTCAGAACTTCATCATTCTCTTCTTCTAAGCTAACAAGCTCGGAAGGTAAATCTTCCACATAAACGATGTCTCCACAAGATAACGAATCATTATCATTAGAATCGGAGAACATCTCAATATGATCATTTTGGAAGACAAGAGAGGAGGATATCACACACATGATCAAGAGTTCCTCGTGACTCTCTTGGGATTGGGACAAGGTTCTCAACACTAGACTTTATGAACTCGTCCGATTCCTTCTCGTGAACAAGTGTCAAGATGCTCGCCCCCATGTTCGTAGAGTGAGTGGGAGCTTGGTGTGATAGCGCTTGTTTGAGATGGAATCTCAACCGGGATATCATCCGATGAGGGAGTTGAGAATGACTAGCATACATATGTTTTATACTTTCCATTTGTTCTTCCGCTAGTAATTCCATCATAGTCTTTCTCCCCGATTTTCATGGAAGGAATTTCAACCGATGAACTTGATGAATCATATAAAGTTGACTAATATCAAGGATAACTTCATCATCATCGCCATCGTGAATGAAACGGAATCGAGAGCTAGATTTGGTCGCTTTTTCTTTTGCAATTGATTCCTTAATGATTTTTCAAAGGCAATCGGGAATCTAGTTTAGCGATCTGCTCTTCGCCTAACAAAACTTCCATGGATTTTTCATTTGGATTATTTTGGGATGTTTACATTCCTTCAAATCTTTCACTAAATCCAAAAGATCAAGTAGAAGATTTTGAGGAAGTGGCTCAGTGAGGTGGTGCTGATTCACTTGGTAACGTGGAGGTTGGTCATGATACAAAGAGTCGAATTGTTATAAGGAAATGGACCCTTGTTTGACAATCGAGCTAGAGTGAGGACCTCCATAATACTCACAACAAGAAACTGATGCGGCCGAGTCATATGTGTTGTAGTCATAATTGTCATCGAACCCGCTCATAGACAAGCGTGTTTCGATTGACAATCGAATCGTAGTGTGAACCACCACAGATTTCACAACAAAAATCTACTGAGTCTCACAAAGTGGTAGCCGATGGAATGAATCGGTTGTGTTATGGTAGGAATAGGGATCCTCGTTATAGATGATCCCGCTTCCGATTCCACCATGCTACAACCGGGGCAATTGCCACCATTATAAGGACCACCACACCATTGACAACCAAGAGGTGAGGATAAGACATAGAAAGAATCAAAGGTTTACAGAGGGTAAGAAATGAAGAATCAAAAGGGTAAGAGGGTAAAGAGGAATATTTTGGTATTTTGAAAACATGATGCAAAACAAAGAATGAAAATCTTTTGGGTTTTTGATTTTATAGATGGTATAAACAAGGAGTGATGTCAAATCACTAATCGCTAAACGTAAGACTATTAGCATCTGCTCCCGCAAGCGCCAAAATTTGATTGTTGCAGAACTGGCAAGTTTTCTCACGCGAGCGAGCCACTCATGAATGGCTAGTCAGAAGAAACTTAAAACAACTCACACACCAACTCAATGAAGATCGAGAGTATAGTGTTTCCCAGTCGTTAAGTCCCAACGAGTGCGAGAATAGTCGACGTGTAGTGATCGAGAGATTTGAACGGAAAGGAGATTTGAAGATGATTATAACTAAGGAAAAGCCCATAAACTACAGGGGCTTAAATGCAAATTAAAGAAAGTTAAAAAGACAAAATCTATTAAATAAACGCTATCACTATATTTAAAATGATGAACGTTTAAAACTTAAAACTAAAGACTTACGTTTAAATAAAAATTACGTAAACGCACAAAATAAAAAGTGAAATCTAAGAAATAAAAGTCCTAAAAATATGAAAAATACATTTTTACAATCCTAATGATAAAATAAAATTTATAGAAAAAGAAAATTATTTTTATAACTATTTATGTAATTATTATTAAATAAAAACTATTTTTAACTATTTAATAATTACCTAAAATACAAGAAATTAGGAAATAAAGCTAGAAAAATAAAATTAAGACTTAGAAAAGTCTAAAATATCAAAGTAGACTTTTCAAAACTATTTTGTATTTTTATGATTATTTTTCTATTTTCTATGAATTTTAAACTATTTAAAACTAATTAAATTATTTAAAATACAAATTTAACTAAGAAAATCTAGAAAATACTGTTTTCTCTTTTATATTTATCTTAACTTAAGAAAATTGAAAAATTATTTTTTTGAAGCTTTTTCTAATTTTTTGTATTAAAAGCTATTTAAAAATACTTAAAAACTAAATAAAATGCAGAAAAATACCAAACAAGCTAGGAAAAATATGAAAAATTCAGGAAATGCTTAAAATAATATAAAGAAGCTAAGAAAAATGGAAAATCATGGGCTTGTTTGGAGGATTTTGAAACTGAAGTGCAAAGGCTTATTGAAATAAGCCTTTGAATAAGCAAATGGAATCCAAAAGGTACCAAACTGATAATGAGGCTACAATAAGCTAAAGGAACTAGAATGGAACAAGTTTCAACAAGCTAACACCACAGAACATCAAGCTAGATCATATTTGATGAAATGAGATTAAAGCTAAAGTCAGTTCTGAGGGGGCTACTTTCAGCCTATTAAAAAGCTACTGAATAAGCTAGAAACTAAAAAGAAATTATTGGAACCTCAAGAAAACCTGGCTAAGAGTATGCAGACCAAATCTCAGCCTTTGAGAAGCTAAACTAAGCTTTGTACAAGCTCTGCAAACTCTGCATAAAACCTGTGCAGGCCACTGTGCTCTGCACAGGGTACTTGGACCATTTTGACAAGCTCTTCAAGAGCTTAAAGAAAATTCAATAAATTATGCTAAAATGGACATAAGAGATTAGACCAGGAGAGCTTTTTAGAACTATAATTTCCATTGATATTGACTCAGAAATGAGCTCACTAAAAATCTCTCTATCTTGGCCAAAACTGAATATTTCAATGTTTTGACTTTTGAGCAAAACTAAATTGTTGACTATTCTAAATTTTGATCTAGATTTAAGGACTGATGATGATATTTTAAGATGAATTACACCTAATGCAAACTTTATCTATGATATTTGAACATAAAATAAGACTTTGCTTTTATAGAAACTCAACAAGAAGTCGTTGAAATAGGTTTTATGGAATGTTGACTTGTGAGCTTTGCAAACTTAAGTTAAGACATGATATGAGCACTTATGAGCTAACCAATCTTGAACCAACAAACCTAAACCATCGGACTAACCTTAAAGACAGCTTTTAGAAGCAATTCCAAACACCCTTTTAATAATCGATATTCAACTTAAACCGAGCTAACTTCTAAACTAGCTTAAGGCACCATCAAACCGAAAGCTTACATGACTTAATTGCAACTATATAAACACATTAAAACCAATTGTGACCACAGATGCAAGGATAAGCATAAAATGTAAATAGACTTGAAATATTGAAAAGGAGAAACTCACTCTCATGAGTTCTAGCTGATATTGCAGACCAAAACAAACCCAATCTATGCTAATCTATTATACTCCAACCCAAATAAAACTCTGTGCAACCATTATCAGCTTCCATTACACTTTGAGCTCCTTTTGACTTTTGTTGACTTTTTCACAAAATTACTTGAAAATAAATCACAAGCTTATCAAAAGCTATATAAAGCTTAAGAAGCTTGTTTAAGCTACAAGGAAGCTAATGGAAGCTTGTTTAATGAAATTAAAAATGGAAATCTCAACAAAGGACTTGAAAATTGGAATATAATTGAAACCTTGAATTAAGCTTGCAAAGCAGATTATAATGATGAAATATCTTAATTGAGTACAAAGGAATGTAAATTTAAAGCTTTTACACTAAACTAAGTCATTAAAATTTAAAACGACATACATTGAAAAATTAAAAACTAACTAACTAATTCTTCTCGGCTCCTCCTCTCTCTTTTATGGATTTGAAAGCTTCCACGTGTCCTTTAGAGCAGATCCCACCTCTCATTTTGGCCAATGAGAGAGCTTTGATGTTTTACTGCTTTAACAATTTTGGCGGGAAGTGTAAATTTCAACCTGTGGGGTTGAAAACAGGCAGTAGGGGGTTGTGATGATGAGGAGTGGAGGAAAAGGTGATGTGATATTAAGAGTGGAGTGTCAGCAGAGCTTGGTCTGGGAAAGGAAGCATGAGGTGGAAGAAGGTGAATGATTGTAGGCGGGTATTTAACTGTTTTTGACTTGGTTTGACCAAAGGGTCAAAATGGAGGTCAAGGGCTTTTGACAGGGCTCACAAAGGGCTAATGGCAGGGTCTATTCGGGTATTGACAAGGTCAAATGGTTAAAAAGGTTTAATATCTATAAGGACCTAATGTAAACTCGAAATTCAAGGGACCATTTCGCCATTTCATCAAAGTTACCATAAGGACTGAAATTGACAACCTTCAATAGTGCAAGGACTAGACTTGACATTTTCACATTTTCAAAGGACTATTTTGCCAAATTCAAAGTCCGTGGACTAAAGTTGTAATTTTGTAAATTTGAATCTCAAGGACCAATTTTGACAACTTTTGAATCCTAAGGACTTAAAATGATATTTTTCTTTATTTGGTTTTACCAGGACTATTTTGACAACTTTTCAAACTTGGGGACTAAAGCGCCAATTATGCAAACTTGATACGTTTTTCACCGATTTTGATATTTTTGCATTTAAAACACATAAAACACTTATTTGTGATATTTTTATCATTTTGATACATTTCGAGTGTTTTCGATGTTTTTGCGCTTTAAATGGTACAAAAATGATGAGTATTTAGACACTCATCAAGATTGAAAGCGAGGATAAGCGAGACTTTTAGTGGAAGCATCGCTTCTATTTTCGTAAGACACAAAAGCAATGTCGTGAGATTTTGAACTTGTTTGGCCATTCATCTCATGTTCATAAACCTTTAAGTGATTATAAAGATCATCAAAGTGCATAGTGTCCAAACCAGTTGTCCTCCGATCATAGTAGCAATCACATGCCATATGGATGGCAAACTTAAGAACTTCAGTTTGCATCTTCAACAGATACCTCCGATTTGTATAACTCTAGCATACTAAGGAGATTTTGAAATCATATAGGCAAGATCAAGACTTCTCTTTCACCAACAAAGTGAATGTTTCAAATTGTTGCTACAATGATTTCTATGCATCTTCTTGGAAGCTTCATTGCCTCCAAATCTTGTCTTGATAGCAATTTATAGTTGTTTTGCATCCTTAGCATCATGAAACTTTAGCGATGTCCATCGTGAATAGCGACAAAGATGTTGAGAGCCTTCTTGATTTCTTCACGTAGTTCTTTGGCAAGATAAAGCTTAGGTGGTTTAGGTCGTCCAGAACTTCTCTGGTCTTCAAGAACTTCATTACCATTGACAATTACATTCCACGATGCATGGTCCAGAATGGCAATGTAACGCCTCATCTTCATGCTCCGGATATCATATTCTCCTTCGATGATAGGAATTCGGAGTGAGGTGATGGATGGGGTGGTGCACTGATCCGACATCTTTAGGGTTTGTAGTTAACTAGGTTTTAAGGGTTTCTTCTTAATCAGAGTTTCCACACAAGCTCTGATACCACTTATTGGATCGATATACTCTGACCAAACTAACTATGTAGCTTGTAAGGGCTTAACAACCTCGGATAAATCCTAAGTTGCTAACAATGAAACACTGATATTACTTTACTAAGTATGCGGAAACTACTTCAATAAAGCTAAGAAAAATAACTTTAAACTTCAACGATTTTATTAATACTTTGAACCTGCTTGATACACAGATTCACTAACAACCCTAATAACTCTAATATTGAACTTGGTAAACTCTAATATTCTCTAATATTGTGTATGCATTCGTATCTCTAATGCCAATCTAGGGGTCCTTTTATAGGCATAAGGATTACCCTAGTCAGTTTACAATAATAATCCTTGTACGACAAATAATACTAATCCTAAACTAAGAATATTCTAGAATTACAAAGCTTTCCATAAATGATATAGCAATTCTTTAGCTTTGCAGTACTTTGTCACGAACAGTACTTTGACTTTCTTCATAAGCAGTACTTTTGACTTTCTTCAGTACTTTGACTTTCTTCAGTACTTTGTCTTTTATATCCCAACACTTGCTCCTTGCGTGTTTGCAAATATACATCCCTTCCAAAGCCTCTAGTTATCAGACCAGTTTTCCTCTTTAGGGCTTTTCCCAGCCCTGATCCTTCGGTTATTCCACAAACAGGTATTTTTCCAAGACACCTAACCCTAATTCTTTGTTTGTCATTCTTAATGAGTTGCAATTTCCTCCTAGTCTTTATTGAAATCGTAGATCCTATCTTTCACTTCTTTTGCGCTACAAAACTTTGACCACGTAAAAATATATTTCATCCTCTGTTTGTCCGCCTCACTTAACTTTTGTTTCTTGTATGCCCTCATTTTTCCTCCTAATAACATACTCATCCTCATTCTCGTAACCACTTGCAAAATCATTATCATCTAATGATCCAACTCACTTTTCTTAAAAAATCATGTGGTAGTCGGTTGGTGCTACCTATAGATGGTAACTCAGGGTCTCGGTCACTTTGAACAGATTAACATCAAAATCAGCTCCTCAAAAGTATTAGCCTCAACGCAAACCTGTGTTTCCATCACAATTGTTCTCAATATCATCATCATCACTCATATAACCTGCATCCCCACTCACATTGTCATCACTTAAAGCTTCATCGATTTCACTTACCGCAGATTTACCTTTTGGATATGCTCAACAGATTACATATTTCCTCCTCATGGTGACCTAACTCTTGATCATTTTGACATACCTCTTCGTGACTATCTATTTGGATATGCTCAACATGTTTATCTATATGTTGGTTGACATCACCTACAACATCTTCATCCCGACAGACTCTACAGATGAAAACAAGGATTTGTTTCGCATCCGACTAGATTGTACCAAAGTATTGACTTCCATAGGTTGATGTGTAACCCGACATATATCCTCTACCACGATTTATTAACAATGTTTTCTAAGAACAATTTGTTTGAGCAATATGGAACAATAGCAAGAGTCGCTTTTTCTTTGTTGGATCCACATCAAGAATAATCATCCTAATTGACTTTGGTGACATTTGATCAACATCCAATGTTGTCTTACCATTTTCAACATAAACCTCTATCATCTTATGGTCATCAACAAGATCTTTCAATATTTCTAAATTAGCACTCTCACTTAAGCTATACAAACCATCATCTAAATTACTACCAGCTTAACAAAGTAATAGTAATTTTTTGAACCAAGCTCATAACCCAATTCATACATAAGAACATCCAACTCTTCAACTGACACACTATCAACATCAACCAAATCAACTAAAGTTTCCATACCTCCAACGTATATTCTACCATGCAAGTATTTAAAGACACCATTGTGATGAACCCTCATGCTAAACATATTAGATCTACCACCTGAAAACATGTCAATATATGTTTAGGGCATTCTAAAAACTTAATTGGCAAACAATAAATACCCCAATTACAATTTCCAATGACTATAATAAAAAAACAGTACCGTATTTCTTCTTAGCAGAGTCGTATAGGACGGTATTATCAACTGGATAACCTGGATGACTTCTTACTTTCCATAGAGTAAAGTCCATGTTTCGGTTTTATGATTGATAAACAGGGGTTTTGTGACATGCAATTAGGGTTTGTGAATTCTGATAATTCTTGTAACGAAAGTTCTGGGACGAAAAATAATACAGACTATGTGTTTATAGGGCGGGAAGAGGGTTACATTACATGTGGCAATAATTAAGAAATTTTTAATTGAAATAAGGAAATGACAAATGTGCCCTTGGACTAAAGACAAATCAAACGCCATCTGACGTCCTTGACTAACGGAGATATGGTCAAAGGACCAGTAACGAGTAAGAAACTTAGAATAGGGACCCCGGACGATGAAAAGGCCCAGGTTTGTCCCAACGCGAAGCGGAGTGACAAGTTTAGGGACCAACGGTGTATTTTAGTCTAATTTAAAAGAGTACTTGTGTCCAAAGTAAAGCAAGCATGTTCTCACCCCAAGTTTGTAAAACAAGTATTAAAAGAATAAAAGTGGGGTTATAAACTCACATAAATATTTTAAGTACTTGTGTCCATGAGGAAGTAATTGAGTATGTAACTACTAAATGAGTACTTTGTTCGAGTAACCGAACAAGTATTTAGTAAAACAAGTAATGTTTTCGAGTAAACAATCATGTATTTAAGTAAAACGAGAATTGAGTTTAAGTAAATCGGGCATGTATTCTCACCCCAAAAATATCTCAAACAAGTAAAGTAGAGCCATAAACTCACCTTGAGGTCCTTTAAATATTTCTCGAGTTCTATTAAATGTTACAAATGCTCGATCACCTAATAATAAATTAACATTACTATAATTAATTAACATGCCGTAGCAATTAACTAAAAGTCACTCTTCCACTCATTTGGAACAATCTTGTGCATTACTTATTTAAAGCGACAAGCTAACTAGCTTTATTATTGTCTAAAATTACCATTACTCCATATTTATTCACATCTCCCAACTTAGTTAATTAATTACTTAGAAACCAAAAATTAACTAACATAACTAATCCATAAAAGTTAGGGGATCAAATAGTAAGAACCACAAAATCAAAAGAACCGTTTGCAAAATAATTCAAATGACAACATAAATCACATAGACATTCACGTTTCTTTTGGTCTTTCTTCCCAACGACAACCAAAACACCATCTATTTTGCTAACCAATTTCAAAGTTACTTATTTCTTTATTAGCTTCATTATCTTATATTCTTATAAATATAGATGAGAACATATATATTTCTTACCTCTAAATGTATGAACGGAAATGAAAGCTAAGGTCGTCGAAAAACAATGGAGCTTCGCCGGAGATTACACAACTCGTGGGCATGCAACCAAAACAACCCCAAGTAATTACCTAAGGTGTATGCCTTAGATGGAAAATTTTTGGAATGGCTTGCATAAGCCTTTGGCTTATTAGTTGAAATTTTGAAGATGTAGTACATGTTTTATAGTTCAATGATGCATGGTTTTGATATACCACCATAAGGAGTAGTTTATGTTGGAATATACTAATCATAACAAATTATAAAAGCAAGTAAACATCATCAAAGCATGCAGCGGAAGTAAATAGGAATAATACATGTAAGTAATTAACCGAATAAGAAACGCGTACCTTTTAGCAATTCAAGTAAACCAAACGATGTTAGAACAAGAACAAAACCCAAAACCCTAACTTAGGGTTTCAATAAATTCGACCCAACAAAAGTCGACCACCAAGGAATACACAAACACAAGTGCGTTTGTTCTGCGTTCTTGTACACACGTACTAATAGCGATTTGATGTGAAAAGCTAGGTTCTTGAATCACAAATAAAACCAAACACTTGTTTCTTGAGCTTAGAAAAATCGATCCCTTGAGGAGGGGGTTGTACGATCGGCCAAGCAAAAGAGAGAGGAGAGGAGAAGAGAAATTAGGTTTATTGGTAATCCAAGGTTAAGTTGTGAATGAATACAAGGGATTGTATTTATAGGTAACTTAACTTGATGACCAAGTTTGAGTGGGATTGGGTTTGGAACCCAACCGATCGGCCAAAGTAATCCCAAGGGGATTCTAGATCTTTCCCGACTTCTAATTTCAATTCTAGTCCTTATAGTTTACATTTAACAACCGTTAACCAAACCTTGTTAAATCTTAACTATCGTTATGTTTTATTTCGTGACTAATAATTAATAATAACATTTTATATATTAATTATTAACATCAACTCTCATACGTAATGTGTGCAATCCCAAGTCTCGAGTTTGAATCTGACATACTAATATTTAAATATCCATAAAACCTTTCACCCCACTTGGATATTACTAAATATATTAATGACATTGGTTTAGTCTAGCCTAACACGCCAATGCCCCCAGATCGAATCGAGTATGGTTTCTGAAAAACCATTTAATGATTCATCATTTTACTTATCCTTTTGTTACTAATACTACATTAACTATGAATATGGATCAAGTCATTTCATAAGTTAATATTCTGCTTCTCGTTGTATTCGATTGAACAAGATTACCAAATCATCTGAGAACGTATTCTAGATAGATCTTGGTTATGGCCATACAAACATCTTGTCAACCCCACGAGGGCCCAAATATAGTATTATGCTTTGAAACAAATTCAAAGGAACAAATTCTCTTGACTACAAACATAACTCATGAACTTTGTAACACTTCCAAAATAGCCCTTATAACTACCGCCACGGATAGCGTTAGACTATCTTACACAAATGCACTACATTCATATCGCTTATCCGGTATCTCAAGTCCGAGGATAAACACTTCATGATATACTTAATGACAAAGATCCAAAAGTATCATCATGTAAAGTTGGGATAAGTCCTATATTTAATTCATTGAATATCATGTGAATCTGTATGTCCCACGATCAATATACTTTAAAAGTATATTCTACTAAAACTCGATTTGTCTTAATTCAATGACATTCCACATCATTGATCGACAACGGACTATTTAGAATAACATAAGTTATTCACGGATTAAACATGCAAATATAGGATATAATATTAAGAAAATGAAAATAAACATAAACAACTATTTTATTTCATTAAAGTAATATTTGTTCATAACATCCTTTATCCAAATACTAATCACGATCTGCATGAAACTACTAGCTAAACGAAGTCCTATCCCATCAAGATGGTCAAGAAGTTTTTCTTTTGGCAAAGGCTTCGTAAAGGGATCACTAGATTATCATCTCGTATGAACTTTGAGTAGATTGATTTCACCTATTTCGACTTGTTCTCG
Source organism: Chrysanthemum lavandulifolium (assembly GCA_022545495.1). Lineage (NCBI taxonomy): Eukaryota > Viridiplantae > Streptophyta > Magnoliopsida > Asterales > Asteraceae > Chrysanthemum > Chrysanthemum lavandulifolium. The sequence goes on along the minus strand of CM040239.1, from coordinate 305,330,473 downwards.
AACATAGTGATATCGACGAGGAAAATGTCCGGCGCCTTCATGACTCCAGCTCATTGGCAAATGTTATTGCAGCAGAGTTGTCACAATACACATTTAAAGGTAATTCGATTGAGGCATTACTCCGAGTCCCGAAATGAATTTCCTAATCCAAACAGACTTCCATCGCAGCCTCAAGCGACTATGTACTCAACTTCAGTAATAGACATCGCAATCGTTGTTTGCTTCTTGCTCTTCCAACAATCGCTTCCTCCATTAATGACAAAGACATAACCCGTCTCGAGACTTCAGATCATCTTTATCGCTTGGAATGACGCATTGCAAAACACAGTAACATCAAGTTCAGCATCCGATTTCCTCCATACACTAGAAACATTTCTTTAGTAGCCCTTAGATACTTAAGAATGTTCTTATCAACTGCCGTTGTTTCACACTGGTTTTGTTGATACCGACCGGTGATATTCTGCAACGCCACATCGTGCCTTGTACATCTCACAAAGATACATGATAGATCCTGTACACCAAGCATAAGGAACTTTCTTCATGTGTGCCACCTCTTCAGTGTTGACGCGATAGTTTATTACTTAAGCCATGTTCAACTTGCATTGGCAAATATCCTTCTTAGAATCTTGCATATTGAATCTCTTCAATATTTTATCAATGTAAGCACTTTGGCTTAGTCCAATTAACCGCCTTGATCTATCTCGGTAGATCTTGATTCCCGTAATAAATGTTGCTTCCCTAAATCCTTCATAGAAAAGCACTTTCCAAGATAAGACTTTACATCTTGCAAACTTGGAATGTCTTTTCCATGATCAATATGTCATCGACATATAAGATAAGGAAAATAACATTACTCCCACTAGCTTTGTGATACACATGGCTCATCGAGATTTTGAGTGAAACCAAATTTCTTGATTTCTTCATCAAACTTCTTGTTCCATTGCCTTGATGCTTGCTTCAACCCATAAATGGATCTTTGAAGTTTGCATACACGCTTTCGAAACTTTGGATTCACAAACCCTTCAGTCGCGCCATATAGATGTCCTCATCTAGGCGACCGCTTAAGAAGCGCTTTGACATCCATTTGCCATATCTCATAGTCATAGTACGCAGCTATGGCTATAAGAATCCTAATCCTCTAATGTCTCGCTACAGAGAAAATGTCTCCTTGTAGTCTATCCCAAAGGTTTGAGTATACCCTTGAGCTACAAGACGAGCTTTATAGGTGTGTGCATTGCCATCCATGTCGGTCTTTATCTTATAGAGCCACTTACTTCCAACTACCTTAGCATTTGGAGGTAAGTCAACCTCTATCCAAACTTCGTTATCTTTCATGGATTGCATTTCCCATTCATTGCAACTCGCCATTTTTCCTTTTCGGACTCATCATGGCGCCTTTATAGTTAGCGTGTTCACCAAGATCCCCTAACATATTTTCCTCGCCTTCTACGCTGAGACATAGACGCTCAGTGCACGCGTAGCCCTCGGATCTCGAATGGGAACCACTTCAACTTCGGTGGAACACTCGGACTTCGTGTTCTACTTGAGGTTGGCTAGTGTTTTCGAAGGTATTGTATCTTCTTGATCATATTCCGCATCATAAACCTCCCATCGAATTCATGAGATATGAGATCCCTTTCAAGGAATTCTCCATACCTAGCAATAATTACTTTGTTTTCGTGTGGAAAGTAAAATAGTAACCCATAGTTTCCTTTGGGTATCCTACGAAGACACACTTAATGATCTTTGTTGCGACTTATCGCAGAGTCACGCTTAACAAACGCCTCACAACCCCAGCACCTTTAAGTAAGACAAGTCGAGCTTTCCCATATCACACTTCATAAGGATTCTTATCAACCTTCTTAGTTGGAACCATATTCAATATGCGAATGTTAGCTTTCTAAAGCATAATCCCAAAAGGATTTATGAGTGTCTAAATACTCATCATTTTGTACCATTTAAACCGCAAAATATCCGAAAACACTTAAATGCATCAAAATGATAAAAATATCACAAATAAGTGTTTTATGTGTTTTAAATGCAAAATATCAAAATCGGTGAAAACGATCAAGTTTGCATAATTGGCGCTTTAGTCCCCAAGTTTCAAAAGTTGTCAAAAGCAGTCCTGGTAAATCAAAATAAAGAAAATATCATTTCAAGTCCCTAGGGATTCATGAGTTGTCAAAATTAGTCCTTGAGATTTAAAATTGCAAAATTACAACTTAGGTCCCTAAACTTTCAAAATGACAAGTTTGGTCCTCGGAATATTGGAGATTGTCAAGTTTGGCCCTTGGATTATAATTTCGAATGTACATGATTGGCCCTCGAAAATCGAATTGGCGAGAATGGTCCCTCAAGTTTGGAATAATTGCGGTTTGGTCCTTGTATTAATAAACTAAGCTTTGACCCCTGCCATATCCTTTGACCCCTTGTTTTTGACCCCTGCCATATCCTTTGACCCCTTGTTTTTGACCCCTGCCTTAATATTAAACCTTGGTCAAACCCCGGTCAAACCCAATCCTTTCCCTCCCACTGTCTTTCTTCTTCCCCTCCCACTTGCCTGCAACACCTCTCCCATCACCTCAGACCTTATCCCTCCAACTCTCACCCCCTCATCATCATACCTACCTTATCCCTACCCTCCACCACCCCCCAGTTGCAAAATAAGACCCCCACTGCTTCATATCCACTTTCCCGCCAAATTTTGATCAAACGGCCAAAAACAACTCAAGTCATCCAATGGTTGAGATAACAAGTGGGAAATGATCAGAAGAGAGAGAGAATGCATTTTGCATATAAAGAGAGGAAGAAGAGAGGAGGAAGGCAGCAGTACTTAGTTTTAAATTTTTATGTATGTCGTTTTTTCTTAAATTGTCTTAATTAGCTTCTAAATTTGTAACTTTAAGCTTTATTGTACTGAAACTAAGTTGTTTAATCATTGTACTCACTTTCAAATATCAATTCAAGGTTTTACATAAGTTTCATGTTTTTTATGTTCCTGTTATAAATTCAGTTTACATTTTCTTAAATTCAAGTTTAAACTAGCTTATTTCTCATTCAACTAAGCTTACCTAAGCTTCTGATAGCTTTTGGTAAGCTTGGAACACAGTTTCAATCAAAATTGGTAAGTGGTCAACGAAAGTCAACCTGTGAAGAAATGTTGGTTAAGCAGTAATGGAAATGGATATTGGGTCTTGCAGAGCTGGTTTTGGATTAGTTTTGGTATAGAATAGTGATGTTTGGTTTGTGATAAGCTGCACATGAGATGGATCACTTGTGAGTTCAAATTGTCTTTCCTTTAACTGTTTGAATCTGCACATTTGTTACAGTTGATGTTGTCTAGTTATCAATGCTTGATCATGGTTTAATTTAGTTTATAGATTAGTTTAGATCTTTGTTAGGTTGTGGAAGTAATATTAGACTACCTATCTAAGTTTAACTAATAGAAAGTTTTCATAAAAAGGGTGTTTGGCTCAGATCACTTGACTGTGATAGAAGTTAGTACATTGGATAGGATTTGCTACCTTAGGCTTGTTAAGGTTTAAATCATTCATATCTGTCTTAATATTGCATCTGCATAGCTTTAAGTCAAAATCACCTAGAATCTGTTCTCATTTCATAACTGTTAGAAATTTGTGGGATCAAAAGATTAATCTGTGTTTAGATATCATTAGGATAGCTTGATTCAGTTTCATTTCACCATAAAACATCATATTCAGTTCAATAAATTGAATCAAAACTCACAAAAGTCAAAACTTCATAACTGTCAAATGGTCAAAATGTGTTAAAGTCAGTTTTGGGAAAACTTTGGGGACCTTTCATTGATTCATTCCTGGGTCAATTCAAGTGAAACTTTGGGTTTTAAAACTTCAACTGGTCAAGAATTGGAAAATGATTTTTGGAAATTTTTTGTAAGTTCTTAAAAGCTCCAAATAAGCTACTCAATAAGTCATAAGTGCTCTGCACACCTCGCCTAATCTTGAGTGTGAGATGTGCACCTTGCGCACCCTGCATAGGCTTGGTTTTAGATCCTTAAGGTCCAAACTTGGTTTATTGATAGTTGTCTGGACTTGAGTTCCTCATTTTGTTTTTCACATTAGCTTATTAAATAAGCTTGTGCTTAAGCTACAAATTAGCTAGAAAAACTGTTTTGGGTACTTAAGTTCTAATTCATCAAATCTGTGTAGTTAGCACTTAAGAGGTTTAGGATAGTGATAATTAGTTGCTTTTGAGTAGTTTTAGCTTATTATAGCTTCTGTGTTAAGTGGGTGCTCAGTTGGTATCTTGTGCTTATTTTGAGTGCTTATTACTTAAGCAGTTTCACTGCAGTTCCAAATTCTCACACATAAGCTACTGTTTTTATAATTTTCCTAGAATTAGAATATTATTTTAGAGTTCTCTTGAATTTTTCCTATTTTTCTAGCACTGTTTGCTATTTTTTTTCATTTAAAACATTTTTTAAGCCTTTTTAATTAGCTTTTAATACAATTAAATCAGAAACGTTTCAAAAAAATTAGTTTTCATTTTTCCTAGGTTAAGATAAATATAAAAAGTAAAAAAATAATTTTTCCAGATTTTTCATAGTTTAATTTGTAATTTTAGCAATTTAATTAATTTTAATTCATAGAAAATAGAAAATAATCGAAAAATACAAAATTAGTTTTGAAAATTCTCTTTAGTTATTTTAGATTTTTCTAAGACATAATTTCATTTTCTAGCTTTATTTCATATTTTCTTGTATTTTAGGGTATTATTAAATAAGTAAAATAGTTTTAATTAATAATAATTAGATAAATAGTTTTAAAAATAATTTTCTTTTTCTAAAATTTTCTCTTATCATTAGGTTTGTAAAATGTCATTTTATATTTTTAGGATTAATATTGTTTCAGTTCACATTTTCTTTGGTACGTTACGTAGTTTTTAAGTTAAATTTTATAAAAGAAAAATCAAAAACATCAATTTGCAAATAGTGATAGCGTTTATTTAATATAGTTTATCTTTTTAATTTTCTTTAATTTGCATTTAAGCCCCTGTAATTTATAAACTTTTTCTTTAGGTATAATCAATCAAACCCTTTTCCCGTTCAAATTCTCTCGATCACTATACGTTTGATTATTCTCGCATGACCGTTGGGACATAACGACACTGGGAAACACTATACTCCTCTAGATCTTCATTGCATTTGGTTCCGCATCGTTTTAAGTTTGTTACGGTTGACCATTCACAAGTGGTCACCATGTGTGATAAAACTTGACCGTCTGGGAGCGAATCAAATTTTAGCGCCACGGGAGTCATGCTAATTATCTTCCGCTTAGCGATTAGTGATTTGAATATTCACCCTTGTCCATACCATCCATCTATATCTATATATATTTCCTTATAAAAATCCAAAACCCAAAAACATCCAAAAACGTATAAAACACAAAAATATTTTCCTTTTGTTTCTATATATATATATCAAAAATAAAATACAAAAGATTTGTCGTTTTCTTTGTTTAATAATAAAACATAAAAATTACCACCGCAAACCAAGGCAAGGTACTACCTAACTGGGGTACGACCATAATAAGTTCCCGAACCAAAGATTCAAACTTGCCTTTGTGTCCTTGTGAGTGGTGTACCTTTTCAAAGAAGCCATTCATCTTGTGATTATTGGTTTAAGTTCACCGTCGTTTTGCCTCGATATTGTTTTAATTGGATTTGTTGTTATATATACTTTTCAAAACCGTAAAACTCAAAAGATTCTTCACCCCATTTTCATAATTCCTTTCATAATTCTCTTCCTTAACTCGAGATTCCTTAGAGTTAACTCTAGTGTATGCGCACGCTCTTCTAGATCCGTAAGCCCATTTCGTGAGCTTATCGAGATTCCAAGAAGGCGTGTCCGTGAGACTTTCGCCCCATCGATCGGATCCGAGATCCAGACTGCTCATACTACTTCCGCCATCATGGCGGAAGAACGTCTATGTGAGCTTCTCCGTGCACCCATCGACGGTATGGAGATGCTATTGTTATCCCACCATTGTGGTGAAATTTTGAACTCAAAACCGGTTATCAATCTTGTAACCTCAAGTCAATTCTATGGTTTTGAGCGGATGATCCTCATGCTCATATTCGATGGTTTAACAAGATTGCATCTACCATCAAATACAAGAATGTCCCTACGGATGTCGTCAAGCTTCTTCCATTCCCATTTTCCTCGAGGGCAAGCCGGATTTGGCTTGAAAAACAACCCCTAAATCAATCGAAACATGGGAAGACACGGTAAAGAAATTTGTGAACGAGTTTTATCCACCTTCCAAAACCACGAGTCTTAAAATGAAATCATCAAGTTTACACAAAAGTTTGATGAACCCTTGATGAATCGTGGGATCGTTTTAAGGAGTTGCTCATAAATGTCCTCACCACGGTTTCTCCGAGTTGATGCAACTCGATACTTTCTATAATGGAGTGAGTCAATCTGATCAAGATTCTCTCAATTCCTCCACCGGAGGAAATTTCTTGAGTAAAACCGTAAAAGAAGCTTTAGCGATCATTGAAAACAAGTCTAAAGTCCGCACCGCATCGGCAAACCGGTTGTTTCCCAAGTCGGTGTTGGTCCTTCTTCTTCATCGCCGTGAGTCAATCTAGCACCGATGCTAAGATTGACAAACTCACTAAGCAATTCAAGCTTTGGTTCTCTCCAACCAAAAGAAAGTTTCTTTCCACAAACTTCACCTCCTGCCGAAGTTAAGAAAGTGGAAGTCTCATGTTACTTGCGGTGGCCCCATGCCTATTACGATTGTATGGCCACCGAGGGTAACCTTTGAAGCAAACGATGTGGTGGATTTCCAATTCAGAGGCAACCAATATCGTGCTCCTATGGACCCGAACCACCGTCCCTAATCACTACTGGACCACCCGGTTTCAACCAAAACCAAAACCGTAATCAAAATCGAATAGACTAAACCAAGGTTTTCAAAACCAAGGTAATTTTAGTCAAAATAACGGTTTTCAAAATCAAGGTCAAAACTTCCAAAACCAAGGAAATTTTAATAGAAACCAAGGTCGTGGAAATTTCAACCTGGGTATTTTCATGGCAATAATCAAGGAAATTTTCAAAATCAAGGTCCTAATCCAAACAATAGAGGCGGAATTTTCCTGTAAAATCAAGCCATTGTTCCAACCGGACCATCATCGATGAGTTGTTGAAGCAATTCATGAAATCCCAAGAGGAAATGAACAAGTTGTTGGTTAGCCGATTTCGACATTAAGAAGTCTTTAAATGATCGACCCTCGGGCTCGGTACTTTACCTAGCAACACGATCGCTAATCCGAGGGGCGATGCAAAGCGATCACAACCGTAAGTGGTACTTCATATGATGGACCCGCTATTCCTACTACCTCTTCTTCTTCTCTCCCGAAGGTAGTGGAAAGTGAACCCGAGGCGACAAAGGACAAGGAACTTCCTACTAATAACGGAGGTACCAAAGAATGTCCATCCTCAAGTTGTCCCAAACCCAAACCAAACACCGAGTTGTTTTGAACCTCCGATTGAAAACCCTAAATCCAAAACTTCTATTCCTTACCCATCACGCTTAAATGAGCAAAGCTCCGCGAAAAGCCACCATCAAATGGAATTTTTTTCAAATTTTCCAAGAACTTCATTTTGACATAAGCTTTATGGATGCTATCATGTTGATGCCCAAGTTTGCATCAACTCTCAAACACATGTTAAGCAATAAGGAAAAGCTGCTTGAAATGGCTAAACTCCTTTGAACGAGAACCGCCGTGATTCATAAAGAAGCTTCCCGAGAAGCTTGGAGATCCCGGAAAATTTCTTCTTCCTTGTGTTTTCCGTGGATGATTGAATGCTTTGCCCTTGCCGATCTTGGTGCAAGCATCAATCGATGCCTTATTCAAGATGGAAGAGACTTTCTCTTCGAACTTATTCCTACCGCATGACTCTTGAGCTTGCGATCATTCTATATCGCGTCCTCTTGGCATCGCCGAGGATGTATTCTTGAAAGTAGGAAAGTTCCATTTTCCACCGACTTTGTGGTTGTTGATTTTGATGTCGATCCTCGGGTTCCCTCATTGTTGGACGAGGATTCCCGAGAACGGGTCGTGCTCTCATTGATGTATTTGAGCAAGAAATCACGTTACGTGTGGGTAATGAAGTCATACCTTTAACCTTGATCAAACTTCGAGGTACTCCTCAAATTATGATATTGAATCGCTTAATCGAGTTGATGTAATTGATATTGCTTCGAGGAGTACTCTCAATAGTTTCTTGGTTATCTTCATAATTCGTGAGTGGGATTCCACCACATCTTCTCAACCAATCATTGCCGACTCTTCCCCTCTCACCCGCTTTGAGGAGGTCACTTCTTCTGAAGAGATCGATGAGTTTCTTGCTAGTGATGAATCAATTCCGCTGGAATTGATGGTGTTTATGATTCGGAGGGGATATCCTTTATCTCGAGCAATTGTTAAATGAAGATCCATTACCTTCACCCTCCGAAAGAGATCACAATTGAGGAAATCAAATCAAGACAAACATCTCATCAAGAATTTCCGAGGTTGAACTTAAGGACCTACCTCCTCATCTCGAGTATGCATTCTTGGAGGTGATGATAAATTACCCGTCATAATTGCTAAAGACTTAACCGAGGAGGAAAAGATTGCTCTCATAAAGGTCTTGAAGTCACACAAGCAAGCAATTGCTTGGAAACTCTCCGACATTAAGGGTATCAACCCCGAGTTTTGTACTCACAAAATCTTAATGGAGGATGACTTCAAACCAGAGTCCAACATCGAGAAGGGTGAATCCTAAGATTCATGAGGTTATCAAACAAGAGGTTCTCAAACTTCTTGATGCGGTTTAATTTACCCGATCTCGATAGTCCTTGGGTCGAGCCCATCCACCGTGTTCCAAAAAGGGTGGCATAACTGTCACAAATGAAGAAAACGAGTTAATTCCAACTCGATTGGTTACGGATGGCGTGTGTGCATTGACTATCGTAAGTTAAACGAAGCCACCAGAAGACCATTTTCCTCTACCCTTCATGGATCGATGCTTGAGAGATTAGCAGGAACGAATACTATTGTTTCCTTGATGGTTTCTCGGATATTTTCAGATCCCCATTGATCCGCCGGATCAAGAAAAGACCACATTCACCGCCCATACGGAACTTTTGCCTACGACGATGCCTTTTGGCCTATGTAACGCTCCCGCACGCTCCAACGATGTATGATGGCAATTTTCCACGACATGATCGGGAAACAATGGAGGTGTTTATGGATGACTTCTGGTCATTGGGGACTCATTTCAAACATGTCTCTCCATTTAGATAAAATGCTAAAAGGTGTGAAGACACCAACCTTTGTCTAAATTGGGAGAAGAGCCACTTTATGGTCAAAGAAGGCATAGTCCTTGGCCATAAAATTTCCAAAACGGATTGAGGTAGATAGAGCAAAAGTCGATGTCATTGCTAATTTGCCTCATCCTACTACCGTCAAAGGTATTAGGAGTTTTCTAGGTCATGCCGGTTTTATCGTTGATTCATACACGATTTTTCCAAAATCGCTCGGCCTATGACTCATCTTCTTGAAAAGATGCTCCTTTTATCTTCTCACCGAGTGCATCAAGCTTTTGAAACATTAAAGAAAAAGCTACGGAAGCACCCATTCTAGTTGCCCCGATCGGATTTACCCTTTGAGCTCATGTGCGATGCAAGTGATTTTGCTATCGGTGCGGTCTTGGGGCAACGAAAACCAAGCATTTTCACCTATCCACTACGCGAGTAAGACTATGATCAAGCTCAAACCCATTACACTACTACGTAAAAGAATTATTAGTCATGGTGTATGCATTTGAAAAGTTTCGCCATACCTTATCTTGACCAAATGCGTGGTGTATACGGATCACTAGGCTCTCAAATATCTCTTTGCAAAACAAGATGCAAAGCCGAGATTGCTCAGTTGGGTTCTCCTCCTCGCAAGAATTTGATATCATTATACGTGATAAAAAGGAGCCGAGAACCCAGTCACGATCATCTATCCCGTCTAGAAAACCCTCACCAGATGTGTTTGAGAAAAGGAAATAAATGAAACATTCCTCCGAAACACTCAATGTGGTTTCTTTTCGTGGAGACTCTTCACCCCATGGTTTGTTGACTTTGCAAATTACCATGCGGGTAACTTTGTGGTGAAAGGGATGTCGTCCCAACAAAAACAAATTCTTTAAAGACGTGAAACATTATTTCGGACGACCCCTACTTATTCAAAATTTGTGCGGATCAAGTCATCGGCGATGTATGTATGGTCGAAGCCAATGACAATCTCAAGGCTTGCCATTCGACCCCACTGGGGACATCATAGCCCCAACTACACCGCCAAGAAGGTGTTTGATTCGGATTTTATTGGCCCACGATTTACAAGGATGCCCATGAATTTGTCAAAACCTCGTGACGCTTGTCAACGTCACGGAATATCTCACAAAGAAATGAAATGCCGCAAAACGCAATTCAAGTGTGTGAGATTTTGACATCCGGGGCATTGACTTTATGGGGCCATTTCCATCATCTCGAGGAAACAAATACATACTCGTGGTCGTTGACTATTTGTCAAAATGGGTTGAAGCAAAAGCTTTGCCTACCAACGATGCCCGAGTTGTTGTAAAATTCTTAAAATCTCTTTTGCTAGTTTTGGAACTCCACGAGCTATAATCGGTGATCGTGGTATGCATTTTGCAATGACCGGTTTGATAGAGTCATGCAAAAGTATGGTGTAACTCATCGCCTCTCTCATCGCATACCACCCCAAACAAGTGGGCAAGTGGAAGTTTCCAACCGAGGGATTAAAAGAATTCGGAAAGGACGGAGGCGAAAACCATGCCTCTTGGTCGGATAAGCTAGATGACGACTGGGCCTTCCGACACTTATAAAACACCCATCGGTGTACTCCATACAAGCTAGTATACGGAAGGCGTGTCATCTACCGGTTGAGCTTGAGCACAAGGCATACCGGGCCTTGAAACATGCCAACTTCGATATTCAGACAAATTGGTGATCACCGAAAAGTTCAAATGAATGAATTAAATGAACTCCGTGATCAAGCATACGAGAACTCTTTGATCTACAAAGAAAAGACAAAGAAGATTCATGACTCAAAATTAAGAACCGCGTTTTCAACGTCGGTGATCGAGTCCTTCTTTTCAACTCAAGATTGAAGATTTTCTGAAAACTAAAATCCTACCGGTCCGGACCATTCACCATCACTAAAGTATTTCCTTATGGAACCATTGAGTTATCTCAACCCGATGGTCCAAACTTTAAAGTGAATGGCCATCGGTTGAAGCATTATTTTGAGAGGACATTCCCCGTGGTTGTCCGGATCTACAAACTTTCCCCATGAACCAATGAATGCGGGATCAAGTCAAGCTAGCGACTCTCAAAAATGAGTATGCTACATGGGTTTTCACCCGTACCACCCTGGTGGGGAGTTGCCCATATATAAGTTTAAAAAAAATGGCCGTAATATTTCCTTTTACGTTCTATGTTTCGCATAACCGCTGTACTTTGAATATTGAGGGCAATATTCATTTCTATGTGGGGGAATTCTCACGAATTTTATCATGTAATTATACCACCTAATTCCCCATTTTGGCCAAATTTTTTTTTTTTTTTTTTTTTTTTTGGAATAAGTGTTTTGACTTACTCGATTATGGTTATCATCCGCCATGTCTAATAAACAAAAGGATTGGCTAATCCAGAGCAAACGGCTCTTGGTAAAGATATCTCAAATCCGTTGACGGCTTGCAATTTGCCCAAAATTGTATGGTATTCACCACCATATCCTTAAAAGTGAAGAGTTGGCTAGCCCGCAAGTTTATGGCTTGTGGTAAAGGCAATGGAAAACCATAATTGGTAATCACTCACCAAAGATATTTTATCTAAGAGTTATTAGTCCGTAGCAAACGGCTTCCGTAAAGACAAATCAAATCCGTTGAAAGTCGATGATTTGCTCAAAATCATTTGGTTATCAAGGTACCAAGGTTCTTACTTGAACTGAAACATTTGGCTACTCCGTAAGTAATGGCTTTTGGTAAAGAGATGAAATCCATTAATTTTTCTCAAAACATTGCTAGGGACTAGCAATATCTTAGTGTGGGATTGATGAGTGTCTAAATACTCATCATTTTTGTACCATTTAAACTGCAAAACATCCGAAAACACTCGAAATGCATCAAATGATAAAATATCACAAATAAGTGTTTTATGTGTTTTAAATGCAAAAATATCAAAATCGGTGAAAACGATCAAGTTTGCATAATTGGTAGTTTTAGTCCCCAAGTTTCAAAAGTTGTCAAAAACAGTCCCTGTAAATCAAAATAAAGAAAATATCATTTCAAGTCCCTAGGGATTCATGAGTTGTCAAAATTAGTCCTTGAGATTTAAAATTGCAAAATTACAACTTAGGTCCCTAAACATTCAAAAATGACAAGTTTGGTCCCTGGAATATTGGAGATTGTCAAGTTTGGCCCTTGGATTATAATTTCAGAATGTACATGATTGGCCCCTGGAAAATCAAAATTGGCAGCAATGGTCCCTCAAGTTTGGAATAATTGCAGTTTGGTCCTTGTATTAATAAACTAAGCTTTGACCCCTGCCATATCCTTTGACCCCTTGTTTTTGACCCCTGCCATATCCTTTGACCCCTTGTTTTTTACCCCGCCTTAATATTAAACCTTGGTCAAACCCCACAAACCCAATCCTTTCCTCCCACCGCTTTTTCTTCTTCCTCCCACTTGCCTCGCAACACCTCTCCATCACCTTAGACCTTATCCCTCCAACTCTCAACCCCTCATCATCATACCTACCTTATCCCTACCCTCCACCACCCCCCAGTTGCAAAATCAGACCCCCACTGCTTCATATCCACTTTCCCGCCAAATTTTGATCAAACGGCCAAAAACGACTCAAGTCATCCAATGGTTGAGATAACAAGTGGGAAATGCTCAGAAGAGAGAGAGAATGCATTTTGCATATAAAGAGAGGAAGAAGAGAGGAGGAAGGCAGCAGTACTTAGTTTTAAATTTTTATGTATGTCGTTTTTTCTTAAACTGTCTTAATTAGCTTCTAAATTTGTAACTTTAAGCTTTATTGTACTGAAACTAAGTTGTTTAATCATTGTACTCACTTTCAAATATCAATTCAAGGTTTTACATAAGTTTCATGTTTTTTATGTTCCTGTTATAAATTCAGTTTACATTTTCTTAAATTCAAGTTTAAACTAGCTTATTTCTCATTCAACTAAGCTTACCTAAGCTTCTGATAGCTTTTGGTAAGCTTGGAACACAGCTTCAATCAAAATTGGTGTTGGTCAACTAAAGTCAACTTGTGAAGAAATGTTGGTTAAGCGAAGAATGGAAATGGATATTGGTCTTCAGTTGGTTTTGGATTGGTTTTGGTATAGAATAGTGATGTTTGGTTTGTGATAAAATTGCATGAGATGGATCACTTGTGATACTCAAATGATATTTTGATTGTTTTATGTTGTGACACTATTTTCATGTTTTTGGACAATATGTGTTTTGATTGCAATATGTGCCTTGTTGTATGGTTTCATCATATGTGTTCGCTTATGCGAACTGCTTAACTCAATGTTGGAGCCAAGCATTTGATAGTACTATCGGGTAGTTCCCCAATTGTTATCGGGTAGCTCCCCATTGTCGACAACATGTATTTAGCAACCTTGGTAGGTTCATCGTCACAAGCATCACAATTTCATTAAGTGTTTATATTTGTATATCTTTTCACTATTGTCCTATGATATATTATTCACGACTTCGTGGTTTAACTCTTAAACCCTGAGATCACCAAATTTATGTTGACGCTTTCAAGTATAGTATCCATTTTCGGTGATGGTCAAGAACATTTTGAAGACATTTGCATTGAAGTCATTCTTTGTTCTCATTTCAAAGACCGTGATAATTGGGTCAAGATGCTTTTCTAAATAAACCATTTTGAACAAGCTAAAAACTTATGTTTCGTCATCTAGTATTGGGTAAAGACATTTATGTAATATTGTAAACTTATTTCTGTAATAAAATATGGTATTTTTCTACTCTTTTATGCGATGTTTCGAGACGTCGCACATCACGTTTCCGCCTCAGGCGGGTTGTGACAATAACACATGTTGCAGCTAGTGTAGTTGTATGAGATGATTGTTTTTTAGAAGACAATTTAGTTCTTATATTTCTTTGTCCACTTTAACCAATATCCGATTAACTATGTAAGTTTTATTTGCATTATCAACTAATTTATCTGGTTAACATTCTCTTGCCAAAAATAAACCAATTATGTTTGGTTATTACGCTTTTGAATTTCATTTTAAGTACTATTTTTGTTATTCACATAACAAGTATTCACTTTTAATAAATAAGACTGCTAATATATTGTTTGTTTGTTTACCTTTAGATATTTGTTATATCATAAAAACCAAATTTAATTTGTGTACTAATTGCAATGGCAAACATACATTTTGTTAACTAAAATCTCATATTAATTACACATATAATTGATGTTGTTATACTTGTCTTTAACACAAAATAGAATAGAGAAAAGGCACGATAAGGATATGTCCTTTAGTAATAACAAGAAAATAGGCTCATGCGCGTTGCGCTAGTGTCAATTTGTCATCGGTCTATTTGATTTGTTCGAATGAAAATTTTTTTCCTAATTTTTTGGGATTGTTTTTGTCCCTGTTTTATTCTATTTTTTGTGTGATGGATTTTTGGTCGCGTGTTTATATGTTTTTTTTTTTTTTTTTTTTTTTTTTTTTTTATGTTAATGTTAAAATAAAGTAATGGGACTTATGTATTTTCTTATATTTTTGCATGTTTATTTTTCTAAAATAGATACAATCTGAACCAACCACATAATAGGGCATATATGATTTATTTATGAGAAAATTCCAAACTAGCACAGTTGCTCAACGACGCCCCTTTTCTAGCCCATAAATAATTAATTTCCCAAAATAGCCAGGCTATGACCAAGAATTGAAACTATCTCAATAGCATGACAAGTGTCTATTTTTAAGACACAAAGTATAAATGTGTAAGATGTGTAAACGGTGTAAGCTATATGTATTTTGGGTGACATATGTTTTTACGATTTATACTTTGGGCGACTTCAACTTAGTCCTTTATTGAAAAAAGTCAAACACAAAATTATTTAAGTAATGATAAAGTACATTGTCTGACTTGTAATTTGGGCGACTTGTATTTAAGACTTGTTGGTAGAAAAGTCTACTTTTTGCCTTTTCCCTTTCTAAAATATCGTGTAATCAACCTCAAAACTCGTGCATTATTTAGTTTATACACAAATACATTACGGTAATAAAACACCATAATCTTTTGCTTTATACACCAAATATAGTTTAGACTTTAAAGGATCAATAGAAGTATATGTGTTTGTAAATAAGGAAAACTAAGGCTTGTCATTGAATCTTATATAGTACTTAAAGATTCACTTCCTTAATTTAATGCTGTCAAATACATTCGAGGCTTCAATTCATTCAATTGAATGCTGTCAAATAGGGTGTTACAGTAGACAAAGGGGTTGCAGAATTTCAAACTCAAAGAATACAAACAAAAGTTTTAACTAGGCAATAAAAACGGTTTTACATCCCTTCGTTTCCTTTGCCATTAAACTACACACAATTTAGCCTATAAATAACACATGCAAACAAATCACCAAAACACAAAGCCACCACTGCTACAAAGGACCTAACTTCACTCCCCAACACTCACAATCATTCAAAACTCGAAACTGAAGACAATAATCATATGATCTCAGTTAATTTATTTCGTGTTATTCAAACAAATATCAAGAACTTTGAAGGTCAAACAAACAAAAGTACTATCATCATCGATCTTTTTGAAGCTTAACCTCTTTTAATATCTGAAATTTAAAGAACGAAATATAACAATTATGTTATACCCGTATCTTTCTTTCGGTTATCACAACACAAGAACAAGAAATAAATGCAAAATAAAACAACCTACCCGAGATATTTTAGCAAAGATCTTGAATTCGAGACTACATATGATGCCTCGAATAAACACGAAATCACAATAAGATTCACATGTATGGATTGTTTGTGTGATTCAAATGGTTTTCATTTGTTATTCTAAGATCTAAAAGTTAAAAGGTTTATTCGTTTGGTATATAAAAGGGGAGAGTTGTTCCAAAAGCAGATGATATAATTAAAAACAAGAAAATACATTAGCATTGTAGTATGTGACATCCTGATGAGTGCTGATATAGAAATATCGAAGATATGATATGCATAAAGTAGTCAAAATGACTTTAAACTTGAGCAGTTGGTATCAAACAGAACTTACAAGTAGAATATGTCAAAAATGATGTTTTGAAGCTTCAATATATTCAACGAATCATATAAGTTGATACAACATGTTATTTGCCAATATTAGAATTTAGTCAATTACTCAACAACATGGAGCATTCAACGAATCATATCATCTATAATAATATAAGATTCAGTCCTTAGATTAAATGTGTAGTAATCATGACACAGTTTGTAGAGTTAAAAGAGTTAATGTGGAGTAATCATGATTTTTTAGTCTTTCACACACGATTAATTGTAGATATACAAACAATCATGGAGTTACAATTACACATAAACTCAATAGTATGCAAACTCGTGACTGAATCATTTGAACTATCAATTAATAATCCTTTTATGATCAATGCTATTTATAGAGACGCTTCATGTCTCCATAGTGTATAAACTCCACCCATTAAGATGTGCAAACATATCACTTTCGTTCAGTCCACACACGGGGAGTTAACCATGCCCAAAATAAAGAAAAAGAAATTCCGACCAATCTTTAGTCATTCTATGTCAAAGCAAAATGAAAAAGGATCGACAACAACACCAATATCATAAGTTACCCACCTGCAAACAATACCACAACCTAAGCTGAGACTTGAAACGAAAAAGCAAAGAGAAGATCTCAGATTTGGCTTTTCACGATTAAAGATCTTTTAAATAATAAAATAAAGTGACTATGGATTAAACATTTGACATTGTGAGTTTCAATATGCCGAACTAAGACTTTATAATAACAAAAAACCAAAGTACTGGAGAGTTTTCTAAATGCTTTGGTTATTTGAAAATGATGCCCGATACGAATTTCGATGTTCCGTTGCTTTGGTATGTTAAGGAAGTTGATGACCTTTTGGTTGGTGCTGAGCTTCATAAGGTTAGGTCCTGGTTTGGTGCTATATATAAATAAGCGCACTTTGTTTACTTCATATAATGGTCCCATATTTCCAAATGTAGCATTATGATAGTTGGACCAATATACATGATGTCAATCTATCTATGTACCAAGTTTATTACAGTTGACTTACCGGGCTAACATATCTAAGAATTAATATAGTCTTTTGGAAGAAACTTGGAAAATAAAAATGATTGATACTTGAGCAGTTTGGTGGTGCCACTGATTGTGAATTTGGGTATTAGTTTATGCATGTATGGTTAGTGGATAAATTTAACAAAAAACTTGGCCGAGTTAATATATGAATACGTATTGGTTGAATTGATAAAATATGTATAAAATAGGTGAACCCTGATGATATCAAGTTTGGTGGATGGGACATTGGCAACATGAATTTGGCTGGTGCCATAGCTAGAGCCATGGTTTTCAATATTATGCTATTCAAGAGAATTGGAGTCCATTAAACTTCAACATCATAAGATATATAACCTTCCCATATTAAACTATAATTTGCAATGCAACTTGAGAGTTGAATTAGTTTAGCATTTCTTGGACAACCCCATGTGTCATGTGTGGAACAAACTAGGCCTCTTATATGGCTAAATACCTATCTTTTATATTAGAGAATTATGATATGTCACAAGTTAATCCATGTCTAATAGTCTACTGTTTGACAAATGTTGAAAACACTGTTACCATATTTTGATGCGGAATTAAGAATGGGTCGTTACATTAGTAAATTTCAACCTTAAATAAAAAACCAAATAAATACTTTTTTACGGTTAACATCTTTAATAATGACTATAAAGGAAAAAGTACGTAAATTTTACTCGAACCCATGCGTCGCACATGTTCGGCAATTTACACAAACATTAGGTGTAATATAATACATCAAATTTATTAGATGGGAGTACAAAAAAGTCGGTGCAACGCACGGGTCTGAAATGTAGCTTTAACCTCTCACCCATAATGTACGAACATCATATCTTTGACATAGCTCGACTTAGCTTCTGCTAACCTACCTATTAAAACAAGACGATAGGCTATGGGGTTGAAGAGCAAAATGGTTACATTACGTAAACATTAACAAATTCCTTTCAACAATCAACAGCGATCACTCGCGGCAGCCTTAGTTATAGGTTGTTGTATATTCGACATTTTACACAAACATTACGCGATGAATACTCATATACAAAGTTTTTGCGTAGCACGGGTTCTGAATGCCTCGTATATACTAAAAGATTAAGTCCCAAATTTTATTATGGAGTCATAATGACTTCAATTTTTATGTATAAAGTTAAATGATGGAAATGTAAAAGATGTAGTCTCTTCATATCTACAAAAAAAAGTTACGCACATAATTATTGCTAAAAAATCTTTGTTCACTCATAAGTTACGTTACTCTTTTCATGATTCTCATAAGTTACATGGAGCATTCAACTCATGAGAAATCATAAATAGCATGCGAATCAAGCTACCATTATGAGTCCTAGAGAAGAAGGAACTATTTGTAGATTATATGGATTTAGTATGTTGGTTTATATATAACAATCAAATAAGTGTTGTCGACTTAACTTGACACCCCAATTCTATCTATGGAGAAGTATAATCTCTTTTAACAAGTGAACATAACCGAGTTACATGTTTAGTATATCGGTCTTTGTAATGCTAATTAATGAACAAACTAATAACTTTTTGTCTAAAAAAGTTGAGTTTTAGACACAAGCAAAAAAACAAGACCCGTGCATCACATTAGTAAATTTCAACCTTAAGAAACACAAATAAATACCTTTCTTTAGGCCGTCATAAATAATTAAGCATACTCATAAGTAACATCTCCTACTAGTCGCCCAAAAAAAAAATAAAGTATAACTTTAATTCGATCATCTACTAGTTGCCTAAAATAATAAATTTGATTTACTATAAATAACATACTATACCTCTTCACTTTACCATCAAATCATACACTTTACCCATATGTGTAATTTTCCTTTGCCCTCTTGTAATAAAAGCTTGCATTAATTATCACTATTTATTTGTATAATAATGTTATGGTAAATATAATTTTTTATCAATTAAACATTACATAAAACCTATATCATAATTTATATATATATTTTTCTGTAAACACTCTTTTTAGGATGTAAAGAAAGTCACATATTTGTATTTATTGATATTCTATCTCATGACTAACAATCATCTATATATAAGAGGTATAAATATTGAATCTTCACAATATGAGTCATTCACATAACAAAGAAATAAAAAAAAACCAAAAACAAATGGCATGTACCATTTCAACAAAATGTTTATTGCTTATGCTCATCATTTACTTTGTGTTTTGCATAACATATGATGCCAATCATGTTATGCACAATGGTGATTCAAAAAAACTTTTCTTACGTATATTAGGATTGAAAATGTCTGATTTTGAATACTATTAACTCATGTGAACACATGTGTTTACATATTGAGATGACCGACTAATATATATCCCCTTTTAATTGTGTGCTAATATTAAAATAATCGTATTTGTATTACTTATGTATCACACATGTTGCAACTAGTGTGGCTGTATGAGATTGTGGTTTTTAAAAAGACAATTTTGTTTCTTGAATTTCTTTGTTTGTTTTAACACAAATCCGATTAGCTATGTAACTTTTATTTGTATTATCAACTAATTTATCCATGTAACTTTCGCTTAGTCAAAAATAAAAAGATTAATGTTTAATTGTTTATTAATATGCTCTTTCGTTTCATTTTAAGTACTATTTTTGGTTTGGGTTTTGTTAAAGACAACCCTATGGGTTGTGTATAAGCATTCCAAAATTATGAAAATCACAATTAATGAACTCAAATAGTGCATAAATATATACTTTTAATAGTTATAAAAAAGGTAAGTGATGTTAACTATAGAATGTTTAAAGTTCATTAAATGTTTATTAAATGTTAATTATATATTTATACAAGGCTTATACACAACCCATAAAGTTGTCTTTAACAAAACTCTCACACAATGGGCATTCACTTTTAATAAATAAGACTACTAATATATTGTTTGTTTGTTTTACCTTTAAATATTTGTCATATCATAAATACATAATTTAAACGGTCTTAATTGCAATGGCAATTAAGACATTTTGTTAACTAAGATCTCACATTAATTACACATATATTAATTTTAGGGCATCCACTATGGTGAACCTATTAAAAGGTTTATAAAATTGCCACATCTTAGAATGTCATTAATCCATAAAACTTTTTACATTATAAACCTATTTCTACTAAGGTATAAAGCTTTTGAGGTTTGTAAATTGTCCTAACATTAATTCATAATACATTTCTTGGACCTCTCCAAAATCTTAGACCTCTTCATGCCATCTAGGCATGAAATGGTTTCTCACTATGGTACAAAATTTTTTGGACCTCTTCATAATTTTTTAGACCTATTCTTAAACATCCATAGTGGATGCTCTTAGGGTTTTGTTAACAAGAATCATATGGGTTGTGATTAAGGTTACCGTAATTAAAAATTCATCAATTAACTAACATCAATTCCATGTTTAACATCTTCTATAATTATAATCATTACATATTTACAAAAATGGAAATAATGAGTTTACAAAACACTTAATTTTATTATAGCCTTTGATATAAAATGAAATAGAGAAAAAACTCGATAAGAAATGTCCTTAATTATAGTAATTATGAAAGGTTGATTGTTATGTCTTTATTTAATATAATTATATAATACTAGTTATAGATCTCATGCACGTACAATGTTTATGCATATATCAAAAATTCAAGTTAGATATAATTTATGATTTTTAATATGTTAATAATTACAAATTGTGATCTTTTTGTTTATATTTTTTAATTCAAAGTTATTAACTCAAACTTTAAAAGAGAAGACGATGAATACTTACATGAGCCGTTACATTATAATCATGTGTAAAGGACTATCGACGATGGAGAACTAATGTCATAATTTTTGGAAAGTAAAAATAGTAGATAAAATTTGGAGCAAGTTGAGGGATCAACGACGTGATTATCCTAGATATATTTAGTTGTCGTCTATTTTTAATAGAGAAAAAGCGTACACTAATTTTTTTTATAATGTTAAGTAACATTTACCATCAATATGTTATGGATTCATTTCAGACCTTAAGATAATTATATATATATATATATATATATATATATATATATATATATATATATATATATATATATATATATATATATATATATATATATATATATATATATATATATATATATATATATATATATATATATATATATATACATTCTACGCAGCATCAATATTGAGACAAGATTTCAAGACTCATTTGGACCAATAAGAATTGAGTATTATTAAATTGTTTTAATTAATTCAAAAGGGTAAAATAGTAAAACACATTTTGGTTTCTTTTTGAATTTTTTTAATTAAAAAACGTTTTTATATGCTCCTTAATTTTCAGAATTAAAAATAATCAACTTTTTATTTTTTTCAACAGTCATGTTATCTGAAAGTGCATATGTGTTTTGTCAAACTTATTTTGCTTAAAATGGTAATTGTATATATGTTTCTAGTGTACATTCTTTGATCTTTGAAATGCATGACCAAAAACAAAAACAAATACATGTAGCATCAAAAAATTAATAGCAAACCAAGAACATAAATAATATACACAAAATTCGATATCAAATAAAATACAACTTAAGTACAAGTATCTTGTTAAATATAGCCACTTAAAAACATGTGTGCACTCTTCATTATCATTAAATTCATTAGAACATATATGCTCGTCTTTCAAAAACATAGGTGCACGCGAGGCCTTCTTATTAAACTATTAGAACATATGTGCACGCCTATTTCAAAAACATAGGTGCACGCGAGGCCTTCTTATTAAAGCACCAAAAACACGATCCCTGTTTCAAAACAAAACAAAAAATTAAATAGTTAATCATGTTAGTTAAAAAAATAAATCAACCAAGCATTATAAAAACGGATATAATTCATATAGTGACCATGGACTTTTCAAAAAGTGATTACATACGCTAATTAATTAATGATACATGGAATAATGGGATACAAAGAGTCAAGCCCCCTTTTTTATTCAAACTTCTATGAGTTCCATGTCTCCTAATACACCCAAAATACAAAACCTTGCTTCGCAAAACTCTACAATGGACGACTGTAATTGTAATGAAAGTTGCTACAGAATTGCTATGGAACTTGTGCTTCACAATAGATTTTGTCATGGAAATTGCTACCGTAATGCTACCGGTTCTTCTTGACTTCGGAATGTTGCTATATATATTGCGGTGGGCTATTTAAGGTTGTTTGTGAGTTTTATATATTATATAATGCAATTCCGACTTAATATATTTGTGCTAACGCGAGGCTCGATTCCATTCCAACTAGATATATTGCAGGGTTATTTAAGGTTGTTTGTGAGCTTTGAACATAAATAATGAAGTCCATAGCTCAAATATATTGAAGGACTCATTAAGTCATTGAAGTGACGAAATGGAAGTCATTATATTAGCACAATTACTTTACAATAATTCTTTCCCACCAACACAAAGAACTCTATATTTTGAAATTTCGGTTCATTGCCCACCGCAACTCAAACCGACTGCATAAAACCGAAAAATCCGAGCCGACCAGTCCCATTCGTTCGGCCGGTCCGACTTTTGAACACATTTCGATCCGTACGTGAATACTCTTGAACCACCGTCCCAAACTTCAACTTTTAAAGTGAAATAGTTACTGGTGTTTTACAAAGAAAATAAATGGTAACAACAAACAATCGCATCATATAATAAACAACATCGATAAATTATTTAATAAAAATATAATAAAATTTATTAAAAGAAAGAGAACTCACTTAATCTCTTAGCTAATGGAGACTTACACAACCATCTCGTCCCTCGTAAGGCCTCGTACTTGGATACATCCTTTGTATCTTTGAATTGTGGTAATTTAACCCACATCTTGACCTCCAAAATACGAACACAACCTCTAATCAAAACTTGACACTCGACCAACAAAATGATCAGATCTGAATCCCACTACAACACTACCCAATAAAACTAAAAAGCTATTTAAAAATGGGAAACAAATGAACAAGAAAAGAGGATGTGAATAACCACCACCGACATCCAAAAGAGAGGCGTGGTTTTTTTGTTTATGAGAATTCATTTTTTCATACTCGCTTATGCTTGCTCGATCTAAAGAATTTGAAGATGTTTATTTTATTGTTCTTTTTGTGGCGAATAATGGATCCGAGATACAACAATTGGTTTTTTTTAGTAGTTTCTAGGTTTACAGAGAAGATGGAAAGTGAGAGGTTTCTAGCACTTTTTTAGGGATAATGCAAAATACCTAAATTACCCTTTTAGATTTACAAGCATTGCCTTAATCTTTTAATTAATTTACATTAATGGCACAATTCATCATAGCCATTGATAAGTCAATCTAATGGTTCATAATAATTTAAATTGGCATCAGAAAGATCAGATTCAATACTTGATCGCATGTAATACAACACTATATACATATATATATATATATATATATATATATATATATATATATATATATATATATATATATATATATATATATATATATATATATATATATATATATATATATATATATATATATATATATATATATATATATATATAGGGGCCTTTATTTTGAGAACCCCGTTAAGTCAAGAATCTGCGAGAACCCTTATGTACTCCTAATAAAGCATATTGTGCAACATATCAATGCAACATAGCATTTTGAATTATTAAACCATTTTATTTAATCCAAAAGGGTATAATAGTAAAAGTCAATTTTATATTATTTTTGATTTTTAAAATAAATAAATCCTATTTTAAAAAACATTCAATTTTCGCTTTTTTAAATTTATTTTGGCCTTTTTTTTTTTTTTTTTTTTTTTTTTTTTTTTGAACATGCATGTTATAAAATTGATTTAGTGCATATGTGTTTTTATGAAATAATTTTATTATTTTGGTTTTTGGAATAGTTTTTTCGACATATATGTTTTCTAGATAAATAAGTTTATATGAAACCAAGAAGATACATGTTAAATACAAAATCCAATATCTATTGATATTCAATTAAATACAAATTTCTAAGAAGCAGAAATACATGAATCTAATCGATCTATACATGTGTGTACATGTAATATTTAACGCAAACAGATATATGTGCATACTACTTGTTATCAACATTTTTAGAAGTCGGACATATATGCACACTCGTAGTTGTCAAAGTTCAGAAGTTAGACATACGTGCACGCTCTTTTTGAATATACATATGCACGCCTTCTAAGAACATTTGTGTACAAAACATATGTGTTTGAAGTTTCTCATCAGATTCTTTTGAACAATTGTGCATGTCTTCCAAAAACATATATGCACGCCTTCCAAGAACATATATGTACTTCCAGTTTCTCATCAAATTCGTTAAAACATATGTGCAAGCCTTCGAAGAACATATTGTCACGCCTAGAAAACATAATAGTCAAGATTAAATACTTTTAAAATAAAAGTCATGATAACATAACATACATGCACAAGCTTAAACTAGCAAACACAAATAAACACGAAACCAATTTGTTTATGTATGCAAAACATATATAGTCCAAACACAAAACATAAATGTTTTATACGTAAACATATAATCAAAACACAAAACATATATGTTTTATACGTAAACATATAATCCAAACACAATACTATGTTTTATTATCTAAAAACATATATTTTTATGGGTAAAAGTTTATAAATAACAACGACTTTCTAAAATGTATCGACTTGAACACTTACTTTTTTATTAACATATACCCACGCATTTTCAAATTTTATTCGATTTCACTCATATGACCGATTTATATTAATATAATATCATATTAAATAATATTATTTTATTACAATACTGGTAAAGTCGAACAAAATTGAAAGATGCGCAGTATATGTTAATAAAAAAGTATGTGTTTCAAGTCGGTAAAATTTAAAAAATACGTTGTTATTTTATGGCTTTTACCCATCTTTTATACGTAAACATATATGTATCTTTCCAAAACCCATTCAAGAATGTAAATTTGGCATGTGATTTATTTCAAAATTTACTAGTTTGACTTGACCATTCCTTAATTATTTATTGTATCATGATTTTTGACCCATAATACACCAAATAAAATAAACAACACCAACTTAAATAAGTATATCAACCTAAATAAGTAGATCATGTACAAAAAAGCTAATAGCATCAGTTGATTCAAGCATAAAATTAAGATAATGGTTTTACAGTAAATAACATAAGAATGATATAATATCTTGTAGGGATGAACATATGAACGCCAGGTATGTGTGATTAGGAGCTCATAAGTTATCCATATTTTAAAGAAACTACATATTTGTCTGATAAAGTATTTAGAAAAGTATAATAAAGTGGCATACCACTCCAATATGTTGACTTGGACAAGAACCACCAGTAGTTTCCTCTAGGCCTGACTTGGCTGAACTATCGATTTCCACAAACTTGTTATTGACATAAATGTACGAGATCAAAATAAATCGAATTGTTATTTATTTTATATCACATATGGAACATGTATTGAACAAGATCAAAATTGAACAAGATCATATTAACCTCACATATTGAACAAAGATCATATTTATTTTATATCACATATTGAAGAAGATCGAAATAAACCGAATAGCTACCCATATACAGCAGATGGAAATAAACCATTTAGATACCTCACATATTGAAAGGTTTCGTGTACAACAGATCATCTTTTATTGGAAGTGGAGGAAATGGCTGGTCTATATCATGTAGGAATATGCTTTTCAATTACTTACTTGATCGACTTTCTGATAAGACGCACTAATATATTATAAACTATGAAATCATAATACTAACAAACCGCACATGCATACTAAATCGAAAAAATTCTCTAACTCGATACAGTACAACATTGAGGCACACGAGGTGAACAAGATCAAACATAATTGTTCGCTTAAGAGTAAAACAAAATACGAATAACTTGGATAAATAAATAACCTATTGATGGATGAGTTAAAAACATGATAAATTGATTAATTGGTGCATTTTTCTCTTTACCCATAATTTCAATATTAATCAGTGTAACTCAACCTAATGTTTAAAATAACATCAGTACGTGTATCTTCATCATAGTTTAACATATAACCCAATGATGACCTGCTTTGGTTATTTCAAAAGAAAATATGATATGCTAAAAGAGTGACAGTCATTCATATTAAAATACGTTTTCTATTACCATGACATCTGTAAACATACATAATTGACAAACCATTTTTTAAAATAGATCCACACATACCTTGAACAATATGATAAACTCTAGTAAAAGACACAAACGGGGTGCAACAGACCTGAAACGTAAGAAGGGTTTAATGGTGATGAAGACGAAGGCTGTTAATGAAGGTGGTGATGGAACGATAATGGAGAATGGAGGCCGGTGGCTAGGGTTTTTTGAGAATGGAAGAGAGAAATAAAATCTGGAAAATCAACTTGAAAAATAAGAAACCGTATATTTTGCATGATTATAGGAAAATTTTGAATTATCAGTTAAAAAGTGTGTGAATGTTAATTACCCTTAATGCCCCTACAAATTAATTTTATTAATTTAAATGAAAAATTGTTTACTAAATTATGATTGGTTAATAGAGTTCTCGCACTTAATAAGTGCTTCTCAAAATAAAGATACACTATATATATATATATATATATATATATATATATATATATATATATATATATATATATATATATATATATATATATATATATATATATATATATATAAAAACTTTTAGAACAACAAATCATTATAAACTCGTAAAATCATTAATCATCAAGTTAAATGGATACTCGATTCGATCCTCAATCATCCCGACCCAATCCACAATTCAATTAAATATATAGTATAAGATCCGTTGGCTCAAATAAAATCGATGATGTGATTCATGATGCGACTAAACTCACTGGACGAATCACAATACCGAGTTCATTTAAACCCGATTTTAAAATCCAAACGTTATACACACCTCTTATATCATTGTCGTCGTTATACCTTCAACCACTCACTCTAACCTTACTTACATGCACCACCAAGTCTACTACCCCTAGCGACGACAATGAAATGGTTGTGGGCGATGATGGAGGAGAGTAATGGTGATGAATTATAACGAGTGATAGTTTAAAAACAGATCAACTCAGATGTATTAAATCACAAATAAAATTTCAAATAAATTCACCAAATAATAGAGAAAAAAAATAAAAAAAAAAATTTCATAAAATAAAAACAATTTTCTGCCCATCATTTCAGATAATAAACTCATAAAAAAAGCATCTTTTCCCCCAAATAAAACTCTCCTTCATCCCCAAATTTTCCCCCAAATTTCATTTCAAAACCCTAAAACGCTTTAAACTCTCAATTAAACCACTAAAACATGTTATTTTTATAAATTAAAAGCTTAATTGGACACCCAATTGCCTCAATTTCATAATGGCTACACTTACAAGCTGTAGCTTCACAAACACACTCAATTTAGGGCACCGATTGAAACCTAATCGTATCAATTACACCAAAAGGTTACGAATTTTTAGGAAGAACAGTTACAGAGAGTTGTTATGGAAAAATAGGAGTTTTTTGGGGTTAGATAGTGGTTTTAAGGGTGGGTTTGAGTGTTGTAGTAGTAGTGGTAGTGATGGTGGTGGTGGTGGTGGTGGGGGAGAGGAGAGTGAGGGGTCGAATGAGTCGAATTTGGCTACGGTTTCGAAGGAAGAGGAGAAGGGGAGTTCGGGTGAGGGTGGGACGGAGAAGCCGGTTTCGGTTTCGTCTAGGGTGAGTGTAGTTTTGTTTTTTTTAAGTATTTGGGATTGGTTGGTTGAAATGTTTATACGATTGTTGCGTTTTTTAGACATAGATACACGCTTTGAAGCAAAATTTGTTTTTAGACGTAGATAGCGCGTTGGTTATAGCGGATGGGTATGATGAAAATGATTAGTATAGTTTCGTTATCTACTATTTTGGGTAATCAAATAAGTTTTGGATTATAAGTAAAGTTTAAGCAAAATTGATATGGATTATTTACGTGTAAACTTTTGAACGATAGAATTATAATTTTTTTTAAACGCCGTGATTTATGCTTTGTTTTGTGTTTTTAATGTAGTTGGTTTTGGGTGATTATATTTTTAAACCATTGTTGGTCGGTTAGTGGAAAGAGTTTTTTTTTTTTTTTTTTTTTTTTTTTTTCCTTTCAAAATAGTGCGCTGAGTATGGTAAAAGTGGATCTTTGCATTTATACTTGTTAATCTTGGCACAATTGGTCGCGTGTGCTTGCTATAGTGATTTTTAGGTATTTTTAGAGATGGTTAACTTGCAATATAATCAACGTTTAATGATGCATAAAGGAAGTCACTCCTTTTATGTTAAATTCTCTTTTTTTAAAAGGGACCTAGTTTGAAACAAAGTTGATAAGGAAAAAGTTGTCGCTTGAATAAGTTATAAATAAGGAAAGATTGATGAACGGTAGGAAACATTGTATTGGGTTTTCGTTGGCAACGATGTGTTTTGAAATGCCAAATAGTAGTGATTTTGGACTATTCGTGGAAATCTGTCTTCCCAAAATATTTGTGAAAATCCAATTACAAAACTATACTACCCGACACTTTAAGTTCAAAATCAGTCATTGTTGCAATACGTTTTATTGTTGTATTTGAACATTAATAATAGCTTGCTGGACCATATAATAACTTTCAGGTTGACTCATTTAAGCTTATGGAACTTCTTGGACCAGAAAAAGTTGATCCTGCCGATGTAAAGCTAATAAAGGACAAACTTTTTGGCTATTCGACCTTTTGGGTAACAAAGGAGGAGCCATTTGGAGACTTGGGTGAGGGTATTCTCTTTCTTGGAAATCTTAGGGGAAATAGAGAAGCTGTTTTTGCCAAACTTCAAAGTCAGTTGGCTGAAATTATGGGCGATAAGTATAACTTATTCATGGTAGAGGAACCCAACTCGGAAGATGACGACCCTCGTGGTGGCCCACGGGTTAGCTTCGGTATGTTGAGGAAAGAGGTTTCAGAACCTGGGCCAACAACACTTTGGCAGTATGTTATCGCTCTCTTGCTGTTTGTTCTCACCATCGGTTCCTCTGTGGAGCTAGGAATTGCCTCTCAGGTATTATGGTCTCAAGTTTACTTGTAAAATGGGTTGATTGGGTGATATGATTTATATCTATTAGGTCAAATGGGTAAAATAAAACTGATTCAAAGGAAAGTTTGGTTAAAGGTGGCCCAAATGCATAAACCACCAAAATAGTTCTATCGTATAAAGTTATTATATTATAATAGTATGGTTTTTGTCTTAAAATTTGACACACTGGTCATTTAAACAAAGAACTTTTGGGACACGAAGGGTTCCCAAACCGACCTAGCCTGCTTTGACTTGATACCCGACCCCTCCGACAATTGGGTTTCAGAAAAAGGACCCTGACCCACCAGTTTTCCACCTCTAATTTTATCATACATTCATACTTCTTCATTGCTACTGATTACTTTGAATGGTATGCTTTGAATATTAGTTAGGCATCAAAATTCCTTTCAATAAGAAAATTTGGTAAAAGGGTAGTGAAACTTTTAGTGGCAAGCAAAGTATCAATCCCATGCTCAAATATCACAGCTCTGTCAATTACACCATTGTCTGACTGTTATCCAAATTACCAAGTTCTAAAACTTGAGATCCGAGCCAATAAAGTTGAAAGTTATAGGCCTTGCTTTATTTAGAACTTGGACTTATGAGATCTTACCTTAATTGGACACAAATGTTGCAACTAAGACGATTGTAAGAACTAGTTATTTAACTAATAATAATAGTGTAGTTTTTGTTTGTGTGGGGGATCCAAGAGAAACTATCATATAAATAGTTCAACCGGTTACCAATATGAATGTTACCAAGATGTGTAATGGTTACTACAGAGTAAGCTTAGATTGCAATCTTGCCCAAAGGCGAAATGTTGCATTCTTCTAAGAAATTGTTATAATTACTTTAGAAAGGAGCGACTACGTCTTCTCATTTCTTTACTTCTATTATCTCCTGATTCAAACTGACATCATCTTTATAATTGATATCATGTGTTGTGTAGATAAATCGTCTTCCTCCCGAGGTGGTTAAGTACTTTACAGATCCCAATGCCATTGAACCGCCAGATATGCAACTCCTTTATCCATTCGTAGACGCCGCTTTGCCACTGGCATATGGAGTTTTGGGTGTACAGTTATTTCACGTAAGATAATTCATGTTTTAACTTCTTGATATTTTATTAGTTATAGCTAGGACCAAAACTCTAGCGTTTGACTAAAATCTTGGTAAGAGAAACAAGAATGATTTGCCTTTACAACCTTCATGCTCGTTTGGAGCTGTACAAATACCACTATTCTTGCAATAATTTTTTGAACAATGCTGCCCTTTGTTAGAATTAACGATTGTTGACAATGTGTGGAAATGCAAGTGCGGAAGGAAGTACCATCAATATTTGTCCAAAATTACCAGTTCTTGCAAACTGTGTTTAAAAAAGTGCGCATCAAGCGCGCCTGAGGCTTGATGCGATGCGATGCAGTATCTTATTGCATCAGACACCCTAATGCGTTGCGATCACGAGATGCATGGTGAGGCGCACGCATCAGCTGAGGCATGCATCATCGCTTTTTGGCGCATCATGCTTTGGACCTTATAACATAAAATTGAACTTGCTAATGTTTATTTAGCTTCTTCTAATGGGCTTTACTTTAAATATGTGGGTCCAATTTGACCAATTCCTAATGTAGCAACAGATACGACCTAAACTCTAAATAATTGATGTTCGTTTTCGACAGTTTACGTATTTTAGCAATATGGAACTGCAAACTATAAGAATGCATGGTATCTTTTGGTATTAAATGTGGTGTTAGTGTATTTTGTGTACTACATATAATGTTTATTTAGCTTCTTCTAATGGGCTTTACTTTAAATATGTGGGTCCAATTTGACCAATTCCTAATGTAGCAACAGATACGACCTAAACTCTAAATAATTGATGTTCGTTTTCGACAGTTTACGTATTTTAGCAATATGGAACTGCAAACTATAAGAATGCATGGTATCTTTGGTATTAAATGTGGTGTTAGTGTATTTGTGTACTACATATAATGTTTATTTAGCTTCTTCTAATGGGCTTTACTTTAAATATGTGGGTCCAATTTGACCAATTCCTAATGTAGCAACAGATACGACCTAAACTCTAAATAATTGATGTTCGTTTTCGACAGTTTACGTATTTTAGCAATATGGAACTGCAAACTATAAGAATGCATGGTATCTTTTGGTATTAAATGTGGTGTTAGTGTATTTTGTGTACTACATATAATGTTTATTTAGCTTCTTCTAATGGGCTTTACTTTAAATATGTGGGTCCAATTTGACCAATTCCTAATGTAGCAACAGATACGACCTAAACTCTAAATAATTGATGTTCGTTTTCGACAGTTTACGTATTTTAGCAATATGGAACTGCAAACTATAAGAATGCATGGTATCTTTTGGTATTAAATGTGGTGTTAGTGTATTTTGTGTACTACATATAATTTAAAAGTATTTTTTATAAAATTGTCGCCTTGGGCACGTGATGCGTGCGCTTTCGCCTCGACTTTTTGACCCTTATCGCAACGGAGCACATCGCGCTTTTTAAAACCTATCTTGCAAAGCATTGTGGTTTTTACTCTTTATTTGCCTGAATAATGATTTATATATAGCAAGCAACAAAGTTCAACGGTTCTAGTTTTTACTTCTTTATTTGCTTATAGAGTTCATTACCTGCAGGAAGTTGGGCATTTTCTTGCAGCGTTCCCAAAAAAAGTAAAGTTGAGCATTCCCTTCTTCATTCCAAATATCACCTTGGGAAGCTTCGGGGCAATCACTCAGGTGAACAAATTCAATTCTGTGTTCAGATATGTAAATTTATATAGATTTCTTTCTATAAAGCAAAAATGATACGTGTTTCCTGAATCTTGTAGTTTAAATCAATTCTCCCGGATAGAAAGACAAAGGTTGATATATCTCTGGCCGGTCCCTTTGCGGGGGCTGCTCTATCACTTTCGATGTTTGCTGTTGGCCTGTTGCTTTCATTAAAACCAGACGCTGCAGCAGATATGGTGCAGGTTCCTAGCACGCTTTTCCAGGGCTCTTTTCTTCTCGGGCTCATTAGCAGAGCCACACTAGGTTATGTGTATGTCTTGCTCCTTCAACAAGTTGGATTTATCTTTATATTCTCGTTTATGTTATGGTATATAAATTTATAATGTTAGTTCTTTATTCTTATATGACGCTTTGTTGTTGTCTATGCAGTGCGATGCACGGGGCCACAGTGTCAATCCATCCACTTGTAATTGCTGGCTGGTGATGTACTGTTCTTTGATGTTATTACTTTCTAATGCAAGACTTTCAATTTTTTAGCCAAGTCTACCTAGAAATTACTTATTTGTTACTAATTGTTAACATTTGGCAAAATGGGCGGGCTGGGTAACAAGTGAAATTGGATAATCTATTGGCACAGGTCAACATAAGGTGCGTTGGGTGCTACTTTTTTCTGTATTTCCTAAACATTGTTATAATTAGTTAACACGCTAAATAAGGTTGCAAAAACTATAGTGTTACAATGATACCTAAAATTTTGAATCAAGAAACATGGAAGGTTGTATACATATAAAATTCACTTCGGGAGAGTTCCACCTGTTTGAAACATTCCTTTTTAGCTAAATTTTCCAAGTTACCAGTTGACATGGCATAGCTTAAATTGACCCATCGAGAAGTAAACGGGTTGGAATTTCCATCATAACTAATCATTACAAAATGTTAATCCCATTGGTGTCGCTTTTGTTTTGTCATTGTTGTAGTTTATGTTAAATTTTCGACTCAAATTCATATATGGAGTGAATGTTGCACCAAATTTGGATAAAAGATCTGAAATATGATCTGCTAATTTTTATATTGTAATTTGACTTCGCAGGTGTGGCTTGACTACTTCGGCTTTTAATATGCTTCCAGTTGGATGCCTTGATGGCGGAAGAGTGGTTCAGGTTTTTGTTTAAAAACCCGAATTTATTGGTTACTGAACTATTTCTGTATGTTTGAATCCTTACTAATGCAATCATGCGATTAACAGGGTGCTTTTGGGAAGGAAGCACTCGTTGTATTTGGTTTGACAACTTACTCATTACTCGGGTTCGGAGTGGTACGTTTTCATAACATTGTTCATTTTAATTCATTTCAACATTTTAACGATTTACATGTGAAACCAAGGACATGAGATAATGACAAATCTATTAAACTATTTGTATTGTTTGCTATTCTCTTGTATTTAGCTCGGTGGACCTTTATCGCTTCCTTGGGGATTATATGTTCTTATATGCCAGGTATGAATTTGTATAAATTGAAATGTCACAATTACCCTACCAGATGGTCAGGTATATCGTTTTTTTGGGTAAGAATATGTTAACACTTTTACAGAGGACACCGGAAAACCGTGCCTGAATGACGAACGGAGGTTGGAACGTGGAGGAGAACAGCGGTAACAGTGGCTATATTTCTAGTTGTTTTAATACTTCTACCGGTATGGGATGAGCTAGCAGAGGAGCTGGGTATTGGTCTTGTAACCACATTTTAAACCATAGAACACTTTAAACAAAATCAATCATACAAATGTAGTTTAATATATAGTCGAAAGCTAGTAAAATTTTGTAATAGTTATTGTCTGAAATTATTTATTGGAGATAGCCATAACAGTTGGCATTACAAAACACGACTTTATTGACTGATAATTACGAAACTCATCCAGATTGAAGTATTTGATCGAGAAACGCAACG
The DNA here is from genome assembly GCA_022545495.1 of Chrysanthemum lavandulifolium. Classification (NCBI taxonomy): domain Eukaryota; kingdom Viridiplantae; phylum Streptophyta; class Magnoliopsida; order Asterales; family Asteraceae; genus Chrysanthemum; species Chrysanthemum lavandulifolium. The sequence goes on along the minus strand of CM040239.1, from coordinate 305,296,204 downwards.
AATTCCTGATTTTCTTCATCTTTATCACCATTTTGGCTTTGAGGTCGAGAAAGTTGAAAAGGATGAAAGCTTGGCTGTAAATGAACATTATTCTGATAGTCTGCAACATTAGGCAGACTAGAGTCAGATGGGTACATGTTCATGGTGTTGTTTGTTGAAGCAGGTGAACCAATTGAATACATTGGCTGCAACTCGAAGTGCTGAACTGGCTCTGGTTGCTGCAGTGAACCATGGAGTGTGTTTGCCGCCGTTGGTCTGCTGTTTAATAGCTGGGTTTGCACTGCGAGTAGTTCCATCTGCAGTGACGCTACCTACAGTGACAAGTGTTATATAAATGAATGTTCAAGGGTGCAAATAAGAATAATCTTAGAATTCAATATCGTACCACTTGATACAAAGCAATGATAGTCTCAACGCAACCGTGAACAGGGTTAGCCAACCTAGCCTGAGCTTCATACGATATGGTTAGAACCGCAAGTTCTCGGCAGTTCACTGGAAGTTGCAACAGTTGCCTCGCTACGTTGCTGGCCCCAAACACCTTGTGCACTGCAGCAAACACTGCGGCACCCTGGTCAGGGCTAAAGTAGGGTGCAAAGATGCACCCATCGACACACCTTCTCCTCAAGAATTTGCAGGCACCACAGGGACTGTTAGAGTTTGAGCCTGAATCTGTTGGCGCCAGGTCAATTGATCCGTAGGCCCGCTTTCTGCCCCTCCGAGATGAACCACTTTCATTGTTTGGCTCAGCCATGGTGCAAATGTGGGTCTGAAGAAAAACTTGTTTGGGAATGTGGTTATATATACGACGAAAGGGAAGGGGGCACACAAGTTTCGTGATCAGTTCTCGAGAAAATGCTTCGTTTGGGTACGGACAAATATGGTTTAACAAATGTTGTTTTTTACTCCCTAATCATTAATGATGGTGTCTAAATACATATTAAAAAGCACCTTTATGATATCACAAAATGAAAAATATTACACTTTTCATTATGAGAAAAGAACTCTGAAACATGCCTGGTGGTTTTTTTCACATGAGATAACACATGTTTTATGTTCTACCCTTCGGCATGTAGCTTGTTACAGAAAAAACCAATTTCCAACACCAATCTGTAAAGAGAAATGAGTCATGGACAATGTGATCAACTTGCATTGTAATACCATAGAGGTAAAATGCCATGATCTTTTACGGAGTATGTAGTTTTTTAAGATTTTATCAGATGGCAGTAATTTTAGACACAAGATGGAAATAAACGATTTTTGTTAGATAAACTCAAGATGAAGAGTAAATTGCATTTTTGGTCCCTAAGGTATGGCCAATTGCGTTTCGTCCTAACGTTGAAAGTGCAATGATAGTCCCATTTGAAGGTTTAGTTGCATGTTTGGTCCCTAATCTGCAATTTAGGGACCAAACATGAACTAAAACTTCAAAGTTTTAAGACTAAATCGCATTTAAGGACCAAACAGCAACAAAACATTCAAAATGGGACTACCACTGCACTTTCGAAACATTAGGGACGAAACCTGCAATTTGACCATAGCTTAGGGACCAAAAATGCAATTTACTCAAAGATGAATTTGATGAGTTACATGTATTTGATTGTAATTAAGAGGTCCATAAACTTTGACCAATTTTATTTCATGTAACCTTATGGCATCCACAATGAGAGTTTTAAGAAAATGTTGAAAACACAAGAAAAACTTTATATTTTGTTTTAACCGTAGCGAGTTAATATTTTATGTCTATATGAAATAAAGAGGTCCAAAATATTAGTCATTTTCATAATTTAATGCATATGTAATTATTGAGCATTTTATAAACTTAAAAAAGGTTTATACATAAAGCAAAAAGGTTTATCAAAAGCTTCATAAATTAATGATTTGATAAATTTATAAATCTTTTCACTATAGATGCTCTCAAACATTTTCATACTAAGATTGACTCGATTTATAAACTATTTCAGACTTCATAAACCTCACATTGTAGATGCCTTACGTGTGTAATTGGTTTTACCCGACTAAAATAATAAGAGGGTCGGGTTTAGGTTGACGTTTCCATCCCTCTTATAACCCCGAAATCCATGTAATGATAATTATAGAAGTAATATCACAAAGTTATAGATACAATTCAATTTTCCAAAAATTGTAACCATGTTATATTTTACTAGACGAATACTCGTGCAAAACGACGGTATATAGCGGCAAATAGTTATATTTGCGAACTTATGTATTGGTGTGACCAGTGATGCAACACTTACTAGGTCAATTTGTAGTTATTACAAGAAAAAAGAGTCTATAGGTTATAAATGAAAAATGATAAAAGTTTGAGGATTAAACAATATTTAAATTATTAATTTAGTCGTGTATGTTGTTACCATTTTAATCAAGGGTATTTAAAACTTGTCATTTAAACTTGTTTGTCGGGGGTATTATATGCAATCAACATTACTCAAATTTTATGCATTTTAAGTTTAAAGAATGCATAAGGCTGGGTGCAGTAATGAAGGTCGACCACTAGGTCGCCCATGGTTGTGTGGGTCGCCATTGTTGTGCAGGTACCGGATCTATTAGAAAGAGAATAAAAATAAAAAGTGTCAAAAGTCATTCAACTCGTGCCACGTGTCCTCCACCCACTCCTCCTTTTTTTCTTATTAAATTTGGTTAGAGGGTATTTTGTCATTTAACCCGTTTTCATATTCCACCCCAAATTTCAAACACAAATAACTTTCAAACGACAAACTTTTACTTAAAAACCGATTTCACCATAATTTTTAAAATTCGATTCTCTTTAATTTGGTATAAATCTTGATAAATATTTCGATTTTTTACATATCAAATGGTTCTTGATTTTCTTGATTTTTTGGCATTTTCGCCCTATTTTTACGCTCATAAATGTCGAATCTTGAAAACTTTGATGCGTTAAACAAACAAATGTTTCACTCAAGCCTCGCCACTCATGAATTGCGCCGTAATCGACTTAAACCGATCAAGCACAAATGCAATGAAGATCCGGGAGTATAGTGTTTCCTGGTCGTTATGTCTCAAATAGCTATGAAATGGATTATCAACCGTAAAGTGATCGAGGAATTTGAACGAAAATAGATTTGATTATGATTATTATAACTACGAAATAGCAAACAAATACAGAGGCTTAAATGCAAATTAAAGGAAATTAAAAATATTAAATAAACGCTATCACTATAATTAAAATGATGTTTTGTTTTTATGTTTTACAAAACTCGAAATTAAAAACTACGCGACGACAAATAAAATGTGAAACTTACACAATATTAATCCTAAAAATATGAAAATGATATTTTACAAACCTAATGATAAAAGAAAATTTATAGAAAAAGAAAATTATTTTTATAACTAATTATCTAATTAAAATCTATTTTTAACTATTAAATAATTACCTAAAATACAAGAAAATGTGAAATAAAGCTAGAAAAATAAAATTAAGACTTAGAAAAATCTAAAATATCAAAATATAATTTTCAAAACTATTTTTATATTTTTCTGATTATTTTTCTATTTTCTAGGAATTTTAAACTATTTTAATCTAATTTAAATGGTGAAAAATACCAAATAAAAAGGGAAAAATAAGGAAAAATCTTTTTTATGCTTTTTATATTTTTCTTAAACTGAGAAAATTGAAAAATTAATTTTTTGAACTTTTTCTTAATTAATTGCAATTAAAGCTAATTAAAAATGATTAAAAACTGTTTTTAAATAAGAAAAATACTAAACAGTGACCAAAATTAATGAAAAATTCAGGAAAATGCTAAAATGCTGTTCTGGTTCTATGAAAAATAAGAAATGTAGTGCTTATGTGTAAAATATCAGAGCTGCAGTGTTAACTAGATCTAAATAAGCACTTTTCAATAAGCTAAACTACAAATTAAGAAACCAAACTTCTAGACCCTAAATAATATCAAAACTACTCTAAAGCAAGTGATTATAGCTACTCCTAACCTAAAATAAGCAGATGCATAAGATTATAAGCTACTAATTTCAACAAAGAAAACAGAACACGTGACCCAACTTTGAGCTTATGCACTAGCTTATCCAGAGCTTTAGTCAAAAACAGATATGAGGTCTTATAGACCACCCAGAAACGCTTATAGACCAAAATCGACCTTAACTACTCAAAATGAGCACAATGCAACTTGTCGCAAGTTCTCGCACAAACCGCTGACATGATTCGACTTTTAAAAGCATTGAAACTTTGACTTTCTTGAGATTTGAATGCAAATAATGGACTGATCTTGATGTAATTTGATGAAATGAAAGTTATTCAAGCTATTTTATCAAGTTTTAAACCTTATATGAATGATTAAGATTAATCGATTTCAACAAATTAAGCTAATAAGAGCGATTCAAATCATTTTGACTTTTAGTGTTATAGGATGCAATAAGATGACTTGAATGAGTATACTAGAGATAATAGAGACTAAAGCAACAACAAGCTTATACCAAGATACCACTGAAGACAGCTTTAGCAAGCAAACCAAACACCCTTTTAAGAACAGCTTTATGCAATTCTTTCAACCAAATAACTCAAACAACTTATTCTAACATCAACATAGATTCAACATAACGAAACCAAGCTAGAATGGCGCTAATAGCGATTATAACAGATATGACAAAACTTACAACTACTCTTTGTTTAACAAGCTATAAATGAGAACAAGGTTACACTTACAAGAGATCCTAGCCACTATGGCTTGCAAAACCAAATAATAGAACCCTAATCCTAACCTAACCTAACTCGATTCAACCCAAATCCAAATGCTTCACCCATGATCCATTCCATACCCATTTCCATGATCAATTGACTTTCGTTGACTTTTAGCACCTTTGGTTGAAATTGTTCCTAAAGCTACCGGCTACATAGAGCTTAGATAAGTTTGTTTAAGCTTGTGAAGCTTATCGAGGCTTAAACATAAGAGTTGGACTTTGCAATTTTCAACAGTTAACTGAAATTCATGAAATAGAAATGCCACTTAAATTGATGCCTGAAAATGGTTTATATTAATAGAATAACTTGAAATGAGTACATAAAAACAGAAAATTACAATTTAAAACTTAAATTAAGCCATTGCTACTAAAAACGACATAAACTAACTACTCTTGAACCTTCTGCTTCTCTTTCTTTTTATACCCACATTGAGCTTCTCTCTCCTCTCTGAAGAGTTCCCAGCAATAATAATGGCCATTGGATGCCTTGGAATCAATCTTGGCCATTTGATGGTTTTGGCGCCAAAACTGGTACAAGCCAGTTGGGACAAGGGAGAGGGTGCATTAAATGTGATGGGTTGTTAGGTGAGGTGGGGGGAGACAAAGAGTGGAGTAGGGTGGATGTTGGTGGCTGGAGGTGGAAGAGTTGCAGACATTATTGTCGGGGATGACAGGGAAATAGGGGGCGGGTTGTTTATTTTGAAACGTGGGAATTGGGTTGGTCGGGTTGGTTATTTGGACCGGGTAAAATGATTTGGGCCAAGGTTTTGGATTGGGCTTGGTATAATAATGAGAGGGTCCGGTTTGGTTTAGGATTAAGACAAGGACCATTTTGCAATTCCTCCAAAGTCGAGGGTCAAGTAGTGTATTTCCCAAAGTGCTTTCAAGGACCAATATTGCCAATCATTAATAAACCAAGAACCAATTTTTCATTTTTGATTTTTCAAAGTTCCTGTGGATCTATTTTGCCATTTTGGATTTTCGGGGACTAAACATGTAATTTTGAAAACTTGTAACCCAAGTGTAATATTTTGTGAAATTGACTTTCAAAACCTTGGGTTGGCTTTTCCTTTCAAAATAAATGCATAGGGACTAATTTTGACAAGTTTTGAAACTTGGGGACCTAAACCGCCAATATTGCAAACTTTGATCGATTTTCCTTTGTTTTTGCACATTTTGCATTTAAAACACATAAAACACAATCCACGGATATTTTAAGTATTTTGATATCTTTTGATTGTTTTGTATGTTTTGGCGCTTTAAATATGACAAAATGATGAGTATTCGAGACTCATCAATCCCCATACTAAACTATTGCTAGTCCCTAGCAATCTTTTGAGAAAACATAATGGATTTGAAACTCTTTACCAAAAGCCATTACTCGGAGTAGCCAAATGTTTAAGTTCAAGTAAGAACCATGGTACACCGATAACCATGTGATTTTGAGCAAACCACCGCCTTCCAACGGATTTGATTTGTCTTTACCGTGCCGCTTGCTTCGGACTAGCCAAATCTTAGATAAATTATCAATATTATCTTTGGTGAGTGATTACCAATTATGGTTTTTCCACCGCCTTTACCACAAGCCATAATCTTGCGGCTAGCCAACTCTTCACTTTTTAGGATATGGTGAATAATACCATACAATTTTGGGCAAATTGCAAGTCGTCAACGGATTTGAGATATCTTTACCAAGAGCCGTTTGCTCTGGATTAGCCAATCCTTTTGTTTATTAGACAAGGCGATCGATAACCATATGAGTAAGTGTAAAACACTTACTCCAAAAAAAATTTTGGCCAAAACGGGGAATTAGGCGGTATAATTACATGATAAAATTCGTGAGAATCCCCCACACTAGAGATGAATATTGCCCTCAATATTCAAAGTACCGCTGTTATGCCGAAACAAAGAACGTAAAAGGGAAATACTACGCCATTATTTAGAAAGAAGATTTTTTTTTTTTTTTTTTTGGAAGACTTATATACAAAACATGTGGGCAACCCCCCACACTAGGGTGGTAGAAAGTAGAAAGAAGAAGCTAAACATCAAGTTTTGTCACACAAGCTAGCCACTTGTGAATGGCTAACCGTAACAAACTTAAGATACCGTAAATATGGGTGACAACCCATATGGCATGCTATCTTTTTTTGATTACCGAGTCGCTAGCTTGACTCGATCCCGCATTCATTGGTTCATGGGGAAAGTTTTAAATCCGGGACAACCACGGGGTATGTCCTCCCAAAGTAATGCTTCACCGATGACCATTCACTTTAAAATTAGGACCATCGAGTTGAGATAACTCAATGGTACCATAAGGATAAACCTTAGCGATAGTAAATGGACCGCACTAACGGGACTTGAGCTTTCCCGAGAAAATCTTCAATCTTGAATTGAAAAGAAGGACTCGATCACCAACGTTGAAAACGCGGTTTTGATTTTGAGTCATGAATCTTCTTTGTCTTTTGTTTATAGATCAAAGAGTTCTCGTAAGCTTGATCACGGAGTTCATTTAATTCATTCATTTGAACTTTCCGATGATCACCACCGTCCGAATATCAAAGTTAGCATGCTTCAAGGCCCAAGATGCCTTGTGCTCGAGCTCAACCGGTAGATGACACGCCTTCCGTACACCACCTTGTATGGAGTGCACCGATGGGTGTTTTGTAAGTCGTACGGAAGGCCCAGAGCGCGCATCTAACTTATCCGACCAAGAGGCACGGTTTTCACCAACCGTCCTCTCAAGAATTCTTTTATCCCGGTTAGAAACTTCCACTTGCCCACTTGTTTGTGGGTGGTACGCAGAGAGAGGCGGTGAGTTACACCATACTTTTGCATGACTCTTCAAATTGGTCATTGCAAAATGCGTACTACGATCACTATTTATGGCTCGTGGAGTTCCAAACCTAGCAAATAGAGATTTTAAGAATTTCACCACAACTCGGGCATCGTTGGTGGGTAAAGCTTTAGCTTCAACCCATTTTGACAAGTAGTCAACGGCCACGAGTATGTATTTGTTACCACGGGAAGAAGGAAATGGCCCCATAAAGTCAATGCCCCAGATGTCAAAAATCTCACACACTGAATGGCGTTTTGCGGCATTTCATTCCTTTCATGAGATATTCCGTGACGTTGACAAGCGCCACGTGTTTTGACGAATTCATGGGCATCCTTGTAGATTGTGGGCCAATAGAATCGGAATCAAACACCTTCTTGGCGGTGTAGTTGGGGCTATGATGTCCCCAAGAGGGTCCGTAGTGGCAAGCTTTGAGAATGTCAATAGCTTCGACCATACACACATCGCCGGATGACTTGATCCGCACAAATTTTAAACAAGTAGGGTCGTCCCGTAAATAATGTTTCACATCTTTAAAGAATTTATTTTTCCGTTGGGACGACATCCCTTTCACCACAAAGTTACCCGCATGGTAATTTGCAAAGTCAAGAAACCATGGGGTAGAAGAATCTCCACGAAAAGAAACCACATTGAGTGTTTCGAGAGAAATGTTTCATTTATTTCCTTTTTCGAACACATTTTGGTGAGGTTCTCTAATCGACAGATGATCGCCAGACTGTGTTCTCACTCCTTTTTATCACGAATAATGATATCAAATTCTTGTAGAGGAGAACCCAACGAGCAATCTCGCTTTGCATCTTGTTTTGCAAAGAGATATTTGAGAGCCTAGTGATCCGTATACACCACGCATTTGGTCAATATAAGATATGGTCGAAACTTCAAACGCATACACCACGCCTAATAATTCTTTTTCCGTAGTGGTGTAATGGGTCCGAGCTTCACCATAGTTTTGCTTGCGTAGTGGATAGGCTGAAAATGCTTGGTTTTGCGTTGCCCCAAGACCGCACCGATAGCAAAATCACTTGCATCGCACATGAGCTCAAAGGGTAAATCCCATGGGGCAACTAGAATGGGTGCTTCCGTAAGCTTTTTCTTCAGTGTTTCAAAAGCTTCGATGCACTCAGGAGAGAAGATAAAAGGAGCATCTTTTTCGAGAAGATGGGTCATAGGTCGAGCGATTTTAGAGAAATCTTGAATGAATCTACGATAAAACCCGGCATGACCTAGAAAACTCCTAATACCTTTGACGGTAGTAGGATGAGGTAATTTAGCAATGACATCAACTTTTGCTCTATCAACCTCAATCCCATTCTTGGAAATCTTATGGCCAAGGACTATGCCTTCTTTGACCATAAAATGGCTCTTCTCCCAGTTTAGACAGAGATTGGTGTCTTCACACCGTTTTAGCATTTTGTCTAAGTGGGAGAGACATGTCTGAAACGAGTCCCCAATGACCGAGAAGTCATCCATAAACACCTCCATTGTTTCCCCGATCATGTCGTGGAAAATTGCCATCATACATCTTTGGAACGTGCCAGGAGCATTACATAAGCCAAAAGGCATACGTCTATAGGCAAACGTCCCGTATGGGCAGGTGAATGTGGTCTTTTCTTGATCCAAATGATCAATGGGGATCTGAAGTAACCCGAGAAACCATCAAGGAAACAATAGTATTCGCTCCTCGCTAATCTCTCAAGCATCCGGTCCATGAAGGGTGAGGAAATGGTCTTTACGGGTGGCTTCGCTTAACTTGCGATAGTCAATGCACACGCCATCCCGTAACCAATCGAGTCGGAATTAACTCGCTTTCTTCATTCGTGACAACAAGAATGCCACCCTTTTTGGAACGCAATGAATTGGGCGACCCAAGGACTATCGAGATCGGGTAAATCGAACCGCATCAAGAAGCTTGAGAACCTCTTGTTTGATAACCTCATGAATCTTAGGATTCACCCTCCTCGATGTTGGATCGCCGGTTTGAAGTCATCCTCCATTAAGATTTTGTGAGTACAAAATTCGTGGTTGATACCTTAATATCGGAGAGTTTCAAGCAATTGCTTGCTTGTGTGACTTCAAGACCTTTATGAGAGCGTTTTCTCCTCCTCGGTCAAGTCTTTAGCAATTATGACGGGTAATTTATCATCACCCTCCAAGAATGCATACTCGAGATGAGGAGGTAGGTCCTTAAGTTCAACCTCGGAAATTCATCGTAGATGTTTGCACCGATTTGATTTCCTCAATTGTGATTTCTTTCGGAGGAGTGAAGGTAATGGATCTTCATTTAGCAATTGCTCAAGATAAAGAATATCCCCTCCGAATCATAAACACCATCAATTCCAGTGGAATTGATTCATCGAGAGAAAGAAATTCATCGATCTCTTCCAAAGGAAGTCACCTCCTCAAACGGAGTGAGAGAGGGGAAGAGTCGGCAATGATAGGTTGAGAAGATGTGGTGGAATCCCACTCACGTAATTATGAAGATAACCAAGAAACTCTTGAGAGTACTCCTCAGCAATATCAATTAAATCGACTCGATTAATTGATTCAAGGTCATAATTTGAGGAGTACCTCAAGTCCGATCGAGGTTAAAGGTAACACTTCATTACCCACACGTAAAGTGATCTCTTGCTCAAATACATCAATAAGAGCACGGCCCGTCCTCGTGAATCCTCTTCCAACAATGAGAGGAACCCGAGGATCGATCGAAATCGACAACCACAAAGTCACCGGAAAATGGAACTTTCCTACTTTCACAAATACATCCTCGGCAATGCCAAGAGGACGCGAGATAGAACGATCCGCAAGCTCGAGAGTCATGCGGTAGGAATAAGTTCCTAAGAGAAAGTTTCTTCCATATCGAATACTGCATCGATTGATGCTAGCACCAAGATCGGCAAGGGCAAAGCATTCAATCATCCCAGAAAACACAAGGAAGAAGAAATTTTCCGGATCTCCTAGCTTCTGGAAGCTTTTTAACAAGACTCGCGAGCAATTCTCGCTCAAAGGAGTTTTAGCCATTTCAAACATTTTTCCTTGTTGCTCAACATGTGTTTCGAGTATATGCAAACTTGGGCATCAACATGATAGCATCCGAAGCTTATGTCAAAGTGAAGCTCTTGGAAAATTTGAAAGAATTTTTCCATTTGATGACTAGCTTTCTCGCGGAGCTTTTGCTCATGTAAACGTGAGGGATAAGGAATAGAAGTTTTGGATTTAGGGTCACCAACTGGAGTTTCAAAAACGACTCCAAGATTGGTCTTGGGTTTTGGGACAACCTGAGGATGGACATTACTGGCACCTCCATTATTAGTAGGAAGTTCCTTGTCCTTTGTCGCCTCAGGTTCGCTTTCCACTACCTTCGGAGAGAGGAAGAAGAGGTAGGAGGAATAGCGGGTCCAAAGATAAGAAGCACCACTTCGGTTGTGATCGCTTTGCATCGCCTCGGATTAGCGATCGTGTTGCTAGGTAAAGTACCGAGCCCGAGGGTCGATCATTTAAAGACTTCTTAATGTCGCAATCGGCTAACCAACAACCGATTCATTTCTTCGATTTCATGAATTGTTTCAACAACTCATCGATGATGGTCCAGTTGGAACAATGGCTTGAGTTTGCACAGAAAATTCGCCTCTATTGTTAGGATTAGGGCCTTGATTTTGAAAATTTCCTTGATTATTGCCATGAAAATACCCTTGGTTGAAATTTCCCGACTGGTTTCTATTGAAATTTCCTTGATGTTGGAAATTTTGATTCGATTTTGAAAACCGTTGTTTGAACCGAAATTACCTTGGTTTTGAAAACCTTGGTTTGGTCTATTTTGATTCGATTACGGTTTTGATTGAAACCGGAGGTCCAGGTAGTGGTTAGGGCGGTGGTTCGGTTCTCTGAGAGCACGATATTGATTGCCTCCTGATTAGACATCCCGCCCAAAGATTGGCTTCAAAGGGTTACCATCGGTGGCCATACAGCTTATAATAAGCATGGGGCCACCACAGTAACACAGACTTCCACTTTCTTAACTTCAGCAGGAGGTGAAGTTTGTGGAAAAGAGACTTTCTTTTGATCGAGAGAACCAAAGCTTGATAGCTTCCGTGAGTTTGTCAATCTTAGCATCGATGCTAGATTGACTCACGGGCGATGAAGAAGAAGAAGGACCAACACCGACTTGGGAAACAACCGGCTTGCTTTCGGCAAAGGCGGACTTTAGACTTGTTTTCAATTATCGCTAAAGCCTCTTTGACAGCTTTGGTTAGGAAATTTCCTCCCGCGAGGAATTGAGAGAATCTTGATCGATTGACTCACCCATTGTAGAAAGTATCGAGTTGCATCAACTCGAGAAACCATGGTGAGGACATTTGCGGCAATTCCTTGAAACGATCCCACGATTCATCAAGGGTTCATCAAACTTCGAGTGAACTTGATGATTTCATTTTTAGACTCGTGGTTTTGGAAGGTGGATAGAATTCATTCACAAATTTCTTCACCGGATCTTCCCATGTCTCTATTGACCGAGGGGTTGTTTTCAAGCCAAACCGGCTTGCCCTCAAGAGAAAATGGGAATGTAAGAAGCTTAACAAAGATCGGTAGGGACATTCTTGTATTTGATGGTAGATGCAATCTTGTTAAACCATCGAATATGAGCATGAGGATCATCCCGCCAAAACCGTAGAATTGATTTGAGGTTACAAGATTCAAGAACCGGTCTTGAGTTCAAAATTTTCACCACAATGGTCGGTACAACGATAGCATCTCCATACCCGCCGATGGATGCTGGAGAAGCTCACACATAGGCGTTCTTCCGCCATGATAACGGAAGTAGTGTGAGCGGTCCGGATCTCGATCCGATCAAGGAGCAGAAGTCTACGGACACGCCTTCTTGGAATCTTGACAAGCTCACGAAATGGGCTCACAGATCTAGAAGAGCGAAAAGCATACACTAGAGTTAACTCTAAGAGAACTCATAGTTAAGGAGAAATGGGAATTATGAAGACGTTTTATAAAATGGGGTGAGAAGAATATTTATGGGTTTTCCGGTTCAAACGTAGATATCACAACAAAATCAATTAACACAAAATCGAGGCAAAACAACAAAGAACTTAACCAATAATCACAATATGAATGGCTTCTTTGAAAAGGTACACCAATCACAAGGACACAAAGGCAAGTTTTAAATATTTAGTTCGGGAACTTATTATGGTCGCACCCCGCTAGGTAGTGCACCGCCTTGGTTTCGGTGGTAATCTTTTAAGTTGTTATTTATTAAGGAAAACGACGAATCTTTTTGTATTTTTATTTTTGATACATATATAGAAACAAAAGGAAAATATTTTTGTGTTTTATACGTTTTGGTCATTTTGGGTTTTGGATTTTTATAAGAAAATATGGATATATATATAGATAGATATGGATGATATAAACAAATGAGTGAGTATTCAAACAACTAACTGCTAAACGGAAGATAGATCAAGACTCCCAAGCAATGGCGCCAAAATTTGATGCGTGCAAACAACAAGCTAAATCACTCAAGCCGCCACTTGTGAATGGCGGAATCCGTAATCGCTTAAAACCGATCAAGCACGAATGCAATGAAGATCTGGGGAGTATAGTGTTTCCCCGGGTCGTTATGTCCCAGCGAGCTATGCAATGGATTATCAACCGTAAAGTGATCGAGGAATTTGAACGGAAAATAGGATTTGATTATGATTATTATAACTACAGAAATAGCAAACAAATACAGAGGCTTAAATGCAAATTAAAGGAAATTAAAAAATATTAAATAAACGCTATCACTATAATTAAAATGATGTTTTTGTTTTTATGTTTTTACAAAACTGAAATTAAAAACTACGCGACGTACAAATAAAAATGTGAAACTTACACAATATTAATCCTAAAAATATGAAAATGATATTTTTACAAACCTAATGATAAAAGAAAATTTATAGAAAAAGAAAATTATTTTATAACTAATTATCTAATTAAAACTATTTTTAACTATTAAATAATTACCTAAAATACAAGAAAATGTGAAATAAAGCTAGAAAAATAAAATTAAGACTTAGAAAAATCTAAAATATCAAAATAGAATTTTCAAAACTATTTTTATATTTTTCTGATTATCTTTCTATTTTCTAGGAATTTTAAACTATTTTAATCTAATTTAAATGGTGAAAAATACCAAATAAAAAGGGAAAAATAAGGAAAAATCTTTTTATGCTTTTATATTTTTCTTAAACTGAGAAAATTGAAAAATTAATTTTTGAACTTTTCTTAATTAATTGCAATTAAAGCTAATTAAAAATGATTAAAAGCTGCTTTTAAATAAGAAAATACTAAACAAGGACCAAAATTAATGAAAAATTCAGGAAAATGCTAAAATGCTGTTCTGGTTCTATGAAAAATAAGAAATGTAGTGCTTATGTGTAAAATATCAGAGCTGCAGTGTTAACTAGATCTAAATAAGCACTTTTCAATAAGCTAAACTACAAATTAAGCAACCAAACTTCTACAGACCCTAAATAATATCAAAACTACTCTAAAGCAAGTGATTATAGCTACTCCTAACCTAAAATAAGCAGATGCATAAGATTATAAGCTACTAATTTCAACAGCAAAACAGAACACAGGACCCAACTTTGAGCTTATGCACTAGCTTATCCAGAGAGCTTTAGCTGAAAACAGATATGAGGTCTTATAGACCACCCAGCAAACTGCTTATAGACCAAAAATCAGACCTTAACTACTCAAAATGAGCACAATGCAGTTGCTGCAAGTTCTGCACAAATTCAGTTTTGACATGATTTGACTTTTAAAAACAGATTGAAACTTTGACTTTCTTGAGATTTGAATGCAAATAATGGACTGATCTTGATGTAATTTGATGAAATGAAAGTTATTCAAGCTATTTTATCAAGTTTTAAACCTTATATGAATGATTAAGATTAACTGATTTCAACAGTTATGCTAATAAGAGCAGATTAAAATCATTTTGACTTTTAGTGTTATAGGATGCAATAAGATGACTTGAATGAGTATACTAGAGATAATAGAGACTAAAGCAACAACAAGCTTATACCAAGATACCACTGAAAACAGTTTTAGCAGGCAAACCAAACACCCCTTTAAGAACAGTTTATGCAATTCTTTCAACCAAATAACTCAAACAACTTATTCTAACATCAACATAGATTCAACATACTGAAACCAAGCTAGAATGACAGCTAATAGCAGTATTATAACAGATATGACAAAACTTACAACTACCTACTGTTTAACAAGCTATAAATGAGAACAAGGTTACACTTACAAGAGATCCTAGCCACTATGGCTTGCAAAACCAAAGAATAGAACCCTAATCCTAACCTAACCTAACTCGATTCAACCCAAATCCAACTGCTTCACCCATGATCCATTCCATACCCATTTCCATGATCAATTGACTTTCGTTGACTTTTAGCACCTTTGGTTGAAATTGTTCCTAAAGCTTACCAGAAGCTATATAGAGCTTAGATAAGTTTGTTTAAGCTTAAATGAAGCTTATTGAGGCTTAAACATAAGAGTTGGACTTTGCAATTTTCAACATTAATCGAAATTCATGAAATAGAAATGCCACTTAAATTGATGCTTTAAAATGGTTTATATTAATAGAATAACTTGAAATGAGTACATAAAAAGAAAATTACAATTTAAAACTTAAATTAAGCCATTGCTACTAAAAACGACATACACTTTTGAAAATAAACTAACTACTCTTGAACCTTCGCTTCTTTCTTTTTATACCCACATTGAGCTTCTCTCTCCTCTCTGAAGAGTTCCCAACAATAATAATGGCCATTGGATGCCTTGGAATCAATCTTGCCATTTGATGGTTTTGGCGCCAAAACTGGTACAAGCCAGTTGGGACAAGGGAGAGGGTGCATTAAATGTGATGGGTTGTTAGGTGAGGTGGGGGGAGACAAAGAGTGGAGTAGGGTGGATGTTGGTGGCTGGAGGTGGAAGAGTTGCAGACATTATTGTCGGGGATGACAGGGAAATAGGGGGCGGGTTGTTTATTTTGAAACGTGGGAATTGGGTTGGTCGGGTTGGTTATTTGGACCGGGTAAAATGATTTGGGCCAAGGTTTTGGATTGGGCTTGGTATAATAACAAGAGGGTCCGGTTTGGTTTAGGATTAGCACAAGGACCATTTTGCAATTCCTCCAAAGTTGAGGGGCTGAAGTAGTGTATTTCCCAAAGTGCTTTCAAGGACCAATATTGCCAATCATTAATAAACCAAGAACCAATTTTTTCATTTTGATTTTTCAAAGTTCCTGTGATCTATTTTGCCATTTTGGATTTTCGGGACTAAACATGTAATTTTGAAAACTTGTAACCCAAGTGTAATATTTTGTGAAATTGACTTTCAAAACCTTGGGTTGGCTTTTCCTTTCAAAATAAATGCATAGGACTAATTTTGACAAGTTTTGAAACTTGGGACTGAAACGCCAATATTGCAAACTTTGATCGATTTTCCTTTGTTTTGCACATTTGCATTTAAAACACATAAAACACAATCCCTGAGATATTTTAAGTATTTTGATATCTTTTTGATTGTTTTTGTATGTTTTGGCAGTTTAAATATGACAAAAATGATGAGTATTTGAGCACTCATCAAACTTAAAACATGAAAGTTATAGATTTTGTTCACTCTTACCCGTAAATTCAAATCACTCAAATTCGATGTCATATGGGTAAGATATAACACGTTAAATATGGTGTTTTACTCATATTCATGCATCTGGTGTTTGATGAAATGTCTAACTTAGATTTTTAGTGTTAAAGTTGAGCTAAATGCACTAATTTTTGTCCCACAACGCATCATTAATCATTTTATTAATGTAAGATTCAAAAGTGATGTTTTTACTAGTTAATGTTTTAACTATTAAAACGATGAACCAAAGTGATGAATCGATGAACCAAATCAAACTGTTAAAAAAAAAACATAAAAGCAAAACGATGAACCTAACTAAACCGATGAACCAAACCAATAATCGATGAACCAAACCAAAACCGAAACTATGATTGATGAACCTAACTAAACCGATGAACCAAACCAATAATCGATGAACCAAACCAAAATCGAAACTATGATTGATGAACCAAACCAAATCGATGAACCAAACCAAAACTGATGAACCAAAATCAAAAGCGATGAACCAAACCAAAAGCGAAACTATGATTCATGAACCAAGAGAACCAAACTGATGAACCAAACCAAAACCGATGAACCAAACTAAAAGCGAAACGTGATTGATGAACCAAAATAAAGCGATGAACAAAATAAAACAAACACCAACATATTGGCGAAACTATGATTGATGAACCAAAATAAAGCGATGAACTATGTTTGATTTGGTTCATCGCTTTTAATTTGGTTCATCGCTCATCGATTTAGTTTGTTTCATCGATTTGATTGATTCATCGATTCATCGATGATGAACCAAGATTAATCGATGAACAAAACGTGCATTTTATTTTAAATTAACGACTAAAAAACATCACTTTTGAATCTTACTTTAATAAAATGATTAATGATGCGTTGTGGTACAAAATTTAGAACATTTAACGCAATTTTAACACTAAAAATCTAAATTGAGACATTTTATCAAACACATCATACAAGAAAAATATGACTAAAAAGCCATTTTTAACGCGATATCTCACTTATTTCATATCGGATTTGAGTGATTCAAAACTTGTGTAAAGAGTGAACTAAAATCTACAACTTTCGTGTTTTAAATTTTACGTAAATCAACCTTTAAATTAGATAAAGTAGAGGTCGAATATCTTAAAATTTCAAGAAAATCATAACCCACTGAAATCTTAAAAAAAAAATTCGATTTATATATCAAAATGTATATCAAATTAAAGAGGATTAAATTTTAAAATTTTGGTGAAATCGGTTTTCGTAAAAGTTTGTCGTTTGAAAGTTATTTGCGTTTGAAGTTCGAATGGAATTAAAAAATGAAATAAATGTCCAAAATCGCCTCTTTGACCAAAATTCGTTTGAAAATTAGGTGACACGTATCATATCGCGGATGCTTTCAGACTTTGTAAATTATTACACTTTCTGAGGATCGCTACTCTTGTTGTGCAAAGTAGGCCGTCCAAGGTCGAGGGCACTTTTCTTTTGGTTTAGGTTGTCTGCACGATCGATTGTATATGTTTTGTGTATGTGTGAATTAATTAAAAAATACTCCGTAATATTTGTGAGGTATGTTTTTTGTAGTGTATGTTGTCTTATTGTGTCAAAAAGTCGCATGTAAGTCGTAGGAGAAAAAAGTTCGTACGATACGCAAATGAAGTCGCTCATGGTCACTGCTAGTGCTTAGCCTAAGTAGTAGAGATTCTATATCATACATTAATGTCGTGTACGTTTAGAAGTTCCTTCTTATACTTTTGTGCAGCTTTTAATATAATTCCGAATCATAAACTAATCGATAGTTCGATACAGCTAACCTGTTTAACAAAAATGTAACGGTTAAAGTTGAACTGTTCATCATCATTAAGCAAACATGTCGGGTTGTGGATGAGGTATAACCTGTCAACCTGAACACGACACAAATTGTTAGCCCTACATTATTAATCCGGAGTCACAAAATTACTTGCACATTATTGTTGCATCTAAATATTACAGAACATACATAAATCGACAACCTATCTACTCTTGGAAACAAATGAGTGAGCTAGAACGATCCTAACGCTCTTTACAATCTAAAGTCCTTTTGGATTATTTTGATATATACTTTTTTACAAACCGAAAACATTCAAATAATGCTACTTTTGTGTGATTGCAGGCTGTGAATATGTAATAGGAGATCCTTCACTACTATGCCAAGCGTCTTGAACTTGTGTCGCAAAATGCAAGTTCCAGAGCATGTCCTCAACCGATGGTCTCTCTGCTGGATCGTCGACCAAACACCTGCTGCATATTTCTGCCATAGTTGTTAAAGATTGATCGGAACATGTGTATTGAACTGATGGATCTATCATGTTCTTTATAGATGCATCATCCTGTGTCATTCTTGTCTGAAACTGTTCTTTCATGGATTCTACTTCTTTCTGAGTGTATAGTGGTTTTCCCACAAGGATTTCAAGTAGTATGATACCGAAATCGTACACATCCACTTTTTCTGGATTGCTCATCCTAAAAAGTTAAGAAGAACGTAAAAACAATGAAGCATAAACCATAAACCATTACAAATTGGTCATTAATTACTCACCTTGCATGCTTAGGATCTTTAAATCGGCCGATATAACCTTGATTGCTCTCCTGTTGCATAAACAACGAATACTGTCATACTTTTTGACATATCTTGTTTTGAAAATTTTACTTTTTTTTTTTGTGTACATTTGAGTAATTAACAGATGAGTTTGTGTGTCGACCCGCTTTGTTCATTTTTTAAACAATATTTTTGTAAAAAAAAAAAAAAGTCTTTGTATTAATACATAAATTTAACGATACTATGTGAAAAATTATAGTATTTCAGAAGCCAGGTTTCAATGTGACTTGGCTAGTTGGCTGCATATGATTAAAATGGGTCAAAAAACATCTTTTAATTATCAAGATGTGAAAAAAAGACGATGGCTAAACAAGATAAATGAAAAAATAATCACTTATTTGTTTTTATTGCGAATTGATTCATAATTGTACCTTTTTTATTTTCTCTGTTAACAAAGTCAGATTATAGCAGCTAATCTTTGCTACGAAATTCTGATCCAATAGAACATCCGTTATCTTCAGGTTGCTAGAGAACAATCGAGGCACAATACCCGTATGAAGAAACTGAATACCCTTCACAATGCCGATTGCAGCTGCTATTCTTTGACTCCACGACAATGTTCGTCCATTGTACTTTCCTATTTGACATGCATATATCGAGTTAGCATAGAAATACTAAAACTATGTTTTCATATGATTATTAGAAGTTTAGACTGAGACTTACCGGAAATCCAGTCCCGAAGTGTCCCATTTGGCACATACTCGAAAACAAGAAACAGTCTGCTGACGCTCGAGTCATCAAGATAGAATTCGAAGCAGTGGCCAAGAGCACTGACTAGATGCTGGTGTCTAAGTTTTGAGATTAACTCTATGTGACTTGTGAATGTTTGTGTACTGTGATTTCGTTTCATTTTTAGGCATTGAATAGCTATATATGATCCATCGTTAAGTTGACCTTTGTACATCTGATATTTGAAAAAAGAAGTTAGAATATTGAACATTTATTTGATAAAGAAACTGAAAATTGGAGTTGCAAGGGCTAATAATGGTAAAACCAATAAGCGTCAGATGCAATTTGTCGACAAAGTAACGTCAAAGATTGTTCACGCAAGTGAAATGTACCTGACCGTGAGACCCTTCACCCATGAACGTAGATGTATCAAAGCCATTAGTAGCTTCCTCGAGTTCCTCTAGCAAAAAGGTTCGATAAGCTGGAATACCAAGTGACCCAAGCTTCATTACTCGCGTAACATATCCTTCAAGATGGAAAACGGTCATATGTTGTAACTTAAAAGTCAATGCACAACAAGATGAACTTTATGTCAAATTGGAAAGTAGAACTTACTAGCATCTGAAAGCAACTTTGAAGTGTAAGAACCCGTACCATTTTCTGCTATTACCCTTGGCGGAGGCTTTTTCACCATCTTCTTACCATAAACATGCCTAAAAACAAAAAGAGCGACGCCAACCAAAATGATCCCTCCAAGAACCCCTCCAATGACCCGAAAATAAGACCTGCATTTGACTTCTTACCGGACATATGATGTCCTGGTATGACTCCCACAGCCAAAGCTTGATTTCTACAAAATGAGATTGGGTTTTGACTTTTGACTTTGACTTCATTGGCATCATTTACAGTCAAACAATTCCCCTCATACACCACATTCCGGGCCACTGAAGACACAAGACAGCTAGGCAATTTCCCAGTTAAAAGATTAGCGGATAAGTCAACAAACTGAAGCTTGGGATTGCATGAAAGATCCTCGAAAAGCATTCCCGTAAACTTGTTTCCTTCGATATCTAAATAAGTTATCGATGGTAAAGATAGTATAGAAGTCGGAAAGGGTGCAACGAAATGGTTTAAAGCTATGTCTAGCTTTCTAAGTTGATAAAATGAATGTATTTCTTCGGGCAGGCCAGCAGTAAACTTGTTATCTCGTAACACAATCGAGATGATTCTATTGGTGACTCGAGGGAAAGAGGGCCCGAGTGAATTGTCTTCAATTTCAAAAACTTGGAGATTAGTCAAACTACTAAGATCTGGAACTTGACCCGTGAAATTATTATGAGAAAGTATAAGAACCCGAATATCAACTAAACTCCCTAAAGACTTTGGCAACAATCCGTTTAACGAATTGTTTTTCATACTCAAAACCGACAAACGGGACAAGAAACCAACCCGGTTTGGGATCCATCCCGTGAACTTGTTATCATCAAGGACAAGTGATTGGAGATCAGTTAAGGATGTGATTTCGGGTGGGATTGAACCATAAAAGTGATTTGAAGTAAGGTTAAGTATTTCTAACGACGATAAATTTGAAATGGTCATGGTAACTTTCCCCATAAACCTAAAGAAACCAAAGTGAGGACTTTTAAGCTTGGAAGACTAACGAGTGTCGTGAGAAGCGTGTCTATTGAGAAATCTTTAGGCAACGGAGGTGTTTTGTCGCTATTGATTATGTGAAGCTGTGTTACTACATCTTCATAGCAAACGACTGTGACCGACGAACTTTGAACCGTGTTGCAGAAATCAGTGGCATTATTCCAGCTACTAAGAACTACCGGGTAATACAGAAGCTGTTGGATACTCAAGAGGGTTTGTTCTTGTGAGGCATTGTGTGGCTTGGAACACCGAATTCGTACAAACAGAATAGCAAGTAGAACAACTGATATTTGCGAGTAATAAGATGTTCTGGCCATTGCATTTACACCATATCAAGATCCTAAAAACAAGAAAAAAAAAATTATCAAAATTTTTTATAATGTTTAAGAACTTAACACTTTCTCATTTCAACTTTATATGTTCTCTACCTCTTGAATTTGAGTGCACAAGAAGCAAAGTTGAAGATCCTAAAAAGAAGACCATATATTCTTATCAAACCTTTTAAGAAATTAAGGAATTAAACTCCTTCTCATTTAAGAAACAATGATTAATAAAATGTGAAAGACTCATTCATGATTCTTGTCACCTTATATTTCATAAAAGAATCATGTTCATGCCTATTGATGGTCAAACATTTATAATTTAAGGTCAAAGATCATATCATGCAAATTATGATACAATACAATTAATTGTTTAACACTAGTAAAAGTTAACAAGTATGAAAATTCCAACTTTTTCAAGGGAACATAAATATATTAACATTCATCAATATGTTCATGCAGATTCAAGGTCCAAGATTCATACATGATGATCAAACATTAACATATACTAATCAAACAACCATATAGACATTCAATAAACTTAAGGAGATAAAACATACTAACATATTAATCAACTTGGGAATAATATGATAAAAATGAAGAGTTACTCACCTCTTAAAACTGAGTGTACAAGAAGCAATGTCCTTCACAATTGGAGATAGTAACAAACTATGAAGATGAAGCTAAATGGAATAATGGGGCCAAATAAAATTTAAAAATGGTTCTTTTTGGAACTTTAATATTTAATAAATCAAATTAAACCACATGTTTTCATGTGAAAACAGAGGAAAACAGAGTGTCTTCAAAATGAAGTTAAACTTTACATAATTTTTTTTTAACTTAACTTATAATCTAAAATGACAAAACCCAACTCAAATTTTATTAAGTTTTAGAAATTCAACATTTTTAATAAGTGGGCTATTGATAAAGTTGCAAGCTTTTTGAGATATAATGGTATGACACAAAAAAAGGGCTATTTCAAGATTCTTGAACTTTTAATTCTTCACCTCCATGTTAGTGTGTGTGTGTGTTTAATGCATACATAAAGCCTGCAACAGACCCATAGAGACTGTGTGTGTATATCTATATTTAGTGGCAAAAAGATACAGAAGTAGTATAAAGTATACATGTGTCCATGTTGCAATGTTTGTGATGAAACTTATTTTAGTTTATTATATAATTTTTTTTTTTTTTTGTATGGCAAGATTTGCAATTATTGTACTTTGTTCAAGGATTTTATATTTTTAAGGATACAAATATGTTGTTCATATAATATAAGTCATACTATTAATGATAAGATGATCATGTAACTTTTAAGTTATGATCAATAAAGAGTCAAGAAAGAGTGACATTTAGGTTTGGTGTACATTTCATATTTTGTTCTAATAAATGGTTGGAATATTATGTCATGAGAAAATGTTTTTTTGGTGTCTATTGCATGTTTGCATGGTTACAAATATTTTACTAAATTTATTGAGCAAAATACTAAAATGAGGGCCAGTATTTTTTTGGCCAGGGTATGTATTTTTGGGTGTCACAATCTGGACAGCTATAGATTTCCTGTTTGTGGTCAAAGTCTAGTGTGATATGTTTTTGTTTATGATATATGTCTAGTTTTGTTTGTTTTTAGTTCTTGATTTTTAGAATTTAGTTTCTGATACCATTTTTTTTTATTCTAGGTAGTTCAAGTAAACAAGTTCTATATTTACTAGCTACTAATTATACAAGTAAACAATTCTATGCCTTCTATCCTTATACTTTGAGTTTTATTAAATGAAAATATAAAATCTTCTAAATTAATTACTCAAAATGACAGACAACAAGGTGTGTTTGGTGTGGGTCATTTAGGAGCGGTTAACGTTAAGCATTATAATTTTGAATACTCATTTGGCAAACAACAAGTAGCTTTATCTACTTCTTTCAACACTTCATGCAATAGTATTTGGAAGCGTTAAATATTTAGGAGTTGTTTTACTCATTATGATTACACTTACAACTATGTTATTAAACGTTTTAAAAACTGCTACTGCTGACCGTTATTACTTACTGCTAGTGTTAAATTTAATAAACACACCCTAATTAAGTAAGGAACATTGGCTGTGAAGGAAGATAGGTATCAATTACACGCAGGACATTTTTGTCTTTTCACCGAAAGTTGGTATTGTAGAATGATGCGAAAATTTAACCGGAAGAAAAGGTATTTTAGTGATTTTAGTGTCTAATATTTATTGGAAAATACGGAGTAAACCATTTGTGACATTTAATACTCTTAGAATTCATTGTTGTGCCTAATGCAAATCTCCTTATCAATGCTCATCATAAAAGAACATTAAAAACCATGTCTTTTTTTGCCCAAACAACATTGAAAATATTGATTTTCAATTTGCCAAAATAAATGAATAATAATAAATAAATAAATAACTATATCATTAATCATATAGTATGTTAACATATTACTCCTTAATTTTTTTTATTCTATTTATAGCTTATATGAAGTGGTAATTTGCCATCGTTTGTAAGTTGAGGTGTGTAGGTGGGAGCAACTCTCGCAGCATGTGTTTACGCATGGTTCGACTAGTTGAGAATAATAGACTTTTTTTTTTTTTTTTTTTTTTCAATATTATATTAGTTCTCCAAAAATATTTTATATGTAATATGATCAAGCTTTATACATACTCTCTCTGTCTTTAAATAATTGTCCACTATTAACTTTTAAAGTCTTCATTTTTTGATGCAAAATAAATAAATAGATTGAGTTTTAAATGTATTTTTATCGTTATAATTTTAATCAAGTATTACATAACACAAATGAAATAATTAAGGTCAACGTTAAAGAAAAAAGACCTTAAAAATCAATTATGAACATTTATTTAGGGACGGAACCAAAGAAGTATAAAACAGTTTTTCATTCATTTCAAAATAAATGTTTCCGGGCAAATTTATGCATATAGCTATTTATTGCAGTTTTTACTTTGATTTAAGACCACTCTGATAAACTATCGATTGTACACATTTATTTTTAGTACAAGATTTTTAGTTTAGTACAATTTAAAATAGTAATATGAACAATAGAGTCGTGTTCGATTTTCTGATTGCTCATATTTTTAGTACAAGATTCTTAGTTTAATTCAAAGTGCACATCATTTTTTTTTTGCAACATCCTACTTAAAAATTAGGGCACACCCAACTTAAAATTGACGAAGTAACAACTCTTGTAAAAACAAAAAAGGTTGAATGTGCACACCTTATGAATGATGTATGCGTCTGACAGAGTTTATCCACTGACATAAATATTAACGCCTCAAAAAATAGAGGCTCTGAGCAGTCATCCACTTCATCCCCTTTTAGAGACGGTCTTGATAAACAACGAATTTGGGTTAGTGTCCATAGAGCCATTCAAGTTAGTCAATAAAATTGTTACGTCTTGATATTGATCATTCAAACCATCTAAATTTACCATGTTCTATGATTAATTTCTCTATTTACGGTTTCTATTTTCTTCCTTAAAATGTATCAAAATTAAGTGGTACAACTTTTGAAAGATCACATGAATTTCACAAGGACAAGATTTTTAATCATTTTTGTTTGATAATATGAAAAGAAAATATCAACCAAACTTGAAAACGAAATGAAAACCATAAAGTTGCATCATAATAAAAGTAGCCAATGGTACCACAAAAAGGCAGTGGACCCTATCACCTAAAGATAGGACTTTTGAGAGACTAGTTGGTCCATCATGGTATGCAAAGAAACAAACTAACTCACCTCATGTTTTCTGTGCTCACCATCAAATGATAAAAGTGAGTGTAGATCTCATGTTTTTCATGACACAGAAGATGAGTAACATGTGATCTATACTGTTTTATAAAAAGTTTTGGGATTTTTTAAATAAAAAAGTTTTAAAAATTTTAAAACTAAAAACATTTTATAATTGGAAATTAAAATTAACAACTCAACATTCAAATGTAAATTAAATATTTTTAATTGTGACAAATTTAATATTCATAAAACACATTGACTTTTGATGGATTAGTAATTGAATATCCGAAAATCGGAGACTTCAAACGAGAACTTATCCAAATATCATATAGGTAGTTTATCTCTAAAAGTTATAGTAAATGTGTTGATGGATTAGTAGTTTAGTCGTTTTATTTGAAGTTTTATTTGAATGTTCTTAAACGTATTTGAATTATTATGTAATGGTTGAAAAAAAAGTTGAAAAAAATGGCGGTCATTGTTGTCTTAAAATCGCATGAAAACATTTATTCGTAGTAAAATGGTCATTATCCAGACTACATGCATGCCGCGTTGCAAGATGCAGCTTCTAGTTTCATGAAAAGCATGTTTACCATTCTAATTTTAGTGATGACTGAGTAATATACACCGTATAAAATAGGAAATGATAAATAAAAACCGTTACAGCACATAAAACGATTTTTTTTTTTTTTTAATTACGTCACATGTTTTTTAAGAGAAAGAAGATGACTAAATAATAAATTTACCAAAAGCATGTGTACCATTTTAATTTTAGTTGATCATTGACGAGAAATTCATGAAAAAAAGAAAAGAAAATGACAAATAAAATTGTTACAATGGGTGTGTTTAGCAAAGTAGTTGTGGAACAGTAGTGAATGCGATGGTATGTTATGTGAAGCATGTTGTCAGCAATCATCTTCATCATTCACAAACTTCTAAAGATTTGGAAAATTGAAAGATTCCTAAAAATAAAAATCTCACCGCTTTTCGCTAAACGACTAATAAAAATCAAAATCTTTCATCGCCATCGCTCGAAAAAGCTTCACACACCTCTCGCGCCAAACATACCCAACATGTGAGATTTTAGTTGATAATCTATAATAATGAGTAACTCAACCCAAAAAAAAAAAAAAAAAAACTGTTACAACATTCAAACATTTTTTCCAGTAATTATGATATGTAAATCACATGTCTTTTATCATATAGGAAATGACTAAATAATAACTTACCAAAAAGCATGTCTACTTCTATCATAAGGTTAGTCGATAATCATGTTTCAAATGTACAAAGTGAAGGTAAATTCAACAAAGAGTCTCAAAGGGATGGTCAAGTTTAAAAAAATACCCTTCGATACTTTTTGTGATTTCGAAGATGATTAATAAATAGAACTAAATTTATAAAAATAGTACATTTTGCAATAAGTTTTTGAGAAAATTAGATCACAAAAATCTTTTTTATCAAAATATTTTACTGTGAATAATAAAATTGGTCGCCTTGGAAAAACTTATGAACAAAAAATGCGATAAACAAAAAAGAGTAATGAGTAAAAAAAGCTTGATTAATTTTTTTCATCGTAATTTTATTTTAGTGATTCTTAATTTTTTTTCTCCATTTTTATATTAAAAAAAATCAAATATTTTAGACAACCTTATTTTTTAGTGTGTTATCAAAGACACATTTGTCGCTTGCTCTCTTTTTATAAAACTACGGGTCTTAGAATTATTTTTTTTTTTGAACAATATATTTCGATTACATGTTTTTGTGATAATGCTTTATGTAGAAGTGTCGTGGTTCGGTTTGAGTGGGTTTTAATAAAACCAAACCGAACCAAAACGATTTTGTAGAGGCGAGGTGTGAAGGGTAGTGAGGTGCGGATATGAAAATGTTTTTTTTTTTTTTTTTTTTTTTTTTTTGAGTAAGTTTTTGATGTGTTAGATTTATAGATGATGATGAAAGACAATTAATCTTATAGATGTTCTAAGTTTATGAATTTAAGACAATTAATTTGTTAGATGTTACTTTTATATGTGTGTATGCAACAAGTTATTGAAATTTCTTTTTATGGTAATATTTTTGGTTTTAATTTTTTTTAAGACTTTCTTGTTTAGAAAGTCTTAAACTCTTTATATAGTAGTATAGATTTGTAGTAATCGTATTCTTTTTACATGTTACTAACCCTCAGATATTTAGACCCAGAGTATGTGATTCTCCAAAAATTGATAAACTTGTACTTTTTCATTTTTTTGATTAGTTATGTTGTGCGGTAAAATATTAATGCATGAGTTGGACAATGGACCACAAAAGCTTTATTATTTCACCATTTCGGTGATTCACGTTGAGATAAACTTTTAGGTAGAAATTTGAATCAAATAGAATAAAATCTGGTATCTGGCATAACCTATTAATGATATATGAGGCCCATCTACTTTATAATGAGGTTTTACCTCAAATAAGTGTAACCCATTTTAGGTTTGATAGTGATGCAAATGTTCAATTCTTTCTTTCAGGAAAGTAAGTTACCAAATCAGTTTTCAAGCATGATATCTTCATGAAGCGTTGATTGGCGCTTAACTCAGAGGCTTAAATACGTCTGTCTTATGACATCACTCTATTTGCTTATAAGACACTACCCATACTTCTTGTACTAATAAAACACTTCACATCACTTTAAGATACATTTAATATACATTTAGGTCACAATCATTTTCTATCTGTATACTATATTTTTTTGGGGCACCTAGCTTAGAGCTACATTATATGAAGAATATGCTTTGTTAACGATACTTTACGTCTCAACTATGGTAATTGAGTATAGTGATGGAAAAAAATTCTCACCGATGAGGAATTTAATACTAAGCCCAGTTTGACGAGGAAATCCCCATGTTAATTGGGTATAAGGATGGGGACGGGGAATTTCCAAATTAAGAAACGGCGATGGGGGCGGGGCGGGGCTACTATGAATCCCCCGACCGTCCCTCAACCCCTCACTATGTTACGTTTAAACATGTCAATTGTGTATATCAATATATACATTGCTTAAAATTATGCACCGTTGATTTGTGTTTCACAAACTTGTTATATTTCGTTTCATAATCTACATTTCCTATATGGTTATAGTATATAGTAAATAAGTTTTTCACAAATACAAAACACAAATAACAGTTTCGGGTCGATTGAATAAATATTTGTAACAATATCATAAGTTTATCTTTTTCCGTAATTCAACAGATTGCTGGAATATGCGTTATTGTATTTTTTTTCTTATTACATTTAAGAATTATTTTTTGCAAGGTGAAGTCTTATTTTGTAGCATATTTTTTTCGTAGACATGTAAAAGATAACATCTGCTTAAAAATCTGCGATCGTCGAGTATGGGGATGGGGAATCAAGCATATTTCTCAAAGGGGATGAGGATGAGGATGTTGACTTAGGATCTGCGACGGGTGTGTGAAATGCAATCCCCAACCCAGTTCCATCTCTAATTGGGTATTTTCATTTTTCATGTATTCTAAATGTTGTTTTTGAAAATAAATACGATTATAGGGGTTTTATATTGTTGCTTGCACGTGTCTCGCCTTAAAAGCGCAAAAAGAATTTTGAAGATAGTAATTTGTGACGAAGACAACAACCTTACTAATAACATCAAAAACATTGTTTAGAAAAAGAATTGATAAAAAATTACCACGTATAAGATAATATAAAACTAAATTTGCCTTACTTTTTTTTACGTACATGCTATTTTTCATCAATCAAACTTATATTATTATAAGGTGTCTAAACTACATATACACATGTCAAATTACTGGCCCAAACTTCATATATTTTATTGGTTTTTAAAGATCACATAAAATGTCGACAAGTATCAACATCGCTTTTGCTTCCCACAACAAAAAGAATTTCATAAAAACTAAATCTACGCACGTTCTTGCAACTTTACGCTATTTTAGCTATTTGACTATGTGTTTGTTTACACGTATGTTTCATTTGTACGAATTTCATAGTTTCAATTGCGTGTAATCATGTGTTTATTTTTAACGTGTAATTGCATAATTTACAAGTTATTATCTACTTTTTCTTATCATCTCTTTGAAATACTTGTAAATTTCATGGGTTTTTTAACTAGTCTATTTTCTATAATACTAGCTCATAGACCCGTAATATTTTACGGGTATCTCAAAGGAATTATTTATTAAGGAGTTACGTGTGTGAATAAATTAACAAACAACAACGAACGTAAATAAATTGCATTAGTTTTTAAGCGAATAATAAGTAATATGTCAATGACACGATAAACAATTTGGTTTGAAACTCTTAAAAAAATAAATGTACATATATCGTTTTCTTCATGTGATAGATGCAAGCACTATCAAGTTTGGAAAGAGTTTTAAAAAACGTATTGATCATAACTTTAGCCAAAGAATGTTTGACTAGTTTTTAAATGCATTAACTATTACAGCTAAAGCTCTTTAAACTCCCATTTACGCATGGTTGATAAATTTGTGGGGTTTAATCAAAATTTTGATTTTCCTCAAATTCTTTCTTCTAATTTATGTTTACTCCCATTTCACTCCAGATTATTTTGTAGCATCTCCCATGTTGCAATTTCTTTTACGTAATTCAGGCAAGCTTTGCATCAATAGAATGTTTGTTAGTAATTCCAAAAAGGTGTAGACGGCGGAACACTGACTTTCTGCCAGCTTTTTTTAAGACCAGTACCATAGAATGTTTGTTAGTAATTAAAAGCACAATTTTATTGGTATTGACCACCCTATACTTACAAAATTTTCTTTGATACGACTTTCTTTGTCTATGTTTTGTTTCCAGCAGATAACATATCTTTTTAACTTTTGATCTTGCAGACTTATTTACATCAATATGATAAAGTTGGAATCGCAGGCTCATCATCAACAGGGGTAAGACATGTTCTTTAACATGTTTTCATTTTCTTAATTGTTTATGGTAACTCTATTCTTTTAGTTTAATTTTTAATGTTCGTCAGAAAAACGTCTTAAAGGTAACTAAAAGCGATTACTTAATTTGTTATAGTTTTTTTTCCGATTTGATATCTCATAGGACTTGATACGAAGGCACTGTTTTATTTTTCTTTTATAGTTTTCGTGGTACATTCATTTGATGAAAATGTTGATAAAGAGTAAAATGATGACATTTTTATATTATTTTAAGCTAACGATTTTATTAGTCTAAATGTTATATTTAATGGCGAAAATAAATATAAATAGTTGCCACTTATGTTTGTATAGACACTCTACATTTATATGCATCTAACATAATGGTGTTAAGTTGTGTTATTAATGCAGTCAATAGTTCTTCATTATTTGTACATCACGTAGTATTCAAATGCATACCAAAGGTGAAATTTTATAACTATAATTATTAAAGTTATGAAATTTAGGTGTTTTGTTAAGTTTGTATGTATTCAAATAGTTGTAAGGAAATTAGTAATTTCAAAACCGTAATATAAAATGCACAAACCAACAACACTACCAAATCTCAAATTAATTAATAATAAATAACTACAAGGGTAAAAAAGCGTAAAATAACAACTTTCTTTCTTATTTAGAGTTGAAACACTTACTTTTTATTACCTTACTTCACCAACATACTTTCAATTTTGATCGAAACGTACCCATATAACTAAAATAAACTTGCATCGTTAGTCCTTTATACTAACGCCATTAGCAAATAACTTAAAATTTGGTTTCTTACGTTTTAATTGGTTATCGCGATTTATCCGCTTTGCAAGTTTTGCCGTTTTACGTGTTTTAGTCGTTTACATCGTTTTCATCCGCTTTATGCGTTTCTGTCTTATTTTACACGTTTTCGTCCGTTTTTGCACGCTGTCCTTTTACGTTTTCGTCGTCTTTTCATGTTTTCTTCATTTCGCGTTTTCAATCTGCTTTAAACGTTTTGTCCGCTTTTACGTTTTAGTCAGTATTTGCGCCGGTCCATTTTAAACGCAAAATGGACGAAAACGTAAAAGTATCTGAAAACGCAAAACGAATGAAAACGTGTTAAAATCGACGAAACCCGCAAAAATGCATTTAAAATGTAAAAACGGATGAATAATGACTAAAACGTAAAACAAACAAAACGCTCAAAAACGTAAAACGGTTTTCATTCATGCAAAACGGATGAAAACCTAGAAATCGGACGAAAACGTAAAACCGACGAAAACGTAAGAAACCAAATTTTGGTTATTGCTAACGGCCGTTAGTATAAAGGACTAACGACGCAAGTTTATTCTAGTCATATGGGTGAAGTCGATCAAATTAAAAGTGCGTTGGTGAAGTATGATAATAAAAAGTAAGTGTTTCAACTTCGCAAATTGTAGAAAGAGATTGTTATTTTATAGCTTTTACCCTAACTACAACCATAAACTAAAATAAAACACTAAAACATTACTTAAACCAAAACAACTAGATAAATAGTTCAATTAGCAAAATAAAATAAAGTAAACCCTAAATGCATGACGGTAAGTAAAGAAAAATAAAACTAAAGTAAAATGAGAGCGCAAGCCACATTGCTCATTTATTAATTCTTTGTTACTTTTTCGATTGCTTGTTCATCAATCACAAAAGTTATTGAACTTAATAATATCCTTCGAATGGAATTTCCTCGATAGCTTCTTTGTGGCGGTCTTGGTCTTAAAACCTCTTCTGAATTTCCTACCACTTGGGCTAATGATTTCAAACTTTGCGTGCCAATCATCATCTCCATCAATCTTCCTATATATGGTAGAACCTTGTGATACTCACTCAACATTTTTGAGTTAAATCGGCAGTGATCATAAGAAATCAATAAGCTTTTTGAAAGCAATATATTTTTAAATGGATTGAAGTAGGCCTCGATTGCCAAATCCATTTCCATATCATCTTCAATTTCTAAAAACAAATGTGCTAGATGTCCATATTTCGAATTTTCATTATTGTCTCTCCCGACCTCAAAATAATCCAACCAACCTTCTTCATTCGAGCCCTCTTCCTCTACCAATTGGCGCATTTGCTTGGCATGGTACACGTGTTTCATGACCCTATCATCAATGGTCATGGTCCCTTTTCCAACGTCAATTATGGCCCCACAAGTTCTCAAAAATGGTCTACCCACTAGCAAAGGTAATTCACGATCAACGCGAATGTTAAGCACCAAGAAATCGGATGGATATGCTTGGAATCCTATTTGAACCCTAACATTACGAACCTTCCTCATAGCTTTGGCGTAAGAGTTATCCGCCATTTTCAAGCATTCGAGGGTTTTACCCTACTAAGACCAAGTATTTTGTTAAGCTTATACGGCATAACACTAACACTCTCTCCGGTGTCGGCTTGAGCATTTAATTAGGTGATCCCATTGACTTTCAAAGGGAAAACAAAATTGCTCGGGTCTTTTAGCTTCTTTGGTAGTCGCTTTTCCATTATCCTTTCAACCTCATCTTCTTTTATCTTTTTCTAATCAAGACGAATACGTTCCATGACAACCTCGTCTAACATTTTCCTATAGAAAGTATTCCTTTCCAACAAATGAAGGATTGGTTTTTCTTCTAGTAATTTATGGAATTTCCAGTTTATCTCTTCTAACACTTTTCTTTTTCTTTTGGAGAGAGTTGTGGGTTGGTTGTTAGTGGTGTTGGGTGGAAGTACCCTCATCACTTTTAGGGGAGTGGGTGGAGTTATTTTACTAAGGTTTTGATGTTTAAGGCAATGTGCCTTACCCATTTTTACCATTTCAATCTTACCTACAAGAGAACCAAGTAACCAATTTATCTCCTTTTCATCTTTCAACATCCCAATGTCTAATCTCATATCACCTAAACCCAAATCAACCTTGCATTTAGTATCCACCAAGAATAGGCGACCGAACATAACCGAAGGGTTCTTTAAGATCTTCACACTCGCCAACATCGAAGTCCATAAGAAAAGTAAAACCATGAATGTTCACTTTCAAATTCCTTGCTATCTTTTAGATAATACTCATCCAAATCAACCTCAACTATGTCTAGCTTATCAATCATAGCACTAGAAATATAGTTGTTCCCATGAGTCAAATTAACCTCCCCATCCCAAGCACATATGAGTATGATAGATGATTTCAAATAAATTGAAAGCGAACATTCATGGTTTTACTTGTCTTATGGTTTTACTTGCATAACTGATGTGCTTCCCGTGTGCAAGTTTTAAAAATTTATAAACACGAATTATCCGATTATTACTATAAACACATACGAGCAAGTATACTCGTTCGCGATAGCAAAGGTGGGTAAGTCGAGATCGTCCCAAGGGATTTTGCTTTTGAAATTGTTTAAAAAATTCGAGTGCCATGATGTTCTCCTACAACTTAAACAATCTTCAATTAGCTTCTTGGGCGAATTTTGCAAAACCCAGTTGGAGAATTAGTGTGTGTGTGTGTGTGTTTTCGGAAAAATGAATTTTGGTATATATACTTGTATGCAACCGGTTCATCATGGACACAACTGCTTTGGTATGCATTTGCCAAATTTTGCATTTTTCATATTCTTGAGGCATTTACCTTCCAAGCAACAAAATTTTTTACTCAAAAATCCTGTTAAAGATTCACACAACATTCATCCACCATTTGGAAATTTCAACAATCATCCAATATTAAAAACTCAATTCATCATACTTATGAACTAAACCAAAACTTCAACTAAAAATTCATAGTCATAATGCATTAACCAAATAACCTCAATCATAAAAAAAAATGTAAAACTGAAATGAGAAACAAAAATCCTAAATGCATCAAATCAAAAAGAAATAGTTCATGAAATTCAAGAAAATAATTACTTGTTTATTATGGTCCTTATCTTCTCTTAGAATTCCTCAAATACTCTTGTCTTAGGATGTCCTTACTTTGAAATTTTCCGGTCAACTCACGGAATGTTTCAAAAGTTTTGAACTTTCTCATGAATCTTCTTCCGCCCGGACATAGTATATCGAATTTAACATGCCATTCTCCATCTCCGCTTGTCTCTTGTAAGTGCCCGACCCTGGTCTCCATTCCAAATTCTTAAGTTGCCGTAAAGAACCTAAAAAGTCGGTCAACTTCTTGTAGACTAGTATGTTTTGAATGGGTTATAGAAAGCATCCACCGCTAATGCACGTTCCATTTCGTCCTCTATATCAAAATAAGGCGGAGCTAATGGTCCATACATTGGGTTTCCTTGTATATCACGTCCCACTTCAAAACAAGTCAAATCCTCATCTACTTCCATCACTTCTAACTCCTCCATAAATTCCAAAGTTGGTCCTTTTGGTTTTGGATAGTATGTTTGCCTTGAAATCCCATCATCAATAGTCATCGTGCCTCTTCCCATGTCTATAATTGCTCCACAAGTTCGTAGGAATGGTCTCCCCAATAGTAGTGGTAAACTCTTGTCCACCGGAATATCTAGGACAAGAAAATCGTGAATCGGTTGATAGCCAATTTGCACTCTCACATTCTTCACTCTCCCATTGCTTTCGCTGAGAATTATCCGCCATAGTAAGCTTGAATGATTTGGTTATGGATTACTTAGACCTAAAGTCATAAACAATGGGTAGGGCATCACATTAACACTTGACCCCGTATCGGCTAAAGCATAAACTGGTGTAGTCCCATTCACTTTTATTGGCAACACAAAATTACCTGGATCCTTCTCCTTCCGTGGCATGCCTCTAAAAAAATTATATCTCGCTCTTCCTCCGTTAGATTCTCATCTTCCAACCTAGCCCTCGCTAGCATCACCGCATCCAACTTCTTACGGTAAAGCACATAATCTTGAAGTACCTCTATCACCGGTTTCTTTTCATTAAGCTCAAGAAACTTTTGTTCTAGGTTTTCTAAAATAGCTTATTTTTGTTTGTCGGTTAAAGGTTTGAAAGTATTTGTAGTGGTAGGTGATGATGGTGTGTAATCATTTTTGTTGGTGGTTGTGGTTGGGGTTAGTTTGTTTGATGAAGTTTTCTTCCGATTTGCTTTCCCATTTTAACTACTTCCACCTCTTTCTCTTCCATGTTGGCACAAACTTCCACTAGCATCTCGGTCACCTCCTTTTCCTTCTTCCAATCGGTTATATTAATCCTCATTTCTCCCATTGCAAAATCAACTTGACACTTGGTCGTGACAAGAAGTCTCGACCAAAACATACATTAGGTTTGTCCGCATTCCTTCTTCTAACACAACAAATCCGTTTCAAAAATGTGTCCATGAATATTGACCTTAAGATTTTAACCATCCTTTCCATATGTTATAGTCCAAACGTACATGACCAATTCACAAGAACCTTCTCCAAAATGTAGTTTTCTCCATAAGCCATATTAAGTTGCGGCGTCGAGCACTTACTCCTTACACACTACAAGGCGTACCAAACCTCATTAGTGGCGAATCATACACCGTTATCATCTAATGATATATTAGCTAAACATGGCCTATAGTGGCGAATCATTCACCACTTATGAGGTTCGGTACACCTTGTAGTGTCGAAGGGGTGTAGTGCGTGGACGCCACTAAACATGGCCTATAGTGAAAATTATATGGTGGAGAAAGTTCTTGATCAAATTGGCACGTCGCTTGATTACGGCTTACTAAGAAAAATGGTTAAGAATCTCAAGGTTAACATTCATGGTCATATTTTCGAAGCATTTTGTTGTCTTGGAGGAAGGAAATGATGAGCCCAATGTTTGTTTTGGGCGGATTTTCTTGTAACAACCAAATGTCAAGTTGATTTTGCTGGGAGATGAGGATCAATATCACCGACTTGGAAGAAGAGAAAGGGTGAATGAAATGTCTTGTGAATTATGTGCTAATATGGAAAAGGAGAATGGAAGTCATTAAGATGGGAAGGCTAATAGAAAGAAAACCTCATCCAACAAATTAACTCCTACCACATCCACCAACTAAAACAATGATTACACTTCACCACCCACTACACCAAAACCTTCAAACCTTTAACCCAACAACAAAAGAAGCCATCTTGGAAAACCTTGAACAAAATTTCTCGAGCTCAATGAGAAAAGCCCGTAATTGAGGTACTACAAGATTATGTTTTATACCGCAAGAAACTAGATGCGTGATGTTAACAAGAGCAAGATTGGAGGATA
Organism: Chrysanthemum lavandulifolium; assembly: GCA_022545495.1. Lineage (NCBI taxonomy): Eukaryota > Viridiplantae > Streptophyta > Magnoliopsida > Asterales > Asteraceae > Chrysanthemum > Chrysanthemum lavandulifolium. Next base: position 305,259,784 of record CM040239.1, on the reverse strand, counting down.
AAGATCTATCGGAGGAGGATAGAGATAGGATTTTGTTTAGGGGTATGCCACGTGAGGAGAAAGACCCGGAATTTTGTTTTGCCAATTAAGGTTAATGGGACCACACCAATGTATGCTTTGGCGGACACGGTTCGAAAGGCCAATGTTATGCCCTATCCATTATTTAAGACGTTGGGTCTTAGTAAGCCACAACCAAATCACTCAAAACTTACCATGGCGGATAACTCCCAAGCAAAAGAGATGGGGGGAAAATGCGTGAGTTCAAATTGGTTATCAACCTACTTGGTGATTTTCTAGTTCTAGACATTCGATTGATAAGAGTCTACATCTTCTACTAGGAAGACCGTTCCTACGCATACGTGGTGCCATCATAGATATGGGTAGAGGTACGATGACAATCGATGACGGATCTCAAAACAAACCTATTATCCCAAACCAAGGGTACAAGTTGTGGAATTCATGGAAGATTTAGAATCGATGGAAATGGACGATGACTTGACTTGTTTTGAAATGGACGTGATGTCCATGGAAACCCGATGTATGGACCACTAGCTCCACCATACTGGATATTGAGGATGAGATGGAACGCCACTAGCGGTGGAAGCATTTTACAATCCATTCAAAGACATCCTTGTTTAAACGAAGCTAACCGATTTCTTGGGTTCTCACCTGTTCAACTCAAAAATTGGAATGGGGACCCAGGGTCAAGTGTTTACAAAACATGGGATGGAGACGGAGAATGGCATGTCAAATTTGATATACTATGCCGGATGGGAGAAGATTTGTGAGAAGTTCAAAACTTATGAAACACACCGTGAATTGACCGAGAAATTCTAAGTGAGGAAATATTAAGCATGAGTATTTCGAGTAATAAGGAGAAGCAGGCACCACAATAACAAGCAATTGTTTGCTTGATTTTCATGAACTTTTAATTTTATGCATTCAGGATTTCTTGTTTTTCATTTTCATTTTTATTTTGCTCTTATTATTTTGAAGTTATTTAATTAATGCATTTTGAGTTTTTAGTTTAAGTTATGAGTATGATGATTTAGTTTTTGAGATAGATGTTGTTAAAATTCCAAATGGTTGGATGAATGTTGTGTGCATCTTTAATCGAATTTTCAAGTAAACGATTGTTGGTTGGAAGGTAAAATGCCCGAGTAACGTAAAAAAGGCAAAATTCTGCAAAAATGCAAACCGAAACGGTTGTATCCATGACTGATCCGGTTGCATGCAAACATATATACCAAAAATTCATTTTTTCCAAAAAAACACACACACACACACTAATCCTCCAGCTGGGTTTTGCAAAATTCGACCATTAGAAGTTGTTTGAAGCTTGTAGAAGTTGTAGAAGATCATCATGGCACCTAAGCAAGTAAGCATCTGCAATCAATTAATTTAATTAAGGTTTAATCAGAGCACTTGATTCGAATTACAAATTAGGTCACTAATTTGGGGGTTTTGGATAGAATTCGAATTAAGTTGTAATATTTTCGGATTAAATGGGTAATTGATATAGGAATGCATTGCAAAAGAATTGTAGTGATTGATTCAACATGGAATGAGTATTTGATGATTAAATTTTCGGATTTAATTAGGTTATGCCATTGAATCAAATTAAGTTGCAATTGATGATTCCTAGTTGGTAGATGATGCGTTTTTAATGAATTTTAGATGCCCCATTGTTGATTAGAACAAGTAATTGAGAATTGAGGTTAAGATTGTTGAGTTCTAAGAAAGATGAATATGTGATGATTGGAAGTCTTTGGAAACGAATTTGGAACAATTTGAGGATGTGGGAATCATTGATGATGTTAGAATGCAGTCTAGGAGTGAATTGGACTTTGGAAAATCTAGTGGAAAATGGATTTGAAGGCAAAGCCTTTGCGAGATCAAGGAACCGATCCGGTTGCGGCCTTGACGAACAGTTGGATGAGGAAGCAGGTGGAACCGATTGGGTTGCTCTCGACCGATCCGGTTCCACGTCTGTTTAGGATTTTTCGAATTTTGAAGTAGACCTTAGAGGCTTCTATGGACCTTTCCGTTTGTTCTAACACTCTTATATTGACTTATATTTATGATTTCTACGAGAAATGTTGTAGGTTGTTCAAGTTCGCACAGTTCCAATAAACCCGATTGTTGCCAAGTATTGTCAAAGGAACGCAAGGAAGAAAGTGACGTATAGCTTGAAGGCTGAAGCGAATGAATACTTGAAGTTCAAAGATGTCACCAAAGAGGAGAAACATGCTTTAGGAGCGATTATCAAAGTTGCAAAATAGGACATGTTTGGTTCCAAGGTGATTGATTGGGATTTGTTTCACGAGTATGAGTGTGAAGATGAGTTGCGTAAAATGATCTCGAGCGTCTTATGTCTATCCAATGATGGGGATTCACAAACTTGATGTGTTGTTCATTGTGCAAGTTTTAAAGTTTATGAAACACGATTTACGAATTATCTATTAACACATACGAGCAAGTATACTAAATCGATTATAGTAAAGGTGGGTAAGTCAAGATCGTCGAAAGGTTTGTTATTTAAGTAAGTTCATAGCAAGTCGTAAAATGGTCAATCCAAATTACATCAAAATTCTATAGTAAATAAATTCAATCAATTATCAAACAATACTTGTGTAGAAATCATATTCATCATATATAGAGTATTCGAACTTGTTTTAGTTAAAGCATGATATGATGCACAAATCTAATTTCAACGATCCTCTAATCAATGGTGTATATCATGAAAATCGTTTTGGAATTCAATCACATGGTGAACCCCTTCGGCCTATGAACACCAATATACCGAATTCATTAAGACTCATTTGAGTGAAAACATCATTTATCTAATTTGTTCCTACGAGCCCTTTCGGCCTATACTCAAGTTGAAATCGTTATTAGTCCTTTTTAACAAGCAAACATGATAGGTGTCAAGTATCATATTCCATACTAATTCATGCACTAACGTTTTAGAACAAGAACAAAATGGAAACCCTTTCGATCTTTAAATCCATTTATGTGTTTACCAACTAATTAATCCAGACTCATTCTTATTTCAACAAACTCATAAGATAAATGGAGTTTTCATGCAATCAAAGTGATCAAATACTCAAACAAATATTTACATCATTCCACACAAGTATTACAACTACTACTCCATATCACATATCATTTCAAAACACAAGTAACAAATAAAACCATTATCATAACCATAAAAACTGAAGTTCATCATAATTGAAATACAAGATTGTACCTAGATTTCGATTACAAGAAACTAAAGTGTGGAACTAGAGCAACCACGCGCCTCCAATCAACTAATATAACCACAAAGCAACTCTAAAATTGAACCCGAGCCACTTGAAATTCATTCTAAGATCTTGCTGGAAATTTGAAGGAAGTTATAGCCTTTTGGGAGAAAGAAAAGTAAGTTTAATAGCGCTAGGTTGTAAGGATATTAATCAAGGGTTTGTCACACTATGATATGAAGCTAAGAAATCATTATAAAGCCTTAGAAACACTTCTTGGCCAAGTAAAAATGTCCCCAAGGAGTTAAGAACTAGAAATGATCGGACTCTAATGATTATGAGGCTTAAAAATATCATTTAATGCACTTTTGGTAACTGAAAATGGTTCCAGCCGATCGGCACAACGGTTCAGCCGATCAGATGGTCTTGATCACAACACCCCAGCCGAATTCTCTATGGGCTCCAGTCGATCGGCTGCAGGCCCTTTAACATGTATTTTTATTTCTTTTTTTGTTTTAGCTTGTCGCTTGCTTGGTCCTTGATCATGGTTCTTCATCCTTCAACAATACTTGATATTTTCTTGATCTTGAAATTTGGAAACACTGGTGTATTGAATCTTTTGTTCTTTCAAGGCTTTCGGTGTTGATTTCGATCGTGAATGTTCGTATGTGCATATCTTTCCACTTCTTCTTCATATCTTCTTCTTTTCCTATACTTGGCTACATATAACTTGCATACATACTTTTATACGATTAAGTAACAAAAGTCTATGAATATAACCAAATATAATGCACAAAATTAACGATAACGCGACTAAAAACATACTCAATTTGAGCGTTATCAAATTCCCCCATAAAGTTTTGCTCGCCCTCGAGCAAGTCTAGCATTTATAAAAATTGTTTCCAGGTATAGAAATCGTGATTTATAAAAATGTAATAAGTATTCCTAAAAGAACAACTATTATAGAAATCGTGATTTATAAAAGAACCTTTTCAAACAATAACTAAATGAATCTCGAGCTAGATAACATAACTAAGCACCTCAAAATAATGATTTTGGATTTATTAATTCACTCGACACTCCAATATATAATTTGTGGTGTAAGTAAATCACTCATTGCTCACCATAATTTTGTGTCATACCATAAGCTTGTGCAAGTACCAAAATAAATCCGAAGGCGTGAGCACCTAGTAAATTCATCAAAGAGGTTTTATTCGGGTTACAACGTTAGGCTAAGGGTTAATAATAAGTTAAGAGTTATCAAGGATGTTTTGTGGCGGGGTTTCTACAAACGAAAAATAATAGAATCAAGTCCAAATGCTAATGCCAACAATCCATACCATAAAATGATTACGTACCCAACATTCTCCTCTCCAATAGATCTTTTGACTATCGCACATGCGTATCATGTCTTAGCACATTGGCTAATTGATATGCCTCATATACTTCATCTTCATAATGCTATAGCACATTGGCTATATTTGCCTTATAGTTGCGAAGACTTATTCACAAAACTTTTTTTAACATCTTCTTCCTTTGTCACCCCATACTTTGAATGAGCATACACCACAAAATACAAATAAGAGTAGCAATCTCCGTCTTTGTTGAAATAACACAAACACAATACAAAGTGAATAGAAAAAGCAATGCTTTATTTGAGGAGTGATTAGTTTAAAAGATTTTAAATTATTATGATTGTTAGTTGGAAAGATAAATATAGAAAATCTCTATATACATAATTAATTTATTTTTATGTGATAAAAAATATTCAGTTTTTTCAGTTTATTTTGGTTATATATTTGTCCAACCCAAAACCAAACCGAACACTAATTATATACTTCGGTTCGGTTTCAAACAAACCATACATCAATTAAAATTTTCAGTCTAGTTTTATTCGGTTTCGGCCTATTTATTTTTTCGCTTTGTTCGGTGTCAAACCGGTTATAACATTTAATCACGATATGAACTATAACCTATTTTATGGGCCGGGCTTGTAAAAGTTCATTGAAAAAAAGGTTGTTAAACCCAGCCCAGCACGACATACGAATTTGAATAGATTTATAGTAATACCTTGATCAAGAAACCAAAAGTCTATATATAGACCTTCGTTTTGCATTATATCAATATAACTCATCTCGGTCAATATTCGATCGACACAAATATATTACCTAAGAAATCAAAAGATCGATCAGCTAGGCTTCTTCTACGATATGGAGAAAACAATGAATGATACAAACATTATAAGCAACCTCGTAACCGAACGTTTGAAGGAGCACATCACCCATGAGCTCAATGGTACAAACGTTACGCTAGTGATCCAGAAGCAATTGTTTTCAGCTGATCTGGCACCAAACCAAAACAGGTTAACCATGCCGGGTAACCAACTGCAAACACTTGATTTCCTAACACCTGATGAGAAAGCACGTCTGGACGGGCCACATGATTTTTATGTACCGTTGTTAGGGCCAACGCTTCAGATGTATGAGCAACCAATGAGGTTGCTAAGGTGGGATCTATTAACGATGTCAAGTTTTGTTCTAAGGACTGGTTGGAACCAGTTTGTCAATGAGAACAAGAATGATATGAAACTAGGGGCAACTATTCAAGTTTGGTCGTTTCGCATGGAGGATCAAAATAAGCTGTGCTTGGCTATTGCAGTTGTTAAGAGAGCTGATTAGACTATTGCTTATAATTTCTATGAATCTGCTTATTGTTAAATTAATTGTTTTCTAGTTTAATGCGATCTCAAATATATCTTTAGTTACTGGTTGAACTTGTTATATTTTGTTAGCAGATGGATAATATTTAATTTGTTTAAATTTATGCTATTTTCCATTATCTTTGCATTCTGTTTATTTCCTAATAGTTGGATAAAAGTTATTGTTTTCTTTTCGATTTTACTGAGTAAAAGACTAATAGTACTGTAAAAACATGATTGTATTCGCCTTTTGTTTGTTGACAATTGATATGGTGGTGGTATATATGGTGGCTAGCTCTTGGAGGACAGTGGTGAGTTGACAATGAAAGCGAAGTTGTCATTCAACTTTACAACTTCAAAATCGACATCTCAGGCCACTGAGACTCGAGTCATGGTTCCATTGGAAGTGTGGCTGGAAGTTGGCCCTTGATCGAAGGACATGGCGGGGGTGTTTTGTTATGTTGATAAGCTGCTTATAAAAAAAACAAGATAAAACAGTTATTTTAAGATATAGATAAATGATTTAACTTTGAAGCAGTGGGTTATTCTTTTATACTTATATGCTAAGGTATTGGATTGAAATTATTATTAAGACTAAGAGAAGTACGTGAAGCAAGATATATTCAAGTCACTGGATATGAGTAGTTAATTAGACACAATATGTTGAGCATGAGAGTTACTGGTAGCCTTGAAAGCCCTCACAGGCCATATGGGGTCGAAGAAATTTTCGGATTCTATACTTAAAACACACAATTGGCATAACTAAAAGTTGAATAGTACGACTAAAAACGATGTCGACCAATACAGAAACATTTACTTTTTGTTAACCTGAACCATCCATAGTCTGTGCAGCCGCAACTCGGCTGAATTCCACACGTCTCGCACTAAACTCCAGTGTATGCTGGTTTCATTACGGCAAATACTCAAGCGCAAATCTAGAATCTGGTGTGGAGATGTGCGGCTCGACGAAAAATACCTGTGGCTTAGGCTAAAACTCTAGTATAGTTTGGTTTTTTGTTGTCCATTTTCTTCCTGGTCGTCGTGTATGCAGGAGTTGAGTTCATACAGTCTTGTAATTGTTAGAAGTGCTGGATAGCGGTTTGTTTGTCTTGTCTGAAACAACCTTAATCGTTTTGAAAGCAGATGTTCACTACTCTTAACATCCCATATGAGCTTCACATTACTAGATTGTTGTTGTAATATTTCAAAGAAATACAGGTTCATTTACCAAAACGTAAACGGGGCAAGAGGTATACCAAGGGCTCTAATAAAATTGTAGATTTTAAGCTATTTCATCCAACCATAATAAACTGGAAGTCACAATACCCATCTAGTTAGTGGTTACCTTTCAGTAGTTGGAACTTGGAAGTAATACTCTTGATCGTAGCCTTGACGGTTAATGATTAAACACCCCCCATCATTTTAATCAAACCATTCGATCTAATTCTAAATGTAGCATTACAAGTCCATGTATAATAGTGGATACATTAGTTAGTTCCCAAACAATGTTCTTACGTGAAAGAGACACACATGTTTGTTCCAGGTCAAACAATTAGGTTCCCATTGTATCGTTTCATGATAAACCTGAGGTCATTAGTCGCAAGTCCTAACATTGCTTACAAACATACCAGAATGTGTTATTAGACAAGCGCTAAAGAATTCAAATACAACTATGGTTTCTGAAGCATGTTAAAAAAGGGGCTACAGATTAAATACAAAAACCATGTTGCTCATATTTGCTTCAAACTATGGAATCTCCTGTTGAACCATGTTACTATGTTAAAGATTTTTATACAGTAAGATAAAAGATTTATATACAGTAAATGTGTTGCGCACATCAATGCTTTCCTTTGAGCTCTCTGTAAAAGATATTCAGATTCGATACAATGTATATATACTAACTAATCGGTATGTCTGCATTTGTCGCATATAACAATGTGCCCATTCTATTCTCGAATGAAATGGTAGCGAATATCGATGTGCAATGAAAAGGGTTCTTCATGAAGTCTTATTCTTTGAAATGTTATCGACCTTGACGTTATCCTTTTCTTCCCATCAGGTTAGTTCACTAAGCAATCGCTTTAGCCATAAGGCTTGACATCTTCTTCTTGCTCGTGTAACTGTAATCTGCGGCCTTTGCCTTATATAATGCCAGTAGTCCAAACTAAGATCAAAGTACACGAGACTTCTAAAGCACGTAGTAAGTTCGCGTCAAAAGTTTCCTTCTTCCTTGACCAACTTAGTACCGGTATCCAATTTTCGTGTCATTCTTTGCTCGCCATACTTGTTTCCTTCAATCTTGTTAATATAACTGTTTGCTTGATTGTAATCTCTCCTCGCATGATGTGACTTAATCCCAGATAATAAGCTAACAATGAGTCGAACCTTGCCATCCATGTATACGCTATTCTATGCAAATCCTCAACAGAAGTATTAATGCAACAACTGATGAGACATTCAAGAAGAAACGAAACCAGAAGATCATCTAACCCACAGCAAGAATGCAACTATTATGAAGGTAAGGATCATGCCTGCATATTTTATCTTCTGATCAACTCGATTTCCAACTCTCCTTTATTCTTATCCGAACTCTCCTTATAACTAGGGTTCCTTCACGTAGGTTGTTTCTATTTTTATTGCCTCAATCCTTTCCTCGAATCACCCTTAATATCGGGCATTGATATTGTCACGATGGGTGTTACGGGTTTTATTCTGATTTTCTAATTCAATGGGATATATTCTTCCTAGTGTGGTTTTCTATAAAGTATGGAAATTTCTAATCTTAGAATCTAATAGCCCCAATGTGTTGCGACATCCAATGCTTTCCTTTGAGCTCTCTTTTCTTGCGTAAAGGCAAAACTTCTTTCTTGGCCAAAATAATATATAACAAACTTCCAAAAATATTTGATCTGAGAATCAAAAAAACAAAATGAAAGATGTTAATAAATATTATGTTCTTGTTTAACCCGGTTTCACAAAGTTTTATCACTTCGTTCTATTACCAAAGCGTAGTGTCCGATTCTTCCTTCCCTATGTTGTTGCTGACACGGTTTTTCCCACCAATCCGTTTGGTGTACAGGATGATGCGCTTTATCTTCCTCGTATCCTTATTCGTTTGTTCCTCTTGGAATTAAAGAGTAAACAAAAACTTGTCCTGCGTGTGAAAAGAAGTTTTGCGTGTTCTCCTGGGTCTTTCTTAACTTGCTTGCGTATGTTGTAATCAGCGAAAGTATAATCCTATGCTCTTGATGCCAATTGTTGTCCCACTCTAGATCAATGATATATAGATTGCAAAATGTAAAGTATATTGAATAAGTAAAATTGTCTATTAACTTGTAAAATGCGGTTATTAAACCGTTATGCAATATAGAAATGTTACTAGTCTATCCATGGCACTATATTCTTTGCAATTAACTTCATTTAGAGCTTGGGGGCCATTCACATGCAGAGAGGCATATGTTGCTGTTCAAGTTGTCATACATGGATTCGTAAGAACCTTCCTGCCCTAAGTAGTAGAACTATACACACATGGAAACGCAAACGGCAACAACAGGTTATAGGGAGCATATACTAAACCTTATTCGCTGTTATTATAGTGAGAAGTAGTAACTTTAGCATTCTTCTCAAAGATTATAGGTTGAACAAAATAATATTCAGCCAATTGCTGTGCAAGACAAAACAGATTGTATCATTATGTATTCAAGAAACATAGATAAAGCTGTCATCTGTAATATATCGAATCTGGATCCTATTTTAAGATTTCACAGCATTAGCAGCTAACAAGCCACCATCGAAAAACTGCCTCCAAATTTATTGCGCTATAATTTCTTAGTATTATATCTTCATCATGAATTTAAACGGTACTTCGCATATATTTTAAGACACTGTGCTACACACAGTGCAACCTGTAAGTACCAATTGCACATTATATCTCAAATTCTCAACTGCAAAGCATTGAAAACGTTCTGATCAATATAGGAAATGTACAAAGAGTGACAGGAGTTTGTGTCATATCATATCCCGAATCCATAATCCATACTAAATATTTAATAAATCATAGCTAGAACTAGGGCCGGTCGGGATAAAATTTATGTGCTAGGACATTCTGAGCTTGGTTGGAGAAAGACATATTTAACTCTATATGTCCCTGTGCACATTATACATAGTTGAATCGATTATAAGCTGTGGTTTGATAGAGTATAAGCATCCAGTAATTGCATTGGCATATAACAATTGTTGCAGAGTGACTCAGAGACTCGGTATTTAAATGCCAACACAGAACATGTACCTTTAAGCGATCCCTTTTTTTCAGAGTATTTAGCAAGGATGGCCGTTCCAGTTGCAGTTGCCTCTTCCAACATTCGAGAAGAGTTCCATGCAGACTGCATTGCTTGTGCTTCCTCATCAAAAATCCTCATTAACATGTGAAGATTCCCCATTCTAAACCACAGTCAAAACAGCTTGTGATCAGAAATGCAATGAACATCATAAACTTAAAAACAAACAGATAGGCTAATATACATACAGCTTCAATAAGCGGTTCAGCTCTCTCTTGAGCTTCTTGCATCTTTTTCGGCCGCCGTTGAAAATACTTATCTAAACCTTCCCTCTGCGAATCAGCTTCTTCCACTATTTGCTCCACTTTTCTGCCACATTAAACATTGTTTCAAACATTCCACCTAATATCAAACTGAGCTCATATATATCATCTCACTTCATATGAAAACAGCATCAAATCACCAACACGTTACAAATTCGTCAACATCTATGTCTAACATCAAATCACAAACTTAAATCATTGAATAAATTTACAAATCGTATCCAATTTTTCGAATAGATGGAAGGATGCAGATTCGTTTTGTTGTTTTATGATTCAAAGTTTACAATTTATGTCCCAATTTGTAGTGAAAACTATATCCTTTCAGGACATAGAAGAGAGTTGATAGGAGCCAAGGCATCAACCATTTATATAAAGTCTAAGCACATAATCAACGTCAACTTCATAATGCAAAGGCGTGATCATGTTTCAATTGCAAACAATAACCAGAACAATTTGTGACTTGGAGAACCATCATTTCAAGGTTATGACATTACAATATATTTTACTAAACACCATTCCTTTAATAAAAAATGATTAACTTTAATCAACAATGATTAAAGTAACAAATCCACTACACAAAAGTGTAAATAACAACATTTAATACCAAAAGAAGACTTGAAATACAGGTCTAAAGCTTAACCTCGACATTGACACCAGCAGGTGGATCAAGCTGCATCAAAGAGTCAATGGTTTGTGCAGTTGGGTGTAGGATATCAATGAGCCTTTGATGCATCCTGATCTCAAAATGGAATCTCGCCTCTTTGTGAACATGAGGGGATTTCAACACACAGTAGATTCACTTCTTGGTGGCTAATGGAACTGGGCCCATTGTCTTTGCATTTGTTGTTCGCAGCATCCATAGTCTGCTTGCATCAATCTTCTATTACAGGTACCCAATATGACCTCAGCTTAATCTTGATTTTCTGTTTCGGTGTCAACTGAAAAACAAGAAAAATTTTCACTTATATGAGTTTCTGCCACTAAAACAAAATACGAAACGGATTTGAGAAAATGGAGAATGTAAGAAAACAATTATGACAGTTACAAAGTAAAAAAAAAAAAAATCCATATTTGTCTTGTTTATTTACCATCTAGCATTTTCCTCTTATGCAGTATGTCTAATAGTTTTCCTTCTATCAATTTTCTGGTATTTCGTCTCAACAAACTACAATTACTAAGATCCAAACATCCAAAATATTCTAAATTTCAAACATAAAAGCATGAAACTGCCTCAAATGTGTATACTCTTAAGTCTAAACTACAACTACTATAATCAAGCATCCCAAATACTCTAAACAAAAGTAAAACGGTGATAGTAATTTTACATGGTACTCAGCCTAGTTTGTTAAAAAACAATGCATCTTCATAACAACAAACCGTTTCATGTATAACCAAATAGCATTCATAATTTATCGCAGTTTAGTGAAGATGGGGATATTATGCCAAAGTTTTCACCGATTTATCCAACATTCTACTTTTACCATTTGCCTTAACCTACCATTTAATGCAATTTCAGACCTAAACATTCAGTAACCAATCACATTTTCCAAATTTGTATAGGTTTTGCTTGTTGCCGTGTAACCCATGACATGTCAGATTTGGGAGTTGCAACACAACAGTTTCTAATTATTTTCAAAATTGAACCTCCCACACATTAACACCCAAAAAAAAAAAAAATCAATTAATCCTCTTTCCGATTTTTTTACATTTACCTTATTCAAATTTCATTACATTCCTACGTTTCCATGGTGTGACCACATTCACATTCCATTTCTCAAAACAACAAGCAAATATACCAAATTAAGGGTATGGTTGGCAAAATTTGAACTAGCATCAACTGTTTTTTTTAAGCGTTTGGTAAAGTTGTTGCATCGGTGACTACATAGTGTAAAATGACGTAAACACTAACGCTAAACGCTCTTTCAAGTAGCATTTTAGAAAAAACAAAGCATAACACTCTTTGTCTGCTTGCCAAGCGAGATTTTAATTCTAAATGTTAAACGCTAAATACTAAACGCTCCTAAAAGTTCTTAAAAGCCCTTGCCAAACATACCCTACCAATGAACTAAAATGACAACAATGCCTTAATAATAGGATTCTATAACCTTCAACCAATAATTTCATACCGTTATATAACAACTAAACCCTTAAAACCCAACAACATACATTATGTTAAGAGCAAATTGTAAAAACCGTCTTAGTGGTTTTATCAAATCACACACGCATTTCTTACAACTTCAAAAGTACACACGCAGTCCCAATGGGAAACTAATTAACTGGTCCCCACATTTCCCCTTAGCGACTGCACGCGCACTTTCAAAGTTATAAAGACTGCGCCTGCAATATAACCAAACCACAAGGACAGTTTTTCGCAATTTACTCTAAATAACCAAACAAAACACCAAAAACTCACCTTGTCAGAGTCAGCCCCCACAATCCCAGTAGCCGTTTCACCATCTTCAACCTAACAAATAAACAAAAAAACAAATTCATTAAACCTCTTGCATCTTTAACACAAAAAGGACAAAAAGTGTAACAAGCTTCAAAGTAGACAGTTCTTTTTAATATTTAGAGACCAAATTTGTAATTTTGTATAAACTATTAAGGACCATTCGTGTAGTTTACTTTCTTCGTTTTTCTACATAACTATTGAGTTGGAATGATTTTTGTCGCCCAATATCAAATTCATATTGAAATAAATATAGAAAACAAAGAAAGTACCTTTAAAGCACAGTAGAGAAGACTCCTGCTTGTTACCACCTGATTTTGGTTTTTATCTCTGAAGGAAGATCATACAACTTAAGAAGCTTATATGATGCTTCGATAAATAGACCTTGTAACCCAAATATGCTTTGTGGAATATGACTTATGCCTGTATCTGGTATAACTAGCTGTTCTAAACATTCTAATCGGCCTAGATCTTCAGGTAACTTCTCAAGAAGAGTACAAAGACTAAGGTTGAGAAACTTCAGATGTTTTAGCATGCAGATGCTATCAGGAAGATATTCAATTTTCTTACTACTCACATATAACTTCTCTAAACACTCTAATTGGCCAAGATCCTCTGGTAACCTTTCAAGAAGATCACTATAAGTGACTGTGAGAGATCTGAGATGTTTTAACATACAAATGCTATCCGGAAGCCGTTTTATCTTTGTAGATGACAAACAGAGCTCCTCTAGACATTCTAACTGGTCAATGTCCTCAGGCAACTTCCCAAGACAACAGAGTGTAACATTGAGCGACTTCAGACGTTTTAGCATGAAGATGCTATCCGGAAGATATTCAATTTTCTTACTACTCACTAATAACTTCTCTAAACACTCTAATTGGCCAAGATCCTCTGGTAACTTTTCAAGAAGATCATTATTAGTGATTGTGAGAGTTTTAAGATGTTTCAACATACAAATGCTATCCGGAAGCTGTTTAATGTTTGTAGATGACAAACAGAGCTCCTCTAGACATTCCAACTCGCCAATGTTCTCAGGCAACTTCCCAAGACAAGAACAGAATGTAACATTGAGCGACTTCAGACGATTTAGCATGCAGATGCTATCTGGAAGATATTCAATTTTCTTACTATAAGTGATTGTGAGAGCTTTGAGATGTTTCAACATAATGCTATCCGGAAGCTGTTTTATCTTAGTAGATGACAAACAGAGCTCCTCTAGACATTCTAACTGGCCAAGATCTTTGGGAAACTCTCGAATATTGCATTTGAGTGTAAGTTTTTGTAAACACTGTAAACTACAAATTATGTCTGAAAATTTCTTTAAGTCAGTGCAAGCACATAGACCAAAAGAAATAAGCTTCTCAATATTTCCAACTGATGACGGTAGATTTTCTTCATAATAACAACTAAACTGCAACTTTGGGAGATTACTGTTGGGGTGCAATGGGCATGATTCTAAGGACTCACCAATCAAATCTAAAGTAGCTGAAGAACGACTAACCTGACTAGGTTTAGATCCACAGACAAACCGAAATTGATGAAACCTCAAACAACCACTTAAGTCAAAGTCAACAACTCTTTTCAAATATCCGACGGGAGCCTTAATTTCTACCAACTCATCAGAATATCCAAGATCTAACCTCTCAAGATTTGGAATCAGCTCAAGGTCAAGGCTCCTCAACCTTGATCCACAAAGGTCGAGGAATTTCAGATTTGGACATGCAACAGACACGTGAAGTTCTACAAAATCAGCACAATTATGAAGAGATAACGTCTCGAGATTCGGAGTCAACCCAAGGTCAAAGGTTCTTAACTTTGAGTGATTGATCTCGAGGTAGTTGAGCTTTTGACAACTAGCGGGCATGCAAAGTTCTTTTAAATTAAAAGAATCATTTAGAGATAACGTCTCGAGATTCGGAGTAATTCTAAAGTCAAAGGTCGTCAATTCTGAATCAGAGAGAAAGAGAAATTTTAGTTTTTTAAGAACCTGCAAAAATAAGACAAAAAGATTAATGTTAGCGTACTAACAAACCAATAAATTAATAGCATTATTACGAATTATGCAAAACAACCAATCAACAATTATTTTACTTTTTTTTCTCCCTCTTCGAAAAGTTGTACCATTCTTCTGCTAGACTCCATTTCAAGTCCAACAAGATTGTCTGCTTGAAATGTTTTGGGTAAATACAAGAAAGGGTAACAAGAACATTTTAGATATTTTAAAGAATTTGGAAAGTATAGGGTAGATTCATCCAATTGGTTGGAATCATAATTTGCAAAATTAAACTTCAAGATATCTAAGTTTCTTCATTTTCCAAGACCTCTCATAAAAATTCTCGAATTTCTTCTCGACATATCAAGTTTTAGACATCTTGTTGCTTTAGTACCCTGCAATCCAAAAACAATGTCCAGAAAACTCATGTGAGAAGTCAGGACACATAAAAATGTATTAGTTTTCTCCATCTTACAAGTGAACTAATCTTTACCATATCATTAGCCAATATATCTTCAATTTCCTCGTCAATCCACAAATGGCTATGTTTGTTAGGTTCATCGGGTGCGACGACGAACAATGTTCTTTCCCATTTCTTCTAGATGGTCATGCATGCCCAAGTCCTCATTTTTAGAAATAGTTATGAGATCTCTCAAGAACTTTTAAACCAATTCTAGCATGAAATCCACATCTTTCAAAATTCGATTGCATCTTCTCTGTCCTCGCCTTTCAATATGCATGCAATGTCTAGAAATATTTCCTTATATTCATCTTCCAGACTGATATAGCTTAATTCTAGCTTTTCCAAAGTCTCCTTCAAGGGAATTTTTTTTAGTCTTTCGATGGCATCTTCCCATTCAACCATATCTTTACCACAGAGAAATGAACCCAATACTTCGACTGTTAAAGGAAGACCAGCAGATAATGTACAACTTTTCCGACTCTTCATATCCTTGAAGTGGATTCTCTCTTCCAAATGCATACCTACTAAAGAGGAAATTGATTCTCGCTTTGATAAGAGAACAATATCAAGAATCACGTTCACTCTGTGTGCTACCAATACTTGCTCATCTCTTGTTGTAATGAGAATTCTACTTCTGGCTTAAACCACTTACGGTCACCGGCGCGCCTTAAGTTGTTCTATGTGATCCACATCATCTAGAACAAGAAGAACCTTTACCGCACATTCTCTTTTTCATCATGTTTTTCCATCATTAACACCATTCACGATTCGTGTTCATTCAAGACATCCGAAAGGACTTGTTCTTGTAAATTCTTCAAACCAAACATAGGCGTTTGAAACTTCCTCACATTCTCAACAAAGCTTTTGGCTTCAAAATCAGCAGATAGATGATCAAAACAGCTCTCGCTGTAGTTGTCTTCCAGCCCTCCCATGCCCTTGATCCCTATCATGAGAACTTCATCAGTACCAACTTTTAAAGATGAAACAACATCCTTTACTCGAGTCTCCATGCCGACCAACTTTTCATCAAAGCCAAACCGATGGAGCGTAACTCTAGCGAAATCTCTCCAACAATATTTTGATGAATTCACCGTGCCTATATATATATATATATATATATATATATATATATATATATATATATATGCATGGTAAAAGAAGGTTCTGTTTAGCATAGTCTAGATAGATAAACAATGTTTTAGATCTATATATATATAACATACATACAAAGTAATACTATGTAAAATAATACTAGCTAGAATGAAGAAACAAAAGTGACTAATATCGCAAGTAATTACCCATTAGCGGTCGCCTGCAACTCCCTCCCAACCAGATTTGATGCTCCTTTCAAAGCCTCTATCCATTTCCCAGCAGCGTCGTTGTTTTTGTTTTCCAAAAAGGCTTTTCCAAAAGCCCCACTTTGTTTGCGGACTTCAGAGGGTTCCACATCCAAAAAGACGGGATAGGCAGTCTGTTCGCCGCCAGTCTTTTGACACTCCATGATCTCAACAAGCTCATCCAAGCACCAAGATGAAGAAGCATAGCTCTTTGAGAAAACAATGATGAAGAATCTTGACCCTCTAATAGCTTGGATAAGCTGGTTGTCGATAGTTTTCCCTTGCTTCATTTTCTCGTCATCCTTGTACGTTGCAATGCCTTTATCATTAAGAGCTTGATAAAGATGGCCAACAAAGGTTTTGCGAGTGTCTTCGCCCCTAAAGCTTATAAACACATCATACTTAAACCTCTTTTGAAAGGATGAGCAAGGATCGGATAAACGTAATCTCTTGTTGGAGGACATTGGAAGTATGGTTGAAAGAGTTGATATAAAAAAAGTTCGTGGAATGATGATGTTGAGAAACATAAGCTACTCGTTTGTTCTTTAGCAAAGTCTAAGGCACTAGAAGCTAAAGGAGAATGATACGCTGCCCGCATGGATGTCACTGCACGACTCGAACCACTAACTACTAACTAGCAGTTATAAAAAAGGGAGAACGATATAGAATGTAAAATAAGCTAATAAAACAAGAGACTAAAGAAATACTAGCAAAAATAAATAACCAAAGGATATATACAACTATACTCAGATACTGCCGGAAAATACATTCCGGTCACCAGTGGCGGCTGCAGTTGGCGGCCGACGGCGGGAGGAGGCGCGTGGACTGTAGCTCGAAACTAACGCCAGCGCGTGGAGGCGCGTGGCTGAGATTAAAATGACTCGTTTTATGTGTTTTGGTCGAGAGAAAACTAGCTATCCGGTGGAGGTGTTTAAAATCGCTGGAAAATGCAAGGTCGCCGGCGGCTGTCACAGTCGCGTGGAGGCGCGTGACAGCTAATGGTGGTGTTATATGCGTTTAACACTATAATTATACGGAAACTGAAATAATTAAAGGGCTTTTATTATATTTTCGTATTTTTGTAAGGGGTTAGTCACTTTTGTAAACTGAAATTTCCATGGCTTTTTATTTTTTAACATTAAATTCCAACCATTTACAACAAAGAAATATTTCTAGCTATAATAAAGTCAAAATTTGTAAACCACAAAGAAATTTTATGGAAGCTCTTGGTTCCACATATTTAATATTTGCGATGATAAAAGAAATATAGTTTTATTTTATTTTTTTTAATAAGGGCTTTTGTTCTTTTTTTGATTTTTTTATCTGCAGGACCACAGGTTTTTTTTTTTTTTTTTTTTTTTTTTTTACATGTGTTTTTTCTTTCTTTTTTAAATTTCGGATATTATCTTTCATTTTTACATCTTATTTTATAAACCCATATCTCTTTCTCGATATCTTACATCTCTTTACATTTAAATGCTTTTTACGTTTCCATCTGCTTTTACGCTTTCGGCGGTTTTTCGTCATTCTTTTACGCTTTCTTAGTTACAAACCGCTTTTCGCTTTAACCCTTTTTACGTTTTCGTCCATTTTTTAGGTTGTCGTCATTTCTTACATTTTCGCTTTTCTTGGTTTTCGTCCGCTTTATTACGCCACGTTCGGCTTTCATGTTTCGTCTGCTTGTTTTAAGTTTTCTCTGATTTTTACGTATTCATCCGCTTTTTACGCTTTCATCCGCTTTCTTACGTTGTCTTTTCGTCCGCTTTCTTCGCCACCGCTTTTTCGTTTTCATCCTTTTTACGCCGATTGTTATGTTTTCGTCCGCTTTTTACATTTCGCCCTTCCTTTTCTTGCGTTTTGTTTTTTACGCCATTTTTTTACGCTCGTCCGTTTTTATTTTTCGTCGGTTTTTCGCTCGCTTATCATGTTTTGTCCTTTTTCGTTTCGCCGTTTTACGTTTGACGCGTTTTCGTATTCTTACTGCTTTTACGCTTTAGTCCGCTTTATGTTTTCGCTTGTTTATTGTACATTTCATATGATTTTATAAGTTTTTTATGACGTTATTCTACGTGTCTTACGTTATCTTACGAAACGAAAGAAAACATACGAAAACATAAAAAAACAGACAAACGTAAAACGATCAACACGTAAAAAAACATACGAAAACGTATGAAACGGTCGAAAACTTAAAAAACAGACGATAACGTATGAAAACGGACGAAAACATAAGGAAACGACGAAAACTTTAAAAAGGACGAAAACGTATGAAAATGGACTAAAACAGAAGAAAACGTAAAAAACGTACGAAAACGTAAAAAACAACCGAAAACGTAAAAAAACGAACGAAAACGTAAAAAAAAATGATGAAAACGTAAAAAAACAGACGAAAACATATAAAGATGACGAAAACGTAAAAAATGGACTACAATGTAAAAAGAACAGACCAAAATATTAAAAGCAGGATAAAACATAAAAAAATGGATAGAAACGTGAAAAGCAGAACAACGTAAAATAAGTAAAGCGAGCGAAAAGTAAAAAAAAAACACGTGTGAAACGTTAAAATGCATTTAAAACATAAAAAAACAGAGAAAAGCGAAAGAAAGATATGAAAACTTAAAAACAAATGAAAATGTAAAAACATATTAAAACGTAAAAACCCGACAAAGCGTAAAACAGTAAGCTGAAACGAAAAAGGACAAATGTTAAAACCAACAAAACTTTAAAAAAAGGTCGAAAACTTTTAAAAAGTAGACGTTAAAAAAAAAAAAAAAAAAAAAAAAAAAAAAAAAAAAAAAGCGGTCGAAAACGTTAAAAAATACCAAAACGTTAGAAAATCATCGATCCATTCGACCCATACGACAAAAGCGATTTATAGCCCAAAAAGGAAAAGAAAAAGAAAAAATATAATAATAACGAAAAAAAATAGTCTTTTACGATATGAAGATTTTAGATGAATTCTCTTATTCTCGCACACGATTCATAGACAAGAAGTTAAAAGCTCTGAAAAAATAAACAATACCTAAGATGGAGACAATTAAAGATTTTAAAAAGTCACGTGGTGGCAAATGTCTCTATTTTATTTTTAGTAGCTCGTTTTTTATTATTTTCACTCTTAATTGATTGACATTGTTATTGCCTTTATATATATTTTTTTTAGAAACCTGATAAAAAAAAACCTAATTCTGTTTAGAAAATTAATGAGCATTAAAAAAAATAAAAAAAAGATTAAAAAAAAAGTAATAAACTGCTGAACAACGTGATGTAACTGATAGACATTTTGATGTTGTTTATCAAAAAGAAATACTACATATAAATAAATTTGATGAGCTGATGAATATTGTGATGTAATTGATGAGCAATATAAAAAAACTGATGTACATTGTGATAACAAGAAAAGCAAAAATTCTTCAAAAAGAAAAATGTTGAACAACGTGATCTAACTGATGAATATTGTTATGTAACTGATGAACAATCTAAAAAAACTGATAAACATTATGATGTTGCTCATAAAAAATATTGATGAACTAATGAACACTTATTGATTATTCGAAGTTTTATTCATCACAATTTTATTTTTTTCAGGAAATGTTGAAGAGTTTATGAATTATTAAAACATTTATATTATAATTTCAAAATCTAAATCGCAAAATTTCTTTTTATTTAGACATTTTTTATTGAACACCTAATGGGTGTTTTCATGAACATATAATTTCTTTTAAAATTATGAGAAAAACTTTAAAAAAACTAAAAAGGATGAAATTTTGATGTTAATTTATGGTTTGTTAACCAGAAATCACAATATATTTTAATTTTTTGATGAAAAACTTTAGAAAAGTTAAAAAAAAACCTACCGTGAAATTGAAGCTATATGATCTCAAATTGAAAGAATTATATTTTGAATTAATGTAATTAAATCACGAATTGAAGCAATTAAATGTAAAATTTAAGCTATTAGATCATGGATGAATAAATAAATGAAAAAGAAGGTCTGGAGGAAAGGAGGGAAAAAAAGAGGGTACGTGGAAAGAAGAGGAAGAGGGCACGTGTAAGACTCGGATTACTTTTTAGGCTTTGTAATTTGAGATGACTTTTTAATTGAACGTCTACCTTTAGTTTTAACGAGTTGGACAGCCCGCGCGTTGCGGCGGGGTGATTGACATAAGTTTTTATCCTCATTTAAGTAGTGGCATAAAACCATTATAAATATTATTACATGAAGAATCAAACGGCGGCGTTTTAACATTCAACAATTGTAGCATTTATAGGACTCCTTCCAAAAAATACTAAAGGGTCGTTGTTCTTTTAATAGTGGTATCAAAAGCTTATGAACAAAGTGTTCCCCAGTATTACTAAAGGAAGCGACGACGTTTTGGTATCCATGGTCATAATTCACTGAAATGTAAAACGCTACAGTGTGATGATCCATATCAAACCTGGCACAAATTCCACAACCTCACAAAACACAAATCAATACACTTTAGATCAGGTTTTATGTTTAGTTGCATGTTGGAACTATTTCCAGTGGGATGCATGAATTGGAAGAAAAAAATGAAGTACCACTACCGTGAATTTTTAATCTAACAAAACTCGGTACAAGTCCAAAAGAATTCTAGATATATAATGAAACTTGTATTTTATAAAGAAAGCAATCCCATAGGTTCTTCAATGTCTTGTCTAAAAGTAGATATCCTCTTGGATTGGTAACTGCAGGCAGTAGGCTTGTTAAGAACTTCAATAGGAATGTTGAGGTAGTTAGACTGATCTTTGTGAGCTTGGCTCTAAGTCTTCCAAGATGAAGTGCAGTCACCTTCCTATCAAGGTTCCTAGGCAACACATACACCAATCACTTGGTTAATGAATGAGTAGTTGCTAATTAAATTTATTGGTTCAAATTTTAAGAGCAACTAAATCTAAAAACATGGGAGCACGAAGCTGCAAATATAGAAAACAAATTGATATAAAAGAAAGGTTACTTTTTAAATAGTCAATAATGTGTGTTGAATAATCAGAATTAGTGCTGCTATAGTTACATCTTAAATGCTAACCTAGTAATTAAAAGCAGTTCTTTTATACCCATATGTGCAACTTAAAAACCTGATAATCAGATATCGTTCCCAAAATATATGTGCAACCTGATAATGAAAAGGTATGTAAATGTAGCTTTATTTGTTCCTTGGTTTTGATTTTTTTAGGGGATGAACAATAAAAGGTAGAACTGTCATCAGTGCTTAATTATGTCATCAGTGTGTCTATATGCTCATTCAGGTACCTTTACTTTTTAGATTAGGTGTATGTTATCATCTTTAAATTATAAAAAAAAAAATGGAATTTGATTGTTGATGTTATGTTTTTGTGATTTGTCATCAATGGTTGCTTGAGAGGTTATCAGTAAGCTTGCAGGGTTTTTTTGTTTGCTTGAAATTTCATTTTTGTATCTGTTTGAAAGACACTTCATGTTCCTGATATATGTTTCTCTATTGTGTCATTGATTCAGGTATTGATTCTGGTTTATTCGTCTGGTTTTTCCTATTTAAGATGACATTTTGTTCTTTTTTTATTATAACACAAAAGTTTAGTAAGGTTCATTCCATGACTGGTATTTTGCATTCAGAACTTTCAGCTGCTATTGGTTCTGCCTCTATGCAAGATCAGATGCGGTTATGCTTTGGAAGGGATATTCAAGAAGAAACAGAATGGGAGATGTTGCTAAGGGCTCGATGTTTTCATTTTGCTCAACGCATAACTTATCGTGATGACTTGATGAGCTTTATTTTTTTCAAAAATAACGTTGTTATTGTTGATTCTATTATTTTCTTAAGAGAAATTCAGGTTTTTGAGTGCGATAAACTAGTGAGGTTACAGAATCTGGTTGCAGAGGATCATGCTCATATCCATAAGAAGAGAGGCTACATTAATGGTATATTGGGTTCGTGAACTTGCAAGTAGTTCTGACATATTTGGTTATGTTGTTTTTGGTTAAACGTTAAGGTCTGTCTTGTTGTTGTTATGTTTGTATCTTATGTGTCAGGAATGTTTGTATCTTATGTGTTAAGGTTTGTCATGCTGTTGTAATGTTTGTATCTTATGCGTCTGCAATGTTTGTTTGGTTGTGTTTGGATTGTTATGGATATTTTGTTTTTTGTTTCTTATTAGTGTAAATACATTTATTTCTGTTTTAATAACTTCATTTAAGTAATGGCATAAAACCATTCATTCAACAAAACCCGATAAAAAGTCAAAAAGGAATTCTGGATACATAATGAATAAAATACAAAGGAAGCACTCACCTTAGCTAATTTTTTGGTTCCAATTGGAAGTAGTTTAGGTGTGGTTTTTTTTTTCTTTGGATCAGCTACGGCTGCTAGAGGTAATGCAGTTAGCATTGTTATACCCCTTTATCACGTATACCTTATCACTTTAACAAGCAAACCCAACACAAACACGTAACAGTTATGCGTATAGAAGAAAGGAAAAGATGAAGATTAGAGATGGTGACAAGAGATGTATATGAATCGTGTATGTTTAGAGAGATAAAGGAAAGAAGATGAAAACAATAATATGTTATATTGCTTCAAAGGAAAACACACACACACACACACTCAAGCACACCCTCAAATGACATACTTGAGGGTATTTATAGTAAGAGAGATGATGCCCTAAGGCTTGGCCATGGGCCTTGAGATGGACTTGATTGGGCTTGGTTACACGAACTAGACAAGGCTAGCTTAACTTAACTAATGCCCAATTAGCTTAGCCCAATCCACGAGCCCGCTGACTATTCTATCACGATATCTAACACACATTACAAAGTTCCTAATCATGAATGACCATCACTTCTAATAAAATAATCAAGGCTAACAATCTCCCCCTGCGGGTGGTCATTCAAAAGATGCTCCACTTGAATAGGTCTTTAATCTTTTGAGCTTGAACTTTGTGAGTAGATATAGAATAGTCTTGATTCTTTGTTCCTTCATGCTTTGTGATCGATAATGTGGTTGTTCCGCCGTTGTCAACTTCGTTGGTTAGGTGTCTCCACGCCTTTCTCCACCATGCTCACACTTCTATTTGTCTTTTGGTTACCAATGATGAAGTTCTCGAGTCTTTATACTTTGGTGATTCTTTGACATCGACGAAGAATCATCTTTAACTTTGAGTTGCCTTTGATTTGATGAGAACTTTCATGTGTTGTTGGTATGAGCATGTGGCGGTCTCAGACGATCCATCCGCTCCCGAGCTTCCATAAGAAGAAAACATAAAACAAAGTTAGTAATAAGCGGATTTCGCACTTACAAGTTTGAATTTCGAGGGTGTTAACAAGATAGTGTGAAACACGCCTCTAATTCTCACAGAGGCCGCCTCGAACTGAGTCCCACAAGTGAGATAACGCGATGTACCAAATACACCTACAGCTCGTATGAGTCGAGGTACATCAAGCATCACCCCACGATCAGACCGCTTGAGACACACTAAGCGTAATCCACGGAGAATTACCGGGCGACTCGCCGCCGTGATGCTTGATGTTGACCCCGGCAGAGTTTCCATTCAATCATCAAGAATCACAGACGTGAAACTTCTCATAAATGTTCGCGGTTGCTAAGATCTCGCGTAGGACTCTAAAATATATCACTTGTGTCCTAATTGATGAACAACAAGCGATGTCATGTCATGTGTTCCTATGAGATCTTTTGATGAATCTCGTGGCTCTAGACTCAATAGTTCATTTTGGTTTTCCCGAAAGGCAGACTAGGAGAGGTCTCCTTCTTCAATATCAACAATCTCTAAGAGAAAGTCGATAGATTATGTAGGGTTCCAGTGAGAATGAAACAAACCTTTTAAGAGGAATTGAGCGGCTAGAAGGTTTAGTGCGGTCGTCCACTGGGTCCATGACGCCTTTGTCTTCAATACCAATAATATCTAGTGACAACCAAGAGTGTATGAATTGAACCCTGTTTACGCCTCTAAGGTTGATTATGGAGGGCTATTTCTTTTCACCCTTCTCATTACTTTTCTTTTTAATTCTTCAACCCCTTCTTCTTCTTTCTCACATTACTCCTTTTTCAATCATACCTAAGGACTCTAATACTAACTATTGGTGATGTCCTTGGGTAGATCCCTCCGGCTCAAGCGGATCATAGGACGGATTTCCTACCCTTAGTCACCTTATAACCCACGACCGTCCCTATTGTTGCCATAAACCATTTTTCATGAAAATCTCTCGTAATGTTTATGATAGAAAGCATGTTTGAAACACTCTGTGAGTTTTATATTTTCGTAAACACCCCTTCACATGTGCTAATAAGTTTTGACAGAATCGCATTGCAGAGGTGTAGTTCGACTTTTGAATTGATCGACTTTAAATGAACTAGACCGATTCGAGACACGCTTACATCACTAGAGAACTAGCTTGAAATTATTACCCGTCCCGGTCAAGTCATAGAAAGTTTCTCGATGGTACATTTTTCTTCGTCAATTCATTGGTTTCATCTCGAGTCGAGCTCTTTTGAGATTCGAACAACGATCATTAAACTTTTGATCACATTTTAATCACGCTTTCTCCCTCAAAAATAGCATATCTATGATGTTTTTGAAACAAAATGATTAAAAGATATGTTTTTCAAAAACATTTGGAGAGAAACCGATTTAGCATGAAATTTGGAACAATTTTGGTTTTATACTCCCCTTAACGAAAGCATATTTTCATACGTAAAATTTAGAATCAATTAAGGGTTTAGAGGAGTTATCTTGGTACAATCTTTTGAAGATATTGAAGAAGAATGTTCTTCATTTGATTTAGGATAAGTGCCGATATTTATGAAAATCGATTTTATGCGTAGCACTTTCCTTTCTTTAAAGATTGGGTTACAATCAAGTAATCGCAAGCTATTATGATTTTAGGAAAAGTGCTTGAAAAATATTTAAAACCTTTGATTTTGATAAGCACTTTCCTTTCTTTCACACCGGTCCGAACCGATGTGTTCAAGCCATTAATTTGAAGTCCGGTTTCGATCAAGTATACGAAAGCCATTTTATTAAGAAATTTTGAGAAACGACATGTTTTAGAAAACATATTAAAGAACTCGCTCACATCCGTACATGCCCGTATTATTGTTGAATGACATTTCTAGAAACGCATGTAATATCGATTATACAAGAGACATGTCGTGAGAAGAATATTTTTGGATTTTGTTGATTTTATATTGTTTTTGTATTTTGAAAATTTTCTATTTTTGTATTTTGTTTTTGTTGGTTTTTCAAATTTTATATTTTGTTTTTTTGAAAATATTTACAAAGAAGATTTGAAGAAAGAGAAATTACGTTGGGACAAGTAAAAGTGGAGTTAAGAGTGGAACAAGAAAAGGATTTCCACATGCGAAATTGGCATAAAGTTCTTCTTTACCACATGGGTATATGAACCTTCAACACTTTTACAAGCACCGTGATCCACGTAAGAAGAATTTTCACAACAATGTTGTTAGAAGTACATGTTTCCTCACGGCGAGGTGATCACTATCAACGGTTGTAGTGGATCCGACTTCCTTATCCGAATGATTGTCACTATTATCCGTGTTGGTGCAAGTATCAAAATCTTTCCCGGGAATCCATCTAAGACCTATGTTGTTGAAAACTTTTCCGTGGGAATCCACCCAAGGTAAGATCGAGGAGTTGTTTTCTTATCGATGCGCTGGAAGACCTATTTTTAGAAAAACTACGCCTCAAGAGATCGGCCTATTAGGTGTCTGTTTGGTTGTCTTTTTATCAATGTGCTTGTTTCTATTTGGAGTCTTAGTGGATTGTGCCTTGGCACGAGAATTATCTTTCTTAAGATATTGTAAGGCACATGCATCATGATTAATGAAAAGATACATTTTTACATGTAGTATGATAAATTCAATATTCTTGTTTAAAACAAAGAGCTTTAACTTTGTCACTACGCCTTTTGGACATTGATTCTTGTTCAAAACCACTTAGAATTCCTAGTGTTGTTTTCTAAGGTATATCATTTTCTTTTGCGCAACTACTCTTAAGATATAACTTTTCATACACATCAAACCATAACACAAAGTAGCATATAGATGGAATTCTAGAGAGAGAAAGTTAGAGGTTTAGGGAACTTAGTGAGAGAAAGTGAAAGATATTATTATGAGTTCCAACTCTCTACCTTGGGAGGCAGAGTATTTATAGTCTTACATAAAACGCCACACTGGGTCATGGATCGTGCATACAATGGTAAAGACCGTCTGTCCTCCACTGTGTTACTTAACTAAATTACTACTTAACTTAAAAGAACTACGACTACGAGCTTAACGATTACATATACTGAGGTGACCGACTCTTTAATACCGGAATTTCTAATTCTAACAATCTCCCCTGCGGAGGTCACCTCAATCATGTACCAAAATTACATTGAATACAAATAGATATTACATTTAACAATTGATCTTGCATTCGATGTAGTCCTTTGCTTCCTAAGCTCGTAGTCATTGATTCTTCACAATGCATGTTTGGTTGTTCCAAGTGGAGGTCTTTACCGATCCACGCGATGATAAGTTTGAGCCATCTTTGAGATCATCGCCATCAACAATCTCGACATCCTTTGTGGTGTTGGTATTTTGTGATGTTGTGACTTTGGGACCGACATGCTCACATTCGGATCATGATATCTTCTCATCGAGTAGCGAAGCTTTAGTTGATTCATGATATTGGCGCAGTCAGAGCGTAAGCATGGAGTGAAAATATCGTAGTCATTGATGCACTAATCATGATTTCTTTTGAGATGAATGTGTTAAGTGAGCATGCGGCTATGGATTGACCGCTTCATTCGATCACCGCAAACGCGTCGGCGCATCGCACACAACATTAGCAACAAATCACACGAAAGTGTCTTTGATCACTTTCTGAATCGAGGTACACGCCCACGGTGCCCCGCTGATCAAGACATGTACCGCCGCGATCGTATAATTCAAGAATTTCCTTGACAGGGTTTCGCAGCTTGTTCTAATTGCCTCAAACCGGAACATCTCAAAGAAGACAACACGGAGCGAGTGAACCAAATAATTTTAAGTCCACCGATTGATGAAAAGAGATTTGAAAACAATCGTATTGCTCAATAGAAATTTTTTGCAATACAACGAAGGTTTTATTGAAAATCAATTATCAATCATAAAAATACCTTTGGTTTGAAAATGAGTACACGGTCGATGTGCTAAAGAAAAGAGTTTATTAAGCACAACAACCGGTTTTTCAAAGGCATCCGTCAATCCATAACTCGAACTGTGATTGATTCAAGAGATTGAATCGCCCCATTGTTTCTCTCGCTTGTCACATGGTTGATCTATATAATAGATCTCACATGCCACCTACCGTGAGCTTGTTTGATGTTGGCTCCGTAAGGCTTTCCATCTTCATTGTGAATATGTAAACACATCACTCGGATGTTCGCAATACCACAAGGATAATGCGAGGACTCAAGATATAATCTCTTCCACATTGTGTGAAATGTAGAGTCTTCATTGAAAGTGTCCTAATGAGATTTATTGATGATCTCGTGGCTCTAGACTCAATTTGTGCATATTTGGATCCTATAACGAGACTAGGGAGAGGTCTCCTTCTTCAATATCAACCATCTCTAATAGAAAGTCGATAGATAATGTCGGTTCCTCGTGAGAATGAAACAAGTCCTTTTAAGAGGAACTTGAGTGGTTTGGAAAGTTGAAGTGCAAAGGCGCCATCGGGTCCATGACGCCTTGTCTTCAATACCGATGTTACCATCAAGAGTATGAATTGAACCCGTTTCGCCTAAGGTTGAATAAATGGAGGGCTATTTGTTTTCACCCTTTCTCATTCAATTCTTTTAATTCTTCAACCCTTCAAGCTTACCGAGACTTCATAGCTAGAACCTTGTTGGGTATGTTCCAAAGACTAGCTCGCCTTAGTCCGCACTCTTCCCTAATCTCATTTTTCTCCTTTTATCATCATACCTAAGGACTTCTACACTAACTAGTGGATTGTCCTCGGTAGATCCCTCCGGCTCGGCGGATCATGGGAACCAATACCTAACCTTATCATCCTTATATCACCGTACATAAAGTAAAGTTGGTCGGTCAATTTGGTATTGTTCATCCGCCATTGGATCCAATTGAAAACCATTTGAAAATCAATTCAGATACTTGTGATATATTATCAAAGCATTTTATACCGAATTATTTTTTGATATTTTAGAACGAGAACTCCCTCAACATGTGCATCAAGTATTGAAAATGTTTTGCACACTGAGGCAAGAGAAAGAATTAACTTCTTTTGATTACCATTTTCAAAGATATCAACATCACTTCCTCAATGCATCAAGTGGTATAGCATTTCGGAAGGATGAGGTTTCCATGAATTTTGCTCCCCTCAATATGTGCCTCGAGGTTTGAAAAGAGTTTTGCACATACTAGAGGAACTCACATTGTGATAAATGATCACGCTTCAAATCATAGGTTTAAGATAGATGCTCCCTCAACATGTGCATGGAAAATTTGAAATCGTTTGTCACATGCAAGGTGATAGCATGTACATCCTTATAAAACCATTTACCTAATTATCGCTTTAAATCCATTTTAAATCACACATTCTCCCCGATCACAATTATCAAATCATTTGAGATTTGTGATCTTTATTGATTAAAATTGATTTTGAAAGCTTTTAAGGAGAATTGTGACTTGATTGTGAAAGCGTTTGAACCGATAAGGATCTGGATTTTAAGACTTTACACTCCATTGATAAACATGCATTTATATCTTTTGAAAACAATTTTAATGCCAAATAACTTTTAATTTAATTGAAATCATTCTCCCTCAATCAATGACATAGGTTGTTGATCGAGATAGAGATTTTGACATATAAGTCCCGATGATTATCAAAAATAGAATCCGAGTTATTTTGCAAAGCATTTGGTTTTCAGAGATAAATGTTTATAGAATCGAGCATGGAATTTGAAAACATGTTAAAACATGGCTCGTTTTTCTTTAAAAGCGGTTACCAAATGACAATAAACCATTTACTCTTTCTCTCAATTTTTTTTTTTTTTTTTTTTTTTTTTTAAGAATTCGAACAACATCTAAAGTCCCGTGTCATTCTTTGAATGACGACAAAGACCGTAGATATAATCGAATCCGAAAAAACATGACAAATTGACAATATTTTTTTGAAAATTTTTCAATTTTTCGATTTTTATGGATTTTGAAGGTTTTATATTTTTCTATTTGATTTTGAGGGTTTTTATAATTTTGTATTTTGTTTTTCGAATAAATATTTACAAAAGATAGATGAAGATAGACCATTACTCCTCGCCTTCCTCCTCGAAGACGCTTGAGTGTTTCGGTTGAAGGCTTTTCAAACCAAGACGTGGAAGAATAAACTCAAACGTTCTTCTTGGAAGAGCTTTGGTGAAGATGTCTCGCTAACCGATATTCGCACCTCACAAAGTATAGTTCCACCACACCTTTTCCACTTGTTCCCGATGAAATGATGTCGAATGTCGATATGCTTTGCTCTTGAGTGTTGAACGTTGTTGCATGAGAGCAATAGCACTTTTATTATCACAAGACAGAGGGATTTTGTCGAATTCAAAGCCATAGTCGATAATTGAGATCTCATCCATAAGATTTGAGCACAACAAGATGACATGGCTATGTATTCAACCTCTCAGAGGAAATAGAAGTACTCATTTGCTTTTTGAAGACCAAACACAAGCTTATCACCCAAAACCGAGCACCTCCCCGATGTACTTCGACGCAGTATCTTGACAACCCGTGCATGATCAAGATCTCGATAGGTCGTTAGTGTCATACCGGTGTCCTTCTGGTACCATAGTCCCATATTGATGGTTCCTTGAGATACCGAAGACCCGCTTAATCGCTTAAGGTGCTTTTTAGTAGGCTTAGCTCGGTATCTAGCACACATGCAAACAAATGAACAAGATGTCTGGTCACTAGCAAGGAGATACATCGTGATCCAATCATACCGCGATATTTCGTTTGGTCAATCATGATCCCGAAAGGGTCCTCATCTAGTTTGGTTCGATCAATCATGGGTGTCAACAGGTCACTTGAATCAAATCCAAATTTCTTTAAAATCTTTGTTGATATTTAGATTGATTTATGAAAATGCCTCCGGACTTTGTGAAATTTGTAATCCCAAGAAAATGACATTTGTCCCATCATTGACATTTGAAACTTTGAACTCATTTCATTAGAAAACGATCACATTCCATTGGGTCACCGAGGCAAAATAATATCACAACATAAATTTGAACATGAGTTAAATGTTTGCCCGACTTCGGTGAACAATGTAGGATCAATCGCTCCTTTGTCAATCCGGTTGATAGAAGAAACTTTGACAATGTATCATACCATGCCTTCGAGCTTGCTTTAAACCGTAAAGAGCCTTCTTCAAACGATAAACGTGAGTAGGATGCTCTTGGTTCACAAATCCTTCGTGTTGGCCGACGAGACGACTTCCTTAAGATCTCCGCTCGTAAATGCCGATTTACATCCATCCGATATACCACCATGTTCTTACTAGCAAGATTAGCCGAAAGATTCGATTGCCTCGATTCGAGCAACCGAGCAAACGATTCTTCAAAGTCTATACCCTCCTCTTGACGATATCCTTTAGCAACTAATCGAGCCTTGTTCTTCAACACATCACCATGCTCATCAAGTTTTACTAAGATCCATTTTAGAGCTATAATCATAGCACGCCTCGAGCAGTGTACTAACTCCCATACATCAAGACGATCAAACTCATGAATTTCATCTTGATGGCATTGAACCGCTATCTTCATTCATAGCGCTTTAACATCTTTTGGTTCGATCTTAGATAGTACGGAGTTGAAGAAGCACCATAAGGCATCGGTTGCGAGTTGCTTCCGGGTTGATACAGACGAGAGGGATTACCAATTATGTTGTCTAAGGGGTGATCGTGAGTCCATTTTCCGAGGTGTTCGTGGCGCTTGTTGAGGAACCAAGTAGCAGAGTCGATGTCTCCTCAAGAAGATGGTTCGATGATGATTCTGTGAGTAGCAAATATGTTTTCAAATGGAGCATCTTCGTGAGTTGCAAAGGGATTAACTTCATCATTGATGCCGTAAACATTTCCATGATGTATATTTGAAGAGTGATGATTTGTTGATGAGATCAAGGATCGCAGCTGGTGCTTCTTGACATAAAGATATTGAAACCGAGGATTGACATCATTTATCGGAATATGAGCATCCTCTCGTTGTAGGAGTCAAGACCTCATTAGTAATTGACTCATATTCATCAAACATAGGATCAAACAATTTACGACATCATCTTCGGATGGAGGTACATATGGAGTTTCGGGAGGAGTTTGGAACAAGGGATGAACCAATGGGACTGCTTTTGAAGTGCGGGTCCCGAAATGGAGTGTCCAGGAGCCATCTCGACCGGTCACCATCAAACGTAACGTGAATTGTTTCCATGATATTTCGGGTTCTTTTGTTGTAGATTCGTAACCCTTTTGTTTGGTGCATATCCTACAAATACTCCAATGTCGCCTTTGGCCCTAAGTTTGCCCAAGTCTTGACCTCATTAGTTGGATAGCACAAGGCACCAAACACACGAAGGAAAGATAGATTAGGTTTTCTCGTTGTGGACAAGTTCATATGGAGTTTTTCCATGAATAGTGTGAATCGTGAACGATTTTGTGTGTAGCATGCAAAGGCAATAGCTTCACCAGAGAAACATTGGAACCTTTGAGTAGATCAAGATTGTTCTAGCAACAACAAGAGTACGATTTTGTCTTTCAACTACACCATTATGTTGAGGGGTTCGTGGAACACTTCTTTGATGGTCGATTCCAACGCTTTCATAGAATTCACTAAGTTGTTTGTTGACAAACCCGCCCATTGTCTGCTCGATACTTACGACAGCTTTGTTTAGTCGAACTCGCAATGCTTGATGAGTTTGATGATGATATCGTGAGTTTCATCCTTTGTCCTAGGAACTTGACCCGTGTGAATCTAGAGTAATCATCAACCACAACCAACACATATTTCTTCCCAAAGATATTCTCGCACCCTCATTGGTCCACATAAATCCATATGAATCATATGAAGAACTTCGCGATGTAGTTAGTAGGTTTGGGTTTATGGGCATACTTTGCTTTTTCCTAATTGACATGCCGAACAAAGATGATCCTTTTCATACTTTAGTCTAGGTAAACCTACAACTAAGTCCTTTCGAAAGATCGCTGATGGTGCCAAGTTCAAGTGATTGAGACGACGATGCCATAACCATGACTTTGTTTTGAAGCCTTAGATAACAAGCGATTGAGATGCCTCATCATGTCATCGATAGAGATGGTGTAAAGGTTTGAGCCACGAGTTCCTTTCAATAGATCCTTACCGCTAAGATCTCTAACAAAGGTGTATGTTTTCCGAACGCTACTTCTAGATCGTAATCACGTAATTGACCAACGAGAATGATTATGACCTAAACCTTCTACATAATACACTCGAGATGACACTATCACCAACAACATAATCTCCATAACCCATTATAGCAATCGAAATGATCATTACCAAATCTAATGATCCGATGAATTTGCTCACGAAGTTCATGAGCGCGACCGGTCTCCAATATATGCTTGGAACAAATGAGTCCAGTACCTACGTAATCGATTTGAACGATCCGCAGCTGAACACGACAAGAATGGATAATCGATAATTGGGATCCCATGCAAGAATGGGTTCCATTTGGTTAGTAGTAACAGCTTGGAACACCCACATCGTAAATAGAAGCATTCATATCGTAAGCGAGGTAATGGAATCATTGTGAATAGATGCAATACTAGTGTCTCAGATAGCCACTGCTTACGGCAGACCACTTCTAAGGGAATAGTTCTACCAAGAGGCATCCATTTTCTAGTGGGCATTATCCGATTAGTCTTATGACCAACAGTATCCAATAAAAGCCTATTCATCGAATGTTCTTCCCTGGTTTCCATTATTTTCTAACTTTCTTTCGCTTTTGCTTTTAGCATGAGTTTTAGCATTAACAATATTAATCGGACGATTAACATCATTAGGCGTAACATTAACATCACATTCATGATTAGAAATGTAATTCAAGCATTCATCAAGACAAGGTTTGCAAATAGTATCGTAATCAATTAATTACAAGACGCCTATGGCTAATACTAGAATCAACACGATTCGCTTTTATTCGATTCAAACTTAAAGTTCCTAGATTGTTCTTCTACTTTTTCCAAAGGCACATTCTTAGCTTGCGGTCCTATCATTCCTTGTATTGTCTTGAGACTTTGACCGCTCCCTTTAATGTCACCGATTACTCCCGTAGAGGAATGGGAACATTAGTTTGTTTTACTACTCTTTGCACCACCCGCTTAGATGCGCCGATCCGAACTACATGTGTGCACTACGGTTCACTTTCTTAAAGCTAGATGTACCGAGATTAGTACTCCTAGAAGGCACATTAGAGTTCTCTTTCCTAGCATTGACAGATCTAGAATCAACTACTCAAGGGTACGCCACGGCCTCATTCAAAATATTGGGAATCGAGTGCATATCATATTTGGCCTTAGGCATTGAGCATGGAATCAAAGGGTTAACTCTCTCACCTAATGTCTTTGGGCATATAGTGATCAAGCATTCTAAGATTTCTTGAGATCGTTTGGCATATGAGCATGCATGTCCAATTGCATTATCATGAGGTTTCTAGCTTATCCTCTTCAACAATCTCACGCAGCATTCTAAGCAATCCTTAAGGGATGAGAAATATGTTTGAATGGCAAGTTTGTTGTTCCTTAGTGAGGGGGACATATGTCACAGATAAAGCGTATTTATTACGAGTAAACCTTAGATACAACATTCTCCCCATTGATCATTGGCATTTTCCCTTTTACCGACTCCTCGATTCTCAATTTCCTTTTGCAATGAAGTTATTTGTTCGTTGTTTTGTTACGAGTGACTTTAATTGATTCAAACAACTCATTGAAGTGACGTTTAACCTTTTCATTTTCTACTAGAAAACTTTCGCTTTCCTTTTGTAAAGCATTTACTAGGTTTTGAAGATGAAACGCTTGAGAATTCGAGAATCTAAGGAAGGAGGCATTGGGAGCCCTGTCATATTGTTTGTTTGACCCTTTAATTGAGAGATTTGGGCTTTCAACTTTACGATCGTGTTGCACCGAGCTTGAATCGCTCATCACGTTTGTTAATTTGAAAACCGCATCAAACTCCGGAGCATCCGAGGATGTCTTGATATTTGAAGTTTTGACATTTTCTTTGAGATGTTGATATTTTAGTTGTAAATTAAAGTACTCAACTTCTAGTTTAGAAAATGTTTAACCAAATTGTCGTGATCATCCAGTTCAATTTTCTCGCTTAGTTTGGAATTAGTTTTTCAAGCTCAATGACACGATCATGGAGACTTTCAGTACACGAGATAGTTCATGAAATTTGGAAGCATTAATAGAGCAATTTGAAGCGTTGAAAACACATCTTGAGCAACACATTCAAGAATAAGATTCTCATTTAATGTATGCAAGTTCTTTCTCTCAATCTCATTATATTTCAAAGGCACGCTCATAGTCACTAACTTCAACAACCATTGCATCAAATTCCTTTTCCATTCCCTTAATATCGCCTTCTATTCCCTTTTAAGACTCTCAAAGTGATCTTTTAGAAGTTTAAAGAAGGGCATGACCTCGACGATAGCATTCTTTCATTTGTTCAAACCCCTTTCTCCTTGGCTATACCAAATGGTGTGATCCTTTTCTTGCAAGTTTTCTCAAAATCAACAAATAGTTGAAATATAACATATTGGCTAATTAATGTCTTGCTTTTAGTGGCAAATTTCCTAGGTACGAGATGCATTGGTGTATTAGGAGGATACACAGTCGCTCTAGGCATTTTCCAAAGGGAGGGTTAGTTTCAACAATATTTTCCGCTTTACGCTTATCTAAATCTTTTTTCCGTAAGACTTGTTCGGAGTCAACAAAGTCCGAGGCTTAAACTTGTTTAAGGCAATCCAGCTTTTCCTTCTTATAATCATGAGGAGTGATATTTATGTTTTCTCTTTGCATTTGGGATCATTTTGTTTCTTATTCATCTTTTCCTAGTGATTTCGCTCGATTTCTTATCTTCCTCGGTTGCATTCAACGCAACTAGGTTTCGCCTAGGCTTAAGGATTTCATCACCATCATAAAGCACCTTATGAGCATTTCTAGCCTTTTTAATTGCCTCTGGATTCGGTTCCTCAACAAGGGAATGCTATGCTTATCGCTTAAGACTCGATGTTTGGTGACCATGTGAGCAATCGAATGGTGTTTCCTTGTATGTACAACTTGTTTTCAAGTTTGTTTTTCAAAGTTTTCGATTAGAAAAATCTCTCAAGAGTTTTGATTCCTTTGCATTAAATTCTTGCTTAAGCATTTTAACATTTTCTTGAAGTTCTTGTTTTGTTTAATTGCTTTAGAAAGTTTTTCTTGCAAGGAATTTAATTCTTGTTTCAATACTTCTTCTAAACTTACTTTTTCTAATTATTGTACTCACTGGACATCCATTTCCGCTCACGAGTGGTCAACTCAAATTTTGCACGTTGTTCGTAAATAGCAACACGTTCCTTATAGGCATTTAGTTCGAGAAATTATGGAATCATCGGGAGCACATGCGGTGTATTCATCAAAGACATAGTCATTGTTGATCGCAGAAGATGCATCACTTGGTACAACTTCACCTTCACTTTGTTTCACGTGTTGATCGTATGGGACAATATTGTTATTACCCATATTTTCAACATTTGATTCAATAGTTTCAGATTGATTGTACTTTGTCATGCATCCGTTGCACATCGACATCATCGTATAGTTTTAATACCTCCGAGATGAGTTTGTCCTTGGATGGGCCACTTGTGGTGAAGAAGAGATCTTGGGAGAGACCATTGGAGATGCTAGCCATAAAGATTGTGTGTGCGATGGGTCCATCATCTACATCGTAGTCGTATGCATCACGACGGCAACTTGAAAGGCGTTCGATGATTGTGACCTATCTCCGAATAGGTCGCTCATCCACATCTGCATCATAGGTCTTGGCATTGCCCTCAAGAAGAAACAAGAACTCCTCTTCATCCAATGCAAAGACCATTGTCCCGAGCTTGTGCCAAGAACATCTTATCTCTCAAGTAATCGGCATTATGTGGACGCTTTGGAGATGTGCGCCTTGCAATGTGTCCTTCACCACCACGCTTATAGCATTTGATGGGCTTAGCTTGACCTTGGTTACCATTTCTTCCTCGATTACGTTTGCCAACATAACCTCTCCCACCCACCTCTTCCCCGATCATACCGTCTTTCCGAACTGGTTGCACCACGATCCTTCCATCTTTAACAAGGGCATGATTATGTAGGTTAGATGCGCTTACGAGGTTGTTGTTGGTTTGTGGGAGAATTCATGTTTTGACTAATGAGAAGAGCTAGTTGATTAATGATGTTACCCAGCATGTGCATCTGCATCGCCTTGTTTGAACATAGGATCGTGGATGAGTTTGTGATTACCATTACCCAAGGTATGACTTGTGATGCTTTGGTTGTGATTCCAATGTTTGAGTAGAAAGTCGTTGAGTCATTAGACGAGCCTCGTCTCTCCCCAGTTGGTTTTGAACCGATTGAGAATCAATTTTCAAACATAGCATGTCTCTCATTCTCGAAGGAGGAAGGCATAGAGTTGCTCATAGTTTGTGTTCTTTAGTCCTTTAGTGAGTTTCATACCGTGACAAACTTGTGCCATTCGGATTCATGTTGTTCACAAACTTGAGTTCAAATTGAATGTTAGGCATAGTCATTCGATGTTCCTCATGTCATTCACTAACTTATGGAATCTCACATAGTACTCATAGACACTCTCATCCGGTTTCATCTTGAAGTGCTCAAATTGGCCATAGAGTTGGGATTCTCTGCTTCCATAGTCGGCTCGAACCCGAGAGAAGCATCTTAACATTATCCCAAACCGCCTTTGCTTCAAGTGTTATGATTGATCGACTTGTAGATGTCTTTAGGAAGACCTTGAAGAACAATGTTTGAAGCCACGATATCGCATCGAATCTCTTTTCTCCTTATCATCAAGTTCATCATACATCATAGGTCCGCCCATTCCGTAAACAGAGTACCATCTTCATTAGTATCTAGTATGTCTCTAGTTGTCTCAACTCGATATGGTCCTTCATCAATGGATTTAAGAATGTTGACACCATTTTCCTTTCCAAGGCAATACTGATCGATTCGTTGAGCCCAAGAATCGTAGTCGCCTCATCGAGCATGGGTGGACGAGTATCTCAACCATTTGCTTGTACATCCTCGACAATGGAGATGATGAGGGACGTTGGTAGACATGTTGACAGATTATACGGGATTTTATAACTCTATGATTAAACCGGAAATAGATTCTTTCACGGGATTTTACTAAATCAAGAGAAACCGTAAACAATCACCAAGTCGCTAGATGATAATGCACTAAGTCGCTAGAAACAAATGCACTAAGTCGCTAGAAACAAATGCACTAAGTCGCTACCAATTAATTCGCTAGACACCAAGTCGCTAGAATCCCAAGTCGCTAACAGAAAGCAAGTCGCTAAGTAGTAATCACTATGCACCAAGTCGCTAACCAAATTTTGGCAAGAATTGCCACACAAGTCGCTAGAAACACAAGTCGCTAAAGAGCAACTCACATCGACCAAGTCGCTACAACAAGTCGCCACCCGTAGTGGAGATTCCACTACTTGTACTTTAACTCGCTAGATCTAACTCGCTAGCACCAACACCGTAAGTCGCTACAAAATGTGAAGCAAGTCGCTACCAAGAAACTATTCCGTGAACTAAGTCGCTAGCTTGAAAACCATATAAACATCACTTTTCAATCCAAAAACAACCCAACCAAGATGATTCAAGCTACCAAATGAAAACCTAAACACTTTTGATGATTCTAAACATAAAAGTACCAACAAAATTCAAACTTTAACACAAGAAATCAACCAAATGATGCAAAACCACTAAACTTTTCAAACTCAAAACCACCTAAAACCACTATAAATCCAAAGATGTGCAAGATATGATCTAACCATGGCTCTTGATACCAATTGTAAGATATAAATTTTCACATACACATCAAACCATAACACAAAGTAGCATATAGATGGAATTCTAGAGAGAAAGTTAGAGGTTTAGGGAACTTAGTGAGAAAGTGAAAGATATTATTATGAGCTCCAACTCTCTGCCTTGGGAGGTAGAGTATTTATAGTCTTACATAAACGCCACACTTTGGGTGTGGATCGTGCATACATGGGTAAAGACCGTCAGTCCTCCACGGTGTTACTTAACTAAATTACTACTTAACTTAAAAGAACTACGACTACGAGCTTAACGATTACATATACTTGAAAGGACCGACTTTAATACCGGAATTTCTAATTCCTAACATACTCTTAGATGCAAGCCAATCCCTAGTCTTTTGTAGAGTGTTCCTAGGTAATGGTTTACTACTACTAGCAAAGGCCTTGAAATCTTGTAGAATTCATCACCCTAGATGTTGCACCTAGAATTCCGTCTTTTCGAGTCTCGCGCTTTTTCCTAGCTTCTTCTAGATAGTGATTGTTGACCATGTTGTTAGAACCAACAGATTCTTTAATCGAGTTTTGGTCACATTCCGTACTATTCCTAGAAATGCCGATGTAATCACTTTTGGTGTTTCAAAGAATTGCTTTTGATTCGTCCGAACAAATCAAGTCTAAACAGACTTAAAACAAATTTTACACAAATACAATTAAGATCGAGAATACAGGGATTCCTGTCGTTATGTCCCACGGAGACTCAATGGTGTGTACAACATCGATTCAGACGATAGAATGATCACTAATGATAGCGATCGAAAAAGATTAGGATCAATACTACACTCTTGAAAAGGTTATAAATAAAAGCGACTTAAATGCAAATTAAGAAAATTAAAAGATAAAAGATATTAAATAAACGCTATCACTATTTTTAAAGTGATGAACGTTTAAAACCTAAAACTTACGTTTAAATTAAAATACGTAAACGTCACAAAATAAAAAGTGAAACTTATTCAATATAAACCCTAAAAATATGAAAAATACATTTATACAAACCTAAGGATATAAGAAAATTTATAGAAAAGAAAATTATTTTTACAACTATTTAATTAATTATTATTAATTAAAACTATTTTAACTAATTAATAATACTCTAAAATAAAAGAAAATATGAAATAAGACTAGAAAAATAAAGTTAAGACTTAGAAAATCTAAAATATGATAAAACTAATTTTAAACTGAAAATATATTTTTAGACTTTTATGTATTTATTATTAATTTAAAACTATTTAAAACTAATTTAAATTATTAAAAATACCAAATAAAAGGAGAAAAATAGGGAAAAATACTTTTTAAGCTTTTTACATTTATCTAAACTTAAGAAAAATGAAAAATTATTTTTTTGAACCTTTTTCTAATTTTTTTGTATTTAAAGCTAATTAAAAAGGATTAAAAACTAATTTAAATTAAGAAAAATAGCAAACAAGACAGGAAAAATATGAAAAATTCAAGAAAACTCTAAAATAATATTATAAAGCTGGGAAAAATAGAAAACAGGGGCTTGTTTGGCAGAATATGAAACTGATATGAAAGTGCTTATAGAAATAAGCACTTTAATAAGCAAATGGATTCCAAAAGCCACCAAACTGATACACAAGCTCTATCAAGCTAATTTAACTAAAATGCAACAAGTACCAACAAGCTACAACCTCTGATTTAGCAAATGGAACAGATTTGAGGTGATGAGCTTAAGCTAAAAACAGGAATTAGGGGGCTACTTTGAGCTTAAAAACAAGCACCTAAATAAGCTGTAAACAGAAAACCAATTATAGATACCTAAAGATGACTTGGTTGGCTATCTAAAACTCAAAATTCAGACCTAAAGGAGCTATGATGAGCTCTGCACAAGCTTTGCAAAAAATGCTCAAGCCCTGTGCAGGCAACAGTGCCCTGCACAGGGCACCTGGGGTCATTTTGAAAAGCTCTTTTGAGGCTTATAAAAATTTATCAAAATTTTACAAAAATGACAATAACAAAGTAGACCAAGAGGAGCTTCTGAAACCACAAGGTTCACATGAATTGGTCCAGAAATGAATCAAGGATAATTCATCTCATTTGAGCCTAAACTGACTTTTTTCAACATTTTATTTTTTGACTTTTTCTCAAAACTGATAAGTTGACTTTAGTGAAGTTTGAGCTTGATTTAATGACTGAAA
The DNA here is from genome assembly GCA_022545495.1 of Chrysanthemum lavandulifolium. Lineage (NCBI taxonomy): Eukaryota > Viridiplantae > Streptophyta > Magnoliopsida > Asterales > Asteraceae > Chrysanthemum > Chrysanthemum lavandulifolium. Next base: position 305,218,653 of record CM040239.1, on the reverse strand, counting down.
ATGATGTAAAGTAATGAAATAAAGCTAATGCAACCTTTCCCTAAGTATTTTAAACACAAAATGAGGTTTTGATCTTGCAAAATCACCAACAGCTGAACAGTGGGACAGAAAAATGGATATGTTGACCACTGAGGTTTGCAGTACAAGAACTTGATTCAAATGAGCATGAACAAGTTTCACAAGCATGAAACAACAGAAATTAACCACTACCTACTCCTTTAAGACAGATAATTGCTGCACCCAAACACACCTTTAAGAAGCGGTTTGAGGCTTTTCAAAGCATTCCAAAGATTAAGATCATACAACCACTTAAAACCTTATATTAACTATATTTAAATATGATTAAGCTAGAATTACCAAGTTTTAATTACTAATAACAACAAATGCAAAATTTTAGATAATAGCTTACAAACCGAGATTATGCATGGATGGAGAACCAAGGTCCGAGAATACACCCTATTGCTTCCCAAGCTCTAGACCAATGAGCAATCCAAATCCAGCTCTACTTCACTCTTGATCATCATTCCCATGATTTTTGAATTTTAACTAATTTTTTAGTGATTTTTATGATTTTTTTTTGAATTAAGACTCTAAACTGATTTTGGAGATATCTGATGGCTTATATAAGCTATATATGAGCTTATTTTGACTTAAGAATCCAAAATGACAACTTGAAACAACAATTGACCTATTTGAGATTTTTGAAGTAGAGATTGCATAAACTAAATTCGAATACAAGGATTTAAATTGAAACTGGAATTAAGTTTTTATTACACGGTGATTGATTACAAATTACTTAAAAGCTGAAAACTTAAACTAAACAACTTGAAAAATTAAAATGATACACGTAAAACTAAATTACTCTACTCCTAAATTAACTACTACTCTTTGCTTCCTTCATTCTTCCTCCTTTTATACCCATCTTCTTTCTCTTTCTTTTCTAAGCAAATCCCACCTGCTTTTCAGGTCTTTTGGATGACTTTTATGACTTTTGGCCAAATTGATCATTTTGGCGCCAAAAAGTCTTGATAGCAGATGTGGGTTGAGTGAGTTGGGTGAGAGGTCATTAAATGATTCTTGTCTTGTGTTTGAGGAGGAGGGGACATGAGGATTAATATGTTGAGGTGGAGGTATGGATTCGTGGAAGCATCATGGAGCAATGTTGGGAGGGGAAGAAAAACTTGCGTGCTGCTTTATTTGACCATGGGGTGAGTTTGTTGACGGGTTTAAATACAAACGGGTTGGGTTGATAGTTGGGCGTGGGTGTTAAATATTGGGCTTGGGTTGAAATAGGGTTCGGATGGTATAAACTTAGTTAATAACTCCAAGGACCAAATATGTAAAACTTCCAAACTGAGGGACCAAATATGTAACTTATGAAAAGTAGTCAAAACGGTTTGTTTTGCCAATGTTTAATAGTCCAAGGTCTAGTTTGACATTTTTGAAAATTTCCAAGGACTAAATTTGACCAATTTGGATTTTCAGGGACTAAACTTGTAATTTTCTCAAAACTTTTAGATTTTCCACCAAAGGACTAAATATGACAATTTGTGATTTTAAAAAGGACCTTTGGTGATTTTTCTTTTGAAATTTTGGCTCGTGGACTATTTTGACAAATTTTGAAACTGGGGACTAAACCGCAATTTTGCAAATTTGATAAGTTTTTCATCCGATTTTGATATTTTTGCTTTTAAAGCACATAAAACAACGATTTGTGATATTTTGATCATTTTGATGTGTTTCGATTGCTTTCGATGATTTTGCGCTTAGATTACACAAAATGATGAGTATTTAGAGACTCATCAATCCCCATAATGAGATATTGCTCCCTAGCAATGATTTGAGAAACATAATGGATTTTAAACTCTTTACCAAAAGCCATTACTTACGAGTAGCCAAATGTTTCAGTTCAAGTAAGAACCATGGTACATCGATAACCATGTGATTTTGAGCAAACCACCGACTTTCAACGGATTTGGTTTTGTCTTTACCGTGCCGCACCATTCCGGACTAGCCAACTCTTAGATAAATTATCGAATTATCTTTGGTGAGTGATTACCAATTATGGATTTTCCATCGCCTTTACCACAAGCCATAATCTTGCGGGCTAGCCAACTCTTCACTTTTTAGGATATGGTGAGTTGAATACCATACAATTTTGGGCAAATTGCAAGCCATATAAACGGATTTGATATATCTTTACCAAGAGCCGTTTGCTCTCGGATTAGCCAATCCTTTAGTTTATCAAACATGGCGGATCGATAACTGATGAGTAAGTGTAGAACACTTACTCCAAAAAATTTTTGGCCAAAACGGGAATTGGGTAGATAATATATGAAATTGTGAGAATTCCCCACTTAGAAATGAATATCGCCTCGATATTCAAAGTACCCGCGGTTATGTCAAACAAAGAACGTAAAAGGGAAATACTACGCCATTATTTAGAAAGATTTTTTTTTTTTTTTTTAAACATGTGGGGCATTACCCCCACACTTAGTGGTAGAAAGGGGTAAGAAGATGTAAATGGGTGAAAACCCATATTGTGCGTACATCGTTTTTGATTTCGAGTCGCTAGCTTGACTCGACCCCGAATTCATTGGTTCATGGGGAAGCAAAGTGGAAGAAACAATCTCCATCGGACTTTCATTCAAGATGTTTGGACAAACATTGAAGCACGTGAAAGTTCCACACCGATGAGATATAGAGAGAAAGACGGACCCTCCACGTATGGTAAACGAAAATGCCGGGTCAAAGATAGTATCCTCATTCCGAAGGAGTGAAGAAGAGAGGAAGTCACCGAGTAGGTGAAGAAAGAAGGAAGATCATGATAACAATCATAACTAGATCTTCTTCCTCGGGATTAAGTCAAGAGCACTTATTTGGATTTTATTGGTAGAGCTCTTTGGTTTGGAAGGCATCTCGTGGGAGGGTGGAAGGATTTGTCATAAATATGCAAATTGAGATTCTCTCCCGATCATGATTTTGCCATCCGAGCAATCATACTCCAAATGGAGATATGATATGAGAGAGTTCACCGGAGAACTCCTCATGAAGAGAATCATTCACATGATGTGAATTTGTGAACTCTTGTTCCATTGTGGGCTCATCACTATCCTCAATCTGAGTGTCAAAGAGTGGATTCTCAGAAATTGAAGTGAATTCAGAGCTGAATTCAAATAGAGGATTAGTGAGAGTTGTTTTGAATGCTTCAGGAACAAAGTGATTAACATTCTCATTTGGACTGTTAGGGTAAGAAGTGAGTGAACGATCATTATCAATGAGACTTTCGGTCTCCCGGATCGGCTCGAGATCAAAGAGTGGATTGATGCGAGTGAGTTCACCGGAGAACTCCTCAAGAAGGGATCAAGATCGACGTGGAAGTGATGCCTCAACGTACTCGATGTCTCCATAGGAAGCACAATCGTCGCTAAGATCGAGAAAGTTTCAAAATGATCTTGAGAACACTCAAGAGGAAAGGATATCACACGGATGATCGAAATTCCCCGTGACTCTCTCGGGATTGGGATAAGGTCCTCAACACTAGACGATTCCATTTCGGAATAGTGCTAAAGCTCATCCCCCATGTTTAGAGAGTGAGTGGGAATATCGTGTGATAACAACAGATCGAGGAGATTAGATGGACTAGCATACATATGTTTAATGCTTAACATTTGTTCTTCCGCTAGTAATTCCATCATAGTCTTTTCTCCCCGATGGATCATGGAAGGAGTCTCAACCGATGAACTTGATGAATGTTATAAAATTGTAGGATATCAAGGATATCTTCATCATCATCGCCATCGAGAATGAAACGGAATCGAGAGCTAGATTTGGCTGATTTTCTTTTGCAATAGATTCCCAATGATTTTTCAAAGGCAACTGGGAATCTAATTTAGCAACCGCTCTTCGCTAACAAGACTTCCATGGATTTCTCATTTGGATTATCTTGGGAGGACATAGCCGACTCCTCCTGTTCTTTTAACAACCGAGTCTTCATGAAGGTGCATCGTAGTTTCATGAGGAGTCGCTTGAATCATTTGGTATTGTGGAGGTTGGTCTTGATATGAAGAGTCGTAATTGTTACAAGGAATTGGGTTCCCCGTTTGACAATCCGAGCTAGGGTGAGGACCTCCACAATACTCACAACAAGAAACCGATGTGGTTGTGAGTGGTATGTGTTGTAGTCATAATTGGTATCGTGAACCGCTCATGACAAGCGTGTTTCCCGATTGACAATCGAATCGGAATGTGAACCACCACAAGATTTCACAACAAGACAACCGATGTGTCTCACATGTTGTGGTAGGTGATGGAATAAATCGGTTGTGTTATGGTAGGAATAGGGATCTTGGTTATAGACGCACCCGCTTCCCGATTCCACCATGCTACAACTCGGGCAATTGCCACCATTATAAGGACCACCACACCATTGACAACCAAGAGGGTGAGGATAAGACATAGAAAGAATCAAAGGTTATCGAGGGTAAGAAATGAAGAATCAAAAGGTAAGAGGGTAAAGAGGAATATTTTGATATTTTTGAAAACATTATGATAAAAACAAAGACCGAAAATATTTTGGCGTTTTTAACACTTTAGGAAAAGTGTTAATGAACTTTTGGATTTTCTCAAAACTTTACAAAAACTTTTTACAAATGATGGGTATGTGCAAGAATGGGTCCGAAAATGGCTAAACACACGCTAAAGCCTCCCGCGAGCAAGCGCCTGGGGTTTTGATTCGTCTGAACCGTCAAGTCTAAACAGACTTAAAACAGCTCGGACACAAATACAATTAAGATCGAGAATATAGGGATTCCGGTCGTTATGTCCCACTTGAGACTCAATGGTGTGTACAACACCGATTCAGACGATAGAATGATCACTAATGATAGCGATCGAAAAAGATTAGATTGAATACTACACTCACTCGAAAAGGTTATAAATAAAAGCGACTTAAATGCAAATTAAGAAAATTAAAAGATAAAGATATTAAATAAACGCTATCACTATTTTTAAAGTGATGAACGTTTAAAACCTAAAACTTACGTTTAAATTAAAATACGTAAACGTACAAAATAAAAAAGTGAAACTTATTCAATATAAACCCTAAAAATATGAAAAATACATTTATACAAACCTAAGGATATAAGAAAATTTATAGAAAAAGAAAATTATTTTTACAACTATTTAATTAATTATTATTAATTAAAAACTATTTTTAACTAATTAATAATACTCTAAAATAAAAGAAAATATGAAATAAGACTAGAAAAATAAAGTTAAGACTTAGAAAAATCTAAAATATGATAAAACTAATTTTAAAACTGAAAATATATTTTTAGACTTTTATGTATTTATTATTAATTTAAAACTATTTAAAACTAATTTAAATTATTAAAATACCAAATAAAAGGAGAAAATAGGAAAAATACTTTTAAGCTTTTACATTTATCTAAACTTAAGAAAATGAAAATTATTTTTTGAACCTTTTTCTAATTTTTTGTATTTAAAGCTAATTAAAAAGGATTAAAACTAATTTAAATTAAGAAAAATAGCAAACAAGACAGGAAAAATATGAAAAATTCAAGAAAACTCTAAAATAATATTATAAAGCTGGGAAAAATAGAAAAACAGGGGCTTGTTTGGCAGAATATGAAACTGATATGAAAGTACTTATAGAAATAAGCACTTTAATAAGCAAATGGATTCCAAAAGCCACCAAACTGATACACAAGCTCTATCAAGCTAATTTAACTAAAATTCAACAAGTACCAACAAGCTACAACCTCTGATTTAGCAAATGGAACAGATTTGAGGTGATGAGCTTAAGCTAAAAACAGGAATTAGGGGGCTACTTTGAGCTTAAAAACAAGCACCTAAATAAGCTGTAAATAGAAAACCAATTATAGATACCTAAAGATGACCTGGTTGGCTATCTAAAACTCAAAATTCAGACCTAAAGGAGCTATGATGAGCTCGCACAAGCTTTGCAAAAATGCTCAAGCCACATAGTGACAATGCCTGCAGGGCACCGGGGTCATTTGAAAAGCTCTTTTGAGGCTTATAAAATTTATCAAAATTTTACAAAATGACAATAACAAAGTAGACCAAGAGGAGCTTACAAACCACAAGGTTCACATGAATTGGTCCGAAATGAATCAAGGATAATTCATCTCATTTGAGCCTAAACCGACTTTTTCAACATTTTATTTTTGACTTTTCTCAAAACTGATAAGTTGACTTTAGTGAAGTTTGAGCTTGATTTAATGACTGAAAATGATGTAAAGTAATGAAATAAAGCTAATGCAACCTTTCCCTAAGTATTTTAAACACAAATGAGGTTTTGATCTTGCAAAATCACCAACAAATTTAACAAAGGGACGATGTAAAATGGATATGTTGACCATCGAGGTTTGCGAGCACAAGAACTTGATTCAAATGAGCATGAACAAGTTTCACAAGCATGAAACAATGAAATTAACCACTACCTACTCCTTTAAGATGATAATTGCGGACCCAAACACACCTTTAAGAAGCGCTTTGAGGCTTTTCAAAGCATTCCAAAGATTAAGATCATACAACCACTTAAAAACCTTATATTAACTATATTTAAATATGATTAAGCTAGAATTACCAAGTTTTAATTACTAATAACAACAAATGCAAAATTTTAGATAATAGCTTACAAACTGAGATTATGCACAGGATGGAGAACCAAGGTCTGAGAATACACCCTATTGCTTCCCAAGAAGCTCTAGACCAATGAGCAATCCAAATCCAGCTCTACTTCAGCTCTTGATCATCATTCCCATGATTTTTGAATTTTAACTAATTTTTTAGTGATTTTTATGATTTTTTTGAATTAAGACTCTAAACTGATTTTGGAGATATCTGATGGCTTATATAAGCTATATATGAGCTTATTTTGACTTAAGAATCCAAAATGACAACTTGAAACAACAATTGACCTATTTGAGATTTTTGAAGTAGAGATTGCATAAACTAAATTCGAATACAAGGATTTAAATTGAAACTGGAATTAAGTTTTTATTACACACAGGATTGATTACAAATTACTTAAAAGCTGAAAACTTAAACTAAACAACTTGAAAAATTAAAATGATACACGTAAAACTAAATTACTCTACTCCTAAATTAACTACTACTCTTTGCTTCCTTCATTCTTCATCCTTTTATACCCATCTTCTTTCTTTCTTTTCTAAGCAAATCCCACCCGCTTGTGTCTTTTGATGACTTTTATGACTTTTGGCCAAATTGATCATTTTGGCGCCAAAAGTCTTGATAGCGAATGTGGTTGAGTGAGTTGGGTGAGAGGTCATTAAATGATTCTTGTCTTGTGTTTGAGGAGGAGGGGACATGAGGATTAATATGTTGAGGTGGAGGTATGGATTCAGGGGAAGCAGTCATGGAGCAGTTGGGGAGGGGGAAGAAAAACTTGGCGCGTTCTGTTTTATTTGACCATGGGGGTGAGTTTGTTGACCGGGTTTAAATACAAACGGGGTTGGGTTGATAGTTGGGCCAGGGGTGTTAAATATTGGGCTTGGGTTGAAATAGGGTTCGGATGGTATAGGCTTAGTTAATAACTCCAAGGACCAAATATGTAAAACTTCCAAACTGAGGGACCAAATATGTAACTTATGAAAAGTAGTCAAAAGGGTTTGTTTTGCCAATGTTTAATAGTCCAAGGTCTAGTTTGACATTTTTGAAAATTTCCAAGGACTAAATTTGACCAATTTGGATTTTCAGGGACTAAACTTGTAATTTTCTCAAAACTTTTAGATTTTCCACCAAAGGACTAAATATGACAATTTGTGATTTTAAAAAGACCTTTGGTGACTTTTCTTTTGAAATTTTGGCTCAGGGACTATTTTTGACAAATTTTGAAACTTGGGGGACTAAAACTGCAATTTTTGCAAATTTGATAAGTTTTTCATCTGATTTTGATATTTTGCTTTTAAAACACATAAAACACCGATTTGTGATATTTTGATCATTTTGATGTGTTTCGATTTGTTTCGAGATGATTTTGCGGTTTAGATTACACAAAAATGATGAGTATTTAGAGACTCATCACTTTTCCTTTGTCAAAACTTTTGATAATTCTCTTTTTAATAGGCGGGGGCTGTGGAGTGATTGCTTTTGACAAATCATTTTCTCATTGACTTTTGGGAGGCATAGAAATGACATTTTGGTTTGGAAACCGGTTTGGGAACATTTGCTTTCTCCGCATGATCAATGGTTTAGTAATCACGCTTCCACTACCTTTCCTTTTGAATTTCGGTGAGCTTCAAGAGATCATTTTTAGCTTTCATGTCATTGTAGGCACGCTCATCTGACGCTTTTGTCATACTTGCATTCCTCGGTTTTTCGATCAAGTTGTTTAAAATATGAGACATTTTCTTTTCAAGTTTTTCAAGAGCTTTTCATATTTTGAAACAATTTCGGAGGTCTCATCCCGAGTCTTTCATGATCTTCAATGAATATGTTTGCAAAATGATGGACATGATATCGGTAGTCATAACATCTTGAAGAGAATCATTCAAATTTTCCAAAACTTTGATGTGTTCAACACTTTCATTAGCTTGCTTTACTAGGGATTTATGGTCCTTGACAAAGTCACTGTTTTTTCAAAAGCGCTTGTTCAACATGAATTACCCTCGCCGATGGCGCTAATGGAGGGGCAATTTGGGTTTTAAAAACTCTTTTGTTTCGTCATCATGACGAGTAAACCAGATGTTAGTTGTAATATTGGTTTTAGACTTGACATCTCTTGAAGATACCCAATTCTAGTTTTAACGTCATCTAAAATGCTTCTAGTATCACTTGTGTTAAAAGGATTGTTTGAAGACATTTGTTCGATTTTCGAAAGAGACTTGAAAACTACAACGGTTTTGAAACCGATTTTGAAACAGTGTTGACACTTTGTTTGAAACACTTGGTGTTATGGATAACTTTGACGTTTCTTTTTATTAACAAAAGTAATCCCATTAATTTTGTTCCATTTGTTATAATCAATCGGTTTAAGATCCGGATTCTTTTGTTTCATTTTGATCTACTCTCCTCGCCTAGTTCCAACGTTTCAAGAGAATCACGAACAATTATGGGTTCATGCAAAGGTTGTCCATTGTTCAACACATTCCGTTCTTTCTGAGCTTTCTTGAGGAACGAAGGAGGTGAGTTACCAAGAGCCATTTTATGTGAAGTGTGAAAAATCGGATTTACTTGATTAGAAAGCATCTTGTTTGATTTAGCGGAATGACCCGTTGTAAGAAGCAAATTATCCAATTTCTTTATAGTTTCATTTTATCCGAATTTCATCAAGAAGAGAATCTTCTCGTTTTGAAAATCGACAATCAACTGTTTCTTCTCTTTTCAAGATCGAAAAGCAGTGCTTTTGTTTAGAAAGTTGGTCATTTTGTTCGAAATTTCCTTGTTTAAAGATTTTATTTTCAAGTTCGATTCACATCAAGTGTATCATACTTGAGTTGCAATTGTTTTTCTCTTAAAACAGAATCTCGATAACCAATTTCTAATTAGAAAGTTTGTTTGTATGAAATTCATAAGCTTTGGCGTTCCCTTGTAACTCTCAAGCTCGGGTCAATTTTTATTCGCGGCCTTAACCTCGCGATTGACCGTTCTTACTTTCTCAACTTCAATGCCACATTGATTGATTAATGATTCAAAATAAGCACGAGTTTCCTCATCATTAGCACCATTCGTATCACTTGACCTCCATTAGGATCCATATATGGAGTTTGAGAGTTAACATTGCTATTAACTTGCTCTCCCACATATGTGTCATAATAAGGTTCGGAGACACGAATGTAACTTCTCATGAGTAAACGAATGTGGTACCTCATTGAGTGAATATGTGTCGAAGACAGAGTTGTGTCATAAGTACCGCTTGATGTTGCGTCTTGTTGATTGATTGTATGACCGGAGGTTGCATTATCGTTTGCTTTATCTTCCCATTTTGGGTACCGAATTTGATTTCCTCAAAGATCAACTCAATTCCCAACTCTTCTTTTCGCTAACATCAACATGTCTTGGATCTTTTCAAGCTTCGTAAGTCGGTTGACACTAGATCCCGAATCTTGTCTTTGAGGTTCGGAGGTAGCATTCGAGCGAAGCCATAAAGCAGCTTATTCCCATTTTGATATCCATATTACGATTCACAATCGACCCCTTGATGTCCATCAAACCGCCTCGCATATTGCATCTCATTCCCCGATTCACATTTCCATAATTCCCAACGACCGGGGCCGCAACATTGCCATTCGATTACCATCGCTCTATTCCCAACATTCTGTCCCATCGATTTTCACCATGTTGACCCGATTGATTACCCCGATACGGAACCGCTTTGATTACCGATCATCTTAAATGCTTTATCCAATAAAGAAAATATCATTGCAAGGTCGCTCGCTTCGACTTGGATCGATGATTCCTTGTTCTGGTATTGTGGATACGGTTGTTGAATGACTTGTTGTTCTTGTGGATAGAATTGTTGTTGAGGTTGTGGAATGTATTCGCAAGTTGTTGTTGGTGGAAGATGATGAAGCTTGTTGTTGTGTATTAATCAAGGTTGAGTCTTTGCAATAAGAGCCAATGGATCATGATTCTTTGCCAATCTTTCTTTCCCGACTTCATTCGCTTGACTTGGTTTTGTTTGAAAAATCGTTGAGTTGATCAAAGTTTACGATGTAAGTCTTTTGTTTGGTTGACAATAGTTACATATCGTCCCCATTCTTCCGGAAGATTATTCAGAACTTGATGTTTTGAGCGATTGTTCGGGTGCCAACTTGTTTACGATAAGCTCATTCATCAAAGTGCAAAACCTTCCATAGAAGGATTCAATGGATTCTCCGGTGTAGATGTAAACTTTTCCCATTCGGTTAGCGACTTGTTCTCCATGTCTTGTTTACCAATTTACATTCCAAAACATAGCCGCTCAACACGTTCCCACATATCGAAGCGGTTTCACAACCGCTCACCGCACAAAAGATGTCTATTGGTAAACCGGTTGGATAATATGAATTGCCATGTCATCGCATCGACTTGTTTACGATCCTCTTGATATATTCGATTCGGTTTGAAGATGAGAGGATGGTGGGATGGGAGGTGTTGCATCCGGATTTCCGAGGACATGAACTTGTCGAGGCTTGAAGGGTCCATCTGAATGGATTTAATCATGAGTTTCCCATTAGGTTTTGTCTTGATGTGGCGGAGCATTCGACTTGTCCATTGAAGATAACCACCTTTTGCCAACATAGGAGGTCGGTTTTCGACCCGGTGCATGAATGTCTTGTTGAGTTGCCATTGATGAAGGTATGATCGATAAAGTTGATGTAGGATCGATTCAACGATAAAGGAGTTGTGGTTGATGAAGATTAAGCTCGGTTGAGGTGTTTAGAAAGTCGTACTCGTAACCTTGGTCGTAAAATTTTTCTCCCAAAATTTGAAATTCACTATAAAATCAATTCTAAGGTCGTATGAAAATTTGAGTTATGACAATTTTGACGCCAAATTTGACGAAAAATTTGAATTTAGGCCCAAAATTTGAATTTTGACCAAAATTTTCACGATTAAACCAAAATTTGAATCTCGTAAAAATTGAACGTTTAGTCTCCTCAAAATTTAAATTTTACTCAAGTTTTCCATAAAAATTTAAATTTAAATTTTACTTAAATTTTTTTTTTTTTTTTTTTTTTTTTTTTTTTTTTAACCTTAGGCGTAGACCAAAGAAGTTCTGAGTAGGATATGGTTACTGAGTAGGATATGGTTCTGAGTAGGATGTAGTTACGAGTAGGATGTAGTTACAGTAGGATGTGATTCTGAGTAGGATCTTATCGTAGGAAGCTTAGGCGTAGGATTCATAGGCGTGGGATCTTATCGTGGGAAGTATCTTCTGCGTAACCTTAAGCTTATCGTAGACAAAAAGTTACTCGTAAACCTTACGCGTAATTGTGAAGTTATGCGTGAGAGTTACTCGTAAGCTTTTAGCTTATCGTAAACTATGGTTAAGAACCAAAATCCTTTACACCATCACGGCGTAAGGGATATCCACAAGTCGAAGTGTTCACACACTTATCCAAGTGAGGAAGCAGCGAGTAACCGCTATAGTTCGAAGAATTTCACCAAAAAGTTACGAGTAGAAAACTTATGAGTAGTTGACTTTCTTCTGAGTAGAACTAGGGTTTTGACCTACTCGTAAAAATTTCCGATGATTCAACCAATTTCTCTTGCACGATAGCCTTAAAACACTCAAATAACACAAAATGTTAACCTTTTCACCCAAAGTGCTTAGAAAAGTTATGAGTAGAAAACTAGGGTTTGACTTTTGACTTCTACTCGTAAGAAATTTCCAACGATTCAAATGATTTCGCTTGCACGGATATCCTTAAAACACTCGAATAACCCAAAAATGTCGACCTTTTTCACCCAAAGTTGCTAGAAAAGTTACAGTAGAAATGACCAATGAACCAAATCTGAGTTTAAAAGCGTATCTAAACCCGTAAAGCTTGAAACTTTTGCGAAAAACTAAAACTTTAACACCAAATAAACCTTAAACCACAAGAATCTTGAATTTTTTGGTGAAAAAATGAGAGCTTTAAGCGTTTCAAATATGTAAAACGTGAGCTTATACGTAACCCTTCAAAACAAACACAAACACTCCTAAACCATTGTTAGGCGATTGATACCAATTGTAAAGCCCCTTTTATCACATATACCTTATCACAACTAGCAACCTTTACCACAAACACCCACGTTATACACAAACAGTAATGCGTATAAGAAGAGAAAAGATTAAGCAAAGATATGGTGACTTGATGTATAGAATTCGTATGTATGTTTAGAGAGGTAGAGAGAAGAAAGATGAAAACAATAATATGTTATATTGCTTCAAGGAAAAACACACACACACACTCAAGCACACCCTCGAATGACATACTTGAGGGTATTTATAGTAAGAGAGGATGATGCCTAAGGCTTGGCCATGGGCCTTGAGATGGACTTGGATTGGGCTTGGGTTACACGAACTAGACAAGGCTAGCTTAACAACTAATGCCCAATTAGCTTAGCCCAATCCACGAGCCCGTTGACTATTCTATCACGATATCTAACACACATTACAAAGTTCCTAATCATGAATGACCATCACTTCTAATAAAAATAATCAAGGCTAACAAGCTGCTCTTCAGTCCATCTAACCAATACAGGACATTAACTTGCTACATTAAAACACTATAAAACCTGAACATCAAAAAAAATTTAACACATATACTGCGATATGATCACCAATCGGTAATAACATGATAAGCGGTGATCAGTATTTGATGGAAAAAAAGCGCATGCACAGTACTATCATCTGTACCAGTTAATTTTTTTTCGTGACCAAATACTGAACACCACAAATTTCAATTCCAAATTAATATGGGTCAAACACCATGCTGCAAATGTTGCTAGTTTCAGAGAGGGTGTGCGATAAAAAAGAAGGGCAGTCGTAGTCATCACCGTAATAGATAAACAAACAAATGGTGGAGATCAGTATTCAACCACGAAAAAAAATCACAAGCACAATATTATCATCTCGACCAAGGATTCTTTTTCATTGTCAAATACTAAACTCCACAAAGTTCGTTTCAAACAACATAATTGGAAGCTCTAACCTCCCCCTTCAGTCCCTTTTGCTATTCAAACGGTTTTTGCATAATGGTCTGCACCAGACGTATTGCTAGCCCATTGAAGTAACGAAAGGAATTTGAGGGGGGAAGATTAGAGCAAGCAACCATATTGAACATTGTGTGTCAATATTAACAACAAAGAATACATGGTATTCTTTGTTTGCCAATATTGACACCAAATGTTTAACGTTCGCTATAGAAAATATGTTTTTACATATCTTCAGTTCCAATGCCACAAAAGGTACTTATCAACAATAGATTGCAGTTCTCAAAGATAGATGAGAAACAAAAGAGGATGGTGCGATAAAGTAATCTGCACCAAATTACCTGTCAAGTCATTCTCTTCAGTTTCACATCTTTCTTTGGTAAAATGCACTTTACCGATGAGCAGAGCTTCTTGTGGACTGAACCTAGCAACATGCATAAACCATGTTCGGATGCCGTAAAAATGTACACTAATCATATAAACAGATAAGCAATGTAATCAACCCAACAGATACATGATAAATAATTATGTATAGAAAAAAAAATAGATCATTACATGCATTATTTCGTAGATGGATGGTTTAAGCTCATAAATCATGCTGGAATTCAGAAAAAGGACTTTAGTAGTGTAAAATGTTTTTATTTATTTATTTATTTATTTTAATTCCAATATGAGTTATGAGGTTAAACCATCTACCTACAAAATAATGTGGGTAAATAATACATATATAAAGCTAGTTGTTGAGGAAACTAAATACGTTTTGGCATAACATCATGGTTGACACAATGTTGTTATGTACTTTATAGTTAATTGTAATAGGCAAAAAAATAACATAGTTAACCCTTCTGAGGTCCCCCTCCAGTCCCTTTTCCTTTTTCAACACTCTTTGTGCAAAGGCCTGAATCAGGCGAATTGCTAGATTGTTGAAATAACAAAAGAAACTGTAGTGGGAACTCAGAATGGGTAACTATGTTGAACATCGTATATCAATATTAACAAATGAAGAACGCGAAGCTTTGCACTGTAAAGTACAACACGTTCTTTATTTGCCAATATAGCCACACAATGTTATATGTCTATTACAGCTACATCATAGGTGATACGATATTGTTATGTACTTTATAAATAAATGTAATAGGAAAAAAGCAACATAGTTAACCCTTCCGAGCCCCCCCCCTCCAATTCCTTTTGCTTTTTCAACACCTTTGTGCAAAGGCCTGCACCAGGCGAATTGCTGGATTGTTGAAATAAGAAAAGGAACTAGAGGGAAAGCTTAGAATGGGTAACCATGTTGAATAACGTATGTCGATATTAACAAATGAAGAACGTGAAGCTTTGCACTGTAAAGTGCATCACGTTCTTTATTTGTGAATACATACACACGATGTTGTATGTCTATTACAGGTACATCATGGCTCACACAATATTGCTATGTACTTTATAAATAAATATAATAGGCAAAAAGCAATATAGTTAACCCTTATGAGGTCCCCTCCAATAGCCTTTTTAACACCCTTTGTGCAAAGGCCTGCATCAAACAAATTGCTATATTGTTGAAATAACAAAAGAAATTAAAGGGGAAGCTCAGAATGGTTAACTATGTTGAACATCGTTTGTCAAAATTAGCAAATGAAGAACGCGGTGGACTTTAAAGTAGAAAGATTCTGGTTGATAAACATGATTTTTTAACCCGAAAAATTCTAATTAATTAAAAATGTGTTTGACTGGAAGTTTTGCACTGTAAGTGCATCGAGTTCTTTATTTGCCAATATTGGCATACGATGTTATATGTCTATGCTTAGTTTTTAGTACAATTTAGCATGTATACAGACATGAAAATTTAGAAAATTCATAACATAAATGGTGTATAGAAGTCTGCTAATGGTATCATACTAGGTTATCAGTTGTTCTTATTATACGTGTAAGCCTGTGGATGTTGATGGTGGTTTTTTGGCTCCATTAGTAAGTCCTTTTTTCTGCTATTCCTGAGACAAACAATACTATTCATTAGTATATCAATGTAGAAATTATTAATGAAGATTTAGAAACTAGCTATAAAGTTTATGATATATTTTTTTTAATGCTAAAAGTTATCATATTGTAGTATTATATTTCATAATAATATCATTTAATTTTCAAAAGAAGTTGAGTTACATGTAGTTTAAATAGGGAAACATGACACAATGTTGCAAATCAATTTGGATCAAATCTGGATACACAACATTTTGTAATGTTTCGCTATTATCACTATCACGCTGTAAACGTTCCATCCTTTCATTTAAAACCTATAACAAACACACGTCAACATAACTGGAAGCTCTTACCTCCCCCTCCAATCCCTTTTGCTATTCAGATGATCTTTACACAATGGTCTGCACTAGACGTGTTGCTAGCCCATTGAAGTGACAAAAAGGACTAGAGAAGAAATATAAGAGCAAGCAGCTATGTTGAGTATCGTGTGTCAATATTAACAAACGAAGAATGCATGATATTCTTTGTTTGGCAATATTGACACCCAATGTTTAGCTTTTGTGATAGGTAAAAAGCTGTAATAGGCAAAAATTAACATAGTTAACCCTTCTGAAGTCCCCCTCCAATTCCTTTTTCCTTTTCAACATCCTTTGCTCAAAGGCCTGCACCAGGAGAATTGCTAGATTGTTTAAATAGCAAAAGAAATTGGAGTGGAAGCTCAGAATGGGTAACTATGTTGAACATCGTATGTCAACATTAACAAATGGAGAACACATTCTTTGCACTATAAAGTCTAAGACGTTCTTTATTTGTCAATATTGACATTCAATGTTCAACGTCTATTACAGCCTAGGTTCTATACCATGTATGCACTAAAATGTATGTACACACATGATACCAATAAGTGAAAATTTCACTTGTGTCTCGGTAGCTATGTTGGCCCAATGAATAATCATGGTATGGTGGGCAAGTAAGAAAAGGAAAGAAAAAATGGTAACATACCCGACCAATGTAAATTTTCAGAATACGACCAGTTTCCAAGTGCTAGATAAAGAATAAGCAAGTGTATGAACTTCTTAAGTATTGCACATAGTGGCCAGACCCTGGTGTGAAATCCTGTAAATGGAGAGAACACTGTATTATTAAGTATGATAATAAACTGCTAAACGAAAGGCAAGCGTACAAAGTATGTATATGGAAACTTACCGATAGTCGGCCTCAATCTGACTTGAAGTATAATGTACTCAGGTGGCTGAATGTAAAAACTCGGGTATGACAAAAATATTGAAAAAGTATCAAAGATGGATGCACAGACCATGTCCATTTGGTAATAGTCGGACTCGGTCGCCGTACATCCATCTTTGATACTCCATCTTATATTTAATTAACTTGTGTCCATAGTAGGAAATTAGGTCGTTGAATATGAAAGCTCCGTTGCCACAAAAAAATATAGATAGACTCGGTTACCATTGTAACACCCCCAAATCTCGGTACAGTGGAAGACTTAATGAAGTTTTCGGGGCGTTACTATTGGATTGGTATCGCACACAAGTATAGCAAAAGATAGTCATTTAACATTCAAAACCAATCTCAAATTTTGTTATTCCAAACATTTAATCCAAAAGTGTAAATATTAGGCCCAAAACATGATTTAATAAAATAGGTCCCCAAAGTTTATCAGAGTCAGAAATGATCCTTGAACCCCGCCTTCTTGCCAAGCTTCCACCGATCACGTATTCCAAACATCTCTCAAATATTTGGGAAATCATGCTAAAAGGTCAGCTTACGCTGGTGAGTTCATAGGTTTAAGTTCAACAAAATCATAGTAGACCAGTAGGAGTTGATTTGCTATGCAAGACCTAAGATAGATAAATACCGATCCTACGGGATCACCAACCATAATCATATCCGCATCCGAGGGATTACTCAGACTAACGACTCTAGTCGGCACTATCGTGGCAAAATCTAGAACAATTGCCAACCCGGACTAGGTCGATGTAGAAGTCTATTCTTAGCTAGGCAGCGATTATAGCAATTAGGATTGCTACCTAGTCTAAGTCAACAACTACCGCACATCTATCTAAGCGATCAAGCATAAGCAAATCCAAATAGTTTGCGGTCCAAAAGCAGTAGCATGATTCTCACCCCAATATAGTTAAAAACGTAGATAAAAGTGGGGCTATTAAACTCACCTCAAGCAATCAGCGTCACGAATAAACACTAGCGAAGATTACGAAATCACGACCACGGCAACTATCGACTTGGCACAAACTATTAATGTAGACCAATTTAATATATATATATATATATATATATATATATATATATATATATATATATATATATATATATATATATATATATATATATATATATATATCTCTCAAATCAACGTTATCTACCCAATGTATTCCATTTCGTTATTTCCAAAAATGTCTAGTCCTAGTGTTTGGTATCCTCATGTGGGTGTATCGACTCAATATGATGCTATGAATGCACTCAAACAACCAGTATATAACTCAATGCAACACCATGAGACCTCTAAACGATAAGCTCCATAGTCCAATAAGTTTTGGAATAAATAGTAGACCTTATCGAATTCGTCAACTCGATAAACTCATTTATTTACTCGTGTCGCTTATTATCCCATAAATCAATCGTATCTTAAAGAGTCATAAGGATAATTCACTCATTAATAAGGTTACCCAACGTACCTAGCGGGCTCTTATTAGATTCTTTAATCTAATAAGTCCGCTACCCACGTGGATCAACACTATTAATGTTAGGTTATCCGTAACCCATGCACACAACGTAAGCAATTAAATACTTAAACTAGTATTAAATGCCCATAATTGGCATCCTTCGATAAACGTGTACTCGAAACATTAATTACTTATTTATTATAAAACATTTCCAATTTAGTCATTAGTTTCCATTTAAAAATAGTAAATAACAAGATAAGTCTTGTTATCGATATTTTTGGTACAAAAGCCCACTTATTATTTATATTTCATAGTTTATTAGCATTTTCATGTATATATATATATTTCGTCAAATTTCAATATTAATCTCATATCGTTATTCGTTTCGAGTCCATAAGCACGAGTCATGACTTCTCGGCTTTTAATCATTCAATAGTCCAAACTATACTAAAGCCCATATTACGGCTTTGTCGGTCAACTATTGACTAAAAAGTCAAAGTAACAACGGCGTAGCTTAAAGTTGACAATATATATATCAAGTTCAATTTAAAAGTCATAATAAGCAATTCAATCCCAAACCAACTCAAAACAATCTACTGACCAATCAACCAACCAAATATGCGAAACCAATGTTATGACCGTAATGGTCATGACACGGTCACGGTTAAGACCACGTGAACCAAACAAGCTCTAGAAGCTTTTCGGCTCCACGCGTCTCATCCAATCATCAACAATATCAACCAACAAGCTACCAAAACGACCCGACCCGGACCCGTGGTCCATGTGGGTCACGTACGCCACCCAAACACAACCCAACGTGGGTGTGGTGGCTCATACGCGCCCTAGGTGGCTCGTACACCATGCCAAACCCAACCAAATCACTTCCAATCAATTCCACAATATCCAAATACAATCAACCAACCTCCAATCATTAACCAAACACAAAACACATCATCTATTCTAACCAAAAATATGAAACTAGACCTAAAATGCATAAACCCATCAAATTGATACACCACATGCTTACCAAACACTAACTACTCGTTTATTTAGATGTTAATTAGACTTAATTCCATGTTTCACCCAAAAGCCCTAAATTCGACATAGGGTCGAAACCCTAATAAATCCATACGTGGGTTATTATAGCTTAAACAAGCTTTACCCATGTTCAATTTACCTTTTTCAAGCACGAATTGCAAAACCCACTTGAAACCCTAAAAATCCGAATCTTAATCTATAGATTTGAAGGTGTTAATGAAGGTTTTAGTGAGAGTATTATATATGGATGGAAAGAGGATGAAAAGATCTACAAGATGGTGGTGGAGGTGTAGCACCACTCGCCGGAAAGTGGCCGGATTTTGGCCGGACAAGGTGGCGGCGTAGTGGTGGTTAATATTAGGGTTAGGGTTTTATTTTTGGGAGAGATAGAGTGTAGAGAGAGAAAGTAATGTGTAGGTGTTTTTAGAGAGAGAAATGAAAGTAGTAAAGTGAGGTAGTGGGTGGGTATATATACGGAGGGGAGGGACTAAAAAAATAATGGTGGGAGATGGGAGGGTGGCCGGCCAAGGAGAAGGAGAGGGGCCGGGTTTATCAATTTTTGTAAACTATCCCGTTTACCCATTCCCGAGCTCATATATTGTCCCCTGAGTGTCCCACAACATTCATTCGACTTTCTATTATCGTTATTTATGTTTTTCCACGAGTTTTGACTATTTATTTGTCAATTTTCGAGTTGCGGTCTAAAAGTTACAATATTTCTCGTTTTAGGCTTTTCTAGTGCCGAATCGAATAGTGCCTACCAAAAGAGTTAAAACTCATCGATAACTCATTCAATAGTGAAATAATCCGTAAAACCAATAGGCGATATAAAATCAAGTCATGGTTTATAAAATAGTGATAAAGGCAAAAGCTTGGTTTAGTTTAACGTAATGCGGTTACCTAAAATAGACTCCCTAAATTGCCAGTTGTCACAACCATAGTGGATTAAGCATGTAAATTTAAGATAGACTAAAATACACCGTTGGTCCCTAAACTTGGTCATACGCTTCGCGATGGGACAAAACTTGGCCTTTTCATCGTTAGAGGTCCTTTTTCCAAGTTTTTTAGGCTAAACTGGTCCCTTTTAACCCCTTGACCCGTTTTCCGTTAGTCAACCTCGTTATTTGTTGTCCTTTTTGTTTTTAGTTAAAGGGTATACCGGTCTTATTACTCTTCTACTTTTCTTCCCTTTGTTACCAAACCATCACAAAAATACACACACATATTTTCCAGATTTGATCACTCAAACCATAGTCATCGCCGGCGCCGCCGTCAACCACCGTCACTACCACCATTTCATCCATCAAAGTGATGCTAATCAGATTAGTGACGATCATAGTCACTTATGTTCTGATAAGTATGATCTTGGTAGACTCAGACGGATGTGTGAGTCTCACCTTTGTAAATCATACTATTTGTAGAGCTCTAGCACTGGCAGATCGTTTTCATGCCACCGAATTGAAAGCTGTTTGTTTGAGATTTCTTCTTGAAAACCTTCGGTATATTTTATCAAGCTTCCATATGCGATTGCTTCTCAACTATAGGGTGTTTGGTTTGTCGGTATGGGTTTGACAATTTCATTGCGTGTTTTTGTTTTGTTTTGTTTTGGGGGTGTTGGTTTGACGATTGGTTAGGGTATGGGTTTGATAATGTTAGTGTGTGTTTGGTCAATGGTATGGATTTGATGTTATGGGGTTGACAGCCTGTTATCAAACATTCAAACCTATATCCATAGTACTTGTGAGTCCCTTCATGTTGTCCAATTTCACATTGTAGTATTGCGAGTGTCAGGCAATGTACTACTTGTTTTGCATCATAATGTTAACAGTTTTGCTATTTTCTTGCCTCTATTTTTCTCTTTCTTTATGTCTTTCCCAAGTCTCAAATATGCAATGAACAATTGAAGTGGTAGCATCTGTGAATTAAGTGCTTTTGTAGGCTATTCTGTATTTACTAAATTTTGATTGGGAATAATGAAGCATGCTCATGTCTGAGACTGATAATCAGTTACCTAGAATACCTCTTAATAAGCATGAGCAGTGAAAAGTTTTGGACAAGAGTTAACTCGCCATGTGAATTTGGAATGTAATTCTTCAAAACATGCTTGAATTTGATTTAATTAGAGTGCGTGAAAGGATTCATCGACTTCACTTAATGAATCGTGCAATTGTTCAAAACACTTTGAGCGTGGAGCATTTAGTCTCGGTTTGGCACCTAAATAAGCTTACTCGTTATTGTCTCTTGCAATTGGTTTAAGGTGTTAGCATGGAAAAAGTGCATCCAATAGTATTTGTTGGAAATAATTAAAGCAGATTTCTTGGCCTGGATGAGTGTGTGTATGTTTTGGTGGTGCGTGGAAACATAAGAGTAAAGACATGGTGAATAAATAAGCTGTTTGGTGGTCGTGATTATTTCTATGAAGATTAAAAATAATTAGTTATTACAACAAGGAGTAGCTCATTTTGGAGAAATTAATTCTTTTGTTGTCGACCTTATAATTAGAGGAAATCTTTGAAATTCAATGAAAGTGCATCAACCGTACAAAACTACGAAGTACCATGGCGAATATGAGAAGCGAAAGTTACTCCCTTAGGTTTTCTAATAACTTAATCAATTTCTGTCAGTTGGCTGGTGCTATTGGGCAAGTATCAGATTGAGCTTGTACCCTTTCCTGTTGTCAACTCATTGTCAACTCTTTTGGCACCCCAAGTATAATCTAAAGAAGAGAAGAAGGGAGGGGGGAGATCTTGTTTTCTTTTAATCGATCACTAAATAAAATCAATCCAATCAGGTTCCTCATCCGATGTATATAATACTACATATCTTATCATTATTAATCAACAATTTTGCTTTATATATACTAGTCTTTATACCTTTTTTTCGATCCCTGCTTATTTTCTCAATACTTATATGATTGTTATTTATGGTATAAATTTATGTCGATTTCTTTTATAGGATGAAAGTTACTTATAATATATGTTTGTGTTATGCAGCATGGGGGCCCTCATGTCAAGGTTACGGTTCATGTTATTTCCCAAAGGAATACAATATTATTGTTTGGATTAGACAACATGGCAAAACAACCACACTTTATAAGTTGCATCTCGGTGAGGTCGTTACTACTCATCCCATGTTGGCGGCAATGTCGAGGAGCTCGTTTATAAGAATATACGTTTCGAGGTACTTTTATACAATTCATCAATTTGCAAATGCTAAATTGTGGGCTTTTATATCGGTTCGATTCCAAATTCCATAAATAGCACTAAAATTCACGGGATATTTCTTATGACAATAGTAGGTATGTTTTAGCCTTAGGAGTTGGAGCTATTATATGTTCTTTGGTTTTCTCGGTTGGGTATGGATAATCAATGTTCCGGATATCACTTACAATCGTGTAATCACTTTCCAAAGGAAACTATTTAACCCTAATGCCTGAGTTATACGAATATCTCCTTGGGATAAGAACTATTATGTTGTGTATTCCCTTTTTATTTCGAGATTCGGTTGTCACATCTTAATATAGTCATGTCACGATCTTAAGAAGAAAGTAACATAAACTATAGAAGATGACTATAAGCCTCCCGGTGGACGATGGGTATTGATTGCACTTACTGGCCCATTAGGCAGTGGAGGAAGATGAATCGGATGATGTGGAGCCAAACATGGTAAATGTGGCGAGCTTTTGTTTTCTTGCTTATAGCAAGTAGGGTGGAAATACTTTTGAACAATAGTTTTGACTTGTTTGCGGTTGTGATGTGGGATATCTGTATTAGATAGGTTCGGGTTTTACCTTCATGAACAATAATAGTCCCTGTATATGTTCGTTGAGCATCATTGGTCATTAAACAATAAAAAGTTAGCTTTACGGATAGTGTTTCTTTTGTATGGAGATATAAATGGTTTCTTGGACCGTGTCTTTATTTTTCCAGGACAAGTTAGTTCTTCCAGAGAGCTATGATGTTGTGTATGCCCTTTTTTGTGGGGTGCCATCAGTCCGCGACTCTTAATCTTAATATCATGAAGTATGATAATATAAAAAACATAATATAACTATAAGCTTTGGGGCAATTGTTGTGTGGTATCCTTTTCACTTGCAAAGGTGGGATGGAACGAGGTGTCCCCTCTATGAGGTAACGGGGCTTGGTTAGGAATCACCAAGTAGCGTATTAGAAAATATAGAGTACAAAGAATATAAAGTTGTCTGGGACCATTTGGTGTGCTTTAGGCTAAAGGACACCTAGCACTTGTTTATCAGACTGGCCATTAAGGAATAGCTAAAGAATTAAGACAAAGTGATAAAGTGGAATGTGTAATCAAATCATGTGCCTTCTTGTTGATGATCTCATAACAGTATTTGTTGCAACCGATTTAGAAGCCGATATTTTCATCCCACTAACAATGAGAGCTTTTTAGTTTTCATCATCGCGCGGTAGAGATGAAATAGGCCTTTGTAGTACACTAGGGAATCATTCTTTCTTATGTGTGCAAAGAAAATTTCTTGTATGTGCTATTCTTGAAACGCCGTGTGCTATGTTTAATCATTGAATCGAACCATGTGTTGTGAATTATCTAATATTAGATAATTAATGTACGTGAACTTAAGGACAATACCACACATGAGAATGCTTGATGCCATTTTAGTGACACATATGGAAACACCGCTTTCATATTGAATTATCTCGTGCTTTATAGTTTAGACTACGGGCCGAGAATGCTAATATATGTTTATAAACTTTGCATTACGTGATTATGCGATCAAATGGGTTCGAGTATCCGAAGAGAAGTTTCCCATATTGCGGTCCGAACTTTTGAAGACGATTGCGAGGTTGTGAAGAGGACTATAGCGACAGCGGTGGAAGTCTCGTAGTGTTTGTCGCAACTCTCGGATGGTGGAATCTGACGGGGAGGAGGGTGAGGCGGAGGACTTGGATTGCGAAGAACATTGATCATAACAAAAAAATGTTGTGGCGCGTGGGATGACAGATGAGTGGTTTTGGGGTGGCTAAGCTGTTAAATCGATATATGCATATGTAACAAAAAGTTGTCAATGTAGATTCATATTTGAAAAATTTTATCGGTCATTATTGTTATGGGTATTGGTGGTGGATGGTGGTTGTAAATTACTAAATAGTAAAAATATATTGATTGCTTGGTTTTAAAAAATCTGCATTGGTCTCATACAAGTATTTGTTTTCTTTTAATGCTAATTTTAGGTTGCAAACTCGTAAATTTAACCGGGCTACAACTTGATGGACTAAGCAGCATTGAGAAAATGATTAGTTGAATCGTTGCGAGCTAAACATAGATCCTTGTTATTTTGCAGGAAGATTGCAAAATTAGCAATCTTTTGAAAATTGGATGAAAATTCCCATAAATAGAAAATTGCAAAACTAGCAATCTTATGAAATGACCATTATACCCTTAGCTAAAAACAAAAAAAAAGCACATAACGGTGTTGACTAACGGAAAATGGGTCACAGAGCCAAAAGGGACCAGTTTAGCCTAAAAAACTTGGAAAAGGGACCTCTAACGATGAAAAAGCCAAGTTTTGCCCCATCGCGAAGCGTATGACCAAGTTTAGGGACCAACGGTGTATTTTAGTTTTTAAGATATCATAAGTATACATATATAAATATAACAACTTGATATACAAATATGGTATTACAAATTCAAACAATACTTATCTGTTTTCTGTTACATCTATGTAGTAACCTATCAAATAAACTCAGACATAGCCACACATAAGGTTTAGGCCTCAGAATATGGTAGATGAACATCCAAACTATTCTTCATATAGACAGTAACAAAGCATTAACGATGGATGAACATACACCAAGGCAATGTAGTATTAACTGCCCATAGTGTATATTCATCCATCATTGTTGCTTTATCATTTTCTTATAACGACAATTTTAACTATCTCACAATATGTACACCACAAATTTATCTCACATGTTCTAAGCAAGACTTGAACCCTACAACCATTTGATTGAAAAACTTCTCACACAACATAAGATACCATTGGGACACAAACGATACTGTATACTTTTAGATTGCACCTTAATATGAAGTTTGCTCTTAAATAAAATCTACTAGTTACATTTAAGAGCTCTAACTCGCATCTTCAACCACTTTTATCAAGCATAATCCAAAACTTTTATTACTAAACCAAATATTGAATCTGGTTTCAATTACATCGAATACGTGACGTTATGGCTAAGCGATATGTCGATGACGTGTTTTGTTTTGTACATTTATTTATATAGCGTCAATCCGAACAATATTTACTTTTCCAATATGTGATTCTTCTTCCATATTGCACGATAATTTGGTCATTTAAATGAATCTTTTAAAAGTAACACTTCTTTTATGGTTTACTTTTCATTAAATATTGCAAATAGTGTAGAATAATAATCCTATTTGTGGTTGTTTTATTGTTTTTGGTTTAGCTTTTTGTACTTTAACTTTGCTTTGAACAAACTTTCTAGCTTTAGCAATTATTTTAACTTAGGACAAAATAACAAGTGATTTGAGAAATATCCTTTTTGTTTCATTGAAATGTTCAGATGTCACTTTATTAAAAAATGACTCGACAACTCCTAATTTTTATTTAAATACAGCTACAAAACAAATCGACTCTAGGCCTCTAGCTAGTAGGTTGTACATGTACATCTTTGTCCATCATTCTTCAATTAGTTTTTTCTATTAACAATTATTAGAGTTGTGTCAAAGTTTGATAAAAAAAATTTTAAAGTTCAAAACTTGTTGGAATACGATTAATCATAAACATTATATATATAAAGCTCGAGCTCGGGCTCGAGCTCGTTTCGAGCCTTATATTTTGAGCTCGAGCTCGTTTCGAGCCTTATATTTTGAGCTTGAACTCGGCTCGTGAAAATTTTTACAAGCTCGAGTTCGGCTCGGGCTCGACTAATTTTATGATGTGTTAAAGAAAACATAGTTCAAATGGAGCTCGGCTCGTTAATTATATAAGGCTCGAGCTCGTTTAATACTTTTAAGCTCATTTATACATATAGACAATATATATACGTATATATTTTTAGGGCTCGTTTAGGCTCGCGAGCCTACTCGAGCTTTTTGTACAGAGCTCGGGCTCGAGCTCGATTATTAAATGAACCTAAAATTAGGAGCTCGAACTCGTTCAAGCTTTTTACCGATCCGATCCGAAACTTTTCGCGGCGGTACCTTCGTTTCACCCTAGTCTACAATCTACAAAACAAACTATAACTATTGGAGTATTGGGGCTCTTTCAAAACTATTTAAACAATAGGGTTCATTTCCAAACAACATCATAACTTAAAGGACCACAATCATCATTTCCAGTGCAACTAATTTTGACATATTAATGATTATCAATATTCTGGTCCAGTCCACCATCAATATTATTGATTCATTTCCTTTCCACATTTCGTTAACAATGAAGAAGATGCTATTTTTTTGGATGACGTCACTGGTGGTTGTAGTAACTATGGCTGCTACTAGTCCTTATAGGATTGTGTTGGATACAGATGTTGACACTGATGATTTTTTCGCTATGTTGTATCTCCTCAAGCTCAACCGGTCCGAATTCGATTTGCAGGTATTCTTTTTGAACCTTTTTTTTTTGGTTAATTTGATCTAGTTGCATGCATGTCAATCATGCTCATTTTGTTGTAACTGTCATATCACGCATGCATATATGAGCTAAAAAAACATATATGAAGTGTATCATGTATAGGATTGTGTTGTATTTCCTGAAACTCAACGGGTCCGAATTCGATTTGCAGGTTTCTTTTTGAAACTTTTTTATTGTTTATTTTTCTATTATTATTATTTTTGGTTAATTTAATCTATTTGCATGAATTTCGATCATGCTCATTTTGTCTGAACTGTCACATGCTGGCGAAAAACATTGTAGTATAAATAATCGAAAATATTATTTATTTTATTTTATTTTTATTTTAAACTTGCCCCTACAAACCAATTTATAGTTTAGTTTAAAAAATTAAAATGCCTCCTCAAGAAAATATTTTCATTCATATTTATCACATTAACAATGCTTTTTTTTTTTTTTTACATGCATATCAGTATTTGTTTTAAAATAATGTATGTGCTAAAAACATGTAAAAAGTGTTGACCCATATTTAGTGATGATAGTATGATGTTTTCACCACTGCTCATCTAAGTGGTTTGTTATGGTGAGTTGTACAAAGCATGGTTGTCATAATCCCGATCCTAATCTTGTGATTTACGATTTTACGATATCAAAGCAAAACGATCCGGATCCTACATAGGATCTTTGCAAAAGATCTTATAGGATCCCGATCTTGTGATCTACGATCTAATCCGACATGATTAAAACTAAAACTACAAATTTATGGGTTGTTTGTTTGTAGAATTCAAAAGGAACATGTTAATATTTTTAAACATTTTATAATCATAATTTAGGACAACATTTATATAAACATTCATAGATTTTATGGTTATAATATATTAGAATTTAGATTTCTATAAAATTACATGAAGATTAAGAATAACATTAAAGTAGATCTTAAGATCCCGATCCGATCTTACGATAAGTGGTTTGTTATGGTGAGTTGTACAAAGCAAAAAATGATTTACACACAAAAAATCATCATTTGATAGTTTTACCCTTATATCAAAGAAATGACAAAGAAAAGAAGTATATTTTTTTATGTAAGGATGGTTGTTATCATGTTATGTATAGATCATTTCTCTTACACTTTTATCTTATATTTGGTGCTATGTGCAATCTTTAGATCTAGAAAAAATGATTTATAGTTGGATATGTCACATACACTTCAACATGGCCTCTTTGAGTTTGCGGAGGCCCTATGCGCTTGCACACGTCAGTGTCACACACCCGCGTATAGAGCTCTAACTTTTAGTTTAATGATAATGTTGAAATGATGGTATATGGTGATAAACATAAAACTTTTTAAGGCATGTAATGGTATAAAACACAAGTTGATATAGCACAATAGGAGTATGCACTTGCCTACCAACCGTTGACTTTGAAGAATCCACTTATTAAATTGGGTACTTTTTGGAGTGTTTTGGTCATGAGATTCTATAAAGATTTTCACTTATTTTTCACACTTGATCTTATAATAATTTATAAATTACCCCTTGAATATTTTAAAATGATTACACTTGATCCACTAAGTATCATATTGGAGTTTGCAAAAAAAAAAAAATCAAATATTGAGTCATTGTACTATGTACTGAACTATGTGTTAAGCCAACATATGAATGTATACTCACAGTCCAGTTTGTTAGCTATACGGCTGAAGCATGTGGTTCTGTTTCGGTCTATATGTGTCCTCGTGCTTCTGTTTAGTACACTTAGCAGTGATAAAAGATTCTAAAAGTTGACATTCAGTTAATACCTCATACATTCCTCAAAAGAGGTCAGAATCTAATTTCTGAGTATCAAATGTGCTACCTTTTAACCTCAATGTTGAAAGTGTTTTGCTGTTTAGAACTACTACACTGATGGTTCCTTTTCACACATTACATTTATTCTTTCGATCTACATAGAAGTGCAAGGCAAACGAGCAACAAGCTGCGCCGCTAGCCCTTTTTAAATTGCAAAGCCAATTCTTTTAAAAACTACGTTTACTACCTATCACACAATGACACAATGTAAGCATAGTGGAGTAGTTTCTTCATCACGAGTAATATAAATAAAAAACAAAAATCAAATTCAGATATTGACGATACTAACTATGGTGTTGTAGGGAATAACCATTAACACAAATGCATGGTCAGACGCTGGACATTCTGTAAATCATATATATGATATACTTTACATGATGGGACGGGATGATGTTGCTGTTGGCGTGGGAGGTGAGGGTGGAATACTAGAAGATGGTACTATACAACCAAATGTTGGTGGTTATATGCCTATCATCGACCAGGTATATAATTATGTCCATTTGATTCTGTGGAATTTTATAAACCTTGAACTAACTATAGTTTCGGTTAATTAATAATCAGGGAAGTGATACAGCTGGACCTTGTAGATACAGACAGGCTATTCCTGTGGGAGCCGGAGGACGATTATACAAAGATACAAACTTTGGCTATCGAAAAAGCTTTCTTCCACAGGTATTTAGAACCTTTTTTTAAAACCAAAAACTGTAGGTTAATTCTTACGTTTTTCACTGATTTTACTGGTTACGCGTCAAAATTTGTGGTAAAAAGGACTCTTTCGTTGTTCAAAATGAGTAAGTTCAAGGATTTATTCATTGAAAAAGATGTTCAGGGATTAACAGCGAAACAAGTGAAAGTTCATAAAGTTTGTTTAGACATTTACTCTTCTTAAACTCATAATAGTTATGATAGTTCCGACTTCTTAATAAATGTGGTTACCTTCGATTATGAGCTAGGGAAGCAGGAGATACTCACCTCTTCAACAACCTACTGCTCAGCAAGTACTAATCGAGAAGATATCTGATGGTCCAGTTAGTTTATTTGTAATCGGAGCACATACAAATATTGCTATATTTCTTATGACAAATCCACATTTAAAGAAAAATATCGACCATATTTATATCATGGGTGGCGTTGTGAAGTTCAAGAATCCAACGGATTGTTGTCCCGAAAATGTGAACTCAACTTGTGAGTCTCAACAATGTGGTGATGGAGGTAATATATTCACTGGCTATAAAAGTAATCCATATGCGGAGTTCAACATCTTTGGTGACCCTTTTGCAGCATACGAGGTATATATGGATTTTGGACCTGAAATCAGTTTGACGCATTACCGAACTTGACCATTTTTCCACCTCTAATGCAAATATGCTCACTTCTACAGGTTATTCATTCCGGAATTCCCATCACTATTGTTCCACTGGATGCAACAAACACAATTCCCATAACTCAAAGCTTCTTTGAAGCATTTGAGCGGAATCAACATACATACGAGGCACAATATGCTTTCAAGTCATTAAAGATGGTCCGAGATACTTGGTCAGATGAGAAGTTCTATGAGGTAATAGCCTTTAGACATTAATAACAAAAACATATTTAATCTTGACAAAGATTACCTTTTTTCTGTAGAGTTGTTTTATGTGGGATTCGTTTATGACCGGTATTGCCACTTCAATTATGCATAACTTGGACACAAAAAATGGCGAAAATGAGTTTGCAGAAATGGAGTATATAAATATTACTGTGATTACTTCCAATAAACCGTACGGAATATCCGATGGGTCAAATAATTTCTTTGATGGTCACGACATTCCAAAATTTAACTTAACAAGAAACGGAGTACATAGTGGTCATGTTCAAACAGGCATTCAAGATCCATTTTGCCTCCAAAGTAATGGGAGATGTAAGGTAATTCCTAAAACAACATATGTTGGTTAATAACTATGCTTATTGTTATAACATTTTTTTTCAACTACCTAGATACTGAAACTCTAGAATCAGGATGGTTACACAGAGATAGTCAGTGGAACGGATTCAGTGCATGCAAGGGTTGCTACGAGGGCAAAGCAAAACCCTGACAAGAGTAGTTCCTTGGATAGAGAATTTTTCATCAATTTTCTGGACGTAAGTTTATCAAAACCATTTACTACTAGATGGGTTGGGACGTTGGGTGTTACCTCAAATGGGTAAAATGGTTCGCATAACAAAAGTTAGCTAAAAGGAATCAGGTCAAATGGGTTGAAAGCGACTATAGTCTGTGTTATTATAATCACAGCCTCCTAAATCTTTATTTTTCAAAGTTGAAAGTTAATATTTATGGATTTTTCGATCAGAGGTAACATATAGATAATTATAAAATCGTTTTCAAATAATTTTCCAAAAGTCTCTACCAAAGTATGTTCATTAACCGGCTACACACTATCACATTCTGTATTCCATTGGTATATGAGAAAGAAAGTATGTTCTATTGACCTTTGATGCGTATATTAGGTACTAAACCGACCTCAAAATAAAGGCAGATTCAACTTTACATCTCAATTTCCTCATTACAAGGAAGTTCTCTACAAACCAAATTTTGAAGGGAAAGAACTAGGAAAGATAGTCGTTTTTGACATGGATATGAGCGCGGGAGATTTTTTGGCTCTCTTTTATCTCCTCAAAGTACCTGCAGAGACAATAAATCTTAAGGTACTATGATTTTTATTATTCGATGCTGTGAAATTATGTATCTTTATTATTTATAAACAAAATACTTGTAATTGAATATGAGAATCGTATGTGCATTACTTTATTTTATGCTTTATCCCAGGCAATACTAGTAACTCCAACAGGGTGGGCAAATGCAGCAACAATAGATTTAATCTATGATTTGCTACATATGATGGGTCGTGATGATATTATTGTTGGTTTAGGGGATTCATTTGGCTTAAACCAATCTTACCCGAATGACCCTAGTGTTGGCAACTGCAAGTACTCGAAGGCTATCCCACATGGTAGTGGTGGCTTATTGGATTCTGACACCCTCTTTGGACTTTCCCGTGATCTACCAAGAAGCCCAAGAAGGTAATTTTATTCTCATTTACATGTTTATTCAGTAAAGGTGTATGTTTGTTTTATAGAGGAAGCAAGATGGACTAAAACAGTTTCCGTTTGCAACTGGTCATTATGCATACTTGTACAGGTTGATGATATGGGTTGGTTTGGGTTGCCAAAAAATTTGTCCATTTTTTCTACATATGATTAATGCATTAATTAGGTTAAATAGCAGCATAATTTCATTAATAGTTAGCTGTTTAAAAAAGATTTGATCTATTGGATCCGGTTTGAGATAAACACAACCCAACCTGACCCATCACTAATAACTTTGTTAACATTTCCCCCTTCATTTTTTGCTTCCATGTTGTTTCTGCAGGTATACAGCAGAAAATTCTGTGGAGTTTGGAGCTCCTCGGACTACTGATTTACCGCATCTTAGACAACCACTAGCACTAGAAGTTTGGAAGTCCATAGTGGAATCTATTGATCTCGGATCTAAAATTACCATTTTGACTAATGGACCATTAACAACTTTAGCAAAGATTATACTTGCAGATACAAATGCTAGTTCTATCATTCAGGTTACTGTAGATTGACGTGCTTTAGTAATTCGGGCATAAAGTTCACAACTATACTATCCTTAAAAAAAATCCTTTATAGATGATATATTAAATTGCAGGATGTATTTATATTAGGCGGACATATCAACAACAAGACGAAAGACAAAGGAAACGTTTTCAATGTCCCTTTGAACAAATATGCTGAACTAAACGTGTTTCTAGATCCTTTAGCTGCAAAAGTGGTGTTTGAATCAATGCTTGATATCACACTCATTCCTCTTGGTATGCAACGGAAGGTGTGTGCCTTTTCACATTTAATAAAAAAGTTGGATCTAAAGAACCCGACACCTGAAGCTCGTTTCAGCCTACGTTTGCTGAGAAGGATGCATCTTTTGCAAGGAAGAAACTATAGATATCGACATATGGTATTTGTATCTAACATCTTAGATTTGATGCTTATAGTTATAGCCTTATATATACATGTTATTTAATAGTGGCAATTTTGACACATTTATATAACATCTTGTAGGATACGTTCTTCGGGGAGATCCTTGGTGCAGTTATATTGGCTGGTGATCAACAAATTCTATCTCCAACCTTTAAAGTCCAACATCTTAAGGTTCATGCATCAGGACTGATATCTAAAGATGGACAAATTAGTATCGATACAGAACAAAGGAAATCATTCAAAGTATTAGATAAATTCGACCATGTATCATATTATGACGAGTTTGCAGACCGCCTTGCTAATGACAGACAGTCTGCGGTCATTGGAAGCTTCCGTCAGCAAAGGACAACTTGGAGCACACCACATAGTAGAGGCACTCTTATAGATTACAATGGGGTGTAATTTACAAATTTTTTGTTATGTTTTCGCTGCATGTGTATGTATCATATACTAGCTGCAAAGAATACAAAATCCAAAAAGCATAATCATATGATTCATAACATTAACTAGGTATTTAAAATAATGTAATAACTTAAAGGACCACAATCAATACCCCATAGTCCATGTGCAAAAGGTCCAACCATTTACCCGATCCACCAATACCATAGCAATCACAATGAAGATGTTATTGCTATGGGTGACATCACTGTTGTTTGTAATAACTGGTGAACCTCAAAAATTCCGTATGTGCTTGTTGATAAGAGAGGTCATCATACCTCAAACTAAATTTCAGCCACATATGGTAAAATTTGAATGAATCTCAGCCATGTATATGGTAAACGACCTCAAATTGACTGAATCTCAGCAACACATATGGTAGACAACCTCAAATTGAATGAATCTCAGCCATATGTATGTTAAACGGCGTCGTTTTGAACGTAGGTTTTGGGAACACCGTTAAAAGAACAGTGCGACGACGTTGCACCCTTTGGTATTTTTGGGATAGTAATGTTAAAACAACAGTGCAACAACGTCGCGCCCTTCGTAATTTTGATGGATTCCTGTAGCTGCAACAGTTGAGAAGAACCCCAAAACGACGTCGTATGATTCCTCGTTTAATAATATTTATAATATCAACATAAATATCCTTCTATAGACCCTATCACCATACGAATTCTTACAATGTTTATAAACGAGTAAGCAAATATCACTCTTCGTATGAGGGGCTTCAAATTATATATAAAAAATGCGTTAAACCAATCTATAAACAAAAATACTTATCAGCTATGTTTAAGATCATATTTGAATTTTTTGGATGTTTAATCACATACAATCATCTTCAATACTTTCTTTGAATATCAAAATAAAACCCCCTCATTAAAAGATAAATATTTAAAAGCGAGATATTTTTTGTCCGTGCATTGCGGCAGATGCATAAACATTCAATTTATAATTACAGAATAATATGTTTTTTCAAGCAAAACTATTAATAAATAAATAAAAATGTCGTAACAAGGTAAAAATATATAGTCTAAAGGTTAGGTGCTAATTAGTTACTACAATTGTACAAATGATTTATGCATTAAACATGTATTTAAACATGTTTTGTAGATCTAAATAGCGCTACTGTAAAATTTCTACTTCATTATCATTATTTAAGCGTTTTATTTACAAATTGTAGTAAACCAATAAACACCTTTTCAAGATTATCGTTTCTCACATTCAATAAATTATTAACTCCAAT
Source organism: Chrysanthemum lavandulifolium (assembly GCA_022545495.1). Lineage (NCBI taxonomy): Eukaryota > Viridiplantae > Streptophyta > Magnoliopsida > Asterales > Asteraceae > Chrysanthemum > Chrysanthemum lavandulifolium. Next base: position 305,184,069 of record CM040239.1, on the reverse strand, counting down.
ACTAGGTTTTAAAAAGAGTGATGCGCGTCGATGAAATAAGGGTCAAAAAGCCGAGGCGAAAGCACGTATCACGTACCTGAGGCGACAATTTTATAAAAAAACTATTTAAATTATATATAGTGCACAAAGCACATTTATACCACATTTAATATCAAATGATGCCATGCATTTTCATAGTTCACGATTCCATATCGCTAAAATACATAAATAGTTGAAATCTAAGATCAAAAGTCTTATCATTTTTATAGACCCACATCTTAAAAGTAAAGCCCATGAGAAGAAGCCCTATATACATCATTAAGTCCAATTTTATGTTATAAGATCAAAAGTACATGATGCGCAAAAAAGCGTTGATGCGTACCTCAGCTAATGCGTGCCTGATGTGCGCGCATCACCACACATCCCGTGCTCGCAACACATTAGGGTGTCTAATGCAATAGGGTTGTGCATCGCAACGCATCACGCCTCAGGCACGCCTCAGGCACGCCTAATGCGCGCTTTTTTAAACACTGCTCCAATATAAACAGTTCATAGTCAGTGTAGCTAGCCACGCTTTGGATAAATTCTATGCATCTCGGGCAGAACTTCAGTATATGCTGGTTTCATTAGCCATAACTTGGCAAATACTCAGGTGCAAGTTCAGATTCTGGTGTGAAGATGTTCAGGCCCGAGGAAAAATACATGTGGCTTGGGCTGATAATTTCTAGTCTAGTTTGGTTTCATGTTGTCCGTTCTTTTTCATAGTTGTTACGAATGGGGGATGTTGCATTCATAGCCTTTTAGTTATGAGAAGTGCCGGATAGCGGTTTGTCTTGTCAAATGTGAATTTCTTCCCACATTTGTTTATAAAAGTTTGCCGGGCACAACCCCTTTTACCCAAAAAACCATCTCCTGTCCGCCTAAAACAGTCATGGTTGTTTCGAAAGCAGATGTCATTACTCTAAACGTTCCATGTGAGCTTCACATGCTTTATTATTAAATAGTGCTAGATGTTTGATGCTATATTTCATAGAGTTTCGGATTCAGTTACCAAAAAGTAAACGAGGGAAGAGGTTTATACTAATAAGGGTTGTAATGAAATTGTAAATTTCCGCTATTTTATCCAACCAAAATAAACCGAAAGTTACAATACCCATCTAGTTGGTGGTTACCTTTCAGTAGTTGGAAGAGTAACACACTTAATCATAGCATTGATGACTATGATTAACAAAACCCAATCATTTAAATCAAACTATTCCGTCTAATTCTAAATGACATTACAAGTCCATGTATAACAGCAAATACTTCTATTACTTAGTTCACAAACAATGTTCTTACTTCTAGATGCACATGTTTGTTTACAGGTCAAACAAGTAGGTTCCCATTGTATCATTTCATGATAAACCTAAGGTGATTAGTCGTAAGTCTTAAAATTGCTTACAAATATGCCAGAATGTGTTAATAGACAAGCGTAAAGAATTCAAATCAACTATGATTTCTCAAGCATGTTAAAAAAAAGGGGGCTAAAGATTAAATATAATGACCATGTTGCTCATATTTGCTTCAAACTATGGAATCGCCTGTTGAACCATGTTACTATGTTAGTAATGTGTAAGCCTTTTATACAGTAAGATATTTAGCTGTAGAACAAAGCTAGCCAAACCATTCTATGCAAATCCTCAACAGAAGTATTAATGCAACTGATGAGACATTCAAGAAGAAAATGTAGAACCAGAAGATCATCTAACCCACCGCAAGAATGCAACAACTATTATGAGCGTAAGGATCATGCCTGCATATTTGATTCTTTGATCAACTCGATTTCGCCTCTCAATCACCCTTAATATCGTATTCGATAGCCCCAATGTGTTAAGCACGTCTAATGCTTTCCTTTGAGCTCCCTGCAAAAGGCAAACAAAAAATGAAAGATGTTATAATGAGACTACATTCTTGATCTTTTATCCACAAGAATTGTCAGAAAAGAAGTAAGCAGTAACAATGATAGTCAACAAATGAGAGGAATTTAATAAACATGCAAGATGATATATATAAGCAAATAAACATTTCATGTCAATTAACGTATCTGCTGCTGCGCTTACAATTTAGATACTTTTTTGCAGCTTGGTATAAATGATATGATTAAGAATTTCCAATATATCCTGGTACGTCTTTTTGAAAACTCTACTATTTGAGCCGTGTTATAACATACTCAGATCCTAGATGCTAAGATCGTGAACTTTATTACCTTATGGTTGAAAGCAATTAAAAAGTGAAACTATATTTTTTTCCTGGCATAATTCCAAAAAAGTGTACTAGGAATACATCCTGCAAAAGGTTCAGGTTCCAAACAGTGTTGTCGAGCACATTAACAAATGACAATCAGCAATATAGGATTGCTGCCAACCAAGCTCTTGCTGAAAGGCCTGATGAATGAGTTATACGTACTTAGGAGGGACAAATGGAGGAGAAACTTTACAAACACTAAAAGGGGAAAAGAAAAAAGAAAGAGAAGATAATTAATATTTGGGACTGATCTCAATCTTCATAAAAGGATTGCACTCAAAGAAGTGAAGAACTTTACAAAGATGCTACTCTGATTCAAAGTCCCAATAACTCACTGGCCCCCACCCACATTAAGCCCAGGATGGTGAAATGAAAGTATAAATGTTAGCAGTCTTGTGGGCCGGTCAGCGTTACTGGTTATCAACGTTTTGCAAGAAATGCAATTAGTCTAACATGGCACTATATTCTTTGCAATTACTTCATTTAAGGCTTGGGGGACATTCACATGCAGAGGAAACCTTCCTGTTGTAAGTAGTACATGAATTTGTCATACATGAATTTGTAAGAACCTTCCTGTTGTAAGTAGTAGAATTATATAGGCATGGAAACCCAGATGGCAACTAATGGTTATAGGGAGCATATATTAAACCTTATTTGGTGTTATTATAGTGAGAAGTAGCAACGTATATGCATTCAAAGTTAACTTTAGCATTCTTCTCAAAAGATTATAGGTTCCGTAAGAATAATATTCAGTCAATTGCTGTGCAAGACAAAACAGATTATATCATTATATAATAAAGAAACATCGATTAATCTGTCATCTGTAGTATATCGAATCTGGATCCTATTTTAAGATTATACAGCAGTAGCAACTAGCAACTAACAAGCCACCATTGCAAAACTGTTTCCAAATTTATTGCACTATAATTTCAAGTAAATATTATATCTTCATCTATTTGAATTAAACTGGTACTTCGCATCTATCTTAAGACACTGTGCTACACACAGTGCAAACTGTAAGTACCAACTTGCAGATTATATCTCAAATTCTCAACTGCAAAGCATTGAAGAACAGGGGACAGAAAAACCGTTCTAATCAATACAGAAATGTACAAAGAGTGACTGGAGTTTGCGTCATATCATATCCCAAATCCATAATCCATACTAGATATTTTATAAATTATCACTAGAACTAGGGTCTGGATAAAATTTACGTGCTAGGATTTTCAGAGCTTGGTTGGAGAGAAAGACATTTCTAACTCTATATGTCCTGTGCCACATTATATATAGTTGAATCGGTTATAAGCTGTAGTTTCTTAGTGTATAAGCATCCAGTTATTGCATTGGCATATAACAAATGTTGCAGATTGATTCACAGACTCAGTAAGCTCATTTAAATGCCAACACAGGACATGTACCTTTAAACGATCCCTCTGTTCAGAGTATTCAGCAAGGATGGCTGTTCCAGTTGCAGTAGCCTCTTCCAACATTCGTGACAATTACGAGCAGACTGCATTGCTTGCGCTTCCTCATCAAAATCCTCATAACATGTGAAGATTCCCATTCTAAACCACAGTCAAAACAGCTCGTAATCAGAAACGCAATGAACATCATAAAGTTAAAAAACAAACAGATAGACTAATATGCATACAGCTCGATTAAGCACTTCAGCTCTCTCTTGAGCTTCTTGCATCTTTTTCTGCCGCCGTTGAAAACACCTATCTAAACCTTCCCTCTGAGAATCAGCTTCTTCCACTATTTGCTCCACTTTTCTGCCACAATAAATATCGTTTCAAACATTCCACCTAATACCAAAACAAACTCATATTTATCATCTTACTTCATATAAAAACCGAATCAAACCATCATCATCTTACAGATTCGTCAACATCTATGTCTAACATCACCTTCATTTCAGTGACAAGTTCAATTTTGCAGTTAATAGATACAGAATTACCACCTGAATTACTAATCCTGTTATTATGGCATACATACGCAATCCTATATTCCTATAATCCGTAGCTAAAACTCTATATTGAGCTTAAATTCGACCGAACACAGCAAAATCTTATACAAAATCACCGCCTGATCAATAAACAATCCTGTTATCCTATACAATCAGTGATCATTCTACATCATAATTAGCATTCGAACCACATATATACACAATCACAAACTATAAAACCGAATTAAAATGGACTAAAATTCTATCAAAAACAATGAACCGCATATTAATCATTCAGATCACAGATATAGTTCTATCAAAACTACACTTAAACCGTTAAGCATAATATAAGGTCACATATGTTTACAGAAAAACTGAATTTAAATGAGCTTAGTTCTATCAAAGATATCACCAATTATCTCTATCTCTACTACTTATAAAGATGCATCTTGATTCTTGAAACTTAAAATGACTTAACTTTGAGCAAAGTGTTTTGCCTAAATTACCCTTTAATTACACTAATGAGTAATGTTAGTGGACTATTATACCCTTGGTTAAAAATTGTAACAACATCCACCACTAAATTGTAACAACATCCACCACCAAAACACAAGTTCGCAAGTATAGTTATTTGACTCTATAAAATTCAACAAAGTGAATTAAAACGAGCGTAAATTCAGATTACCGATATAAAATCACACATATACACAATCATTAATATTTCCATTTTAAACTTTCGACGTAACATATTTGATCACTAAAGCTATATTTTAGGGAATGAATGATATGATACCGTTTCCAGAGGTCACGTTGAGGCTTAGATCCAACGGATCGATAGAGTGAGTCCATATCTTTACATAGTGTTTGGACATGAGATAGATTTGTACGGATGGAGGTTGCTAAGTCTGGCGAATCGTTGTTTACGGTGGATTCCACAAGGGATAAGTCTTGTTTGGTTTTCAGTAGTATGTGTCGTGATGTTTGGTACAGCTCTGATAGTGTAGATTTCCCTCCTCCTCCTTGTTGTTGTGTCGTCATTGGAAGATGATGAAGGGAGGTTTTGGGAATGGGTTTTGAATGGGGAGAAGGGGTGAAACACGGTTACTTTACTTCAAAGGGGGGTGTTTGGATATAGACTGCCTTTGATAGGGGGAATGGAACGAGGGAATGAAGGGGTGAAACACGGTTACTTTATCACGTTAACAAAGCTAGCCGGATGCCCTTAGACGATTGGGATTATTGTTGTTGGTTGCTCTGCCATTGGTTAGGTTTCAGGAGGGTTTTTGGAATATGAGAGTGTCTGTGTTTGTTACTATAGTGTCACTCTTATATTTGGTCCCCAAGGCTTTTCATCTTGACCGTTTATCTTTAAATTTCAATCCAACGGTCTCTTTTTTGTCTTGCTCCCCAAGAGATGGGATCTCAACCATTGAATTTTCTTTTCTTTTCTCAATTTTTTTTTGAAGCGTGTTTGTTTTGGTTAAAAGCCTCAATTCATCCGGGTGCCCATTATATCTTATGTGGGCACATAAACTTAGCCCATTAACTTATCTTATGTGGGTTGCATGCATATATGAGCTAAAAAAACATATATCAAGTGTCTCATTTATAGGATTAATTACCCATGATATCACCCGACACCGCTTCCGTCATTCTTGAGGCTTGAGGCAACGGATCGATAAAGCGAGTCCATTCACATAGTGTTTGGACATGAGATAAATTTGTGCATGGAGGTTGCTAAGTCGGTGAATCTGGATTCAATAAGTCTTGTTTGGTTTTCGCAGTATGTGTCGCAATGTTTGGTACAACTAATAGATTTCCTCCTCCTTGTTGTGTCGCCGCATTGGAAGATGATCAAGAAAGGTTTGAGGAATGGGTTTCAAATTGGATAAGGGTGATTCACGGTTACTCAATTATGCTTTTAATCTTTTGACCTTAAATAATTTTATTTTTTTGTTATATAATATTTAATAAAATTTACCAATGAAAAATACATTTAAAACTCAATCTATTCATATTTTGCATAAGTTCTCAATTCATACAATTAAAATAACTAAAGTCATTATATCTTATGTGGGCACATAAAAGTTGTAAAAATACTTAGCCCATTAACTTATCTTATGTGGGTTGCATGCATATATGAGCTAAAAAAACATATATCAAGTGTCTCATTTATAGGATTAATTACCCCTTGAATGTTTTAAAATGATGATTCACCTGACAAGTTACCTGTTTTATCCACTTAGTATCATATTGGAGTTTGCAAAAACAAATAAATATTCAAGCATTGTACTATGTACTGAACTATGCGTTAAGCAAGCATATGAATGTAATAGATACTCACACGAAGTAGCGTTTAGCAAAATTACAAATTAACTCACTAAATACTTTTAACACCTAACTAACCAAAAAAATTTTGTATCCGTCCTAATTAATATGTAATTTATGAGACACTTTTAAAAAGTGAGTAAAACTCTTTTAATTTTTCGCACTTATAAGTGCATAAAGTTTGTTACGTTTATAAGCGTTAAAAAAAATAATGGCATTTTTCACACTTGTAATTTAATGAAAAAAATTCACTTGTGTACATTTTTCTCGCACCACAACATTTATTCTGTAGGTATATAATAAATTTTTAAAAATATGAAGTTTAATGTGTTTATGTGTACATTTGGTATATTTGCTAAATTTAAAGGTGATAATGAAATATAAAAGTTAATGAGTTTATAAGCTATTTTGTGTTAGTTGTAAACTTAATGGGGGTAAATATATAAAAGGTGTTAAGTTTATGGATTTCTTTATGTTACTATCAAATTTGAAGGGATGTTTTCCCCTTTTCAAAACTTTACCGTAGATAACAACATTTGATAAATGTTACTATAAACTTGGGGTTCTTCGGAGTTGTCGGGTTTGATGCTTGTCAATGGAATTTTCTTTCTAGGCGAAGCAAAAAAAAATAGTGGATTAAAGGCGAAGGTTCGAAGAAGACATACCGCCCTATTCAAATGTCACTACATGGCCTGACTACTAACTAGCCGTTCAAAAATAAATAAAATAAATAATGGGCTTTTGGAGCTTCCCAGGCTTATTTTTTATACGTTTTATAATAATCTGAAATATTGATTTTATGAAATATAAGCCGAAAACTTATAAGCTCGTAAGCCCACAAATAAGCTTAAACAAACACGCCTTTAGATATTTGGGTGTCTAAGCTTATTTAAGGTGTGTTTGGTACATGGAGATGAAAATGAATGAATGGTTTGATAGGTATAGAAAATTAGTGACAAATGTTTGGTAGAAAAGTATAGAATGAAAAATTAGAATCACAATGATAGATTCATAGATGGGGAGACAGGGAAATTTCTATCTCATTGCACCGTCTACTTCACTTCATACCCCGCATTTTACCTTTCATTTTTTGTTTGTAGTCATAATTAATAATATTAAATTAGTAACGTGACAATCATACTCGAAACTATGTACACAAACCAAACAACATTTTATATGTAGGAATAATTACTTTTATTCCATTTTATTTTCAAAGCAATACCGATAGTGATTGTTATTTGCCAACCAAACACACCCTTAAACTTTCATCTTTTGGATTTTGTTAACGACAATTTGAAGAGTTTTGGCTAATAATATACTCTTATTATACGATCTTCATGAATGATGTCGACGAGATGAGAATACTTGAAAAGATGAAGACAATAAAATATGAGAATTGATTTGCACACTTTGGAATTTGATTAGGATACTCAATTTATGCATTAAATACTTATACAGTATTAAATACTATTCTTCAACTACTTGTACTTTGAGTGTGCAAATAAGTTTTTTGAGTGTGCAAATCATTAGCCATAAAATATAGACTACAACTTAATATATGATTGTAATTGAATAATTTAGTTTTCTACAACTAACGGTAATAGAAACTCACACTTAAGTACAACTTTTAGACGGAATGAGATCCTCTCAAGTTGATATGTACAACTTGACTCTAGTTGGATGATTGTGAGCCATTGGATTTGATCCAATGGCTCAAATCAAAAGAACTTCTTTTGATTTGAGTCATTGTATCAAATCCAATGGCTCATAATGCCTTTAGACTAGGTGTAATAACAAGTAAGGGCGAGCATCAGGCCAAACCCGACCCGAACCGACAAAAACCCACCCGACTCGAAAACCGAAAAAGAAAAAAAATTAAACCGAGAATCGAACCGAGAAATAGATATCAAACCCGAAACCGAACTGAATAACTCGGTTCGGGTCGGTTTTCGGGTTTTGAACCCAAAAAAGCTAATCTAGCCGAAACCGAAAAAGGCCGAAACAAATATACAAAACTGAAACTGAACCGAAAAAGATCGGTTCGATTCGGTTTAGTCCGGTTTCGGTCGATTTATCGGTTCGGATCGGTTTTACCAACTAATCGGAAGGTTGCACGAGTGGTACTCCACCTTGTTATACCACTCTTAAAGTTGTTATTAGTAACACCTAAGTTTTTTATATTTACAAGCTTATGGAGTAATTTAAATGTGTTTGTTAAAGCTTATTTGATGAATTTTACGAGTTTGATTGAAAGTTGATAAGTTCATACACATTTTTTTTAAGGTGTGACCTTATAAGCTAAAAAATGGAGCTTGTAAGTTTTGTTATTATTATTATTTTTCTTTATAACATAGACCCATCAGCCATCAAATAAGCTTAGATAAACATAGCATACGTTTATAAGATCATGTTATAAAAGATAAATTAGACATACTTTACTAGTCAGGTTGGGGGTCGGGGACCGAGGGTTATACCATCCCCGCCTTGGGTAGCCCTTGAGCCCAAGTTTTGGATTAGTCCCAGACATTAGTCACAGAGCTTAAGGTTAGGCGTGATATATTTAGGAGTAAGAAGTGATTGGTGGTCATGATAAGAATATAACAGGAAAAAAGTGACAGTAATTTGTGCCAATTGTGGACAAATGGACAATGGTTGATGCTCTTAGAGCTCGACTCTTTCTGTTTCGTCATAGGTAATTTAACCGCTATATAATCTAGTGCTTGGCTCGAAAGTTCAAGCTTGACTTGAAAGTAACAATAGCTTTCAATTTACCAAACCTGGTCCAAGAGTTCTTATATGTTTTAACTTAAATGAGCTTGAGAGTTGAGTCAAGTTTGAGATCAACTAAATTTGATAAAGGCTCGACTTGTTTGAATACATAGATGCATATTACATTACATATGACTCGATAAGAATTCAAGTCTGTTTTTCAAATGTCAAGCTCGCGTCTTCATAGAGGAAATCATATCTGCTTGAACATGTTCTTAAAAAAATTCGGCCAGTCTAGCTCAATAAATTGATAAAAGCTCAACCCAAGTCATCGTTAATCAGATATCAAATCAACATGGTCTGTTATAGTTTCATTAGTGCTATGAATTGCACACAAAACTATTTGTTCTCTCAACAGATGTTGTTTATTAAATTTAGTGCTGGAATTAATGCAGGTTTAGTTTTTCGATTAAGAATCGAACTAAACTAGACAAGAACTAATAGACGCAAATGTAAAAAATCTACAGAACAAAACAGATAACAAATTTCAAGCTAAACATTTTATAAAAAGTCATTGTTATATTGTTGATGTTCCTGATACAGTCCTAGCTAGTCTCTAACTAGTCCGAACCAGGTCTAAAAATCCCTGATCAGGAAAACTAGCCCCGAGCCCGATTCATAACCCTGTTGGTCATTTGACTTGCGCTATTAGGAAACACCTGACTCCGCCCACCAGTCTCTAAAGCCCCTTTTCGTGCCCATTCACCATATTTACAATCTCGGGCGTAGCCACTCGTCCCACCTCCTGTCTGATTTTCCATGTTCACCTCATTTGATATCTTTAAACCATTTTGAAAGCTTGACGAAACATTAGCTACATATACACCTGTATTTCTCTCTTGACTCCCATCTTCTACACCTCTCGAGTCAGCAGCTTTTCTTTTTTCTAAATCCGCCATACTTTTCTGATTAAAAATACCGAATATGAGGTTCAATGGCTGCTTTTTCTGTTGTCCATTGCCGCTACCAACTGATGTCGAAACTTCTTCAGACGTTTTTGATGCATCAACTGCAGCTTGTTCCTAAACAACGGAGACAAATAAATGAAACCTGAATTCTTTTGAGGAAATCAAAATTTTCACCAAAGAATATAAAAAATAAAATAGTACCATTTCCAAGTGTTCACGCTTTAGTGTCGCAACTTCTTCAAATGTATTTGCATTTTGCATTGCTGCTTGAATAATATTAGTGATAGACCACAAGTGGTTATCAATTAAGGGGTGCCTGTTTTTCAAGACACCGGAAAGTTGATGGCATCTTCTTCGCTATATGCACAAGAATATAATGAAACGTTAATAAACTGTTGAATTCAACCACTCAAAACTTTTAAAGAAATGTATAGTATTTGCCTTACCAATCTCAATAAGATTTTTGTTTGGCAGCACATATCCAGTGCTTTCATCTTTGTTGCGAGCAACAATATCTCGCCATTGACAAAGTGCCTGTTTGACAATTATATGCAAACATAAGTAAAAAACAATCGAATATATTTGAAAGTATACCATGAATATGTGTGTGTGAACTGTGAAATATGAGAACTTACAGAAACAACAGCAAGTTGTTGGCCATTAAGATCAGCAGCGTGCAACCCGTATATGTTTAGATACGAATTCTCGTTCGTACATTCTTTTTCATATAGTTGTATGCATACTTCATAACTACGTTTATACACCTGAAATCAACAACCAGGATTTATCGAAATTATAATTAAGCAATAGAAATAAATTACGAAATTTGATGGAATCCATGAAGAACATAACAGAAAATCTTACCTCTACAAGAAGTGATTCGGGCCAGTTTGGATCAGTAGAAGATGAAAGCAGCCTTCTTTTCATGAGATCGTATATGTGCAAAAGATAATGTGTATCTTCCGTCGCGTATCTGTAAATAAATAACCAAAACGTTCATAAAAATTATGATTATATGGCGGGTCAAATGGTTAATATGAGTCAAGCTTGACATACTTCAGCATTTCATTTGTCAGTGGCCGTAATCGCCAGTCTGCTGTTTGATATCTGCAAGAAATTATCAATCGTTAAATATAAGAAACCGATCATAAATATATTAACTTTTAACTTATGTTCAAATAAAAGATACATACTCCTTGTTTGAAATAACCCCACAGATGTTCCAAAGAATTTCGCTCCATTTTTAGCACTCTTGATGCCTGAAATTACAAGATTCACAAAAGTTAAATCAATGTAAAAAATAATAACTCACGATAAATAACTGTAAATTTCATGTCAAATTTTGAAATAACAAACCTGTCCTTTATCAAACATTTTGCAAACATAAATGCTGAAGTCTCGTTGCAGCCATAGAATATCTTTATCTGCTTCGTGCATAACCTTCCGTTTGGTTGGATCCTGAAAAATATCTCGTAGATATGGACCTATATGAGCATGAAGTTTGAGTGTATCCACTATGAAATCTTCAGTTCTTGTCGATATTTGCATTAGACATGTTAAGCGCATTGTGTTCCAAATCAACCTATAGAAAAGAACAGAAAAGGCTAAAGTCAAATATGATACAGCTAAAATTCCAAATTTTATATAATAATCATTTTTTTTGGGGACATGATAAAGGTTTGGATTTCATAAAAAAATTTCAAATAATTCAAGTCAATTTTAAATTGAAAATTAACTTGTTTGACTCTCAAAGTCAAACCAGGATAATGAAAGCAGGGCATACCACAAATTCATTGACTTTATGCAACTTAGCTACAAGATCCATCAGGCCTTTCGTATCTTCAACGAGTGTGAACCTTTCAACTGGAGATGGCCTTTTATCAACGAAGTGAAAAACGGATATTTCTCCTATAGACACGAGAAAATGAAACATATATCAGGATTTGCTATTTAACAACCATATAAACAGTAAATATATTTACTTTAAGCCAGGCAAATTCCCTTCATTCGTGTTCATTATGCATAACAAGTTAACTGTATCCAATTGCAGTTTAGAGCTGTGAACACAAAGATAGTATAAATCCAGTAATCACTTTCATAACGCAAAGTCAAACGCCTTCTCAACCTATAACGAAATCACTAGAAACTGAGAAAACTCAAAAAGATTATCCGATCCCCATCAAATCACATTACATATAAAACAAAAGAACTAGAAAGAAACTAACCAACAGATGTATAGGCCTTGATCCATCCTGACTCATCTTCAACAACTGATGATAAAACGGCCGATTCGTATTATCCACCTCTATCCCATAGACAAGTTGTGGCTTCGGAATCGAAGCTATTATGAAAAGGTATACTCCAAATCCATGCTCATCCCTCGAATCCATCTTCACATTATTAGCACTCAAATCTTTTTCAGCCACATTAACCAACTATAACATATTTTCCTTATTCCTCAAGTCCACTAACTGATCAACAACATACCCATAATCATTACCATAACACCAGTTAATATAATCTATACTGCTTATAATGCACGAAGGCACCTCACTCTTAATTTTAAGACGTACAAGAAAATAAGCACTTTAATGCACCCAATTTCCAGAATTACAACAAAGTAAGCATATTGTACAACAAAATAAAGCGTGTTGTCATTTTAAGACCAAAATTTTATCAAACAACATTAATGCTGTTAAAAACACCCCTTCACCAAAAATTACAACCATTTAAGCACAATGTACACTAGCTGCAACCAATTTTCAGATTTACAACAAAATAAGCATAGTGTACAACAAAATAAGCATAGTGTACAACAAAATAAGCATGATGTAATTTTCAGACTTATTTTCAGACTTACAACATTAATGCTATTAAAGTGGTCAATGTTATTAATGAGACTACTACTTACAAGAAAAGAAACACAGTGTACAACATTAATGCTATTTAATGTAGTCAATTATTTAACTGGTCAATAAATACAATTAGTACAATTATTAAAACACCCCTTACATAAAAAATACAAATTATCAAGCATATTGTACAACCAAATAAAACACAATTCCTGCATCAAAATTTTACTACTACAAATAATAAAACACATTATAAAATATTGAAGTTCTCGAACAGACAAGAGCCAAATAATGGGCGAGCCGATGGGGCGCGACCAAACGGACTCGAGCTATACAAATTTCTTGATATCCGTAAATTTATTGTTAAACAGAACATAATAAACTAAAATACATTATTTATCGAGGGTATATCGCGTTGGTTATTAAACAAAAATAAGCACGTATTGGGGTGTTTGGGACTACTTAGTTAAGTGTAGAGTAAGTATATTGAGTTGTTTATTCACATATTTAGTTGAAAGACGTGTTTTTCTGTCTTGAACAACTTCTAGCTTGAGGTGGTTACATAGTACTGTAGAATATTTGTAAACATTTGTACGTGTGAATATATGGTTGACCAATAAGATAAACTTTGACTTGTATTTTAAGTGGCTAGGATTTATTTTGAAGTTGATCGGACGGGTAAAAGTATAATTGGTTTATCAATACATGTTTTGTTGAATTTGTAACAAGTTTTTGCACAAATAAGAAAATCTAACATTTATTTTAAAGGAAAAAAGCAGAAATCATAAACTAGTCATCCATTTCAATTAATTTAACCAAACCTATTACATTCCATTCCAATTAACCCACATAATTAATACGAACCATTAATAACCACTAACTAATATCATTAACTTCTTTCCAAAAGAAAGATTAACTTCTTCCAAAAGAAAAACAACAACATCCTCTGGATTCAAAATCACCACCATCTCCATGAACAAAACAGAAACCTACTAAACTCGAACCGAAACTCGTTGCTCATACATCTGCAGAATTCAAGTACTACAGCAGTTAACACTTCCATAGCATGCCTATTCACTTCAAAACTCCGACACTCAATGTTCCCATTTCGATAGCATTACGATCCTCCCACAACTTTTCCATCTCCCGAGCCTTTTCCCTGGCGCCAATTTTCTTCTTATTCGCTACCACTCGACCCTAGCGGCTTTCAAAACGAAGTCTCCACCGATCTAAATAGATTTTGATCTATCTCCTTCTACTCTCGACCTCGACCATATACGGTGGGTAGGCATGTTATCCACTGGTAACAAAGATGAAAAAAACTTACATGCCGGCGCAACATCAACTCCCGGATGATAAACGGTTTCCTAACACCGTGTTGCTTCCATACAAAATCCCACTCGCCATCTAAAGACGCTTTGCCAAGATTACGAGTGAGATACCTACAGTATGGCGGAACACGTGCTCATAAAGCGGCGCATCGAGTTCGACATAATAACCGATATAGGTCGAGGTGGGGCGAATAAACATCAATTTCGCACATTTGTCACAAAGATGACTTCTCCGCCTTTTGCGATTGAAGTCGAATCATTCTGCAGCGAACCATCGTAAATGTAGGGATCAAGTCGCCACGGGGGGAGGATGGGTTGGATTGGTTGGGGATGGATTGGGATTGTTGTTGGTTGCTCCGCCATTGGTTAGGTTTCGTGGTTTTTGGAATATGGATTGGATTGGGATTATTGCTGTTGGTTGCTCCGCCATTAATCTTTAAATTTCACATCCAACCGTTAGATTGTGAGATAAAAACAATATAAGAGTGACAGTATCAACACAGACACACTCTCATATTCCAAAAACCCTGAAACCTAACCAATGGCGGAGCAACCAACAGCAATAATCCCAATCCATCCCCAACCAATCCAACCCATCCCTCCCCCCGCCGCCGGCGACTTGATCCCCTACATTTACGATGGTTCGCCGTTGCAAATGATTCGACTTCTCAATCGCAAAAAGGCCGGAGAAGTCATCTTTGGTGACAAATGTAAGGAAATTGATGTTTATTCGGCCCCACCTTGGACCTATATCGCTTATTATCTTTGAACCCGATGCTGCCATTTTATGAGCACGTGTTCCGCCATACTGTAGTATCCTCTGTAGTATCAAGTAAAGCGTTTTTAGATGGCGAGGCGGGATTTTGTATCGAAGCAATACGGTGTTAGGAAACCTGTTTATCATCCGAGTTTGATGTTGTGCTCGGGTATGTAAGTTTTTTTCATCTTTGTTACCAGGTGGATAACATGCCTACCCACTTGTATATGGTCGAGGTTGAGAGTGTAGAAGGAGATAGATCAAAATCTATTTGTAAGATCAGGGTGGAGACTCCGGTTTTGAAAGCCGCTAGGGGTCGAGTGGTAGCGAATAAGAAGAAAATTGAAAGCGCCGAGGGGAAAAAGGCTCAGGAGATGGAAAAGTTGAGTGGGGAGGATCGTAATGCTATCGAAATGGGAACATTGAGTGTGTCGGAGTTTCTTGAAGTGAATAGGCGTGCTATGGAAGTGTTAATCACTACTAGTACTGAATTCTGAGAAAAAGCAGTTGTTAATGAGTTGAGTAAGATAGAAGGTGATAATCGTAGAATGTATGAGCAACGAGTTTCGGTTCGAGTATAGCAGGTTTCTGTTTTGTTCATGGAGATGGTGGTGATTTTGAATCGAGAGGATGTTGTTGTTTTCCTTTTGGAAGAAGTTAATCTTTCTTTTGGAAAGAGTTAATGATATTAGTACTAGTTAGTGGTTATTAATGGTTCGACATTAATGCGGGTTACTTGGAATGAAATGTAATAGGTTTGGTTAAATTAATTGAAATGGATGACTAGTTTATGATTTCGCTTTTAATTTTCCTTTAAAATAAATGTTACATTTTCTTATTTGTGCAAAAACTTGTTACAAATTCAACAAAACATGTATTGATAAACCAATTATACTTTCTATTGCTGGCGTAGCAGTGAGATTAAATGATGACATGGAACATCTTTTTACCCGTCCGATCAACTTCAAAATAAATCATAGCCACTTAAAATACAAGTCAAAGTTTATCTTATTGGTCAACCATATATTCACACGTACAGATGTTTGCTTCTTGACACGTACAGATGTTTGCTTCACACATATACAAACTACTAATCGCTTTTCGCTAGTTACTCCAAAACACTATATTTTAGGGCACATATACATAATCGATTTACAAATTAATTAACATTCGGATGACAAATATATAAATTCGATTAAAAATGATAACAAAACCCTAGGAATGAATGATATGATATGATACCGTTTCCAGAGGTCACGTTGAGGCTTAGAGGCGACGGATCGATAAAGCGAGTCCATATCTTTACATAGTGTTTGGACATGAGATAAATTTGTACGGATGGAGGTTTCTAAGTCTGGCGAATCGTTGTTTACGGTGGATTCGAGGAGGGATAAGTCTTGTTTGGTTTTGAGTAGTATGTGACGGGATGTTTGGTACAGCTCTGATAGTGTGGCTCCTTTTCCGATTCCTCCTCCTCTTTGTTGTATCGTCATTTGAGATGGAAGTGGATGAAGATGATGGAAGATTGGGGAATCTATATCTATATGCACATTCTCGCTCTTAATTTTCAGACTTACAAGACATAAAGCATAATGTACACCACTTTAATGCACGTATTAAAAAGACAAAACACCACTTTAATGCTACTAATGTAGTCAAGATATTTAAAGTCAATTAATTAATTGTTCAATAATTACAATTAATGCAATTATTAAAACACCTTTTACATAAAAATAAAAATTATTAAACATATTGTACAACCAACTTAAACACAATTTTTGCATTAACTAATACAAATAATAAAGCACATTATACCAATATCTAAATCCGAACGGGCAACGGGCCAAATGGGCTCGAGCCCAGCGCACACAGCCGACGGCACGGGCTAAACGAACACGTAGCAAACGGCTCATGTTATACTAATCGCTTTAAAAGACCAAAAAGACGAAATAAATTCCTTAGTTAAGGAGTTAAAATATCGTCATAAACTCTCGATATCCATAAATTTATTATCGAAAGAGAATAATAAACTAAAATACAAGATTTACGAAAATTTTATTTCGAGTTGCACACCGCATGCAACGCTTGGTACCTCGCTAGTAATTTTAAATGTGGAGAAGAGGCGAAAGAAGTTAGACACGGTTAGGGGTGTTTGTTTCGCATAGCCTATGACTTATTTGATTTTGGGGCTATGTTTCATAAGCTCATTTTTTGTGGCTTATTTTTAAGCTTCTCGGCTCATATAATTTCTACACACACTAGTTCCACACCCCTCAAATGAGAGCATTTGAGGGTCTTATACAAAGTAGACGCCACTTATGGGCTTAGGCATGTACTTGGGATTTTGCGTATGGACTTGGGCTTTTACATGTTATTTTTTACATGTTATTGGAATCCAACATTCATCCTTTCGGGAGGTAAAAGAAGCTTGCGATAAGAGTTAGTCTTTTTAGAGAAAGAGAGATTAGAGAGTAAGAAAAGATGTATGTGTTTACTAATAAAGGAAGGTTGTTTACTGATGTTGGTCGTTGGAGCACACCAAAAATTATTTGTAAGGATGAGGGAAAGATACGGATACGAACCTAAATACCTCAGTATCGCGGTAAGTATTAATTTCCCGGGATGTCGTTCTAAAGGAATGATGGATTTGAGACACGCGCTTTAGTTCTTGTTGGACGCTTAGATATCGCTATTTTGGGTTTTGAGGAACTAAAACTAAAAGGAAAACTAAAGGAACCTAAGGCAATAAAACCGAGGAAAGCAAAGGATAAACTACGAAATAAGCTAAATGAGAAATTCTACTCTAACATCCTACTAAAGCTAAAAGACATAAAAATAAAACTAAGCATGGCAAAACTAATTAAACGAAAACATAGCAATTAACATAATAAAACGAAGGTAAAGATAAGGATAAGAGAGCACCGGATATGGTTTAAGCATAACGACGACGATAAGAACACTAAACTAAAATCACATCAAGCTCCATACTTAACCCAAATACTCCATTATAACCCATAATTATCCTTAATAACTCCTTATTAACCCTTAATCTTCTACTAATCATCCAAAATTTGAAACTTTATGTGAATTTGAGGTGAGATTTAGAATAAAGATTGCAACTTTCATAAGTGAAAAGCTTAAAAATGATAAAACTTGATTTGTAAAACTAATTTAACACTAAAAATGTAAAAAGGTTTAAACTTTAATTAAAAGACATGATAAAAATAATGTTTAGGCGAAAAAGAATGAAACTTAAAAGACTTAAAATGATGAATTTTGTAAAAAGATTAAGACTTGAAAGTATAAAAACATCTAAGACACAAATTCATATAAAATAAGCTAAGATTAAGCAATAAATAAGCAAATGACAAAGATAAATTAATTTGGTAAATACTTAAAAGATAAGACACACTTACACACTTAAATGTGTGCTAATACAAAAAGAGGATTATAAACTACATTTATTAAAGGTAATTAAAAGAAAAGCTGCTGTGTAAAAAATTAATCCTCTCCACAATTGCTGTAGCGTCTCATTTATAACCCTCCCACAATTGCAAATGACCGTTGCAAGGATTTTGAACGTTGAGAGCTGTTTGGAGCGGGGCCCACGAGGAATAACGGCTACATAAATGATCGACGGGTAGCCAATACGGGACTGACACGTGGCCGGTGAAAATAAATAAGAAAAATATTTGGCAGCCCTTAGATTCGAACTCGGATCAACTGGTTAACAAACCATGCAACAACTACTAGAGCAGCTAGCTTTTCTTGTAATATTGTGCAGTGAAAATCGCTTTAATCTTCTTTTGCTGTTTGATATAGTTAAACATAAAATACATGCCATTAGTAGGCCTCGAACCTATGTCATCATGTATAAAGAGCAAGCTTCCAACTAGGAGACAAAGACTTGTTTTGTGATAAGCCCAGGCTTCCAATATCTTTTTCTTGTATTTAGAATTTCTCTCGAGCTTCATATTTAACAATAATCTTCGGGCTTTATCTCTAATAAAACTTGGGCTCTATCTTCGGATTTTGTCACGGCTTCAATATTCTTCGTTTAGCTTCCAAAATTTCGCTCTTTTACTCCAATATTACTCGAGCGTACCTTAAAAATAAAATAACACATAAACGTAATATTTGCATAAAAACCATAACTTTTCTATTTTATCAAGCTAAAATGCGGGTATTTCTTATATAAAAACATGTATAAACGTGATTTCATCACTGCCCAACACTTAAGATTTGCTCGTCCTCGAGCAAAATCATCAAAAACATTAAGCTAAGTAAAAACTTGATTCCTAAGTAATCTCACATCTCATCGAACAAGAACGAATATGAAATTAAGTTAAGAGTTATTAAAAAGCTCAACGTTCGACGACGCCCCAAAATCGAACCATTATTTTTTTTTTACTATTTTTTTTATATCTTTTTTTTTTCATTTCAAAACAATTTAAATTTTTTGGCAAAATTCAAAAATTCGAAAAAACTTGGCAAACATTTAAAAAAAAATTGAAAAAAATGGCACAATCTTGGGGTTGCTCAAAAACAAACAAGTAGGTACATATGCAATCGAAACCCACCCAACACTTATAATCAAACATCGTCCTCGATGTTCTAAATAGTGGGGCGTACCCAACACTTGGAACGAAAAGAGCAATGTGAAATTAAAAGTGTGGAGACGGGTGTCAAAAGCAATTCAAATAATGATCAGAGAACAAAAAAAAACTCCCCTAGTTTAGACTCGCAGACCGGTAGTAAACGAATAAGCATAGTCGAGCTCAGCCTCAGCTTCCACGAAAAATTACACGATCCCGGGAATCAATCCGACCAGAGCAAATAATAGTGTAGAAGATAAAAGCCCATAGTGTTCCATGTCCAAATATCACGTCCAAAATGTGACAATTTCATACAAGTCCTGAAACTCAAAAGAAATGTCATAGTATAATGTAGTAGAGGTATTGATACAAGGATAAATATACTACAGCTAGGATTATTCCTAAATAAAAGAAAAACAAGACAACTTAAAAATAAACCTAAATGTAGATAAACTACTTATTCATTTTTGAAAACACAGGTTGCCTCCCGAGAAGCGCTTGATTTTTTTATCGAGTCGTTAGCTTGACCCGCCCCGAATTTTATTGGTCATGGGGAAGCAAGTGGAAGAGAAAATCTCCATTGGACTTTCATTCAAGATGTTTGGATAAACATTGAAGCATATGAAAGTTCCACCCCGACGAGATGCCCACGACTCTAAATAGAAATTATAAGTTGAGATGGCGGGGTCAAAAATGGTATCCTCACTCCCGAAAGAGTGAAGAAGAGGAGAATTCACATCATATGTGAGAAAAGGAAGGAAAATTGTGATAACATATGTGAGAGAAAGATAATGACTATCTTTAAAGGTGAGTCTCACATTTTCCTTAATCGGTAAATTATCATTAAAGCTCTTTGGGTCATGACCTACAAACACCTCGGGAGGATATACGGAGGTGGGACATGTCGGTACTTTGTGGGCTAGGATTTTGCACTCGTCCATTGTCGTCTCCATATCGGACTCATCACTCTCCTTATTCGAATATCAAAGATTGGATTATCCGGTTTGAAAGTAAATTCAGAATCAAAATCAAACAAAAGATTTGTGATAGTCATATTGAACGTTTCTGAAGTAGAATCAGGGAGATCGAAGGGTTCCTCGGATACCCTTGGGATTGGAACAAGGTCATCAATTTCCTTAAGAGGATTGACTTCGACTTCCTTGTCCCCCGTTGAAAAGGTATCTGAAGGGTCCTCAATAAGTGGATTTATATTTGAGATTAAATGATGACATGGAACATCTTTTTACCCGTCCGATCAACTTCAAAATAAATCATAGCCACTTAAAATACAAGTCAAAGTTTATCTTATTGGTCAACCATATATTCACACGTACAGATGTGTGACACACGGTAAATTTTCACTAAAATTTAACTGATGATTAGAAATTTATTATTACTAAGCCTAAGTCATTAAGCATACACAAGCTTTGCCTGATCATTTGAGTAGTTAACTCGCATACAGTAGGTAACTGCATCACTTTTGCATTCATATCATTTTATGAATATTTTTATTTTTCTTATGATTTAAATTAAAAGACGAGAGGGTATCTCGCTTTCCCCAGTGACCGACACGGCACGCGTACCGACACTATGATAAGGACCCACTAAAACAATGACAAATGGTTGTGATATGAAATATTATCAAATTAAAAATATTTCAGGCACGTAACAAAAAGACACTACGTTATAAAAACTATCAAACAATGAGGCCTTGGTCACGATATAATTTCGCGGGACACAAAAATATTAATATTTCCGAAACATATCTATAAGACACAACATCATGAAAATTATCGAACGATAATACAACAGTCACGGTTTTTTTAATTCACGGAACTCAAAATATATAACACAACTCACACTTAAGACTTTAACATTCATCAAAATAAGCGTATCACTCTACAAAATTTATACATTTACCAAAACTTCTACACATTTTATATTTATTAACTTTACAAATAAATATAAACATTATATACACTTTTTGTCTGTTTCCTTCTCTGTTGGTAGCCGCCCCTCTCACCTTCTTTTTTTCTCTGTTTCTGCCTTTTCACCCTCACACGTTATCTCTATCATCCCACAAGATACCACAAATCTTGGTCTTCCCAAAGGAGCTATCTACCCTTCCCTGCTACACGCCTAGGACGAATCTCCCAAAAGGAGAAAAACCCAACATGTCTTTCCATCTTGTTCTTCTCACTCTCACCAAAATCATGATAGATATCTTCTCCAAAATCATCCTTGATCGCGGACATGGTTTGAACGAATCCAAGGAGAATCAAAAGAAACATATCTCTACTCAAATCCATCTTGAGCTAATTCACAAGATTCGTCCATCCTTGGAAGCTAGCCAATTTCGGCTTCAATCCAAACACCAAGGAGAGAGAGTTCAAGCTTTACCCAAAATACTTCTATATCTCTTGTGGAGATGCAAGAACCCCAAGTTCGCTTTCAATCTCATTTTCTCCCAAAAGCTAGGGTTTGTAAAAATAGGGGTTTCCAAAAATTGAATTGGGGGTTTTGCAATTGGAAGTATTTGGGTGCTAATTCAAGATTCATTTGGTTCGAATTTGAGGAAACAATCCCTTGTTCATCACACGCCATTTTCGGATTTAAGGTTACTTATCTTCTTGTTGTAATATCTTTTATGTTGTGGTTAAATTTCTTGTTGTTATTACTTTTGAATTCCATGTACACGATGTTCATATCTATAAATGTTTTTATAGTCGAATGGCAAGAAAGTGATAACATAAGGTTTTGTGTTTGATAAATCATTTGACTTGAGTATATATGAATGTGTCGTTATGTTAAATTTTGGAAAAAGTTTTGCTTTGAAACCTTGGTTCTTGCGGTTGTGATGTCCAAAAAGAGATAAAAGGGTTACCATAAAAGCTAAAAGCTAAGTTGCGATAAGCTAGAAATGTAAATCTTAGGTGGTTAATTTAACTCGACTCTTGGTCTAATTGCCTTGTCGTAGCAGCCAAATGGGGAAGGGGGGGAATAGACCCTCAACGAGGGTATCATTGGTCGATAACCATGGATAGCTCATCACCGGTCACTAGACATTGGGGTGTAAAGATGTCAAGGCCTAGCTAAGTCGAGTTGCACTTGACTAAGCACCAAGGACTTGATCCCATACTTGATTGTTGGTCCTTAAAAGTATACTTGGTAGTGTAGATTTGATGCATCTCCCAAACTCTTGAGTCGTTATTTTATACGATTAGTCATGTCCTTAGTATAGGAGTCTCTTACAACCCTTGGCAAACCCGAAAATGCCTTGGTAACCTTGTCGTCATGTGGAAAAACCGGGTAAAGTGTTAAGCATAAGTAGTGTTTGTGATGTGAAACTAGTTTTAAGTCCTCCATTTTGTTGGCCAAATCATCATTCGTGATAGTCAAGATGTGTTGGAACACATTAGTCGTGACCTGATTGTAACTCCGAGATGATGGCAGTTTTACTCGAACTCTCTACCTCTCAAATATGTCTTGACTACATTTCCTTTTCTTTTTTTTGTTCCCTGCGTTAAACTTTTCCCCCAAGTCCAATACATTTGCAACTTTTGACTAGATTAGTAGCAAGAGCTGATGGGCCACAGCCCATTGCATCTCAAGAATATTTGAACTTCTATTGGGCCAAACCCCATTCGTGTACCCATGTCATTGGGCCACAGCCCACCTGCGGTTTTGTATGTTTAATTAAGTGAATCAACGTGTCATGTATACCGGAATAAATTGTAAAGCTAAATCAATTGTCACATATTTGGAGATTTCGACCATAGACATGTACGCTTATACCGACAAGTAAAACAAAAGTAAAGGCATTCAAACAATGAAATCAAGTGTCTAAAATGTGAGTCTCATAATAATGTTTACATAACGGGTTTAACGACAACGTAAAACCAACTTATATCATAACGATTTCGATCGTACATTGTAAGAACCAAATTTTAATAATTAAGCGAAGGCTATTATATTATTTTAACTTAGACTTTAACTTGCGTATTTTCTAAATACAATTAGAAAATAAATAGACTAATAATAACTTTGACAAAACCATTTTGTGTCAACTTAAATAAATATATATACCTTTATAAACTCACTAGTGGAACATTGTGATTATTTGTTTTAAATCAAACTTTGGATTTAAAACCATTGTGATGCCAACATAAAAAGTATATATATGCTTCAGATACTTACTAGTAAAACCATTTTAATAATTTTACAAACTTATGGCTAGTATTGACACAATTATAAAAATCATTGAACCATTTTAAGTAAGTAAGACTTAAAACAATAAACTAAATATTGCCCTCCTTATCTAGGTCGCGTGTCGGTGCCGCTCCACAACCATCACTAATCCCACATTTGGATTGCACATTTGCTAAGGTGA
This sequence comes from Chrysanthemum lavandulifolium, assembly GCA_022545495.1. Taxonomy (NCBI): domain Eukaryota; kingdom Viridiplantae; phylum Streptophyta; class Magnoliopsida; order Asterales; family Asteraceae; genus Chrysanthemum; species Chrysanthemum lavandulifolium. Next base: position 305,159,932 of record CM040239.1, on the reverse strand, counting down.
GTTTCATAGCCCCACTTTTACTTGATAAATTGTTTTATACATTTTGGGGTGAGAAATATGCAAAACATTTTATGGACCAAAACTATTACATGATTACTATTACGTGGTTTAGCCTAAGCCCTTATGTCCCTAGAGAATGCCCTTTTCATGAACCGTCAATTCCCCATTGGGAAACGCGAATGTTATAAATAGATCTATTGAGGGTGACTCCTCCGTTCGGTTGGCCATGCTTAGGCCAAAGCGAAACGTATACCATGTCGGAATCAAGTGTTGAGGACAAAACACTTGCTATGGGCCCCTATATTGTATGACATCTTTGAGCATACTGAACCGTCGTAGTATCGGTTGCATGAACTTAGAGCTAACGTAATAGACATTCATACATATATCATTATATTCGTTGTAATGATTATATGCCTTTGCTTATGGTCCAAGCTTACTATTTTAATTTAAACCTATGAACTCACCAAACTTTTAGTGACCTTTTAGCATATTTTCTCGGTGTTTAAGATTTGTTCATGAAGGCAAGGCAAGAAGCGGATGTATGGTCGTAGTAATATTAAAGAAGTGTTTTACACAAAATGATGTTTTACTTTGGGACCACTATAATTAAATGGGATGTACCCATTTATTTAAACTATGTTGTAAGATAATCTTTTAAAACTATTTTATAAAATCAAACGGAGTATGTATTCCGTTCTTTATTACTTGTGTTGTGATCCACCAATTCCGTAACGCTCCCGAATAACACGTATGCTTCCGTTAAACAAATTTGGGGTGTTACTGATTGGCATCGAGCCTAAGTTATAGAGAACTAGGTACATATAAACCCTAAACTATAACTACTTTTCACCAAAAACATCATACTACGACCGCCGATTGCCGCTTGCCTTACTTGCCATTTTACTTAAAGTTCATTTAATAGGATTACATGTTTTATTTCCTATTTACTTATACACTATTTCATATCCATCATGAGCATATTTTTCCACATACTTACACATATGCACCGTCTTGTCACAGACTATGCCTTCCTGACCTTTCCTCACGATGTTCGGGAGGACATCCTATTAGCTCACTCACCGACCATCCGCCGACTTGCACACTCACCCACCGATCCATATGTACAGCCACACTAGCGGTCCGGCCGGCTATTGCACCTACTCCACTTATACCTACCCTCACCACCACTCCATCACCTGTTGACGCGCAGCAAAGCCCGTATGATTGTGAGAGTACACGGATATCGAGGCGGTATTCATATGTGCTGCACTAGCTTCTCGGATGACCCGCTACCGCTTACATGGGTCCTTCTACTACTTGAGTCACCAACACCATCACCCACCGAGTCACCACCTCATCGAGACTCGGAGATCTACCGATTCTTACTCGAGGAAGATCCGGAAGAAGATCCCAAGAGGATCCCGAGGAGGAACTACGAGCCCATACCGACCGAGAGTGTCCCAGCTATGTTAGCATAGCGGCGGATGTGAGTACACTGTGGTCCGGAGATTGTCCGAGTATCGAGAGCTGGGACGAGCTCCGGGATGGCTCGAGATTGAGCGATGACATGGATATTGATGCACCATTTGGATTAGGGCGAGAGCGCTTTTCTCCACATCGGGAGGAGAGTAGTGAGATTGATTGGAGAGATATTGATTGCTTGATCGATTCGGTACCACTTGTCACTAGTCCGAGCTATAGTCCGTCATCACCTTCGTTTGTACCATCTGCGGCAGACATGGGCGCCTGGCGCGCCACTAGACGACTTGAGACCATTGAGGAAGCCGCACCGGTTGAGGCACGATCGAGCTGGACTTGTCGGGATCTCCGAGATGATCCGACCCTCACCGAGAGGATATTCATTCGATTGGACTCTCGTGAGACATTGCTAGAGTCCATTCGATCGCTAGAGAGGATCGATCCAACACGCTTGCAAGCTTGCGGCGGCGTGTTGAGGTTTAAACCGAGTTCTTGATGTGTTGTTTGAGAACATGGGACTCGAGAGACACGAGAGGATGCGATTGGGATTTAGGGTTGAGACTCGGGTTGAGGGCGTCGAGAGTTGGACAGAGAGAGTACGAGCTTTGGGTAGAGGTCGAGACTCGGATACACGGACGACTAGAGGAGCTAGAGGCGTCCGATGGATTGCGAGAGATCTTGTCGAGAGAGGATGGCGAGGACTCTTGGTTTAGAGTCTATGTTGGCATCACGGATGAGGCGTGTCGAGAGATTGGAGGATACACAATGAGAGCGATTGCTACCATAGAGCGATTACGCATCGATCATCCTTAGATTCCATTGCATGATTGTATTACACTAAACCGAGATATAACAGTTAGTGTTAGTTATTATCCTCGTACTTCAGTTGTATTTTCTATTGTATTTCCTTTGTATTCCGTTGTATTTCGGTTGTACTCCAGCTAGTATCTCATCATGTACCGTAGGAACCTTGTAGCCGAAATTCTATCTATGACAAACTTATTTTCCTATCCAATTGTCTTTACGTTTATAGATTGCACATATGATCTATCTACGATAACCACACTATCACGTGGCACTTACCTTGTTTAAAGGTTCTATATCTCATCACCTTTCTTCTTTGAAAATGCCGCCAAAACGAAGATCTAAACGTACCAACCTGGTGGAGCCTCCAATGCTCCAATTCCAATGAGAGTCACTCATGACCAAGCCGCAAATGTTGCTATTCCAAGCAGTCACACCCGATCGAGTGCTGAAGCCACTACTCCCGCTAGGGCTACTCCAATCCAACCTATCATGAATCAAGCCATGATCGACCAACTAGTCAATGAGCGGTAAACGCCGCTTTAGCAAAGAAAACCACTCGTCTACTAATCTTTGGAACTTCAAGACCACCCACTCACAACCGCACTTGTACTTATCAAGACTTTCGTAAAACCATGACCGGAAGCTTTAGTGGAACCGAAGGGTGTCGGTCGACTAGGTGGATCGAAAAGCTCGAGGCGTGTTCAATCTGCAATTGTGAAGAAGATTCTAAGGTTAAGTATGCATCATTCACTTTCACGGATCTTGCTTTGACACGGTGGAACAATTTTCAAATCCGCTAGTATCGATGTTGCCTATGCCATGCCATGGGAAAACTTCAAGGAAATGGTACTTGAAATCTTGTCCTCGTAATGAGATCAAGAAGCTCGAACATGAGTTTTGGAACCTCAAGGTTCAAGGCACCAATATGGTCGCCTATAATCAACGATTTCAAGAACTAGCTTTATTGTGTCTGAAATGGTTCCCACCGAGACCCGATTGTTGGAGAGATACATCGGAGGATTGCCTCAACCTATCAAGGGCAATGTAACCACTTCTAAGGCTATTGATCTTCATGAAACCATCGAGTAGCCAACAAACTCATGGACCAAGTGATTGAGGATTCCATGGACAAAGTGGTTGACAATAAGAGGAAATGGGATGACCATTCTCAAGGTTACAACAACTATGAATATCGTGGCAACAACAATAGGAACAACCGCAACAATCAAAACAAGAGGCAAAATGTTGCTAGAGCTTATGCGATGAATGTCGGAGAAAGAAAACCGTACTCGGGGACCGCACCATTGTGTAATCGATGCACACTTGCATCACAAGGGTAGTGATGTCTCGTTAAGTCTTGTAATTGTCGAAAATCGGACACTTAACCGAGAACCGCAGGACCAAATCATTGGCGACAGTTCAAACGACTCCACTCGGGACCCAAAAGCTAATATAACTTGCTTTGGTTGTGGTGAAAAAGGGCATTATAAGAATGAATGCCGAAAGACCGAAACCAAGGTGGAAGGAAATCAAGGAAACCGAGGGAATCCGAGAAGCCATGGGAATGGCGAGGATTGAGGAAATGTTGGACAAACGAGTAATCGTGAAATGGAGAAGGAGCTCGTGGGAGAGTCTATCTTTGTAACCAAAGTGGAAGCTCGGGAAGACCGAATGTTGTGACGGGTACGTTCCTTATAAATAACCGTTATGCATCCATATTGTTTGATACGGGGGCCGATAGGAGTTTTGTTTCTAATACATTTAGTCCACTACTCGATATTGCCCCAACCGCATTAGGAAATGCATACAACGTGGAACTAGCTAACGGTAACATAGAAAGGGTAGATACCATCATAAGAGGTTGCACCCTTAACCTGTTAAACCACCCATTCAATATCGACTTGATACCAGTAGCATTGGGTAGTTTCGATGTCATTGTCGGAATGGATTGGTTAGCAAAATATCATGCTGCCATCATTTGCGACGAGAAACTCGTTCGAATACCCTATGGAGATGAAGTCCTAACAATAGAAGGGGACAGAAGTGACAGAAGAAACGCTTCAAGATTGCATGTCATTTCCTGTACCAAGGTGTTAAGGTGTATCGAGGAAGGATGTCATATCTTCCTAGCACAAGTCACCGGAAAGGACGAAAAAGAAGGGGAAGAAAAACGTCCGAGGACGTGCCAATAGTAAGAGAATTCCACAAGTCTTTCCGAAGACTTGCGGGACTTCCGCCGACCCGACAAGTTGAATTTCGGATCGATTTAGTGCACGGTGCCGCACCGATGGCAAGAGCACCTTATCGATTAGCTCCAACGGAACTTCGTGAGTTATCAAACCGGTTGCCGGAACTTGCGGAAAAAGGATTCATCGAGACCAAGCTCATCGCCATGGGAGCACCATCCTGCTCGTCAAGAAGAAAGACGGAACCTTCGAGGATGTGCATCGACTATCGTGAGTTGAATAAACTAACCATCAAGAACCGCTACCCACTCCCGAGAATCGATGACTTATTCGATCAACTTCAAGGTTCGAGTGTTTATTCAAAAATCGACTTAAGGTCCGGATACCATCAACTAAGAGTTCGAAAGAAGACATTCCCAAAACCGCCTTGAACTCGTTATGGACATTACGAGTTCCAAGTCATGCCTTTTGGGTTAACCAACGCACCGGTGTGTTCATGGACCTCATGAACCGAGTGTAAAACCCTACTTGGATAAATTTGTGATCGTATTCATTGACGACATCCTAATTTATTCCAAGAGTGTGAAGGAACACGAAGAGCACCTTAGATTGATCTTGGAATTGTTGAAGAAGGAAGAAGCGTATCACGAAATTCTCGAAGTGTGAATTTTGGATACCTACCGCAATTCTTAGGTCATGTAATCGACGGTCAAGGCATACATGTAGACCCCGCTAAGATCGAGTCAATAAAGGATGGGCGACACCCACAACTCCTACCAAATACGCCAATTCTTAGGACTTCTTTGGATACTACAGGAGATTTATTGACGGTTTCTCAAAGATTGCCAAATCTTTAACCAAGCTAACCCAGAAAAACGCTAAGTTTGACTGGGGAGAGAAAGAAGAAGAAGCTTTTCAACTCCTTAAAGAAAAGTTGTGTAGTGCACCTGTTCTGGCCTTACCTGAAGGTAGTGAAGACTTTGTTGTTTATTGCGACGCTTCACATAAGGGGCTCGGAGCAGTATTAATGCAAAGAGAGAAGGTGATAGCATACGCCTCTCGCCAATTGAAGACTCATGAGAAGAACTACACGACACACGATTTGGAGTTAGGATCAGTTGTGTTCGCACTCAGGATTTGGAGACACTACTTGTATGGCACAAAGTGTGTCGTATACACTGATCACAAAAGTCTACAACACATCTTGGATCAGAAAGAACTGAACATGAGACAGCGCCGATGGTTGGAATTACTCAGTGATTACGACTGCGAGATTCGTTACCATCCGGGTAAAGCGAATGTAGTTCTTGATGCTCTCGATGAGGAAAGAGCGACCAAAACCTCTTAGAGTCGATCCTTGGGTATGACAATTAGTTCACCTCTTCCAACCAAGATTCTTGAGGCTCAATTGGAAGCACTCAAAGAGGAAAATCGTCAGAATGAGAACCTTTACGGAATGCCGAAAGTGAAAATGGATTCGTAAAAGGTCGGATGGAACTTTGTGTTTCAAGGAGCGAAGTTGGATACCACTCTACGGAGGAATTCGCGACGTCATTATGCATGAGTCCCACAAGTCTAAATACTCCATCCACCGGGATCCGACAAAATGTACCTTGATTTGAAGAAATTGTCTTGGTGGCCCAACATGAAAGCCGACATTGCAACATATGTCACCGATGTTTAACTTGTTCAAAGGTTAAAGCTAACATCGAGACCCTCGGTCTACTAGTACAACCCAAATCCCGGTGGAAATGGGAACGCATAACAATGGACTTTATCACTAAGTTACCTAAAACCTCTAGAGGCTACGACACTATTTGGGTAATAGTTGACCGTCTCACCAAGTCAGCACATTTCCTACCGATGAAGGAAAGTGATGGAATGGAAAAACTAGCTCAACTATACCTGAAGGAAATCATCGCACGCCATGGTGTACCAATTTCCATCATTTCAGACAGAGATAGCCGTTTCACCTCAAACTTAAAATCACTTCAAGATGCGTTAGGATCTAACCTCGACATGAGCACCGAGCTAAATGGACAGCGAGAGCCCGCCAAACTGGATATGCTAAGAGCATGTGAATTTGGCGGATAAGCCGTAACGAATTTTCTTACAAACGCCTAAGCACGAAATCAATGAAGATCACACGTGTGTTGGGCGAGGAGAATAGGGTTTCCCGGTCGTTATGTCCCAATGAATGCTATGCAATGAATTATCAATGAAGATCACGGAGTATAGTGTTAGTGATCGAGGAGTTTGAGCGGAAAAAGGATTTTGAGCGAATTATGATTATAACTACGGAAAAGCCAACAAATTACAACGGCTTAAATGCAAATTAAAGGAAATTAAAAGATAAAATCTATTAAATAAACGCTATCACTATAATTAAAATGATGTTTTGTTTTATGTTTTTATAAAAGCGAATTTAAAAACTATCACGACGTCTGAAAATAAAAAGTGAAACTAAAGCAATATTAACCTAAAATATGAAAATGATATTTTTACAATCCTAATGATAAAAGAAAATATTTAGAAAAGAAAATTATTTTTATCACTAATTATCTAATTATTATTAATTAAAACTATTTTTAACTATTTAATAATTAACTAAAATACAAGAAATTAGGAAACAAAGCTAGAAAAATGAAATTATGAAATGGAAAAGTCTAAAATATCAAACTAGAATTTTCAAAACTATTTTGTATTTTTACGATTATTTTCTATTTTTATGAATTTTAAACTATTAAAACTAATTAAATTACTAAAATTACCAAATAAACTATGAAAATCTGGAAAATTACTTTTTTCACTTTTTATATTTATCTAAACCTAAGAAAATTGAAAAATTATTTTTTTGAACCTTTTCTGATTTTTTTATATTAAATGCTATTTAAAAATGCTTAAAAACTAGTTTAAATTAAGAAAAATAGCTAAACAACTTGGAAAAATCTGAAAATTTCAGGAAAACTCTAAAATTATATTAGGAATCTGATAAAATTGAAAAAACAGGCACTTATGTGGAGATATTACGAACTGCTAAAACAAGTGCTTATAAATAAGCACTAAAATAAGCTAAATGAAAAAGATAAGTTACCAACTGATTACAGGAACCAAAATATGCTACAAGAACTGAAATACAACTAATCCTAACTATTTATATCCTCTGAATCACAGGTTTGATCAGATTTGATACTTGAACTAACAAGCTAAATCATGTTCTGAGGTACCAAGTTTAGACCAAGGCACAAGCTTAAAAATAAGCTCAAACTGAAAACTACTAATTGGAACTTGTAAAGGACCTGGGTGAGATCAATTGTACCAAAAATCAGATTATGATGAGCTCTTATGAGCTCATGCACTACTTCAATATCTATGAAAAGCTCGGTGTCAACCGAGTGCAGTGGTCTGAGGGCATTTAAGGCTGAAAGAAGAGCTTATTTGAAGCTTTTAAATAAATTGCAAAATTTTGAAAAAATGCTAATAAGTAACCAGACCAGATGAAGTTTCTAAAATACCAATTCCCACTTGATAAGACCCAAAGTTGAGTTCAAGAAAAATCCTTTTATCAGAGCTCAAAACAGATTTTTTTGCAATATTGACTTTTGACAAAAGTGAAGAACTTTGACTAAATTGAACTTTGGATCCAATATTGTGACTGAGATTGATGTTATGTGATATGATAACACTAATGCAAGCTATGGTATTGACTTCTAAACTCAAAACACTGATCTGCTAGTCCTAAAACTCCAACAGTGGACAGTGATATGGATTAAAGTGAAATGTTGACTTAAGTTGTTGCAGGCACCAGATATTGACTCAAATGAGTTCAAATTTACTTAACAAACATGAGCTAATAGAATTGAACCACGCATAAGCTTAAAAGATGAAACATAAGCGAAACCAAACACTATTTATAACTTGATTTGAGCTCAAAAAGCGTTTAAACCATGAACCTACTTATATTTATGATCAAACTAACTTATATTAACCTAAATATTACTATTGAAGCAGATTACAACTATTGTTAACCACTAAAGCAGATTATGCAAAGAAATTTATAAACCACTTACAAAGTTGCTAGCCACAATGGCTTGAAGTGATCAAGCCATGAAACCACTATCCTACATAGATCAACCCATAGCTTCCAAAACAACCCATCCATGTCAGAATCAACCCAAATCCATCTTGCATCACTTTTGATCCATTTTGACTTTTGTTGACCAATATCAAATAATGTTTGAAACTTGATTCCAAGCTTACAAAAGCTATTTTAAGCTTATATAAGCTTAAATTGATGTTGAAACTAAGCTATAAAAGCTTAAGCAAATGAGTTTGAAAACACAAATCTCAACAGTGGACATAAAGAGTAAATATTGAACATTAACTAAAATTGGTACTTGAAATAAGTTGTAAAACACTTAAATATCTTTGTTGAATACAAATAAGCTTGCAGTTACAAATGAAAACTAGTTTAAGATAAGTTAAGCTAAAAACGACATCTATGATAAAAATAATAAAAGCTAACTCCTTTCTTGTAGCTTCTCTTGGCTTTTTATACATCCCAAGCTTCATCTCTTCTCTCTCTGGATATTTCCCACTAATAAACTTGACCATTGGATCACTCAAATCAATCTTAGCCGTTTAAACCTTTTTTTGGCGCCAAAACCTTTTTAACCGTTTGTGAGATGATTGAGTGTTAGGTTTAGGGTATTAAATGAGCCTTGGCTTCTTGTGTTTGGAGGGGGGGTGTAGGGGTGATGATGGTGAAGATGGAGTGTGATCAGGGAGGTTGCAGGTTGGAATGATGGTGGATTTTGGCAACCCGTGAGGGAGAGAGGGAAAGTCAGTGGTCAAAATGGTTTGACCGATTATTAATAATAGGGGTCCAAATGTATTAGTAATAGAAGGGGTCCAAGAGTAAAAGGCGGGGGTCATTTGCAATTTGACTAGTCCAAGTGAGTATTAAAGGGTTTAAATACAAGGGCTTAACTTGTAATTTAAAACTTAGGGACCTAGGTCGCCAATCTTTCAAAGTTGCTCCAAGGACTGAATTTGACAAGTGCTAATATTACAAGGACCAAAGTTGCCATTTCCACATTTTCCGGGACCAATTTTGCCATTTTTCAAAGTTGAAGGACCAATTTGTAAATTTCTCAAACTTTTCACATTTTCACCAAAGGACTAAATTTGACAAGTTATGATTTTAAAAGGACCTTTGGTGACTTTTCTTTTGAAATTTTGACTTAGGGACTATTTTTGACAACTTTTGAAACTTGGGGACTAAAGCGCAATTTTGCAAATTTGATATGTTTTCATCGATTTTGATATTTTGCATTTAAAACACATAAAACTCGATTTGTGATATTTTGATCATTTTGATGTGTTTACGAGTGTTTTCGAGATGATTTTGCAGTTTATATTGTACAAAATGATGAGTATTTACACACTCATCAATCCCCACATGAGATATTGCTAGTCCCTAGCAATGATTTGAGAAAACATAATGGATTTTAATCTCTTTACCAAAAGCCATTACTTACGGAGTAGCCAAATGTTTGATTCAAGTAAGAACCATGGTACACCGATAACCATGTGATTTTGAGCAAACCACCGACTTCAAACGGATTTGATTTGTCTTTACGGAAGTCGCTCCATACGGACTAGCCAACTCTTAGATAAATTATCAATATTATCTTTGGTGAGTCGATTACCAATTATGGTTTTTCCACCGCCTTTACCACAAGCCATAATCTTGCGGGCTAGCCAACTCTTCACTTTTTAGGATATGGTGAGTTGAATACCATACAATTTTGGGCAAATTGCAAGCCGTCAACGGTTTGATATATCTTTACCAAGAGCCGTTTGCTCTGGATTAGCCAATCCTTTTGTCTTACGAGACATGGCGGATGATAACCAAATGAGAAAGTGTAAAACACTTACTCCAAAAAAAATTTTGGCCAAAAATGGGGAATTAGGCGGTATAATACATATAACAAAATTCGTGAGAATCCCCCACACTTAGAAATGAATATTGCCCTCAATATTCAAAGTCTGCGGTTATGCTTGAAACAAAAACGTAAAGGGAAATACTACGACCATTATTTAGAAAGAAGATTTTTTTTTTTTTTTTTTTTTTTTACACACATGTGGCAAACCCCCACACTAGGGTGGTACACAGGTGAAAACCCATGTTGAAACCCATATTGCATTTTGATTCCGAGTCGCTAGCTTGACTCGACCCAATTCATTTGTTCATGGGAAAGTAACGTGGAAAACCAATCTCAATCGGACTTTCGTTCACAATGTTAATAAACATATGAACATCGAAAGTTCCACACCGACGAGATATAACCTCGGTATTGTTTAATAGTAGAAACTATAAGGGATGATACGGGGTCAAAGATGGTGTCCTCATTCCCGAAAGAGAAAAGGAAAGAGCAACCACACCATCTGTGAAGAATGGAATAAAGGCGTACATGAGAATGCATGTCCATTCCTCGGAGAGAAAGCAAATCACCGGTTTGACATCTTTAAGCTTAAACTTGAAGCTTAGATGGTGATTGTCAAGAAGATGTCCGGGAGGAGGGTGGAAATGGTTCTTCAATCAACACTTTCCGGAAAAGGATGTCTCCTCCGGATCACGATAAGTGTTATCAATTCCGTTGGAATTGACTCATCACTAAGAAATGCATCGACTTCATTCCAAAGTTGTCATCTTCCTCATCGGGGTGAGAGAAGGGATGGAAGAGTCGGGAATAAGACTAGAAGATGATGGATCATTTTGAGAAATTCTTCAATGGGAAGAATGTCTCCCATTGGATCACAATCATCATCATCCAATCCGGATGAAACGAAGAGAGTGTAGTTTCATCCGCGAGTTAACAAACTCGATCGATAAAGCGATTCGGAGGTGGGACAAGTGGTGTGCTCTTAGAGCTAGCGGTTTCCACCACTTGGATGAAGTCTCGATTCTAGATCATCGTCATCATCAAGAACACTCTTGACTTCCACAGTACGACTTTCAAACCATTTGTTTGAACCGGGGTAATTTTCAAAGCTTTGAGCTCAACACGTTTTTGGTGAACACTCTTAACCACGAAATTTGAGAGTGTTGCATTGATTCTTCATTTTTGATCAATTGTGGCAACACTCTGTTTGTCTGAGGTTTAGAGTTCGGTTGATATTCAATGTGAGCTCTTCGTTGTCAACCCGTATGGTCAACTCTTGACAAACACATCAATCGAGCACGACTGGTTCTTAAGAAAGCTCTCCCAAGATGAGGGAACTCTAGGATGCGCATCAAGTCTACTACAACAAAGTCGGCATGAAAGTGAAACTTTCCCACTTTCATCACGACATCCTCGGCTATCCCAGTGGACGAGTTACTGATGCAGTCCGCTAGCTCGAGTGTCATACGAGTGGATGAAAGTTCGGGAAGAGCAGTTTTTTCCATCTTGAGAGTGGCATGAGGTTAATGCTAGCGCCAAGATCGGCCAGGCGAGCATTGAAACATCCCAATCACACGGGATTAAAAACGGCCGGGGTCTTCAAGCTTTTCGGAAGCTTATTAAGAATGGGCTGTGAGCATTGCTCATTGAGAGGAGTTTTAGCCATCTCGATAGCTTATCTTTGTTGGTGAGTAAGCCTTTAAGCGTGGATGCAAATTTAGGCATTAGAGCGAGAGCATCAACGAAGCTTATATCAAAGTGAAGCTCATTGAAGATTTGGAAAATTTTTCCATTTGCTCTTTGTTTTTGTCTTTGAGCTTCTCATCATTCATTCTTGATGGGTAAGGAAGTCGACTAGACTTTTGAGCCGGATGGAAGTGTTTTCGGCTCAAGATTTTCCTCGGAACATCGGGTTCCGGACTTAAAGCTTGGACTACCGAAGGTGGGACGTGTCTTGATGCCGTGGGCTTGAATAATGCACCTTGTCCGTTGTCTCCTTGGTAACTTGACTAAATGCCACGGGAGGAGGGGCATAGGAGTCGAGGGTCCATTGTGCGTCTTACCACTACAGTGGTGGCGGCTTTCAACTCGGCATTGGGATTGGGAATAGTATTGCTCGAGTCCTCAGGAAGATGATGAAGCTTTGTTCATATTCATGTTCATGAAACGCTCATCATATTCTTTAACTCATTTGTCTGTAGAGACATTGTGGTATCAATTTCCTTTTAAGCTCAACTCTCATGTTATTGATCCGAGTTTGCATAGAGCGTATGTTTGACTCGGTCATTTTCATGAAGTCATTTGGCATGGGAGCTTGAGGAGGTGGTTGATAACTTTGATGATTAGGAGCTTGATAAGGTTGGTTGAAATTGTTCCGGTTTTGATTGAAATTTGGAGAGTTATTGAAATTTTGTCCTTGATTCGAACAAAGCGATTTCGATTGCCATGGTTTTGCACGGGAGGAAAACCGGTGGTGTCATACCACTAGGTGCAGTAGTGAGGATCGACTTGTGGTCGGTATTGATTGTGGTTTACTGAAGCTACGGAGCTTGGTAAAAGGAAGCATCGGTTGCTTGACAATCATAATCGCATGTGGACCACTACAAGTTTCACACACCTTGTTTACGGCTTTGATTGGTTCGGGCTTATGAATTTCGCTTTTGATTTCCTTTACCTCTTTTATCATACAATGGATGATGTCCGTTAGAGCTGACTAACTGAGCGGCTAACTTCGGAAGAGTTACCGGATGAAGAAGCGAGTGTTCGGAACATTGACTTTGTTGCGAGAAATAGGAACTTTGATTTTGCTCGCAAATCTCAATCACATCTTTAGGTTTACGATTCAAGATATTGCCACTGCGGATGCATTCAAGGAATCTTGATCATTACCGTTCAACCCATTGTAAAGATATTGACTTGTTGAAGCTCCGTGAATTCATGATGGGGCATTTCTGAGGAGATCTTTGAATCTCTCCCATGCCTCTCCAAAGTTTTCATCGAAATTTTGACGAAATCCGAAATTTCATTTTAAGATTAGTCGTCTTTGATGGAGGAAAGAAATAATTCACAAACTTTTGAACAAGATCCTCCCAAGTTTCGATGGATCGAGGGGTTCTTTTCGACCAAATCCGGATGTCCCTCAAGAGAAAATGGAAATAGCATCAACTTGATCACTTTTGTGGCACATCCTTGAAATTGATAGTTGAGGTTAACTTGTTAAACCAGCGGATGTGTGCATCTGGTCTTCTCGATCGGACCAGCGGAATTGATTCGTGAACACAAGTGTGATCAAATGTGTCTTCAATTCAAGTGATCGAGTTGATAACCGGTAAAACGATGGCATCTCCATAACCCTCGGTGGGTGCTTGGAGCATTTCGCCATAGCACGTTAAATACGCCATGTTGTTGTTTGAAATAGTGCGAATCTCGGGTTCGACTATTTGGGCGAAGACGTCTCTGAAGAACGTCTTCTTGGAATTTCGCTAGATCACGCAAAGGACTCGATGATCTAGAAGAGCAGTGCGCATGCACTAGAGATAACTCTAAGGAATCTCGAGTTAAGAAGAGAAATGGAATTATGAAAATCTTTCGGATGAGAATGAGAATTATGAAGGCGTTTTATAAAAATGGGGTGAGGAGAATCTTTATGGGTTTTACGGTTACGAAGCGTCGATATCACAACAAAATCAATTAACACAAAATCGAGGCAAAACAACGATGAACTTAACCAATAATCCAAGATGAATGGCTTCTTTGAAAAAGGTACACCAATCACAAGGACACAAAGGCAAGTTTTAAATCTTTAGTTCGGGAACTTATTATGGTCGCACCCCAGTTAGGTAGTGCCTTTGCCTTGGTTTCGCGTGGTAATCTTTTAAGTTGTTATTATTAAAGAAAGCAGCGAATCTTTTGTATTTTTATTTTTGATACATATATAGAAACAAAAGAAAAATATTTTTGTGTTTTATCGTTTTGGATGTTTTGGGTTTTGGATTTTTATAAGAAAATATGGATATATATATAGATGGATATGGATGATATAAACAAATGAGTGAGTATTCAAACAACTAATACGCTAGGCGTAAGACAATTAGCACTGACTCCGGCAATGTGGCGCCAAAATTTGATCGCTCAGAGCAGTCAAGCTTTATCACACAAGCCCGCCACTTGTGAATGGCGGACCGTAACAAGCTTAAAACGGCTCAGAACGAAATCAATGAAGATCCGAGAGAATAGGGTTTCCCAGGTCGTTATGTCCCAATGAGCTATGCAATGAATTATCAAGCGTTTAGTGATCGAGGAGTTTGAGCGGAAAAGGATTACGAATTATGATATAACTACGAGAAAAGCCAACAAATTACAACGGCTTAAATGCAAATTAAAGGAAATTAAAAGATAAAATCTATTAAATAAACGCTATCACTATAATTAAAATGATGTTTTTGTTTTATGTTTTTATAAAGCGAATTTAAAAACTATACGTGACGTCTGAATAAAAAGTGAAACTAAAGCAATATTAACCCTAAAAATATGAAAATGATATTTTTACGATCCTAATGATAAAAGAAAATATTTAGAAAAAGAAAATTATTTTTATCACTAATTATCTAATTATTATTAATTAAAAACTATTTTTAACTATTTAATAATTAACCAAAATACAAGAAATTAGGAAACAAAGCTAGAAAAATGAAATTATGAAATGGAAAAGTCTAAAATATCAAACTAGAATTTTCAAAACTATTTTTGTATTTTTACGATTATTTTCTATTTTTATGAATTTTAAACTATTAAAACTAATTAAATTACTAAAATTACCAAATAAACTATGAAAAATCTGGAAAATTACTTTTTCACTTTTTATATTTATCTAAACCTAAGAAAATTGAAAAATTATTTTTTGAACCTTTTACGAATTTTTTATATTAAATGCTATTTAAAAATGCTTAAAAACTAGTTTAAATTAAGAAAAATAGCTAAACAACTTGGAAAAATCTGAAAATTTCAGGAAAACTCTAAAATTATATTAGGAATCTGAGAAAATTGGAAAAACAGGCACTTATGTGGAGATATTAAGAATTGCTAAAACAAGTGCTTATAAATAAGCACTAAAATAAGCCAAATGAAAAGATAAGTTACCAACCGATTACGGGAACCAAAATATGCTACAAGAACTGAAATACAACTAATCCTAACTATTTATATCCTCACGAATCACAAGTTTGATCGGACTTGATACTTGAACTAACAAGCTAAATCATGTTCTGAGGTACCAAGTTTAGACCAAGGCACAAGCTTAAAAATAAGCTCAAACTGAAAACTACTAATTGGAACTTGTAAAGGACCTGGGTGAGATCAATTGTACCAAAAATCAGATTATGATGAGCTCTTATGAGCTCTGTACACCTGCTTCAATATCTATGAAAAGCTCAGTACCAACTGAGTACAGTGGTGCAGGGCATTTAAGGCCTGAAAGAAGAGCTTATTTGAAGCTTTTAAATAAATTGCAAAATTTTGAAAAAATGCTAATAAGTAACTGCACGGATGAAGTTTCTAAAATACCAATTCCCACTTGATAAGACCCAAAGTTGAGTTCAAGAAAAATCCTTTTATCAGAGCTCAAAACAGATTTTTTTGCAATATTGACTTTTGACAAAAGTGAAGAACTTTGACTAAATTGAACTTTGGATCCAATATTGTGACTGAGATTGATGTTATGTGATATGATAACACTAATGCAAGCTATGGTATTGACTTCTAAACTCAAAACACTGATCTGCTAGTCCTAAAACTCCAACAGTGGACAGTGATATGGATTAAAGTGAAATGTTGACTTAAGTTGTTGCAGGCACCAGATATTGACTCAAATGAGTTCAAATTTACTTAACAAACATGAGCTAATAGAATTGAACCACTGCATAAGCTTAAAAGACAGAAACATAAGCAGAACCAAACACTCCTTTATAACTTGATTTGAGCTCAAAACAGATTTAAACCATGAACCTACTTATATTTATGATCAAACTAACTTATATTAACCTAAATATTACTATTGAAACAGGTTACAACTATTGTTAACCACTAAAACAGATTATGCAAAGAAATTTATAAACCACTTACAAAGTTGCCTAGCCACAATGGCTTGCTAGTGATCAAGCCAGGACTACAGTAACCACTATCCTACATAGATCAACCCATAGCTTCCAAAACAACCCACATCCATGTCTGAATCAACCCAAATCCATGCTGCATCACTTTTGATCCATTTTGACTTTTTGTTGACCAATATCAAATAATGTTTGAAACTTGATTCCAAGCTTACAAAAAGCTATTTTAAGCTTATATAAGCTTGTTTGATGTTGAAACTAAGTTAAAAGCTTAAGCAAATGAGTTTGAAAACACAAATCTCAACAAAGGACATAAAGAGTAAATATTGAACATTAACTAAAATTGGTACTTGAAATAAGTTGTAAAACACTTAAATATCTTTGTTGAATACAAATAAACTTGCGATTACAAATGAAAACTAGTTTAAGATAAGTTAAGCTAAAAATAGTACATCTATGATAAAAATAATAAAAGCTAACTCCTTTCTTGTAGCTTCTCTTGGCTTTTATACATCCCAAGCTTCATCTCTTCTCTCTCTGGATATTTCCCACTAATAAACTTGACCATTGGATCACTCAAATCAATCTTAGCCGTTTAAACCTTTTTTTGGCGCCAAAACCTTTTTAACCGTTTGTGAGATGATTGAGTGTTAGGTTTAGGGTATTAAATGAGCCTTGGCTTCTTGTGTTTGGAGGGGGGGTGTAGGGGTGATGATGGTGAAGATGGAGTGTGATCAGGGAGGTTGCAGGTTGGAATGATGGTGGATTTTGGCAACCCGTGAGGGAGAGAGGGAAAGTCAGTGGTCAAAATGGTTTGACTGGATTATTAATAATAGGGGGTCCAAATGTATTAGTGACAGGGGTCCAAGAGTAAAAGGCAGGGGGTCATTTGCAATTTGACTAGTCCAAGTGGAGTATTAAAGGGTTTAGAATACAAGGGCTTAACTTGTAATTTCTGAAACTGTAGGGACCTAGGCTGCCAATCTTTCAAAGTTGCTCCAAGGACTGAATTTGACAAGTGCTAATATTACAAGGACCAAAGTTGCCATTTCCACATTTTCCAGGGACCAATTCTGCCATTTTTCAAAGTTGAAGGACCAATTTGTAAATTTCTCAAACTTTTCACATTTTTCACCAAAGGACTAAATTTGACAAGTTATGATTTTAAAAGGACCTTTGGTGACTTTTCTTTTGAAATTTTGACTTAGGGACTATTTTTGACAACTTTTGAAACTTGGGGACTAAAGCGCAATTTTGCAAATTTGATATGTTTTCATCGATTTTGATATTTTGCATTTAAAACACATAAAACTACGATTTGTGATATTTTGATCATTTTGATGTGTTTACGAGTGTTTTCGGATGATTTTGCGGTTTATATTGTACAAAATGATGAGTATTTACACACTCATCAAATCACTTCAAGATGCTTTAGGATCTAACCTCGACATGAGCACCGCTTACCATCCTCAAACCGATGGACAAAGCGAGAGAACAATCCAAACACTAGAGGATATGCTCGAGCATGTGTGATAGACTTTGAAATGGTCGGATAAACACTTGCCATTAGCCGAGTTTTCTTACAATAACAGCTATCACACAAGTATCAAAGCCGCACCATATGAAGCACTCTATGGTCGGAAATGTAGATCACCGGTGTGCTGGGCCGAAGTTGGAGAAAGTCAACTCACTGGTCCGGAGTTAATCCAAGAAACTACCGAGAAGATTGTACAAATCAAAAGCCGACTACAAGCGACTCGTGACCGCCAAAAGAGCTACGCGGATAAAGGAGGAAGCCACTGAGTTCCAGTGGGAGATAAAGTTATGCTCAAAGTTGCGCCATGGAAGGCGTAATCCGTTCGGAAAACGTGGAAAGTTAAATCCTCGTTATATTGGACCTTTCAAAATTCTTGCTAGGATCGGACCGGTGGCGTACCGCCTTGAATTACCACAAGAACTCATTTCTGTGCACAACGTGTTTCACGTGTGCAACTTAAAAAATGTTTTCCGACGAAACTCTTGCTATTCCTTTGGAAGAAATCCAAGTCGACGAAAGATTGAATTTTGTCGAGGAACCCATTGAAATTATGGATAGAAATCAAGCGGCTTAAGCAAAGCCGCATCCCGATCGTCAAAGTCCGTTGGAACTCTCAAAGAGGTCCGAAATACGTGGGGCGTGAAGACCAATTCAAGCGCAAATATCCACACCTTTCTCTACCTCACCAAGTAATCCTAATCGAAAACCGAGGGCGGTCTTCTCTTCCAAGCGGGGAGGATGTGACACACGGTAAATTTTCACTAAAATTTAGCGATGATTAGAAATTTATTATTACTAAGCCTAAGTCATTAAGCATACACAAGCTTTGCACGATCATTTGAGTAGTTAACTCGCATCTGATGAGTAAGCGCATCACTTTTGCATTCATATCATTTTATGAATATTTTTATTTTCTTATGATTTAAATTAAAAGGCGAGAGGGTATCTCGCTTTCCCGATGACCGACACGCAGCGTCATGACACTATGATAAGGACCCACTAAAACAATGACAAATGGTTGTGATATGAAATATTATCAAATTAAAAATATTTCAGGCACGTAACAAAAAGACACTACGTTATAAAAACTATCAAACAATGAGGCCTTGGTCACGATATAATTTCGCGGGACACAAAAATATTAATATTTCCGAAACATATCTATAAGACACAACATCATGAAAATTATCGAACGATAATACAACAGTCACAATTTTTTTAATTCACGGAACTCAAAATATATAACACAACTCACACTTAAGACTTTAACATTCATCAAAATAAGCGTATCACTCTACAAAATTTATACATTTACCAAAACTTCTACACACATTTTATATTTATTAACTTTACAAATAAATATAAACATTATATACACTTTTTGTCTGTTTCCTTCTCTGTTGGTAGCCGCCTCTCTCACCTTCTTTTTTTTCTCTGTTTACGCCTTTTCACCCTCACACGTTATCTCCATCATCCCACAAGATACCACAAATCTTGGTCTTCCCAAAGGAGCTATCTACCCTTCCACGCTACACGCCTAGGGCGAATCTCCCAAAAGGAGAAAACCCAACATGTCTTTCCATCTTGTTCTTCTCACTCTCACCAAAATCATGATAGATATCTTCTCCAAAATCATCCTTGATCGCCGGACATGGTTTGAGCGAATCCAAGGAGAATCAAAAGAAACATATCTCTACTCAAATCCATCTTGAGCTAATTCACAAGATTCGTCCATCCTTGGAAGCTAGCCAATTTCGCTTCAATCCAAACACCAAGGAGAGAGAGAGTTCAAGCTTTACCCAAAATACTTCTATATCTCTTGTGGAGATGCAAGAACCCCAAGTTCGATTTCAATCTCATTTTCTCCCAAAAGCTAGGGTTTGTAAAAATAGGGTTTCCAAAAATTGAATTGGGGTTTTGCAATTGGAAGTATTGGGTGCTAATTCAAGATTCATTTGGTTCGAATTTGAGAAACAATCCCTTGTTCATCACACGCCATTTTCGGATTTAAGGTTACTTATCTTCTTGTTGTAATATCTTTTATGTTGTGGTTAAATTTCTTGTTGTTATTACTTTGAATTCCATGTACACGATGTTCATATCTATAAATGTTTTATAGTCGAATGGCAAGAAAGTGATAACATAAGGTTTTGTGTTTGATAAATCATTTGACTTGAGTATATATGAATGTGTCGTTATGTTAAATTTTGGAAAAGTTTTGCTTTGAAACCTTGGTTCTTGCTACCGTGATGTCCAAAAGAGATAAAGGGTTACCATAAAAGCTAAAAGCTAAGTTGCGATAAGCTAGAAATGTAAATCTTAGGTGGTTAATTTAACTCGACTCTTGGTCTAATTGCCTTGTCGTAGCGACCAAATGGGAAGGGGAATAGACCCTCGAGAGGTATCATTGGTCGATAACCATGGATAGCTCATCACGGTCACTAGACATTGGGGTGTAAAGATGTCAAGGCCTAGCTAAGTCGAGTTGCACTTGACTAAGCACCAAGGACTTGATCCCATACTTGATTGTTGGTCCTTAAAAGTATACTTGGTAGTGTAGATTTGATGCATCTCCCAAACTCTTGAGTCGTTATTTTATACGATTAGTCATGTCCTTAGTATAGGAGTCTCTTACAACCCTTGGCAAACCCGAAAATGCCTTGGTAACCTTGTCGTCATGTGGAAAAACCGGGTAAAGTGTTAAGCATAAGTAGTGTTTGTGATGTGAAACTAGTTTTAAGTCCTCCATTTTGTTGGCCAAATCATCATTCGTGATAGTCAAGATGTGTTGGAACACATTAGTCGTAACCTGATTGTAACTCCGAGATGATGGCAGTTTTACTCGAACTCTACCTCTCAAATATGTCTTGACTACATTTCCTTTTCTTTTTTTGTTCCTGCGTTAAACTTTTCCCCAAGTCCAATACATTTGCAACTTTTGACTAGATTAGTAGCAAGAGCTGATGGGCCACAGCCCATTGCATCTCAAGAATATTTGAACTTCTATTGGGCCAAACCCCATTCGTGTACCCATGTCATTGGGCCACAGCCCACCTGCGGTTTTGTATGTTTAATTAAGTGAATCAACGTGTCATGTATACCGGAATAAATTGTAAAGCTAAATCAATTGTCACATATTTGGAGATTTCGACCATAGACATGTACGCTTATACCGACAAGTAAAACAAAAGTAAAGGCATTCAAACAATGAAATCAAGTGTCTAAAAATGTGAGTCTCATAATAATGTTTACATAACGGGTTTAACGACAACGCGTAAACCAACTTATATCATAACGATTTCCAGTCGTACATTGTAAGAACCAAATTTTAATAATTAAACGAAGGCTATTATATTATTTTAACTTCGACTTTAACTTGCGTATTTTCTAAATACAATTAGAAAATAAATAGACTAATAATAACTTTGACAAAACCATTTTGTGTCAACTTAAATAAATATATATACCTTTATAAACTCACTAGTGGAACATTGTGATTATTTGTTTTAAATCAAACTTTGGATTTAAAACCATTGTGATGCCAACATAAAAAGTATATATATGCTTCGTATACTTACTAGTAAAAACCATTTTAATAATTTTTACAAACTTATGGCTAGTATTGACACAATTATAAAAATCATTGAACCATTTTAAGTAAGTAAGACTTAAAAACAATAAACTAAATATTGCCCTCCTTATCTAGGTCGCGTGTCGGTGCCGCTCCACAACCATCACTAATCCCACATTTGGATTGCACATTTGCTAAGGTGAGTTTCATAGCCCCACTTTTACTTGATAAATTGTTTTATACATTTTGGGGTGAGAAATATGCAAAACATTTTATGGACCAAAACTATTACATGATTACTATTACGTGGTTTAGCCTAAGCCCTTACGTCCCTAGAGAATGCCCTTTTTCATGAACCGTCAATTCCCATTGGGAAGCGCGAATGTTATAAATAGATCTATTGAGGGTGACTCCTCCGATTCGGTTGGCCATGCTTAGGCCAAAGCGAAACGATACCATGTCGGAATCAAGTGTTGAGGACAAAACACTTGCTATGGGCCCCTATATTGTATGACATCTTTGAGCATCTGAACCGTCGTAGTATCGGTTGCATGAACTTAGAGCTAACGTAATAGACATTCATACATATATCATTATATTCGTTGTAATGATTATATGCCTTTGCTTATGGTCCAAGCTTATTATTTTAATTTAAACCTATGAACTCACCGACTTTTAGCTGACCTTTTGCATATTTTCTCAGGTGTTTAAGATTTGTTCATGAAGGCAAGGCAAGAAGCGAATGTATGGTCGTAGTAATATTAAAGAAGTGTTTTCACACAAAAATGATGTTTTTACTTTGGGACCACTAAATTAAATGGGATGTACCCTTTTATTTAAACTATGCTGTAAGATAATCTTTTAAACTATTTTATGAAATCAAACGGAGTATGTATTCCGTTCTTTATTACTTGTGTTGTGATCCACCAATTCCGTAACGCTCCCGAATAACACGTATGCTTCCGTTAAACAAATTTGGGGGTGTTACAAGATGTTTGCTTCTTTACACGTACAGATGTTTGCTTCACACATATACAAACTACTAATCGCTTTTAGCTAGTTACTCCAAAACACTATATTTTAGGGCACATATACATAATCGATTTACAAATTAATTAACATTCGGATGACAAATATATAAATTCGATTAAAAATGATAACAAAACCCTAGGAATGAATGATATGATATGATACCGTTTCCAGAGGTCACGTTGAGGCTTAGAGGCGACGGATCGATAAAGCGAGTCCATATCTTTACATAGTGTTTGGACATGAGATAAATTTGTACGGATGAAGGTTGCTAAGTCTGGCGAATCGTTGTTTACGGTGGATTCGAGGAGGGATAAGTCTTGTTTGGTTTTCAGTAGTATGTGACGGGATGTTTGGTACACCTCTGATAGTGTCGCTCCTTTTCCGACGACGACTCCTTGTTATTGTTGTTGTTGTTGTTGTGTCTTCATTGGAAGATGATGAAGAAAGGTTTTGGGAATGGGGAGAAGCGGTGAAAGAAGCTAGACACGGTTACTTTACCTCAAAGGGGGGGTGTTTGGATTTAGTGGCATAGAATTTTGGTACGGAGTAGAATGACAATGAATATGAAAAAATATATTATTACGATTGTTTATGTTTGGTTGATAAAATATGGAATGAAAAAGTGTATAGATATTTGAATTTTGTAGTGGAAAAGAGAGGAGTCCGCGGGAATGGATTTTATAAACACTAAATTGGTGTGTAACGAATCTATGACTATGATATACCTATTTCATTACTGGGCCCACAAAACAAACACTTTTAATCACTTTCATAGGTGTTTACTTTTTAAGAGGCTTATAAAAGAAGTGGGTCTCATTCTCTTATTACCTCTTATTTAGCCTCTAATTGTGGAGGAGTGCATTTTTTACTCTTTAGTGATATAGAGGATGATAAGGAAATAAGTGGGCCCAATTAAAAAAGAATTATTATTATATTCAATCTTTCCCCATATAACAAAAAGTAAACAACCCATAGTCTCATTCTTATAGTGAGATACCAAACACACCCGAAAAGATATTTAGGGGGATTATGAGAAAGAAATACTCTCGCGTTGCGACGAGTCTAAAACTATACGGTACATGTTTTTAGCAAGGTAAATGGTACTCACCAAGTAGCGTTTAGCAAAATAACAAATTGACTCGCTATATATTTTTGACGCTTAACTAACCAACAAAGTTTTGTATCCGTCCTAATTAATATGTAAATTATGAGACACTTTTAAAAGGCGAGTAAAACTCTTTTAATTTTTTCGCACTTATAAGTGTGTAAAAGTTTGTTACTTTTATAAGCGTTAAAAAAGATTTAAAAAAAATAATGACATTTTTTAGTTTTCACACTTATAATCGTATGAAAAAAATCACTTAGTGTGTACAAACACAGATTTTTCTCGCATCAGGTGCAAAAACATTTATTTTGTAGGTATATAATAAAATTTTGAAAATACGAAGTTTAATGGGTTTATGTATACATTTGGTATATTGCTAAACTTAAGAGTGATAATGGAATATAAAAGTTAATGAGTTTATAAGCTATTTTGTGTTAGTTGTAAACTTAATTGGGGTAAATTTATAAAAGGTGTTAAGTTTATGGATTTCTTTATGTTACTATCAAATTTGAAGGGGTGGTTCTCCTTTTTCAAAACTTTACCGTAGATAACACATTTGATAAATGTAATAAACTTGGGGTTCTCTGGAGGTCTTGAGTTCGATGCTTGTTAATGGGGTTTTCTTTCTAGGCGAAGCGAAAAAAAATGAGTAAGGTTTATTCCCCAAAGGAGAATGTTCGATGAAGACATACCGCCCGTTTGGATATCACTGCACAACTCGAATCGCTAACTAATAACTAGTTGTTCATAAATAAATAAATATATAAGTAATGGGCTTTTGGAGCTTTTCATGCTTATTTTTCATACGTCTTAATTTTCTTTCTTATTTTTGGGATTTTGTAAGCTTATATAAGTTTATTATGACATAAAAAACTTATAGAAACTCACAAGTTTTATAATAAGCTGAAATATTAAGTTTACGGAATATAAGCCGAAAACGTATAAGCTCGTAAGCCCATAAATAAGCTTAAACAAACACGCCCTTAGATATTTGGGTGCCTAAGCTTATTTAGGGTGTGTTTGGTATATGGTAGTAGAAATGAATGAATGGTTTGATAGGTATAGAAATTTAGTGAAAAATATTTAGTAGAAAAGTATGGAATGAAAAAATGGGAATCACTATGATATATTCATAGATGGGGAGATAGGTGAATTTCTATCTCATTGCATCATCTACTCCACTTCCTACCCCACATTCTACCTTTCATTTTTTGTTTTGTAGTCATAATTAACAATATTAAATTAGTAACGTGACAATCATACCCAAAACTATGTACACAAACCGAGACAACATTTTATATGCATGAATAATTACTTTTATTCCACTCTATTTTCAAATCAATACCGATAGTGATTGCTATTTACCAACCAAACGCACCATTAGACTTTCTTCTTTTGGATTTTGTTAACTACGGTTTAAGAGTTTTGGCTAATAATATCTCTTATTACATGATCTTCATGAATGATGACGACGAGATGAAAATCTTTGGAAAAGATGAAGACAATATAATCTAGACTACAACCAATACTTGATTCTAATTGGATAATTTAGTTTCCTATTACTAACGGTAATAGAAGCGATGGCGTATAGTCTATATCCGGTCACGAACCGATTAGAGTCCAACACTAACTTAGCCCTAGATGCACCGGGGCTGGGCGATTAGATGTTTGGGCTCACGAAGGCCCAAACCCAAAGCTATTCGTAGAATAGATATCGGATATCTCCTAATTATGGAGATAATTATTCCCAACCGACTTAGGCGGGATACGCCGAAGGTTGAGGAACACGGAACCAACAAGGATTCCGTGCATATATAAAGGGAATCACATCCCTCGTTAAAGGTACGATCTCAAACCCTAATTCTCCTTTAACCCTAAACCGATTACTTACTCTCACACCGGAGGATAATCGTGGGAGACAATCCCACGGTAAGCCTAACGGTGTTTTCTGTCTCTTAGTGCGCGGTCTCGAGCAACAATCGACAATTAGTGCGAGAGCGGAGCCCCGAACAAGGCAGCCTAACTTTTGTATCAACAAGTGGCGCCATCCGTGAGACCATACACTAAGAACCAAGACTAGAATGACGAAGCATGGAAATCGTGATCGCAATCGGACCTTATGGGAAAGAAGCCGCAGCGGATTGACTCTAAGCGAGACTTACGGGACAACCAGTATTGCTAAAAACAAGGGATCGAGCCAAGACTTGGTCTTCCTCAGTGGAACAGCTGGGGAACAACCCAAGCCACTACAACCCCGCCAATGAGTAGATCCACTGCGCCTTTGTTCTTACCACTCCACTTTCAATCGGTGCTAGGGCCCGGCCGACAAAGGCACCGCACGCACTGCAGACCGAAACAAAGGCATAATGGTAGAAACAAACACACTCGCTCTAGAAGGGGTTGCGCCAGAGCTAGCGCCGAAAGATTTCGTATCCCAAAACTACGAAACCTTGGCGCCTCATGCAAGAGGAAGAAAAAGAGATCGGTCGGAACTTGAAAGCCCGACTCAATTTCGACTCGAATCACGAGACTTCCCACCTGCTGGCCGTCGAGAAAGAGAAGCGCGGAGAGGCGGTCGCCGACCCCAGGTATTCAACGTAATCGGGAGGAGAGTCGAGGATGATGAGACATCTCACTCGCGGCGTCTAGCGAGTGATGAAGATGAACGACGTACCAATGTCTATGCGAGACTTGGTAGCCGCAAAGTGCAGGACAAACTTGGGCGAAGGTACTCCCAGTGAAAGACCTTCAAGTCCGGACTACGAGGGCGGCCGGTATGGCCGAAGGAAGGAAAACTCGTCCTCGATAATTCCTCGGACAACGAGGATAGCGATCAGACAATTGGAAGTCGAAGCAGACACAACGCGACCAAGAGGAGGACATGTCTCTCCCGTGGCGTCGTCGAGGAAGGTGGATCGTTCACTAGGCGCATCGGTGATTTCTCGAGAAAACAAGAAGAGGCGCATGCACGCTAATGTCAAAACCTATGGCCAGAACGGTGATCCCGACGATCACCTAAAATTTTCGAATCGGCCGCAACTATTGAGGCGGCCACAACTCAGTATGGTGCCATATGTTCAACTCCACACTAGTAGGAAGTGCGGGCGGTTCAACAAGCTTCCATGTCGAAGCATAAATGGTTTTGAAGAATTGAGAAAGGCGTTTCGCCTAAATTTTACTCAACGAAAAAGTGTGCTAAAACCCCATTGAACTCGCCAGTCAAAGCAGTATGAAGGGAATCCTGGCGCTTTTATGGAGCGCTTCAGGATGAGTGCATGCAAGTTAAAGCATGTCCCGAGGTACTCAAAATCTCGGGGTTCATGAATGGGATCGTGAACCCGAACTCATCAAAAGGTGAGCGACAAGATTCCCCAATCTTTTGATGAGGTCATGAAGCGCACGGTCCTTTGTCCAAGGAGAGGCCGTTGCGGCGCAAAAAAAGCTACTCAAACTATCGATCACATGAACAACACGGGAAACAATCCACGACCGGAGTAGCAACCGTAATAAGAGCTATCGTGGTCGAGGAACGGAAGAGACAATGACAGTACACCTCACGACCAAGACACCAAAGGAAATACTGCAATGTAAGGCGCGAACTTCCCAAGGTCGCCACAAATGCGCACTCCGGAGGATCGGCGCACCGAGTGGATATCTTGTGACTACCACGCACGTAAGGGCCACACCACTAACGAATGTGTCCAACTGCGCCAGCTCATTGACAAACTAGTCAAGGAGGGTAGATTGGACCATTTGATCAAAAATATCAAGGAAGGAAAAGATAGACAGAAGAGTGGAAACAAGAAAGAGATACCCAAAGACAAGGCCAATACCATCTACATGATACAATCATGGCAGCGGGTTACCAGGCAGAAGGTTAGCCAAGAGTTTTCTCGGGGAAGCGAAATCTCTTTCCCCACCTTAACTGCGGACAACGCAGTGGTAGAGCCACTCACCATAGAGATAAGTGCGGGGGGTCACGACATCCACCGCATGTACGTTGATGGTGAAGCATCTGCAGATATCATGTACGAAAGCACCGCTTCAAGCGATCATGCGGCGAAATCTGCATCGGCTAAACCCGTCGAGCGGCGTTGGTGGTTTTACGGTGAAAAGATATGGCCTATAGGGCAAATCGATTACCGATCGACATCGGAAGCGAAAAACACTCCGCGGCGCCTGGATGGAATTTATGGTGATCAAATCTCCTCGCCATACAATGGCATTATAGGAAGACCGGGATCTCGGCCATCTTGTGATCTACTGACACATGGGATGCTTAAATTCCGGTGGAAGGTGGTATCGTCACTCTACAACGCCATCGTACCACATAGAGAATGTAACACGATTACATGTGAGATGGAACCTATCCTAGAGCGATGCATCCAAGGTTCCAAACACGAAGGTCGCGATTCATCCCGATTATCGAGCGGAAATATGAATTGGAGGATCATTGTCGGACAACGGCGGAAACATTTGTGTCTTATTATGCAAAAGAACTTAGATGTTTTCGCATGGGGCCAAAGCACATGGTAGGGTACCACGTTCAATTCTGAGAACACAAGTCGAGGATCCGACAAGGATACTCACGATCTTGAAAAAGCGCGGCCAGCTCCAGGCGCTCAAGCAATTCAGCAGAGGTACACAAGCTAGTAGATCACGGAATCATGCGAGAGTCTACTACCATGGTGGCTTTCTAACCCGGTCATGGTCAAGAAGCGACAGTAGGTGGCGAATGTGTGTAGACTTCACCGACCTTAACAAAGCATGCCCACAAGACCGCTATCCATTACCGAGATAGATTGGAAAATAGAGTCTTTGTGCAGATATCCATTAAAGTGTTTCCTCGATGCATACAAAGGATATCATCAAATCTGTATGGCTAAGGATGACGAGGAAAACGGCCTTTCACACAAGCCAAAGGCGTCTCTTGTTACACAAAATGCCTTTTGGCTTGAAGAATCGGGCGCCACCTATCGGGTTAGTAGATAATGCTTTGAAAAAGCAATTGGGCGCAACCTAGAGGTCTATGTTGATGACACGTCATAAAGAGCCATCTTGAAGATGAACTAGTGCGCGACATTGAGGAAGCGTTCAAAACTCTACGAGATCAACATGAAGCTAAACCACTAAGAAATGCACCTTCGCTCATCAAGGCATGTTCTTAGGATATCGATGAGCCTGACGGCATAAAACCATGCCGAGAAAAGACTAAAGGTGTCATCGAACTTCCTCACCGCGCTGCTTCAAGGAAGTCCAATCTCTCAATGGAAAGGCTGGCATGTCTAAATAGATTCTTGTCCAAATCGGTGAGACAAGTCATTGCCTCTCTTCAAGACACTCAAGAAGTGTATGAAGAAAGGAGATTTCCGTTGGACTACGGAGCGTAAGAAGCCTTCGCACAACTTAAACAACATCCGCAACACTCCCCACACTTGTAGCACCCGACTGTGGGAAGAGTTGATCATGTACTTATCGGCGACTCATGGGCGATCGGTAGAATGTTACTAACAGACGAAACTCGGTCAAACACTGTTTACTTTGTGAGCAAAGCGCTCAAGAAGACGGAGATGAACTATAGTGCAATGGAAAAGCTGGTCCTGGCATTAGTCTTCGCCGCCAAACGGCTGCGCAGGTACTTCCAAGCGCACCCGATAGCAGTAATCACAGACCAACCGATCAAGCAAATCATCTCCAAGCCCGACGCATCAGGACGACTGCAAAAATGGAGTGTGTTGCTTGGTGAGCACAACATCACCTATAGACCACGTACTGCAATCAAAGGACAGATTTTGGCAGACTTCATCATCGAGAAGCCAGACACCGACGACGCACCTGCACCAAGCAGGAAGGAAATACAAGATCCATGGATCTTGTTTACATATGGATCCTCATGCGTTGATGGGTCAAGAGCTGGCCTCATTGTTACAAATCCAGAGGGAATAGAATTCACTTACGCACTGCGTTTTGAATTCACAGCGACAAACAATGAGGCAGAGTATGAAGCTCTAATCGCCGGACTATGCATTGCAGCTCGAATGGGTGTACGTAACCTGGAAGCAAATGTGGATTCCCGGCTAGTAGCCAACCACGTGTTGGGCGAGTACGTGGCCAAAGAGGAAAATATGATACAGTACCTCGACAAAACTAAGGCGCTAATCCAAGGCTTTGACAGGTTCACCATCAAGCAGGTTCCTAGAGGGGAGAATCGAAAGGCGGATGCACTGAGCAAGATCGCATCGACAAGCTTTACACACCTGTCAAAACAGGTGTTGGTGGAAACACTGAAAAACAAATCCATCTCAGAGATGGAAATATCCACGATCATAGAGGAAGACGGACCTACATGGATGACACCGATAAGGGAATTCATAAGCAAGGGAGTATTACCCCAAGAGCAGAAGGAAGCCCGAAGGATACGGCGCACAGCGTAAAAGTTTGAACTTCGGGACAACATCCTGTATCTTCGCTCTTTTTTGCAACCATGGCTCCGCTGCATTGGCCCCCTACATGCTAACTATGTACTGCGAGAAATCCACAAAGGTTCATGCAGCATGCATTCAGGACCACGGTCCGTGGTGGCGCGCGCCTTACGGTCAGGATACTATTGGCCCACCATGCATCGCGATGCGCGGGACCTGATAAGGAAGTGTAGCGACTGCCAAGTTCACAGACCCGTTCTGCGCCAGCCACAACAGGAGCTGACACCAATCACGGCGCCATAGCCATTTTACAAATGGGGCATCGACATTGCAGGCCCTTTTCCAGTTGCAGCAGGAGGTCTAAAGTTCCTCATAGTAGCCATAGACTACTTCACCAAGTGGATCGAGGCAAAGGCAGTGGTAACAATCACTGGCAACCAGGTGAAACGCTTTGTCTGGGAAAACATTGTATGCCGTTTCGGTTTACCCTGCGAAATCATCTCGGACAACGGGAAACAATTCTGCGAAAACCCCTTCAAGGATTGGTGTGAGAAGTTGAACATCACACAGCACTTCGCGTCAGTTAAACACCCACAAACCAACGGCTTAGTAGAACGCGCAAATCGAAGCCTGGGCGAGGGAATTAAAGCGCGCCTGGACAGGCACAAAGGAAGGTGGGTGGAAGAGCTATCGCATGTTTTGTGGGCGCATCGCACCTCGATAAAAACCAGCACAGGAGACACTCCTTTTCACTAGTCTACGGGGCAGAAGCCGTCATACCAGCCGAAATCGGAATGCCAACCATTCGCACTGCTGAAGTTAACGTGGCAACCAATGATGATGAACGGCGCGTCGATTTAGACCTGCTAGAAGAAAGGCGCGAACGCGCAGCTATACGGGAAGAAAAATCAAAATCAAGGATGAAGGGATACTATGACGCTAAAGTGCGGAGTGTTTCATTCAGACCAGGTGACTTCGTCTACCACGCCAATGATGCGAGCCACGCAAAAGACACCGGTAAGCTTGGACCAAAGTGGGAAGGACCCTATGAGGTTACAGAAGCACTAGGAACAGGCGCGTACAAGTTACGAGGCTTGGATGGTCGGGAACTGCCACGCACATGGAATATCTGCAACCTCAAGAGGTGCTACCTATAGGAATGGCTACGGCCTAGCGCACAGACGCTCCTGCACTCTATTGAAGTGCCCAATAAACATCTGTGTATTTACTTTTTTTCCCCCTTAGTATAATGTCTTATTTATTTCTTATAAAAACTTGCAAGTATCAATAAAACGTCGCGGTTTCTAGCTAACTCCGCGACACATCTTAATTTGTTATTCCCATATACTGTATGTCTTAACAATTTTTTATTTCTTGCCCACGCGACGTGCATGCACTATAATAAACCCACGATGGTAAAAGGATAAGTTAACCTACTAAAAAACTTGTTGAGTAAGAGGGTTGTAAACCCATCAACACCGGATCACGTATCCTTGTTAAACACCTTGTTCTCGAGACGTTGGAATAAGTTTCGCGCATCCCACGACGGGTGCGCAACATCGCATATGGTGCACGTTTAACAAACTTAGAAACCAAGACACTTGATTTCTTAATATGATATTCTGATCTGTTGCATATCATAACATACACGATTATGATAGAAAATACTTAGTATTTATTTTATGATCTTCATACACGATTATGAATTCCTTATATTATTCAAGGCTTGTGTCTCGATGATGTACCCTCCGAGTAGCTCGAAGGACACTCCTCAGACGCGATGTCGAAGCCCTTCCATCTGAAGGCCCAAGTTAGGATTACGAAATATCCATAGGCGTCAAACCATTCGTTGGTGCGAAGGTTACCTAAGAAATTCGCCACTCGAGCCTTAAGCCCTTCGGTATGGTGACGAAGGAACAATGGATAAGGAACCTCGACTTAGTCAAACCCACGATCTCCTCTCTCTTGGCTTCCCGTCAAGTCCGAGAACGTGGGTCCCTAACCCCTAGCGGTTACCCACAATCATGGGGCGCCCCATGATCTCCGACATTCATGCAAGAGTGCCTCTAACCGTATTTCTTCCACTATAAATGGGTTAGGCGGACGATGGTTTATAGTATGCTCATTTCACACTCATCTCTTTACTTTCACACACTTATACAACCATAACTCATACTTACTCTCACGCGGAGGTGGTTCGCAGTCCTACCCTGCAATCACTTAACGTAGTGTCTTAGTATTTCTTATTCTCGGGTTCTGAGCAAGCCTTGGCCGGAACACACACCCTCATTACTTTGATCCTCGTGAGCTGGTAGTGCAATCTTTTGCACAATCAGTGGCGCCTTCCGTGGGACCACAACTATTAGTCCGTAATCACCCGATCCTAATACCTTAACCAAATCGCTACTTTTAGGCATGGAACCGGGAAGAGAAGATTCACCTCCACCGGTTTCTCTACTCGGTCCCACTCACAACAACTAACACCGATAACCTCGCCCCATAACAACCTCAACCTTCACCACACGATCTCGTTTGGAAACTACTCCGTGCATCACGCCTCAACATCCGCTAACCCTATTCCAGACATCGGTCCGCGCCCGTGAGGGCAAACTTTGAGGCCTTAGATTCTTTGCTAAGGGCTCACAAGAGACAAGTTCGTAACGTAAATGCGGAGGGAGTTGGAATACTCCAATGAGGAGTATGACGAGGAGATTGAAGTAGAGGGCGAGGCCTCAACCTATGGGCGGGGGCGCTCGGCCCCTCGAAATGGTTCCCTTCCGTTAGAAGGTCAAATGGAAGGACGGTGGGTTTGAAGAAGGACTCGGAGGAACCGGGTAGAAGGGACGAGAATGCATGGTGAAAGGAGGAGCGAGAACTCCAGCGAGGAAGCAACCCAAGAGGGAAATGGAGGGTAAACTTGCCTCCTCTTCTAGCAAAGACATTTGGGAAGAGAAGGGGCGGGGCTCCAAGACCACCCTCTTATGTTTCGAGTATCGGAGATCCATCTCCTACTCCAACATGAACCAATTACCCCTCGGAATGAATCCCTACTTACCTACTCAAACCTACAACACTTACCCTCCAAATGGTTCAATCCCAAACCGAATTACGGCAGATGCCCTACGGACGATTCCTACACAATCGATGGGAATATACCTTCAGTATCAAACTTCCACCGCATACCCTACCTATTCACAGCCATTTCCTAACCCGTATAACCCTACACTGCTTATCCACCTCCATTACAACCCTTATGGTGTCGAAGCCTCTGGAGCTTGCACACCCTTCGTGAAATGGATCGAGGACTACCATTTACCGGCGGCGTGAAGATGCTACTCATATAGGCACCTACGATGGAAAAGGTGATCCCGATAACTTTCTCCACTTATTTGAAGGCGCTATCAAAATGCAAAAGTGGGTCATGCGGTAGCATGCCATATGTTCACTTACACGCTCGGAGACTCCGCAAGAATATGGTGGAGCAGACGTGTCGGAAGCATTGTGAGTCTAGATGATCTTAAGGCTAAGTTCGGTTACACTTTAGCCGCCAGGAAGAAGCACACCAAAACTCACTTAACCGCACACCATCAAACAAAGAGACAACGAAGCACGAGGGCCTTCGTTACGGATACTGATGACACTTTGCAGTTACGGGTCTACACGAAGATCGAGGATCTCGGTTTCGTACATGGCCTCCGAACTCGAAGCTTGGTGGAATTCCTATCCACCGATCTTCCTAACACCTACAAGGCCTTGATTGAGAAGGCTTACACGGATTGAGTCTAAGGAGGTAGCAACAAGCGGGGCTCCGATAGAGCCAAGGCGTCGACAAATTCTCTAAAGGGTCCTCACAGGAAGGATCCAAAACAAGAAGAAGAACAGATCGCTTCACCCCTACAACAAAGGCTCGAACCATGGATTTACGGCAAACTTGGTTAAATCTCCCGAGAAATCCTAGCAACAGAGAAGGCCGCAAAATCCTTGATCCCCACCTCGGATGATAACACGAGGAAGGCCGAGACATGTCCAATCGCCATTTCCATGAAGATCATGGACATGACACGAACAACTCAGAGGGAATTAAAGCGGTCAAGAGGCGGTGCAGTTCGGACAGTTAGCACACCGGTCAAAGGCATAAAGAAGGAAAGGACAAATTCTCGACACTCGGTGGGAGAATGGAAGGGAACAAGAAGGAAACTACGCTGCGAAGCTCAGATACTAATGGTACACAAGCGCGATACCACTTTGAAAAGGAAGGAAGCGTAAGAAGAGCTAGGAAGTGTAGGAAATAACCTTTCCCACATATTAGAGCGTATACCTTGACCGATCCGTGATCATCAAGGTACACATATCCAGCAGGAAGTGAACCGAGCGTATATGGATTGCGGAAGCTCTGCGAAATCATCTACGAGCATTGTTTCCTAAAGCTCAAGTCATCTATCGCGCTCGGAGGGTCGACTCGAAGGCACCGCTAGTAGGGTTCTCTCGTGAACACTCATGGCCTCTGGGAGAAGTACCGTTGGAAGTCACCATAGCGCGAGGCCCCTTATCCCACACGGAGACACTCATTTTCGTCATCGTAAGGTCGATTCTCCTTATAATTTATTAATAGGAGAACAACTATGCAAAAATGGGAATTGTTGTTTCTACTATACATCTTGCTATTAAGTTCCAAACCCCTTTGGGTCGGGCTGCTTCATTCTAGTTACGGAGCGGATAAGGGTTTATATGGTGTCAAAAGATCGAGAGGAATCGGAGGAGCCTCCGACGGCAATTCTTAGTTGTACGAGATGCAGAGGAGGCGAGTTGTCGTAAACCCTAGCTATCACGAGCAGACGGTGGTAGTAGGAAGCAACTCCGCCGAATTTCAAGGCGAAGCTCACAGGCTCACGTATTAACCTTGATGTTTTGCTTGGAAATATTCGACATGACGGTGTTCCAAGAACATTGCGATAGATGGGCGATCCTTGAACGAGCATAAACTCAATGAGTACAAGCACATTGAGCCCATAAAGCGAAAAAGGAGAAGCCTTGCCCCGAGAGAAATCTTTGCGACTTGCAAAGAAGTTGATGAACTTACACAAGGTGCATCCCGAGGAGGTTAAATACCAAACTTGGGTGGCCAACCGGTCTTTGGTAAAAAGAGCGACGGAGGGTGGCGCGTATGCGTGGATTTCACCGACATCAACAAAGCATGCCCTAAGGATTGCTACCCCACCGAAATCGACTGAAGGTAGAATCCTTGGCGGTTTCCTGGTTAAAATGCTTCTTAGATGCCTACAAAGGTACCATCGATCCGAATGGCCAAGGAGGACGAGGAAAAGATGCCTTCTACACAAGTAAAGGTGTCTCTTTATTACGTAAAGATGCCCTTCGGTTTGAAGAGCGCAGGGCTACTTACCAACGTCTCGTAGATAAAGCCTTCAACAAGCAGATGGCGGGAATCTCGAAGCCTCGTTGATGACATGGTTATCAAGAGCAAGGCGAGGAGGACCTACTCCTTGATGTACGAAACATTCGATCGGCCGGGCAATCAACATGAAGTGAACCCTAAGAAATGCTCCTTGATTGTCGGGAAGGACAATTCTTAGGACATTTGATCACTAAGCGGGGATACGAGCTAATCCTCTAAGGTCAAAGCCATCTCCGATCTCGAAGCCCTAATTGTCTAAAAGATGTGCGAGCACGAATGGGAAGTTGGCGGCCTTAAGTCGATTTTTGTCGAAAGGAGTGACAAGTCCCTACCCTTCTTCAAGACACTTAAAGGATGCGGACAAGAAAACTTTCAATGGAGCCGGGACATCAAGTAGCCTTCGGAAGATGAAGGAGTTCATTGAAATACTTCCAACACTTACGACCCCAATCAAAGGCGAAGTGTTGTTTATGTACTTGCATCCTCGTGAAAGTATTAGCGCAATCCTTATGGCGAGAGAAAAGCGACGGATCCCAATTTACTTTGTTAGCGGGGTCCTACAAGGAGCGGAGGTCAACTACTCAACCTTGGAGAAGTTAATGCTCGCTTTAATTTGTGCAAGGAGGCTCGACGCTATTTCGAGCCCGCCCAATTCTGCTTCTTAACCGATAAGCCAGGCGGATCTTGTCTAAACACGAAAAGTGCAGGAGGGTGGCTAAATGAACTATCGAACTCGGAGAACATGAAATCGAGTTTAAAGGGCGTAGTTCTATCAAAGGGCAAATTCTTGCACTTCTTGGCGTAAACACCTTCCTACCCGATGAAGAAAAGGAAAAGCCCAAAGCTAATCTTTCTCAAGTGCGGGTTGAATGGAAGCTTTACGAGATGGAGCATCCGGTGGCGATGGCTCGGGCGAGTCTAATGTTAGTCGATCCCGAAGGAAGGAGCATACATATGCTCTTGGTTTGAGTTTGAAGCCACAAACAACGGCGAATCTGAGCACTACTAGCGGGACTCAGACTAGCCAAAGATATGGAGGTCAAAGCTCTCATTGTCTTCGTAGATTCCCAATTGGTGGCAAACCAAGTAGCGAGTTCCTCTGAAGCAAGGCAACCCGTCATCAAGCGATTACTTGGAAAAGACAAAGAGATGCTCGAAAACTTCAACTCCTACACCATCCAACATGTTCGTAGGAACCCGTAACAAAAAGCGACGCCTAAAGCAAGCTAGCTTCCATGGCTTTCGCTCATCTCACTAAGGAGGTTCTCGTGGAAGTCCTTCCCGAAAGATCCATCGTTCTCAAAGAGGTTGCCGATGTGATTCACGAAGAAGGAGAGACATGGATGACTCCCGTAAGGGAATATTTGATAAGTGGTCTTCTCACGAAGATCCCAAGCTTGCAAGAAAGATTCGGGTTAAGTCCCATGATCTTCGCCTAATAGGAAACCCTATATAGGAGGTCGTTTTGTCACCTTAGTTACGATCGTAGGCCCAAGCAAGCTTGAGCATCATAGCCAAAGTCCATGAAGGATCTTGCGGTCTCCATGCGGACCTCGCTCGGTTGTCTCGAAGATAATGAAGTTGGGCTACTATTGGCCCTCGATGCACGTGGGCGCAATCGAAATCATCCTCAAGTGTGAAGCTTGTCGATACACTCAAACGTTCCAAAATGCGAAGCAAGATATGACAAGTGTGACATCCGTTTGGCCCTTCTCCCATGGGGCATCGATATTGTAGGGCCTATGCCTATAGCTCCGGAGGAGTCAAGTTCTTGCTAGTAGCAATCGACTACTTCACCAAGTGGGTGGAAGCAAAACCCCTAGCCTCGGTGACGGGAAGACAAATCGAGAAGTTTGTATGGGAACACATTGTGTGCAGATTCGAGTGCCCACATCATCATATCGACAACGGAAACAGGTTTGCGAAGGAGTCTTCTATGACTTCGCATCAAGGGCTCAACATAAGCGATCCTGGACATCCGTCTATCACCCACAAGGTAATGGACAAGTGGAGGTTACAAGCAGAGATATCGTCAAAGGGATCGAGAAAAGGCTAGGTCGAACTCATCATGGATGGGTGGGCGAGCTCCCTCAAGTCTTATGGGCTCACGGACACATCCTAAGTCAAGCAATGGAGAAACTCCTTGACTAACATACGGAATGCAGCGGTCATCCTTCGAACTAATTGTACACGGGAGCGTGGCAACGTATGATACCTCCCAAAATGATGATAGGATCAAGGAAAACCTTGATCTCCTAGAAGAAAGAAGAGAAATAGCCTCCATCCGGAAGCAATACACAAACATAAGATCGAAGGCTACTATAACAAAAGGGTCGGACCTTCCACTTTCAAGCCCGGAGAATATGTATTGCGCCTCAACAAAGGCAAGCAAAGCAGTATCGAAAAATCGGGACCAACTTGGGAAGGACCCTACATGGTAGCCGAGGCCTCGGCAATGGAGCATACAACCGCCACTCTTCTCGGAGAACCCATCGACAGGACATGGAATGGTGCAGAACCTTGAAAGTTCTATGTTTAAGAAGTACTTTAACTTTTTCTTGTAATCAAAAGCTTCTCAAGGAAAGCACACATTATTGGTAGTTGTCTTAGTTTTCATTTCAAGAATGATGTAATCCTCCTACCAATTCAATGATAAATAAGACATTTCCCACAAATCTCTTGCTTCGTTTCTTAAACACAAAGATTTGTTCAACCAAGTCGTTAATGAGTTTCAATGTCGAATGGCTTGAGGTGTAACATATGCCTTATTATTCAAAGCCAACTTAAACATTCACATTAACTCTCCTAGTAGATTTTGGCGCTTGTAAAACATTTTTTTTAACAAAGCCATGCTATATAAAGGATTTGAGATAGAGTGGGTCGCGACCCTACATCAATAGTCAAGTTGGCCATTATATTCTTGGTGTTGTAATTTACACACAATGAGGTTGTTGAACCTTAGGTTGTAAAATTTAAGCGTCGCAAAAATGGCGTAAGAGAAGTTTACATAACAAACTTAAGCTAAGTATGTAGAGGCATGTCCTCTACACTATTGCATTCAAAATATGGGCTCTTGCCTTATACACATGAGGAGCCTAGACTCCCATCAAATTGTTCTTGGCCCATGGCCATACATCACAAGCATTTAAATTGTTTGGGAAACAAGACACACATTTTCACATAAAATAAATTGTCTTAAGGGTACATGCCACCCTTTGGAACCAAATTACGCTAATGAGCATCCTTCATTCTTGTTTCTTGAGAGAGGAGTAGAGGAGGTTGCAGCTGAGGCGGCTTAGTAGACATGGTCTTCTTGGTTGGAGTGGTAGGCTTGGCTTCCGAGTTTCTTAGGCAGGAGATCTTGAGGGTGCCATTGGATCTTTGGTTGCCTCGGCAAGGAAGGAGTACTGCGATTGCAAATGCATTTCTGCCTCATCATATTCACCTTGAAGTGGGCGGTAGCATTCAATCTTGGAGGTCCACAGGCTTACCGTTTTGGCGACCTCCTCCAGAGCCAAACACCGTCCATGAAATAGGGTGACTTGATGACCTTCCACATCCGAGCTCCCACTCATCAACGTGGTAGAGTTCCATGGCTATGTAAGGCACCACCTTGAAACAACTTCACGATCTTTCTGCGACATCTTATACCTCATTTGCAGGCCATCGATCTCCTCCTCAACTTTACCTCTACCTCTCCAAGCCTAACCTTCTCACTTTCCAACCCAGTAGCACTTAGCCTCGAGGCGGCATTCGACCGGTGAGAGTAATAACCTTGGCTTCTTCGGTTTGAGATTGCCACGTTCCACGGTCAACCGAGCTATCTTTCCTCGAAGGTCTTGGATGACGGGGTTCTTCTCAACGTTCCCTCAATCTCGTCACACTTTGCTTCCGGCTTGCCACGGTTACGAGCAACTCCACAGTCTTGGCATTCAAGTGATTATCCATCACCGCCTCGCAACCCCATTATCATGCATGTCACGAACTTCTCAATGGACATGTTCTCTAGCATACTCTTCCACCGCGGAGGGTCACATGGTCAACAATCCGATGACGGGCTAAGGCATTTGGAAGCTCCTTCGTCTCGGAAGACCTCTGAGCAACAAAATATACACATGTTAGCATAAGCTTATATTTTTACCTTCACAATGTCTCATAAGACAAAATACTTACCATGAACCTCAGCGGATTCATCGGGCAATTCAAGGCGGACTTGATAAACTTTCTACCCTCGGTACTTTTATGCTTCACAACTCTACTCCCGAGGTAGGAAGGAGATTCTTCCTTTTGTTGGTGGATTTCACGGTCTTGGCATTGTCCTTTCCTACTCTTTAGCCTATCGGCTATTCTGTTGAACCAACGACGGGGACATCCTCATCCGCAGGATCGTCCGAGTCAACAATGTTCTCCACCGGTTGGGATGTGCCCTCCACGTGATTGTGGGGGTCTTGATGAAATAGGCTCGGCTTGAATGCTTACCTCATTGTTATTCACGAGATGTTGAAGGGGAGCCAACGCCATAAGACTCCTCGACTTTCTCCAAGGCATGAAACTTAAATCTTCATCAAATTCTTGGAACATGAAGTTTACGAGCGACATCTCTCAAAATAGAAGCAAAAAGAAATAAATATCGATTGCTACATTGGTCCTATTTAAATAAAAGTGGATAAACATACTTTGTCCTTGGTATATGATCATAGGTTTCGGGAGACCCTCGACTCGAGCAATCCCACCATGTATAAGATGGCTTGAGGAATACTTGCACATCCACGGTGGTACTTTGCCAAACGCAGTAACAAGGATCACTCCGAACCTCGTAGGGCGGGGGTCATTATACCGTTTAGCATTATACCTATTCTCCTTGTTCGTGACTACGAATATGTAGGGGAACAATAGTGTCTTGCACGTAGAAAAAGCTACCCTTCCAACCCGATATGTTTGTGTACACTTTCTCAAGCAGTTGGGTACATCCGCTCAGTCTTTTGCTAGTGTCAACCAATTGCCCCGGGTACAAGTTCAAGAATCCTCTTAAAAGCTGTCAAGGTTGGTTCATATCCGTAGGCTTTGCACATCACTATGAATGTAGTCAATTTGGCAAACCCAAAAGGATTGAATCTAGAGATATGAACTTTATAGTCTTGCATAAATTCCAAAATCAATGGGTGCGGCGGAATCCTAAGGTTTGAGTGACTAAATGCATGGGTATACAACCCTACGAACACGGAGGGCATCAAAGATACCACGAGTGGGTTTGAGTAACATCACTTTATGTTCTATTGGAATAGGATAATCGGCTAAATGATCATGCAAATATTTAGCATACAAAGTGCATTTTGTTGTTTTATAATAAACTTAGAGTCCATATTCCTATTTTTGAAACAATCTACAAGAGGAGAAAAGTGTTTACCTTGGTTTTCGAAGATGGGCGCTTGAAAGTTTACTACGTGTAAATGAAGGCGGAGAGAGTAAAAGTATTTTAGGGTTTCATCATATTCCCTTAAATACCCCTTTTACCGTCTCCTAATTCACACGTGTCCATCTAGATTACTCTTATCCAAGCCAAACCATTTTTAAATTTTGAATAAAGACTTTTGGTCTCCGGGTTACATGGGATAAGTGATCACTTTATGGCGGGCGGTGGATGATTTAATTAGCATTGAATGCGCTTGGTTAGTTGCGTAGTTATCTCCCAACTAGCATATTTAGCGACATAATGGTGTTTTTCGAAGCATGGAGTCGAAAGCAATGCCTCCTCGCTCATATGCATCACTTTCGATTGGGGGCTTGATGATGTACCCTCAGAGTAGCTCGAAGGACATTCCTCCGAGGCGTGTCGAAGCCCTTCCATCTGAAGGCCCAAGTTAGGATTCAGAAATATCCATAGGCGTCAAACCATTCGTTGGTGCGAAGGTTACCTAAGGAATTCGCCACTCGAAGCCTTAAGCCCTTCTGGGGTATGGTGACGAAGGAACAATGGATAAGGAACCTCCTGACTTAGTCAAACCCACGATCTCCTCTCTCTCTGGCTTCCCGTCAAGTCCGAGAACGTGGGTCACTAACCCCTAGCGGTTACCCACAATCATGGGGCGCCCCATGATCTCGAAATTCATGCAAGAGTGCCTCTAACCGTATTTCTTCCACTATAAATGGGTTAGACGGATGATGGTTTATGGTATGCTCATTTCACACTCATCTCTTTACTTTCACACACTTATATAACCATAACTCATACTTACTCTCACGCCGGAGGTGGTTCGCAGGGTCCTACCCCTGAGCAATCACTTAACGTAGTGTCTTAGTATTTCTTATTCTCAGGTTACTGGCAAGCCTTGGCTGGAACACACACCCCTCATTACTTTGATCCTCATCGAAGCCTGGTAGTGCAATCTTTTGCACAATCATGTACACATCTGACTTGTAGACAATACAAAGGCCTTTTAGGCAAAGACAAAAGACAAATACGTATGTTACAAGTTGCAACAGTATCCACACGAACTCAACAAGAGATGATTTTATTAAATAACTACGATTTATTAAAAAAGGATTGTTACTTTACAACCTACCAACTATTACACCGCTCCAGAG
The DNA here is from genome assembly GCA_022545495.1 of Chrysanthemum lavandulifolium. Classification (NCBI taxonomy): domain Eukaryota; kingdom Viridiplantae; phylum Streptophyta; class Magnoliopsida; order Asterales; family Asteraceae; genus Chrysanthemum; species Chrysanthemum lavandulifolium. The sequence goes on along the minus strand of CM040239.1, from coordinate 305,117,737 downwards.
ATGAGCTACCCACGCGGTTGGCTGCTTCTTTAGCCTCACTTAGCCTCTTCAAGAGGTCGAATCTTGGCGCGACACGGTTGCAACACTAACTGGTATCTTATCGGATCTAGGGAGGTGGGCGCGCCACGCCACACATGATAATGACCTTACCCTTTATCCCTTCTTTTTGGCAAGTCTCGTAGCATGCGCTCGGAACTCCTTCAAGGGCACTTCTTTCTCCATGGCAAAAGGATTCAAGATATCCTTAGGGCGCACAAATCTGTGCGTGCGGTTGGGATTCATCGGGCATAAGGTAATGGTGCGGGCGTGCAACGGCCTCTCCACCACGATGGCGCGCTAGAGTCAACCCGCCATAATAACATTTATGGGGTAGTCCCGATCGCGCTCGCTTCGGCAATCATGGGAGCTCTAAGTCCTTCATTTTCTTCATGGCGTGACTGTGTTATCATAAGCCTCTGCATCATAATTAGGTACTGCTTCAGCGGCACCTTTAGAAGCTTAGCCTCATGCGACTCTCACAACGACTTCTCCTTCAGCCCTCCAAGACACCTGGACTACCTCCCAAAAGCATCAACTACCTCTTTGGACTCAAGAGTGCTCGGTCAAACAAGGCGCATGCCATGGCCGATGAGCTACTGCGCTCGGCGATTCTGAGACATGAGATGAGGATATAATTCCTCATCATATTCCAAACTAAGCTTCAGCTTCATCTCCTGCACTCTAGGGCACTTTTAACATGGCACCAAAGCCTTCAAGTCCAAGTCATCGCCTCTTTGCCATTCTCCAAATACTTCATAGCCCAATGACATGAAGACTTATACCTTGTAGCCTCCATGCGCTCTGGTTTATCGGCAAAGCGGCGCCATCTTCTCTCGGTGAGCTTTTGGGCGTCGACCCCATACTCTCTGCTTCACCCCTAGCACTAGCCAATTGCGCCTCCAGCAACGCAATTCGTTGGTCTTTTTGAGTACCTTGGCTAGTCTCTCCAGAATACTTCGCCTTTAACAGCGAAGCAAGTAATACTAGATCCTCGACCAGTTGCCCCATGGGCGCATCCCCAGATGCCACGGGCTCAGCGCTTTGGCTTTTCAGCCCAGATGATTCAGCACGAATTGGACTCGCCTGGGGGGCGACTCCGCAACCTGTTCAAACCTACATACACAGACAAAGGATTATCAGTTTCCCATATAAAACAGTGGACGCATAACAAAAAAAAAAGAGAGAGAAGACACAAAATGGACAAAATTACTTACTGAGGGCCAGAGATATCAGCGGAAGGGTGAGATGACGCAGCGTCACTGGCGGATGACTCCACAGTGATGGTCACTGGGCGCTTTTTCCTTGATGAACTCGCGCCATCCTCTCCAGTGACCTTCTAGCGCTTCAGCCCATAATCTTGTTGTTCTTCTTCTTCTTCCATCGGCTGCGCCACTGTTACAGGTGGTGGCTGCGCTATGGGAGATGGCACCCTGGGGCTCGGCACGCTCTGCAACGGCGTTGCTTCCACTGCCACCGACGAACTGGTCCCTGCTTCTCCTAGATTCAACTCCAGGGTACGCCCTGCGGTGGCGTCCAGTATCGGCTCTTCTCCTTCTTTCAAGGGCCGTACCCCAGTCTTTACTTCTGCTGGCTTTGCTAGTTGCACCACGGTGAATAGATCCATCTCTGTACAATGACAGACAACAAATAACACAAGTTATATAATGCGTAGAGAAAGGCAGAAACTCTTACAGTAATTACAACAAGGGGTGCGGAAGAATGAGTACCCACCCTGGCCATTGGCGCCTAAGAAGATTGGCATCTCATTCGGCATACCAAAGAAATTACGGCTGATGCCCATATGCACCAAAAATTCCTCGGGGTAGGAACTAATGGGGATGCGGTTAGCATTTATCGATTCCACATCCTCGGCGACATAAGATCCAAATAAAGGGCACTCATCCCTCTAACGTGCCGGGTATAAAAATTATAATGCCACGGAAAGCATGTGTCATCTACCCGAAAAGAACTCCTCCAATTCCTAAGCGAGTCTAGTTTATCGATGTAACATCAAGTCTACCGGTAGCGCTTAGTAAATGATACCCACCCATGTGCCCATGTCGAGTGATAAAAGACGCGGAATATGTTGATGGTAGGGTTAATCGCCAATAGACGGCAATTCACCTCAAAATTGGTAATTTTAGCCGCACCGATGCAGTGCAACTGGGATATGTGCAGATTGTAATAGTTTAATACATCGCACAGAAAGCGGGACAGGGGCACACGTTGATTCGCGAATTCAAAAAAACGTGTATATACCCCCACTTTCCCTTCGGGGAAGTCCGCAATAGATGCCCGCGCACCCGGAACAACCGGATGCACGTCAAGGGGTATAAAGTAATCCGATGTGAATTCTAAAAGATCGCTCTCAGTGAGGTCCGAGGTGAAGTCAGACAGTTGCTTGACCATGGTATTTTTTTTGAGAAAGCGCACGCGCGGCTACCTATGAAATATGTGGTTTTCTGGATTGCAAATGCAAGGATTCTTGAACAATGGCGGATTGAGTTTTCTTTTTACTGTGAGAAACACAATGAAAATGAAGCGATGGGTTATATACTTTTCCTCATCCATGCGATGAGTGACACGTGGACCCCACTTACACTAACTGTGTGGTTGAGATAGCTTGATGGGACGCTCTTGCAGTTACTTTCCCCCGACTTCCGAGGCGCCCATTTTTTAACCCCACGTCTAGATACAATGTACCGGTGGGTATATTTTTAGGGCTTCTTGGCTACGCTTTGAGGTTTTTTCGATGACTACGGTTATTAGTCTAGCATCCGCAGTTAGTCACTGCGCATACTAGACTGGGGGGACATGATGACCTATAGTCTATATCCGGGTCACGAACCCGATTAGAGTCCAACACTAACTTAGCCCTGCATTTAACCGGGCTAGGCCGATAGATGTTTGGGCTCACGAAGGCCCAAACCCAAAGCTATTCGTCGAATAGATATCGGATATCTCTAATTATGGAGATAATTATTCTAACCGACTTAGGCGGGATACGCGAAGGTTGAGGAACACGGAACCAACAAGGATTCCGCATATATAAAGGGAATCACATCCTCGTTAAAGTACGATCTCAAACCCTAATTCTCCTTTAACCTAAACCGATTACTTACTCTCACGGGAGGATAATCGTGGGAGACAATCCCACTGATAAGCTAACGGTGTTTTACATCTCTTAGTCGCGGTCTCGAGCAACAATCGAGAATTGGTACAAGAGCGGAGCCCGAACAAGGAACGCCCAACTTTTGTATCAACAGAAACTCACACTTAAGTATACCTTTTAGACCAGGTGTAATAACAACCAACTAATCGGAAGGTTGCACGCGTGGTGCTCCACCTTGTTATACCCACTCTTAGAGTTGTTATTAGTAACACCTAAGGGCTCGTGTGGTTTCTAGATAGGTTTGGATTAAGGTTAGGATTTGCTTTTGGATTAGGATTTGGTTTTGAATTAAAAAAAAAAAAAAAAAAAAAAGTTGGTGAGAGAAAATATATAATAATGCATTATTTTATTTGTTATATAAGATATATATTTAACTTTATTAATTTTATATATAATCAAATAGTTAGAAAATATGAATGTATTGTCAAGCTGCAATTTGGGCCCACAAATTTGATAAAGATTGGTAAACACCGACCACTTGCGTAGGATTTGTGTAATCCTTCATATATGGTCATCAACACCAAATATAAAATATCGGGTTCAAACCAAACATGTCATTTTGTCTTTAATCCCTATCTTAAAAAAGACGGACACATACCAAACGGGCCATAAGTTTTTTATATTTACAACCTTAGGGGGTAGCAGTGGGATCGGGGTGGCCTTCGGTTTGGGGCATACCGATCGGTAACACCAATGCCACCAATTCGGTGTGGTGTGGGTGTGCTTCAAATCGGTAATGTTCACCGAATTGGTGTGGGAGAGGGATTCGAAAAGATAGTCGTTGAACGGCTCAAAATTTGTGAAGTATGGGTTAGACATGGTTGCAACTAAAAATCTATGGTTAGGTATGAGATGAGATGGAAGGATATTATTTGTGGGTGATTATGTATGAATTATGTATGGTGGCATGGCTGCCACCCCCTTTATGGATTAATTTACATGTGTTTCTTAAAGCTTATTTGATTAAGGGTCACACTATTCATACCCTCCCTACTACTAGGGTAGGGACAAACCCTCCCTAGTAGTAGGAGGGAAGTGTACTAGTGTACTTTTTGTACTATTTTTTTACCCCTTTTTTGTCATTTTTATTTATTTATTTATTTATTATTATTTTTGTTAATTTTTATTTTTATTTTTTTTTTTTTTTTATTTTTTTTTTTTTTTAAAGCTTAAATTTAGTTTAGTCTTTGTCGGTACTAAATATCGTCACAATACTAAATTTTTACAACTTTGAGTCTTTGTTTACTAAGACTATATATTTTGTCCTCTTCATGTTTTATTTTTGCGTTGAGTTAAAAAACGTAGTCAAAAATTACAAAAGTTATTGAGATTTTAATAAGCTCGATTTGAAGGTTGCAAAGTGATAAAATCTCACTTTACCGTCCATTCGGTTTCGGTTATCATCATCACCTTATCTCAAAAGTATTTTTCATAGACAAAGTTCACATTCACAATAGTAAACATTCTCAAATTTGCAGGAAGCAATTCGCAATAGTAAAGATTCTCAATTTGCAAGAAGCAATTCGCAATAGTAAAGATTCTCAAATGACAAGAATAAAGACGCTGGAGACATCACTGGAATTGGCAACGAATCCTGAGGATCACGCATGTCGGTCGGGTGCAATGCTCCATGATCTTATAGAAGACATGAATAATCTTCATATGTAGTAGGTGTTGTTATTTTTAAATAATGTGTTAATGTTGTTGTTTAATTGAATAATAATAAAAGTTGTTTTTAAATAATGTGTTAATGTTGTTGTTTAATTGAATAATAATAACAGTTGTTATATGTAGTTGTTTAACGTGCTATTGTTGTTGTTGTTTAATTAAAAAAACACACATTAGACGAATATATATAAACACAAAAAAAACATTACGCAAAAAATATTACACAAAAAAAACATTACAAAAAAACATTACTAAAAAAAGGAAAAAAAAATGACAAAAGGACAACCTACTATATAGGGAGGGTTGGAATATCCCCTCCCTTTGATGAATTTTACGAGTTGATTGAAAGTTGATAAGTTCATACACTTTTTTTTTTAAAGGTGTGACCGTGTGACCTTATAAGCTAAAAAATGAAGCTTGTAAGTTTGGTTTTTTTTTTTTTTTTTTTTTAACATACACCTATCAGCCATCAAATAAGCTTAGATAAACATAGCATAAGTTTATAAGATCATGTTTAAAAGATAAATTAGGCATACTTTACTAGTCGGGTTCGGGGACCGAGGGTTATACCATCCCCGCCTTGGGTAGCCCTTGATCCCAAGTTTTGGATTAGTCCCCGACATTAGTCACAGAGCTTAAGGTTAGGCGCGAATGCGTGATATATTTAGGAGTAAGAAGTGATTGGTGGTCATGATAAGAATATAACACGAAAAAAAGTGACAGTAATTTGTGCCAATTGTGGACAAATGAACAATGGTTGATGCTCTTAGAGCTCGACTTTTTGTGTTTAGTCATTTTTATTTTGCATTGTTGTGATCAGGTAATAGGCAATTTAACCTATATAATCTAGTGCTTGGCTCGAAAGTTCGAGCTTGACTTGAAAGTAACAATACCTTTCAATTTACCAAACTTGGTCCAAGAGTTCTTATATGTTTTAACTTAAATGAGCTTGAGAGTTGAGTCAAGTTTGAGATCAACTAAATTTGATAAAGGCTCGACTTGTTTGAATACATAGATGCATATTACATTACCTATGACTCGATAAGAATTCAAGTCTGGTTTTCAAATGTCAAGCTCGCGTCTTGTAAAAAATCTACAAAACAAAGCAGATAACAAATTTCAAGCTAAACATTTTATAGAAAGTCAATGTTATATTGTTGTTGTTCCGGATACAGTCCTAGCTAGTAGCTAGTCTCTAACTAGTCCGAACCAGGTCTAAAAATCCCTGATCAGGAAAACTAACCCCGAGCCCGATTCATAACCCTATTGGTCATTTGGCTTGCGCTATTAGGAAACACCTGACTCCGCCCACCAGTCTCTAAAGCCCCTTTTCTTGCCCATGCACCATATTTACAATCTCGGGCGTAGCCACTCCTCCCACCTCCTGTCTGCTTTTCCATGTTCACTTCATTTGATATCTTTAAACCATTTTGAAAGCTTGACGAAACATTAGCTACATATACACCATTTCTCTCTTGACTCTCATCTTCTACACCTCTCGAGTCAGCAGCTTTTCTTTTTTCTAAATCCGCCATACTTTTCTGATTAAAAGTACCGAATATGAGGTTCAATGGCTGCTTTTTCTGTTGTCCATTGCTGCTACCAACTGATGTCGAAGCTTCTTCAGACTTTTTTGATGCGTCCCGTGCAGATTGTTCCTAAACAACGAACACAAATAAATGAAACCTGAATTCTTTAGAGGAAATCAAAATTTTCACCAAAGAATATAAAAAATAAAATAGTACCATTTCCAAGTGTTCACGCTTTAGTGTCGCTGCAACTTCTTCAAATGCATTTGCATTTTGCATTGCTGCTTGAATAATATTAGTGATAGACCACAAGTGGTTATCAATTAAGGGGTGCCTGTTTTTCAAGACACCGGAAAGTTCTCCAATAGTTGATGGCATCTTCTTCGCTATATGCACAAGAATATAATGAAACGTTAATAAACTGTTGAATTCAACCACTCAAAACTTTTAAAGAAATGTATAGTATTTGCCTTACCAATCTCAATAAGATTTTTGTTTGGCAGCACATATCCAGTGCTTTCATCTTTGTTGCGAGCAACAATATCTCGCCATTGACAAAGTGCCTGTTTGACAATTATATGCAAACATAAGTAAAAAACAGTCGAATATCTTTGAAAGTATATCATGAATATGTGTGTGTGAACTGTGAAATATGAGAACTTACAGAAACAACAGCAAGTTGTTGGCATTAAGATCAGCAGCGTGCAACCCGTATATGTTTAGATACGAGTTCTCGTTCGTACATTCTTTTTCATATAATTGCTTGCATACGTCGTAACTACGTTTGTACACCTGAAATCAATAATAACCATGATTTTAATGGAAATTAGAATTAAGCAATATAAATAAATTACGAATCCATCAAGAACAGAACAGAAAATCTTACCTCTATAAGAAGTGATTCGGGCCAGTTTGGATCAGTAGAAGATGAAAGCAGCCTTCTTTTCATGAGATCGTATATGTGCAAAAGATAATGTGTATCTTCCGTCACGTATCTGTAAATAAATAACCAAAAGTTCATAAAATTATGATTATATGGCGGGTCAAATGGTTAATATGAGTCAAGCTTGACATACTTCAGCATTTCATTTGTCAGTGGCCGTGTCGCCAGTCTGCTGTTTGATATCTGCAAGAAATTATCAATCGTTAAATATAAGAAACCGATCATAAATATATTAACTTTTAACTTATGTTCAAATAAAAGATACATACTCCTTGTTTGCAATAACCCCACAGAAGTACAGCAACAGATGTTCCAAAGAATTTCGCTCCATTTTAGCACTCTTGATGCCTGAAATTACAAGATTCACAAAAGTTAAATCAATGTTAAAAATAATAACTCACGATAAATAACTGTAAATTTCATGTCAAATTTTGAAATAACAAACCTGTCCCGTATCAAACATGTTGCAAACATAAATGCTGAAGTCTCGTTGCAGCCATAGAATATCTTTATCTGCTCCGTGCATAACCTTCCGTTTGGTTGGATCCAAACATGTTGCAAACATAAATGCTGAAGTCTCATTGCAGCCATAGAATATCTTTATCTGCTCCGTGCATAACCTTCCGTTTGGTTGGATCCTGAAAAATATCTCGTAGATATGGACCGATATGAGCATGAAGTTTGAGTGTATCCACTAAGAAATCTTCAGTTCTTGTCGATATTTGCATTAGACATGTTAAGCCTTGGTATGATCTATATGCATTGTGTTCCAAATCAACCTATAGAAAAGAACAGAAAAGGCTAAAGTCAAATATGATGCAGCTAAAATTCCAAATTTTATATAAATTATAATAGTTTATAATCATTTTTTTTTTTTGGGGACATGATAAATGTTTTTCATGGTTTAAGAAGTTTGGATATCATAAAAAAATTCAAATAATTCAAGTCAAATTTTAAATTGAAAATTAACTTTTTGACTCTCAAAGTCGAACCAGGATAATGAAAGCAGGGCATACCGCAAATTCATTGACTTTATGCATATTAGGTGTGGGTGTTTAAGATTCCTTATTTCTCCACAACATTTTTCAAATTATCTTGAACGATAATACTATATTTGGTAGGGAGGAACGCTTTGCAACTCTCAGCATCATGTAGGCCGGAGAAGGCACAACACTGTGAAGACTATTGCAGATTTTGAGACCGAAGAAGTTTTGGGTACAGTAACTCATTTTAAGCTAATGTTTATCGGGAAGGAGTTCGAAGCAATAAGAACCAATTGGTACTTAACTGAGTACGTCGCTGAGGGCAACAGGTTGCATTCGAAGACGGCGTTTTAAGCTAATGTTTTTCAGGAAGTTCAACCCCTCCTCGTATTTAGCTAACACGGCGTCTGCAAGAGCCTTCTGTCGAGTAAGCACGGCCTTCCTTAAATCTGTCAACGGATCGCTCTCCAACCTCAACTTGCATATCGAATGCAACCTGTTTATTGCTTCGAACTCCTTCCCGATAAACATTAGCTTAAAATGAGTTACTTTACCCAAAACTTCTTCGGTCTCAAAATCTGCAACAGTCTTCACAGTGTTGTGCCTTCTCCAGCCTACACGTCGATTGATTTGATTTCTTTGAGCCAAAAAACGAGGAGAATCCAAAATTTCAGGAAGAGCATACTCGAGATCTCGCTCGATAAGATCCCACGGTGGTGCTTCGTACAAGTTACGCGATATGCATTTGTCATAAGGAATGACAGCAGCAGCGTTGTTAAGTTTGAGGGTTAGAAGACGGAACATGGCTTTCGCAGATCCATGGGGTGGTATCTCATCCGCCATTGTTTCCGGCGGTTTTGGGGTTAGGGTTTGTGTGTGTTTTTTTAATGTGTGTTTCAGCAACAACCAACAAGGCCTTTGTACTGTTCACAAAAACAAAAAGCCAGGCCTTTTTTTTAGCCCAAGGCCCAATTACCCACCTTTTTAATCACTAGTTCACTACCACTAAGCCTGTGTTTGTTTTTTTAAATTTGACTCTTAACAGAACCGTTCGAGACGGTCGACATTTTAGTAGATTCGACCCAGTTTTTTTTTTTTTTCCCGCTCGACGCAGTAAGATCTTAATGGTTTACACTTGAGAGGGTGTCTTAACGCCTTGTTGACACAAAAATAACCCAAAAGAAATTTAGTACGAAGAAGAAATGTGCGGTTCAAACACGAGTTTTTTTTTTTGCCGCTCTCATCCCGATGCTCAACCCTCAGATGCGGTCGATTCAGACATTTACGTCTCAGATAATTTGCACACATGTCATCTATGCCATGAGTTTTGCTAACTCTCGTCTTTATTGTTGATTCGTGTTAGCTCACTTTCTACTTAAAACATATATGTTATTCTTTCCTTCAAATGTTTTAGTTATCAAACCACAAAACTTAAACAACCAAACTCTTGAATAAAAATCTTTGAACCCGCTATGTCTAAAGGTTATAATAACAAAAACAACAACAACAACAATAATAATATTAATAATAACAATAATAATAATAATTGCAAACCCGCAAGCATGTGTTACATAACCATTTTTCAATACATAATTTTACATAAGTCATATATCCATTAAGCAGTTTAGGCTAGATCCCCATGTTCCAAATCCATCAACCAGAGTCATAGACGAACCTTAATGAGAGCAAGAGAGGGCCTTGGCCTTGTACTGTCACATTTTATTTTTCGAGTAGCATGTTCTCACGTCCCTTAATGAAGCGTCCTACAATTTAACTCACATGTTTGCTAGGGTTTTGTGAAACTACAGCCTCCTTAACGTACTATCAGCTATTTGAGGCCGTAGTTATATATATGTCCATGACTTGATGCGATACAAATTTAAAATATGACATGATAAGATCACTGTTTCAATGTTTAGAGCCATTGTAACAATACTCCGTATTATAAAGGAAATTCAAATTTCGAGGTTTAGAAATTAAAGCTTCGAAACCTTTTGAGTTCCATATCCATTTTAAATTTTACTACTGCTTTGACATCTTTCAACTTTGCATGCTACAAAAACCAGTTTTATGTGTGTCGATTGTATGTCAAAATCTTCTGGATTCAAAGAACTACAAAGGTTCATCTACATCGTGTTTCTTTTAATGGCTATTAATATGAAACACACCAACAGCCCTTGTTTCATTAATTTGGTTCCTATTAACTTACATGATTCTATGCATCATGAACTCGAGTATAGTCTTGAGCACAACGACCCAAGTGATCTTATGATATTGTTGTAATAAAGACCTTCAATTCATGAGCATCATTCACAAAAACATGTAGTTTTTAAGGCAAAATTCTTTGTTGCTCGATCGGCTCAACCAATCAACCGTAATGTAATCCCAACACTTAAAAGTAACAAAAGCTTTCAATTTACCAAACTTGATCCATGAATTCTTATATGTTTTAACTTAAATTAGCTTGAGACTTGAGTCAGGTTCGAGATCAACTAAAATTGATAAAAGGCTCGACTTGTTTTAATACATACACCAGTACATGCATATTACATATGACTCCATAAGAATTCAAGTCTGGTTTTCAAATGTCAATCTCGTGTCTTTATAGAGGTCATTCTATCTGCCTGAATATGTTCTTAATAAAATTCGGCCAGTCTCGCTCAATAAATTGATAAAAGCTCAACCCAAGTCATCGTTAATCGGATATCAAATCAGTATGGTCTGTTATAGTTTCATTAGTGCTATGATCAATTGCACACAAATTTATTTTGTTCTTTCAATAGATATTGTTTATTAAATTTAGTGCGTGAATTAACGCAGGTTTAGTTTTTTTGATTTAGAATCAAACTAAACTAAGACAAGAACTAATAGACGCAAATGTAAAAAATCTACAGAACAAAGCAGATAACAAATTTCAAGCTAAACATTTTATAGAAAGTCAATGTTGTATTGTTGTTGTTCCTGATACAGTCCTAGCTAGTCTCTAACTAGTCCCAACCAGGTCTAAAAATCCCTGATCAGGAAAACTAGCCCCGAGCCCGATTCATAACCCTATTGGTCATTTGACTTGCGCTATTAGGAAACACCTGACTCCGCCCACCAGTCTCTAAAGCCCCTTTTCTTTCCCATGCACCATATTTACAATCTCGGGCGTAGCCACTCGTCCCACCCCCTGTCTGCTTTTCCATGTTCACCTCATTTGATATCTTTAAACCATTTTGAAAGCTTGACGAAACATTAGCTACATATACACCTGTATTTCTCTCTTGACTGCCATCTTCTACACCTCTCGAGTCAGCAGCTTTTCTTTTTTCTAAATCCGCCATACTTTTCTGATTAAAAGTACCGAAAATGAGGTTCAATGGCTGCTTTTTCTGTTGTCCATTGCTGCTACCAACTGATGTCAAGCTTCTTCAGACTTTTTGATGCATCCGTGCAGATTGTTCCTAAACAACGAATACAAATAAATGAAACCTGAATTCTTTTGAGGAAATCAAAATTTTCACCAAAGAATATAAAAAATAAAATAGTACCATTTCCAAGTGTTCACGCTTTAGTGTCGCTGCAACTTCTTCAAATGCATTTGCATTTTGCATTGCTGCTTGAATAATATTAGTGATAGACCACAAGTGGTTATCAATTAAGGGGTGCCTGTTTTTCAGGACACCGGAAAGTTCTCCAATAGTAGATGGCATCTTCTTCGCTATATGCACAAGAATATAATGAAACGTTAATAAACTGTTGAATTCAACCACTCAAAACTTCTAAAGAAATGTATAGTATTTGCCTTACCAATCTCAATAAGATTTTTGTTTGGCAGCACATATCCAGTGCTTTCATCTTTGTTGCGAGCAACAATATCTCGCCATTGACAAAGTGCCTGTTTGACAATTATATGCAAACATAAGTAAAAAACAGTCGAATATATTTGAAAGTATATCATGAATATGTGTGTGTGAACTGTGAAATATGAGAACTTACAGAAACAACAGCAAGTTGTTGGCCATTAAGATCAGCAGCGTGCAACCCATATATGTTTAGATACGAGTTCTCGTTCGTACATTCCTTTTCATATAGCTGCATGCATACGTCGTAACTACGTTTGTACACCTGAAATCAATAATAACCATGATTTTAATGGAAATTAGAATTAAGCAATAGAAATAAATTACGAATCCATCAAGAACAGAACTGAAAATCTTACCTCTACAAGAAGTGATTCGGGCCAGTTTGGATCAGTTGAAGATGAAAGCAGCCTTCTTTTCATGAGATCGTATATGTGCAAAAGATAATGTGTATCTTCTGTAGCGTATCTGTAAATAAATAACCAAAAAGTTCATAAAAATTATGATTATATGGCGGGTCAAATGGTTAATATGAGTCAAGCTTGACATACCTCAGCATTTCATTTGTCAGTGGCCGTAATCGCCAGTCTGCTGTTTGATATCTGCAAGACATTCTCAATCGTTAAATATAAGAAACCGATCATAAATATATTAGTATCTTTTAACTTATGTTCAAATAAAAGATACATACTCTTTGTTTGCAATAACCCCACAGAAGTACAGCAACAGATGTTCCAAAGAATTTCGCTCCATTTTTAGCACTCTTGATGCCTGAAATTTTAAGATTCACAAAAGTTAAAAATCAATGTAAAAAATAATAACTCACGATAAATAACTGTAAATTTCATGTCAAATTTTGAAATAACAAACCTGTCCCGTATCAAACATGTTGCAAACATAAATGCTGAAGTCTCGTTGCAGCCATAGAATATCTTTATCTGCTCCGTGCATAACCTTCCGTTTGGTTGGATCCTGAAAAATATCTCGTAGATATGGACCGATATGAGCATGAAGTTTGAGTGTATCCACTATGAAATCTTCAGTTCTGGTAGATATTTGCATTAGACATGTTAAGCCTTGGTATGATCGATATGCATTGTGTTCCAAATCAACCTAGAGAAAAAAACAGAAAAGGCTAAAGTCAAACATGATACAGCTCAAAATTCAAATTTTATATAAATTATTCTATTTTATAATCATTCTTTTTGGGATATGATAAATGTTTTTCATGGTTTAAGAAGGTTTGGATTTCATACAAAAATTTCAAATAATTCAAGTCAATTTTAAATTGAAAATTAACTTGTTTGACTCTCAAAGTCAAACCAGGATAATGAAAGCGGGGCATACCGCAAATTCATTGACTTTGCGCAACTTAGCTACAAGATCCATCAGGCCTTTTGTATCTTCAACGAGTGTGAACCTTTCAACTGGAGATGGCCTTACAGGCTTGAAATTGCCCACACTTTTATCAACGAAGTGAAAAAACGGATATTTCTCCTATAGACACGAGAAAAAGAAACATATATCAGGGTTTTGCTATTTAACAACCATATAAACAGTAAACATATTTACTTTAAGCCAGACAAATTCACTTCATTCGTGTTCATGAAGCATAACAAGTTAAAGATTAACCAATTTTAATTCGTTTAAGCCTTTTAGGCGCATTTGACCTGCGTTTTTAAAAGTGTTTAACTGTATCCAATTGCAGTTTAAAGCTGTCATTATCTGATCTAAAACTCAATATTTGACCCATAATCTAAACACAAAACCTGATTATATGCACTCAAGAACACAAAATAGTATAAATCCAGTAATCACTTTCATAATGCAAAGTCAAACGCCTCCTCAACCAATAACAAAATTACTAGAAACTGAACATCAGACTATATTTAAAAAAAAAAAAAAAAAAAAAAATAAAAAGAAACTAACCAACGGATGTATAGGCGTTGATCCACTGTCTTCAACAACTGATGATAAACGGCCGATTTGTATTATCCACCTCTATCCCATACACAATTTGTGGCTTCGGAATCGAAGCTATATGAAAAGGTATCTTCACCTTTGGTGCTCCAAATCCGTACTCATCCCTTTCAGCCACATTATTTTTCTCCACATTAACCAACTCTAACATATTTTCCTTATTCCTCAAGTCCACTAACTGATCAACAACATACCCATAATCATTACCATAACACCAGTTATTATAATTATAACTATAAGCAGCATCATCATTCATAACATATTGTGGGCTTGTATTATAGTAAAAACCAGGTAAAAAATGTTGGGTTTGTGCTACATGCACAGCATATGGATCCATAACACTTAAATGATCATGAAACATGATATATTGATGATTTGATCATGCGAAAAAAAATATAGTACGGTTTTTTTTAGGGTTTAAGGGTTTTTTTTATAAAGATCGTAAAAGAATAGAGAATGTGTTTAGAAGCATGACAATCTTGCCTATATATAGCTTTCGTGCCAAGAAAAAGAGTTTTCTATTAGATTAAGGATTGGTTTGTATTATTTATGGTAAGTAACTTACCTTATTTTTTTATAGTATTGTAGATAAGTCGGCATTACTTGTAATTATAATCCATAACATCTATTGTTTATCTCTATTAGTACTTTAGTATAGTAATCTAAATTAGTTTTATATTTATCTCAAGATTAATAAGTTATTTTAACAAGCATGGACAGATTTGAGTGTAGATTGGGGAGGGCCACGACCCTCACAATACTTTGAGCTTTTACTTATAGTATTTGTTTAAAAGAAAAACAATTTTGGCCCTCTCAAATTAATCGATATAGCATTCGGCTTTCTTAATAAATTCACTCAAGTTTTGTTTATGACAACAAAGGTTATGATAATATTATTCACAATTTTAAAATGTAATTCATATACATATATATATATATATATATATATTTAAACATGTTTACTAAACATATACATTACACTCTTTAGATGTGTTTTCTGATTTAGTATGGGAAATGATCCAGTGAGAAGAGAAAATATAATAAGAAGAATG
Source organism: Chrysanthemum lavandulifolium (assembly GCA_022545495.1). Taxonomy (NCBI): domain Eukaryota; kingdom Viridiplantae; phylum Streptophyta; class Magnoliopsida; order Asterales; family Asteraceae; genus Chrysanthemum; species Chrysanthemum lavandulifolium. The sequence continues at coordinate 305,102,526 of CM040239.1, read as the reverse complement.
AGAAATATTTGTAGCCACACATTTCAAATAAAGAAAGAAAAATTTATGGAAGATGCATATTTTATTGTAGGTGCATCTGAAATGTGCGGTTGTGGTTACTTTTTATTCTTCTCAGTTTACTTTTATTTCTCATTTGATCCATACTCGATTTAGTATAATTATATCTTTAAACAACCTCTTAAAAAAGGAGGTTTTATCCAATTTAAGATTGTGTCAATTAAATTTTTAAGTTTCATGAATTAGCCGGTCAAAAAATCTAAAACCAATACTACCTAAAAAGATTGCCTATTTCATATGCATGTTAACAAAACCCATATCAAATGGTCAAATCTAAGGGGACGTTTGGTACGATGAAAAGGAAAGGTAAGAATCACAAAGAGAAAGGTGTGGAATGCAAATTTTTAGAAAGGATCATTCTCTGTCACATTTTAGTTTAGAATGAAAAGTGGCACAAAAAAAGGGATATAAATATCATTTGACATGTGCAGCGCACATGACATCACAAATCTTAAAAACTTCCCAAACCCTACCTACTGTGTGTGTTGCTGTTCTTCGTCAAGTTTTCAATAATTAAGGGTCCGTTTGGTTTATAGATGGGTTTATGATTAAGATTTGGATTTGGATTTAAATTTGGTTTTGGATTTGAGTATTTGATGTAGGTGAGAGAAAATATATTATTATAATTATAAAAGTAATAAATAAAATAAAATAATAAATTAAAAATGTTTTTATAAATAAGATTGTGAGAGAGAAGAAAGTGGGTCCCTTAAAAATTATCAAATCCCACCCCACTCATGAGGAATCACTATTAAAGGTGTCATTGTTATTTTTGAATCCAAACCGCAAGCCAAACTACTTTATTCATCATGAATCCATTACTTGATTACTAAGAAGTGGGAAACAAATGGACCCTAATTGAAAAAATAATTGATCCATTTGTTATCACAATATTCTCATGAAGATTTCGTGAACTGAGTATCCAAAATATTTTGAGGCACTACAAGAATCAAAACCCTACCCATGTCAGTCTAAGCATTTTGATGTTAACAATGAAATTGTTTTGCTGCTTGCAATTGAATTTGTTTTGCTCCAACTTTTATCAATCAGTGATAATATGGTTTAGTCCATTATGATTTAGTCATTTTAATAATCAATAGTTCCAGAAGAAGAATAAGTTATTTCGTTTCCATTCTCGTACATCACATTACCAAACAAAACATCAAATTATTTAGACAGTTTTCTCCGTCGATTCCATTATCGTACCAAATAGTGGAATTGAATTTGTTTTTAAAGCGATTCTCATTCTCTCCATTTCCATTCTATGTTATAATTCCATTGTCTTTCATTCTCACCTACCAAACACCCCCTAAGAGTTTATCATGGATAAGAGAAAGGAAATGATATGCGTGAATAGAAGTTATATCTAAATACATGTCTAACTTTAACATCATGACATGTGGCAATATTAAGAGCGGAAATTATGAGAAAGAAAATGCATGTTTCATGTGTCACACGATAATTGTTTTGGGCATGAGTTTAGACACATGAGTTAGGTCTCTCTATCATTACTTTCAGGGATAATGATAATTGGGATTTTTTTTTCAATTTTCTCCACAAAAATCATGAAGCAAGGGCGTACTTTGAAAAGTAGCAATAACACTGAATAGTAGTAGTGAGTAGTAACTAATTTTTTATATAAAAACATTTTGTAAGGTGGCTATATAATGTGTACAATGATGTAATGTTATATAAAAACATTTTGTAACGTAGCATTGAATAGTAGTAGTGAGTAATAAGTGTTGTAGCGTCAGAGCGTTTAAAAAAAAATAAAGTTATTTGATACTTGCTAAACGAGCATTAAAATTGCAACGCTTTCCTCTTCAAAATAATCCTAAATGCTCTATACCAAACACACAATTTGTCATTTATCAATTTATTACATCATATATCAAATCGGATAACAAAGTCATATCTAGATTTCCTCTTTTCATAAGTTATAATGTACGTATGTTAATTGCACTATCTTTTATATAATAAAACAAAACCCCTTAGTGAGAATTTTTTATTTTAAAAAAATCAATTCATACCTTAATAATTGAATTAGTTAAATTAATTTTAGTTAGATTTAGAAAAGTGAAAGGATAAAGCTTTCTAGATTTGGTAAAAAAAAAAAAAAAAAAAAAAAAACGTATTTTGGTTCACAAGAAAAAGAAGTTAAAAATACATATGGCCTTCATGGCTATTTCTTTTTATTAAGGACTAAACATAAAAATTCTCTAAAAATCGCTAACCTCTTCTTCAAACACTCATTCACCAGACACAAAGAAAAAAAAAAAAAAAAAAAAACATAAACAACCTAAAACACCCATCACAACATCTGCTGAGACAATCGATAGAAACAACATCCACAAAAGAATTCGGGTTTCTATTTTAAAAAGCCAAACAAATGAATCTTGATAAAAGGTTTTTTTTTTTTTTTTTTTTTTTTTTTTATTTTGATTGTTACTTTGGGTTTGATGCAAACAAGATCAAATCTTGATCGACTTTGATGGCTTTTGTAGGATACATATATTAAAATTCTAATCTTATGTTAAAGACATACTTACTTCTAATGATGTTAATGTTAATGCTTACTTAGTTTTTTGATGTTAATGCATATTGTGTTTTTGTAGGATGTCAACTGACTATTGTTAATGTTTACACTTATGTAGTTTGTTAGTTGAATATGTGGTTGCTGAGAAGAGTAATGGCATGGATGAAGAAACACTCAAGATTAGAATAGGTAAGCTTGCATATTAACACTCATATTAACAACGTCTCACGTTTGTAAAGGGTGACTCGATTACATCAGTCGAATACAAGCAAAATTCTTGGGGTTACAAAATGACAACCAAACTTTATTCAATAATCGAAAACACACTGTTATGTTACTACTTTTAATAGTTTTATGGTATGGAGATGTTCAATTAATCTCGAGAAGCTTTTCCTTAAAATCTGAATTTATTTTTAGGTGTTTGATCTTTATGCGAGGTTTTAATTTATTTTGTTTTGCATCCGTAATTTATGATACAAAGAGTATGTTAGTGAATTTTGGTCAAACCCAATTGGCCATTTTTAACTTGCTAAACAATAAACCTTATATGTGTAGGATCATAACCGATATAATGCTGGCAAAGGTGCTCATCTAACTCTAAAGCGTGCTGAGAAAGCCAGTGCATTGGTTAATAAACTTCCAGGTAAATTCCACTTTTAACCTAGATCTGTTACATTTAGAATGTCAACAATCTAAAGTTGCTAGATTGGTTGCTATCCTTCATAAAGGCCTGTGTAATATTTTCATTAATTTATTTTTGGTGTATAATTTTGAAACTGGCATAGTGGAAGCTCTATGAGCATCTGATTGAGGAGTCTTCCCTGTTAAGCGTTTGTTACTCACTAAGTGTGGAAACAGCGGTCGTGTAAAGGGTCAAGATGAGTATTTTTTGCACCCACCTTTAAAATATGTTAAATCTGAAACTTCTACGTGGATGATCACGGGACATATAAGTAATTCATTCTATACATGTTTAATGTAGGTTTACTATTTAATAAGTTGATTTTCCCTTAAGTTAATTAATTCAGTGTTATTGTTTATCATCAGCTATTAGTTCATTATTGTTGATCCAATTTCTTCATGTTGGCCATGCCTAGGTGTACATCTTAGGTGAGCTCGGCTATACAACGATAGGATCGAAAGAATGAATCGAAAGAATGAATCCGGTAAAAGAAATTCCATTTATACTTCTCAATGTTGATGTCTATCTTTGAAGCCTGACTTTATACATAATATCATTATTGTGATATGATAGAAAGGTGTACTTCATGTGTAAGTTTAGATGCAAGGTCTTAAACATAAATAAAACCTTAACCATGTCACACTTCATATTTGATTAGGTGTTTCTTTTTTATAGAGTATATTTACCTAAATCTGATATATTACATTTTATAAAGACTAGAATTTCTGAAAAAGTCAGCTATGTTCGTTATGTTCCTACATGAACCATAGGAAAAATACAATAAAAAAGAGACTTAAATTTTTTTATATGTTATATGTAAACTTTGCTTCTTGAAATGTGTAGATATACTTTTCTAGATCTTATATGCATATCACTAAGAAGCAATAAGTATGCGCCTACAATCACAGAAGTAATTAAGCTCACTCAGGTGCATAGGGACATGGTTTTGCCATATGTTTTACTAATAGTTGGTTGGTTCATTCGCAATGTCATTTGATGTCCCATGGTCATCACAGTTTATGTGACTTAGTTTGGTGATTGGATTTTCTCCCCAATCTACACTCTTTTAGGAATTAATATATTTGGTTAGTGCGTTGAATTTAAGTGATTATTTTTCAAACCAAGAGATGCTAATGTATTTTTTAAACTATGTATCTCATTGATGCTATAGGATATTGAAAATCTAGAAGGGAAATTGAATAAAATTAATGCTCTTTTAAAGGATTGTATTATAAGTGGTTATGTAAATATTAATAAAAAAAAATTGGAACCTCAAGATAATTATAAACAAATATGATATAAATTAAAAAACAATTCTTAAAAGTACACAATGTAAAAACCCTGCGCGTGCGCGGGTTTTATAACTAGTTTATGAGAGGTGATTTGCACACTCCATAAAATGATTAGGACACTCCAATTAATTGTGTTTGGACATTTATACCCTCACATGTGTGAAAGTATAAATGTCCAAAAACAATTAATTTGAGTGTCATAATCATTTGATGAGTGTGCAAATCATCTCCCCTAGTTTATATACTACAACAGTGTTATTGCATACAATAATATTCATTGGTAAAACTCAAAGTTACATTCTATTAAGAAAAACAAAGAGTACAAACTAATTTATATTCTTATCAAACTTCTATAAATACCAGTAAAAAATAAAAATAAAATAAAATCTCAATATCTTGATTTCGCAGTATTTAGTTTTTAGAGAAGTTAGACCCACATAATAATTACACACAAAAAAACTTACACGCTGATATGTCATAAAGTGATTTGTCTAATCAGAGAGAAAAGAGATATCATATATCAAAATAGACCAATCACTCCCTAATACATCAGCGTGTGAATTTTCTTATGAAATTTTATGTGAGTTTAGCATTCCTCTTTAATTTTAGGCTTACTAGAAAACTCTTCGCAAGCATACCGAAAGATTCTTTATTCTCGTTGTATTTAGTGTCAATTTTTAGTTTTCACATCGGATTTTATATGTTAAGAGACTGGTTCACAAGGGTGTTTTTTTTTGTCAATTTTGAACCCCACGCTGTTCATCGATTCAGTTATATGGAGTTTTAGCGAAGAAAAAAAATCAACTTAAAATGTTGGTTTTGAGTTCGGTTCGATTTTGGCAAATTCGATTTGGTTACAATTTTGGTTTGGCTTTTCTCACTTCGGTTCGGTTTCGGTTCCCGTGAGTATTACGTGAATTCTGCACACCCCTACATAAAAAAATCAACTTAAAAATGTTGGTTTTGAGTTCGGTTCGATTTTGGCAAATTCGATTTGGTTACAATTTTGGTTTGGCTTTTCTCACTTCGGTCGGTTTCGGTTCCCATGAGTATTACCTGAATTTTGCACACCCCTACACGAACTAAACGAAACGCACCAAAGTAAATGGGTCCATACATTAAGGGGGTGTTTATTTTGTGTTTCGGCTTAAATTTCATAAGCCTCAATTTTTCGGTTTATTTTGAGACTTGTGGGTTTATATAAATTAGTTTAATATAATAAATTTATATAAGCCCAAAAATCTTAAAATAAGGCAAAAAATTGAAGCTTATGAGATATAAGCCGAAATCAAATAAGCTCGTAAGCCTACATATATATAAAGCTTAAACAAAGACCCACTACACCCATCTGCTCATGTAGCAAAACATCTCTAATTACTCCGTAGATGTTTCAAAGAAATTTATCCAACATAAAAATGCTGATCAACTTTTTTTGCAAGATGTGGCAAAAAAAACAACGAACAACGATAGTTTGGCTTTCCAAGCATCATTCATATATCAACATGGTTAACACAGATGTACAAAAGCTAACTTCCAAACAAATGAGAATACAAACAATGTCTATGTTTCTTTTTACCAACAAGTTTCTATGTGCACCCGCAAATCCTGCTCGACTTATTTAAAAAAGTGGGACTTAACTAACAGAAAAAGATTACTCACTTTTCTGTCTCGAGTCCTTAGGTGTTTCGTTCGACGATTCTTGGACGACTTCAACTGGAAGAACCGGGATAGAGTCCCACCATCCTTTTATTCTTCGGTTGCCCATTTGATTTTTCTTGTCCCTTCGGTCTCCCGGTTTCAATTTCATTGCAAAGGTCGATATCAATACTGCCATGATAATATATTTGAGAGGTATGACTGCTAATACGAATGCACATCCAAGCATGGCTGTAATCACCGCATCTGTGTGCTGGAAGGAGATCAACATAACACAAATACACAATCATGAGTTCATAATAAAGAGATTTTTTTAACACATGCCACGGGTATAAATGTTAAAAAGCATTTATCATAGAAATAAATTTATTTTAGAAATAACTATGCTAGAAAAACCATATTTATTTCGTTCACATGCGAATATGCGTAGATTCAATATTAGTAGTTACTAGTAGGGCTTCAAACGGGCTCGGCTAGGCTCGTTTCGAGCTTCAAAGAATAAACTCAAGCTCGGCTCGATAGTTATTCACAACGCTCGAGCTCGGCTCATTAATAGTTTTTTTAATATATTATTTGTTTTAAACTAAATATAAAATATGTGTTAAAGGTGAGCTCGTTTAGAAATAAAGCTCAAACTCGAGCTCGTTTAACATTTACAATTATACATATATATATGTATGAATTTCTAGAGCTCGTTTAGGCTCACGAGCTTGAAGGAGAGCTCAAAATTAAGCTTGAGCTCGGGCTCATAAAGCTCGGATGGTTACGAGCTTTTACCGAGCCGATCCCCGCAGTTTAGCTCGTCTACACCTCTAGTTGTTAGTTGTCTGACCAATTAGTGAACAACTTCCCTAAAAAAATATAAGTATGTCGCCTTAAATGATTAAGAAAAAGGTAATTTTTTATCAAATTTTCATTAATTCATTAAATTATTGTTTAAATTTAGAAAAATTACGTTTGGTCCCTATGGTATACCGATATAACAACTTTAGTCACTAAGTCACTTTTATTACAGAAGATGTCAATTTTGAACCTATGCACTTTTGGTCCCTATTTTGGATGGGCGTTAGTTAAGTCCGTTAAGTATTTTGCGTTGTTAGTCCTTCGTTAATAATTTTTGCACCGTTAGTCCCAAAGTTATATGCATAAATCGTCCTTGTGGTTAGCGGTCAACGGGTCGGTCAACGCCACGTGTCACCACGAGTGGTGCCACGTGGCGGCCAAGCGGTCGGTCAACGGGTCAAGTCGGGTCGGTCAGCGGGTCAAGTCGGGTCGGTCAGCGGGTCGGGCGGGTTGCCACGGACCAATGAAATGGTGCCACGTGGCATTGGTAAAATATACCCACAATTTGTCATGCATGGGATTGAACTTCGGGTCTTTTGTGTGGAAGCCAAGCCTTACCCAACTGGGCTAAGCATAGCTTCAATGATATTTCTCAAGTTTAATACATAACCCTTAGCATTTAGGCGATTCAATAACATAAAAGGTTCAATTTAGTTTTGGTCTATTAATTTACGGAGTTATATGGACCGTAAAAATAAATAAATATACCGTCGGACTCGTTTTTCGTGCTCTATCCAATGGTATGCTCGGGAATTTTTGACTTCGTTTGAACCTCGAAAATGCGAAAATAATCGTTTTTCTTTGTTTTGCATTTTCGAGGTCCAAACCAAGTCGAAAAAATTTCGAGCTACCGTCGATTCGTTTTTCGTGACATTTCAATGGTATGCTCGGGATTTTTGACTTCGTTGGAACCTCGAAAATGCGAAAATCACCATTTTTCTTTGTTTTGCATTTTCGAGGTCCAAACCAAGTCGAAAAATTTCCGAGCATACCATCGGACCTTTTTTCATGATCTTTCAATGGTATGCTTGGGGATTTTTGACTTCGTTGGAACCTCGAAAATCGAAAATCACCATTTTTCTTTGTTTTGCATTTTTCGAGGTCCAAACCAAGTCGAAAAATTTCCGAGCATACCATCGGACCCGCTTTTTCATGATCTTCCAATGGTATGCTTGGGGATTTTTGACTTCGTTGGAACCTCGAAAATGCGAAAATCACCATTTTTCTTTGTTTTTGCATTTTCGAGGTCCAAACCAAGTCGAAAAATTCACCGAGCATACCGTGGGACTTGTTTTTCGTGCTCTTTCAATGGTATGCTCGGAAATTTTTTCGACTTGGTTTGGACCTCGAAAAATGCAAAAGAAAAAAAAATGGTGATTTTCGATTTTCGAGGTTCCAACGAAGTCAAAAAAAATCCCCAAGCATACCATTGGAAAGATCATGAAAAACCGGGTCCGATGGTATGCTCGGGAAATTTTTTCGACTTGGTTTGGACCTCGAAAATGCAAAACAAAGAAAAATGGTGATTTTCGCATTTTCGAGGTTCCAACGAAGTCAAAAATCCCTCAAGCATACCATTGGAAAGATCATGAAAAAAAGGGTCCGATGGTATGCTCGGGAAATTTTTTCGACTTGGTTTGGACCTCGAAAAATGCAAAAACAAAGAAAAAATGGTGATTTTCGCATTTTTCGAGGTTCCAACGAAGTCAAAAAAAATCCCCAAGCATACCATTGGAAAGATCATGAAAAAACGGGTCCGATGGTATGCTCGGGAAATTTTTTCGACTTGGTTTGGACCTCGAAAAATGCAAAAACAAAGAAAAAATGGTGATTTTCGCATTTTTCGAGGTTCCAACGAAGTCAAAAAAAATCCCCGAGCATACCATTGGAAATGTCACGAAAAAACGAATCCGACGGTATGCTCGGGAAATTTTTTCGACTTGGTTTGGACCTCGGAAAATGCAAAACAAAGAAAAACGATTATTTTCGCATTTTTCGAGGTTCAAACAAGTCAAAAATTCCCGAGCATACCATTGATAGAGCACAAAAACGAGTCCGATCAGATATTTATTTATTTTTTACGGTCCATATAACTCCGTAAATTAATAGACCAAAACTAAATCAACCTTTTACGTTATCGAATCGCCTTAAACGCTAAGGGTTATGTATTAAACTTAGAAATATCATTGAAACTATGCTTAGCCCAGTTGGGTAAGGCTTGGCTTCCCACACAAAGACCCGAGTTCGAATCCCATGCATGACAAATTGTGGGTATATTTTACCAATGCCACGCGGCACCACCTCATCGGTCCACGCGGCAACCCGACCGAACCCGCCGACCGACCCGACTTGACCACCGACCGACCCGACTGACCCGCTGACCGACCGCCCGCGCCACGCCAGACCACTCTGCGTGGTGACGCGTGGCTGACCGACCCGTTGACCGCTAACCACAAGGACGATTTATGCATATAACTTTGTGACTAACGGTGCAAAAATTATTAACGAAGGACTAACAACGCAAAATACTTAACGGACTTAACTAACGCCCATCCAAAATAGGGACCAAAAGCGCATAGTTTCAAAATTAGATACTGCAGTGTAATAAAAAGTGACTTAGTGACTAAAGTTGTTATATGGTATACCATAGGGACCAAACGTAATTTTTCTTAAATTTATTCCAACTGAAAACCATCGTAAAGTTTTTATCACGCAAAGTGTGCAACCAAGAAAAACGCTCAATAAAAACTTAACCACTTCTTTGTTGCCGCAGCATCACGCGGTAGCATGCTAGTATCTCTAAAAAGTGAATAATACTTTGCAATATCTTGTGGTATATATATGCCCATTGAAACTTCTATTAAGATCTACCTCAAGAATATTATTAATAAACTACAACTCAGACCTAATAAGAAACACTCGGCTAAAATTTTTGACGAGCAAGGATTCAATATATATTTATTACCTTGGGGGCATTGGCGAGCCATATTGACCATATTTTCAGTAACGAAATGTTGACCAAGTGCATAATGTTGTAAATAGTGTTGATTCCATGTTGTGCAGCCACTATGCTATCCATCGTTGTCTGATCAGGAGGAGTAGCGACAGTAAACTTGGTTCGCTTTCCTACTTCGTCTTTTTTAGCATGAATCATTTTTGAAACCATCCAAAGTAATAATCCGGCTATGGCTTGTCCAACCCACTCTCTGCACAAAAAGTACCAATTAACCGCACAGACATTTTGCACCAGAAAACAAAATATCAACTTCACTTCATTAATTACTTACTTGTAGACAACGAGTAGTGAAGTGCTCATCACCATAATGGTGGTCGCAGGTCTTTTCCACTCAATAATCTCTTGAAACCATGGCAATGCACTTTGAAATCGCTTCCCTAGCTCCTATACAACAAAATACCAAATATTAGAAGGTCAATTTTGTCAAAGTTAAACTCATTAAGAGACTATAATTATTGCAAACAACTACCTATATTTTTCCATTTCAAAGATCTCAGGTGAAGTTCTAATTTTAGGTATAGAGTATTAACAGGTGTTGTTTGAACTTCAATTGTCTCATGTGGTTGTGTTTGGGTTCCTTTTTAAATTGGTTTCGAGGCGTGTTTCCTTGTTGGTGTTTATAGTATCATCTAGCTACTTGCTAGTTTATCATAAAAATTGCGGTTCAAAAATATCCTAAAGAAGTACTAATTTAACTAATCATTATTCACGACATCATATATTACAACAGTTTCTAAGAGTGGACCAAAACTTTTGGCAGATTGGTGACCAAAAGCACTGGGACTAAAATATGACCAGTTTGACCCGTTAACCAACCTGCCCATCTTTCATTATTTCACCTCTAGGTCTATGCGATTTTCAAGAATTTTACCATCAATACAAGAGCATTGTCGCCAATCCCATCTTCTTTAAGTTCGTCTGCAGTCGCTTTAGCAGTATTAATTTCTTTTGCTTCCTCTATAACTTGTTCAAGAGCATTCTCCAACGACTCAAGATTTTCAGGTTGATTACTCATACTTTCAGATCGTTCAGACCCCAACTCCGACTCGGCAATCGGGACACAAGCCTGTGCAACGTTCAAGTTCCGTAATATCGAGCTAGCACTACATGGGTGTCCACTTTTCACCGACTTTAAGCTCTCAGCTAGCTCTTCTAACACATTATTTCCTGTTGGCAACTCGTCAAACAAAGCGAAGATTAAAAAACTTTTGGGATTCGGTGGTGAAATCCTTAACATTTCACGAGCTGCGTGGAGTCTTATTATCCCTAATATGGTTCTTGCATGCATTTCCCATTCTTGTAAAGACGTTTCAACCTTAAACTTTGCTAAAAATTTGTGTAATAACATAATCTCCTTCACGAGTGCAAGCCAATGGTCGCGTCTTGTGGAGCTAGTTAGTTCTGGAAACTCGATTTGAAAACCGTCTTCCCTAAAAAATTTGATTCAAAAGAAAAATAACTATTTGAGGATAATGATTCTACCGAAAATAGTTAATCTCCAAATATTCAGTACATGAAGTGGTAATTGATCTCACAGCTCAGCAGACTCGTAAACGATGGCTTTGTCAAAAAGTGGAGCACCAAAAGGGCCTGTGGCTACCGGTTTTATTGACTGATTGATGTCCTTTGATAAGTCAAGCTTGAATGCATCTTCATATGACATTGACCTCGAGGCCTCAAAGTAGAGTGCATAATTGGTTAATGTAAGCCTACCTACAAAATTCAGCTATATGAGAATAGCACGAAGGAAGTATCAGATTATAATGTACAAGAATTAGAGGTGACAAAGATAAAAACGGGCTGTGCTGGGTTGGGTTCACTGGCTAAAACCTTCATGTCCGTATTATAAAATCATTTACAGATAATAAGTGGAACAGTACCCCAATAATAATCTAAATCTTTGCATAATTGGTTTATATGCATTAAAGAAACATGGACAGATTTCTATGTGTTTTGACCCGTTTGACATATTTCATTATTTCCGTACACGACCCAAATCAACCGACTGATAATCAAATGGGTCAAATCTGGCACCCCTAGAAAGAGCTAAGAAAAAGATGTTATAAAATCTATACTAACCAGGCCAACTTTGTTTCCCTATATGGCGTATTACTCTTTGTGAGCTTGCAGTTCCCTCAACGTGCAAAATGAACTCATCATCTGCCATCTCTACTTGCTTCGGTGTTGCTTGCTTTTGCAAATGTTGAACGCATCTGATAACAGCAATCATCCATATTGAAAATCAGATATTGTTATTTTTTAGTTTTTATTTTTTATATTTTTTTAAGATTATATGTAGAAGGAAAAAGCCAGAATGAGATCGATAAAGATGAGTTACTTGTCAATTTCTTGGAGGAATTTATCGTAAGCAGGAAAATGCAGGCGGTTTTCTGTAGATGCTGTGAGGGTCTCAAAAGTGAATCTCCCATTGATAAAATCAGCCACCAATGGAACTAATGATCCCAACCACACAAATGCATGTTCTCCAGCACTCGGCTTATTGTTAACCTGCCAACACAGAATAAGAAATAGGGCAAATGGTCTAAAAAACCTATCAACTTTCCACTTTTTACTTTTGTGATGATAAACTTTTTTTCCTATTAAAACAAAAAGTTTCTTAATGACTCTTATTGTAACCAAAAACTTCTTAACTCTTGTTGTAACCAAAAGCGACACGTGGCAACATTAATTAAGGGTTAATAGTCCAAAAATATACAAACTTGCAACATTTTCTATTGTGACAATAAACTTTAATTTTCCAAATCTCCACCACCACACCCTTATCGCCAACACCATCAAAACGGACCCTTTCACCGCGGAACCTCTCAACCGTCGGACCCTCCACCGCCCGACCTCACTTCCATAGATCCTCACTACGAAACCAAACTATCACCGAATCCTTTGTTGTCGTCATTCTTGATGCTTCCTTGCATTTGCTTTTCCGACCATTTATTGCTTGCTATTGATTGCCGTTTTGAGTTATATAATATGAGGTTTTGGGTCTTTTTCCATATAAATATGAGTTTCTTTTTTAAATCTTTAATCAGAAGATTTTTTTTTTTTTTTATTTAATATATGAAAAATCCGATTTTTAGTATTATTTATTAGATCTGATATTTGATTTTTAATATATGAAAAATCTGATTTTTTAGTGTTCTTTTTTCATAAAAAAAAGAATCTTCTGATTAAAGATTTAAAAAAGAAACTCATATTTATATGAAAAAGACCCAAAACCTCATATTATATAACTCAAAATCAAGATCAATAGTAGCGCTAAGAATAACCGGCTGACCGGCAAAGCGGCGGAAGCATCAAAGAATGACGACAACAAAGGATTCGTGATAGTTTGGTTTCGGTAGTGAGGATCTATGGAAGTGAGGTCGGCGTGTGAGGGTCCGACGCTGAGAGGTTCCGGTGAAAGGGTCGGCGTTGACGGTGTTGGCGATAAGGGTGTGGTGGAGATTGAAAATTAAAGTTTATTGTCACAATAGGAAAAGGTTGCAAGTTTGTATATTTTTGGACTATTAACCCTTAATTAATGTTGCCACGCGTCGCTTTTGGTTACAATAAGAGTCATTAAGAAGTTTTTGGTTACAATGAGAGTCATTAAGAAACTTTTTTGTTTTAATAGGAAAAAAAAAAGTTTATTGTCACAAAAGTAAAAAGTGGAAAGTTGATAGGTTTTTTAGACCATTTGCCCTAAGAAATATAGTCAACTACAACGTTTATATGGTCAAAGTTATAATGTTAAAGACTACATGAATGCAAAAAGGTGGATTACAAGTAGCGGCATGATGTCTGAATAGAAGAGAGGAATTTCATCTTGTTGGTTAGATTGATTTGCGCTTGCGTTTTCTTCTTCTCTTCTTTCTCCTTGCCACGATTCCTATCCGTTTAAAGCAAAAACAACGTTGAAAAGCCACTTTGCTTACGAACAAAGATGTAAACCAATTTCAAAGGACATATGCGAGATAGAAATATGAGGTCAAAACTTCAAGGTATGTTTTCTTTTCCTAATCGCGAACGCACTTGCACAACAATGAGATAGTATGGTGGAAGTTCACCTCAATGTGATTAAGTAACATCGGAGAATGGGAGAGTAACTTTTTCTTCGATGGTTAATTGGCGCCTTAAAATGGTGAATCCAAAATCTTCAAGTCACAAAAACAAGCCACTAAACGAAAACTTGTCTTGACCCACCTAAGTTTTACAAATGGGTAATTGATCAAGAAACTTCTAAGAAATTTGTTTGTTTAAGCTTATTTTGGGCCTATGAACTTACATCTCATAAGCTCAATTTTTAAAGCTTATATTTTGAATTATGAGCTTTATATGAATCAAATATGCAAACTAAGCCAGAAAAAATGGGCTTATGAAATATAAGTCGAGTCAAATAAGCTCATAATCCCATTAATAAGCTTAAACAAACACCTCGTAAATATGGGTCAAATGGGGTAGTACATAACTCACATATTTAGTAAGAAGAAAGGGTATATCACTATATTGGGTAAAAACAAGTGGACGAGTATAATAAAAGGGTACAACCATCACCCTTGTCACTGCCATAGCCACTCAAGTGATTATTTCAAATTCATTGTCTTAGCAAAAAGATGCAAAACTTTGGTGTGCAATTATGATCCATGGCATGAGACACAAAAAACTTGAAAGTGCAAACGCAGTCCGTGCTAGGACAATAATTACACGGGTTTATATGCAAATAAATAAATAAATTAATTAATTAAAAAAAAATGTGTTTTTGTTCACTTGATTTGCTTTACTATATTTATAGCTTTTTGATGCATCGTACTATCAAAATTTGCTAACCGGGTCATTGTACTATCGACATTTGCTTTATGAGAGTAAATAAACATCATATTAACCGGTTACCCCTATAAAAGTGTACAAATATATGTCATGTCATCTAACACGTCACTTCAAACTTATTTTTTAGAGATTATTTTCTAAGAAACTTTTCTTTTTGTTAGAAAATAACTAATAAAAATGAGTTCTAAGTGACGTGTTAAATGACATGCCACGTGATTTAAACACTTTCAAGAACTACCAAAATGATTTAAATGTTTGTTTTATAAAAGTTCAATGACACATTTAGCAAATTTTGCTTGTATACATGGTGACTCAAGAGTAAGTTTCAATAGTACAATGAGTCAAAAAGCCATATCGGTGAACAAAACATAAAGTACAATGAATTTTTGTATATTAGCCCTAATTGCACAACAAAGTTCCCCGAACGGTATGCACCTGCACTTTAAAAATTTTAGGGACTACACCCACAATTTGGCCAAACCACATAAACATCTTTTGCAATTTACTCGGGAATATATTTGTTAAATAGTTATTTATTGCCTAATTCAATGCCCTGTTATACAGTATCATGATAGTGAAAATTAGGGGTGAGCATGGTGCGGGTTGGTGCGGGTTTTGGTAAAAACCGAACCGCATCCGCAATGCGGTTTTAAAAATGAGAATCATGACCCGCGGTTTTGCGGGTTTGCGGTTTTGCGGTTTTTGCGGTTTTGCGGTTTGGTTTTGCGGGTTTTGCGGTTTTTAAAGTTTTTTTTTTCAAATTCTATTTTTTGGTATATATTTATTATAGAATAAATATATCATATGGTTACATAATGAGTAAAAACATATATATACTAATGTTGGGTAGTAGTATGAAATTATAAATCTCTAGAATAATAAAAGTCAAATGCGATGAATTTTTTTAAAATTTCGACGATATATTGATAGAAAAACAAAATTATATGATATAAAAACTCAGACAATAATTAACTAATAAAATTCGTTTGAAATAACTAATTATGAAAATATTAACAAAAGTATTTAATCATACAAAAATTATAGAATATAGTTGGTTTATTTAAAATAAAAATAAAAATATATATGAATATGACTTTGGGTTCGGTGCGGTTTTTGCGGTGCGGTTTTTGGTGGAAACGAAACCGCACCGCAAAATGCGGTTTTATTTTCAAGAACCGCACCATGGATTTTTATTGGTTTCGGTTTTTATGTGTGGGTTTTGCGGTTTTGTGCGGGTTTGCGGTTTGCGGTGCGGTTTACGCCACCCCTTAGTGAAAATATATAATACATAAAGTATTAGCATATAAGAAAAACCATTGGTAGCTTGGTACCACATTCTCGTGTGTTAAACTCGCTTCTACCCTATTTAACTTTACTGATTGTTGCCATAATCGGATTGATTACTTTACTAGTTTTTTTTTTTTTTTTTTTTGGTTCTTTTACTTTATCCTATATTAACTACCACCGGATGGCCCGGTGGTGCGACATCTATCCTTCTCAAAAGAGGTTTAAGGTTCAAACCTCACTAGCTACACATTTCGGGTGACCATGGAAAGGGTCAGAAACGGTCACGAGGATACCTCGGTTAGGCTGCATAAATGAGTCATAGAGAAGCCCCCATGCAACTTTTATAGGGAAAACCCCATCCGTTTACATTTTTGAGGTGATCCTAAAATATGGAATATACTTTAAACCCTCCAACCTTGTACCATTTAACATACACCAAATATCTCACACATGTTTCAACCCAGACTTGAATCCAACAACTCTTTGTCGTTTAGTCATTTAGTTACCGCTAGGCCATAAGCCATTTGGTGTTATCTTCCCCATATTGTCCTTGGGGCATGGCGTTTGGACCAATCAGCATTGCCGGTTATTATCATTATTTTCATATTTTGTGAATAATCACTTATCAATAGCTTTCGATTTCGCGCAAAAAAGACCTAGCTAGGCTCGGTTTCTGCATTTCTAATATCTAAAACAACACAAGACAATTAACCAAATCTTGTAAATATATACCGTATGAGATTGTTCATCAGCAGATGTAGGCATCTCCCAAGCAAGCATCATATCAAACGTTAACTGACTAAATGTTCCTTCACGAATCGTTTGTTCGACATCTTTACACATTTCGTACAACGTTTTCGAGGAACAATATTCCACCAATTTCCTCCCATATTCTCCCTTTTTATTTTCACCACCACCTTTCCATATTCCTTCAAATTCTTCTATTAATCCACTCACAGACGTATCTAACCGCCTAAATATATACATTTAATCATTATCAAAACATTAAATACCAAAAAAGTAACAAAAAAATAATATAAAACGTACATGGCACAACGTTGGAGAACATCGTCTGCGATTGAAGATAGATTATTCGTTGTTTGATTCATTTGATTTGTTAATATGATTTTGATTATTGTATGATTTGCAAATAGATACGTAGATTTTGATCGTAACGGTTTTTTTTTGTTGTTGTTGAGGAAGGGTTTGTGTGTGTAATGTGAAAAGTGGTGACACGTGGTGGACATGCATGGATTCAAGGGTGGCATTTCCCTCAACATTTTTCGATTGTGTATAATATAACGCAAAATAATGAAAAGTATGAGAAGTGTTTTATCGAGTCCAACATATGCAAATTAAACGATTTAGGCAAATAATAATTACGCTTGAAAATATTCATTATCTAGCAAAAGTGGACACGACATCAAATCACCAACACTATTAGTTTCATGTTCAACCGAAACAATCGATGTTTGGAAACAGACTACCGTAATAATTTGATAATTTTGCTTAAAAAGAGTCATAATTTGACAATAATTAGTTTTAAGATTATATATAGATACATGAAAAACATGTAGGTATATTTTTCTTTATAGATGATTTGCATATTTTGTTTCTTTAAATTGCACACATTGTTATACAAATAGATAAAAGTCATAAATAATAGGGTTTAGCAGTAGTAAAATGAGGCGCCAGTCTTTTCGCGAATGTCTCGTTTTGAGACGTGAACTAAAATCCGCTCGATTTTATGTTGCGTACTTTTATGTTTTGTCATCATTTCAGCACGCACGTTACTGCACAACCCATGAATGTATAAACCGGCAAAACGCCTATGTGGCATATTTTTGAGTAAATTACATAGATCGTCCTTCTTGTTTGTCCTAAATTGCATCTACGGTCCCCGGTCGTTTTCATCATTTTTTTACATTTTCGTCCGCTTTTTTTACGCTTTCATCCGCTTTACGCCGCCGCGCTTTTACGCTTTCATCCATTTTTTATAATTTTTTGTCATTTTACGTTTTATTCTCTGTTTCTTTACGCTTTATCCCTTTTTGGTTTTCGCCTGCTTTTTACGTTTTTGTCCGTTTCGTTACGCTTTCATCATTTTTTTCATTTACGCTTTTTATACAATTTCGCCTATTTTTTTCATTTTATTCTGCATTTTTTACGTTTTCATCCCTTTTTGTTTTCGCATATTTTTTAAGTTTTCATCGGTTTCTTTACGTTTTAAATGCATTTTTACGTTTCGTCCGTTATTTTAGGTTTTCGTCCGTATCTTTACGTTTTGTCCCTTTTTTCGGTTTAAATGCTTTTTACGTAAAAACGGATGAAAACATAAAAATACACAAATGCTAAAAAGCGGCGAATACGTCAAAATGGACGAAAACGTAAAAATGAACGAAAACATAAAACATAAAGAAATGCATTTAAAACGAAAAAATGTATAAAAACGTAAAAACTCGACGAAAACGATAAAACCGGTAATAACATAAGAAAACGATAAAATGGGGTAAAGCGTTTGAAATCGTAAGAAAACGATAAAACGGGTAATAACATAAGAAAACGTATAAAATGGGGTAAAACGTTTGAAATCGTAAGAAAATGTATAAAATGGACGAAAACGATAAAACGAACAAAAGCGGGTAAAACGTAAGAAAACGAAAGAAAACGGACGAAAACGTATAAAACCGACAAAACTTATACACGTACTCAAAGCGGTACACTTGAAAAAGTACGTAGCTATTTAGCGCCAAAACCCTATTATTTAACTTATTTTTGTTAGTGGAAATCGGCGTGGCGTGCATTAACGTAGCAATAGTGATTATGGTTTGGTAAAACAAGTTTAACCGTGCAAAATGGTACAAAACATAAAAGTACGCAACATAAAATGGAACGGATTTTAGTTCACGTACCAAAACGGTACATTGCCAAAAGTACACGTGTATTTTACGGCCTAAACCCTAAATAATATGTATGTGTGATACAGTTACGTAAAGCATAAAAAAAATGTGACAAATCAATTTTAAGTTTTTAATTAACATAATGATTATTGTTTTTTCAACTGTACATTTTTTAAAGTGCAAATTAAACTTTTAGATAAACCTATATATTAAATCATATTTAAAATAAAGAATAAAATATCGTAGGGACACATTAACTCTTCTCGGGAACCAACAATATGTCTTCACTTAATAAAGTACCTTTATCACTTTTAACTATTATCTTTTAATCTTCTTTGACGCACCAATGCACCATCTACATCAACTCCGGCGTTAATGTCCGGCTAAATCTGAAACCGTTTTTTTCTGTTCATTCTTTTCAAATTTGAATCCAATGTGGTTCCTAACATAATTCCAAGGTAGGTCCCCAATAAATTTATATGATGCCTCTAAGAGATTTTAGGTTCTAAGGTGGTTCCGGGCACCAACTTCGCATGCCTTGGGTCCGCCTTTGTCGGTCAGAATCGGTCTTGGGCTAGCCCGATTCGGGTATGTTTGGTAAAATTGGTTGTTTTAGTTGAGAAAAGGAAGTTGACTTGAAGCAAACTCACAATTAAAATATGAAATATTATAAAAGATGACACACTGATTTAACGTTGAAAACCCCAATAGGGTAAAAACACGAGCAAAGAAAAATACGTTTCACTATGATGAAAAACTAAGAGTTACACATTCTCTTTAATTACAAGGATAAACATCAAGAGTTATATCTTTTGTATTAGGAGATATTACAAACTATCTAATTCTACTCAATACTAGTTAGGAGAACTTTGTATGTGAAAATGAATTGAGAATGGGATGATAATCAAGCTGTTGTTCATTGCTTTTTATAGGCATCAATTTGAGCACTTGACATGATGCGTGACTCATTAGCTCACAACTTGTAGTCCCACTTGAGAAAAAAGATTCCATGAATGTAGATACAATATATCTATGTTAACAATCTCCCACTTGAAGATTCGATTGAAAGTAAATCAATCTTCACACCGTTATTCTTCCTTGCACTTCCATGTTGCTTACGTTTCTGTTAGGCCGCATGAGGATCGGCACCATATAAACTTCTCACATTTGATTGCTTTAGTCAGATAATCAGTCACGTTATCACCAGTATAAACTTTCTGTATATCCACGGTTCCTTCTTTCACTTTCTCACGAACGAAGTGATACTAAACTCATATATACTTTGTCTTTGAATGAAATGCCGAATTCCCTTCCAGATACAAGGCGCTCTGATTGTCACAAAATAGAAATAATTTCTCTTATTCGGCCCGAGCTCTTCCAACAACATCTTCAACCATACTGCTTCTTTGTTGGCTTGAGCAACTGCAACATAATCTACTTCTGTTGTTGACATGGCCACAATTGACTGCAGTTTTGAAACCCAACTTCTTTATTCCGCGTAAAGTGTAAACACATACCCGTGGTTGATTTATCATCAAAATCACTGCGTGTCGAAATCAACATATCCATTGACAGTTAAATCTGATTCCCCAAAACATAATGCAACATCTGAGGTTCCTCTAATGTTTCTAAGGATCCTCTTCACAACTTCCCACAGGTTCCGTCATGTACCAACTCACTTCTCCCACTGCATATGCAATGTCTGGCCTTGTACAAATCATCGCGAACATTAAACTTCTCACTGCTGATGCATTAGGTACTTGAGACATTTTCATCCTCTCTTCTTCACTGCTAGGACTCATCTTAGAGGATAGCTTGACATTAGTAGGAAATGGGGTTGATATTGGCTTACAATCTTGCATATTGAACCTTAGCAAGATTTTCCTCACATAACTTTTCTGTGAAAGCCAAATTCTCCTCCTAACTCTATCTCGATGAATTTGCACCCCTAGAATCTTGTTTGCGGGCCCAAGGTCTTTCATCTCGAATTCCCTAGCCAGTTGAGCCTTCAATTTATTAATACGATCTTTGTTGGGGCCTGGTACCAACATTTCGTCAACATATAACAGCAATGACAAAATCATTGTCTTCAAACCTCTTGTTTGCACAAGGGTCTTCATGTATTATGTTATATCCAAGGCCAATGATGAAAGAATCGAATCTCTTGTACCAACACCGAGACGCATGCTTTAAACCATATAGAGATTTGTTTACCCTCCAAACCAAGTTCTCTTTTCATTGTTGTTTAAAACCTTCTGGTTATCAAGATCTCCATGAAGAAAAGTTTTCACATCTAGCTGCTCTAGATGTAAATCATATGTAGCACACATTGCCAGAACCACTCGAACAGTTGTCATTCGAACCACATGGGAAAATATTTCATTGAAGTCGACTCCCTCTTTCTGAGCATATCCTTTGACTACCAATCTTGCATGATACCTCTCCATCTGGTCATCACCGTTCCTCTTGATCTTGTACACCCATTTGTTTCCAATGGGTTTTCTACCTGCTGGTAGTGGCATCAGTTCTCACGTTTTATTCTTATAAATAGCTTCAATTTCTTCTTGCATTGCAACCATCCAGAACGACGCATATTAATTATTCATTGCTTCTTGAAGAGTTGATGGCTCTTCTTCCTCTATAAGAAGACATTATGCAACATTGCTCTTCATAACATAATCCGAGTGCCACACCTGACGTTTTCTTTCAAGATTAAGAGTGCGAGTTGTTGGAGCTTGAGACTTAGTTGTCTCATTCACCTCGTGTTGTGGTACAGCTTCAGAAGAATCACTCGACTGAAATTGCTTCCCCATCTATATTGATGTAGTTTCTCTTGTAGTGCTATCACCTTCTTCATTTGAATTTTGTCTTCTACGAATACAACATATCTGCTGACGACTACTTTTTCGGTAGTGGGGTCCCACAAGCGATACTGTTACGCCCCGCTTCCCGGTTTGACCAAAAATTACTCGATTTTTACAACTTTGACGCGGAACGTTTGACAATCCTTATTATAACATATACTCAATTACTTTTTAAAACAATGGCACAAGATTATAACAAAACATCATTTTGTTGTTGTAATACGGGATGACGTCGTCGCCTTATAAGCTGCGACGCCGTCACCCTTTAACCGTAACTCAAAACACGTTTTCAGATTTAACACGCGACGGCTCAGAGGATTTTAAACCCGACGCCGTCTGAACTGGTTCGGACGCCGTCGCCACAATACTGTGACGCCGTCCGATCTACAGACCTGCACATTTTGACAGCAAAACTGCACAACTATTCTTGGCTTATTTCGACTCAAACAATCATTTAGACCTCTTCAACATTAACCAATCATCTTGGTAACTATGACCAATACTCTAAAAACATATTTAACATTACTTGACCCATTTATATAAAAAATGGGTGAGATTACGCTCTAACCCAAACACCCTTTTAAGAAAGACATAACTTACAATTTGACTCATTAGAACATATCTTTACATGTCATTACAAAACATTACTATAACCATTTGAATACGACACTTGACACTTCACAATAAGTTTATGAAACCTTTTCCAATTTAACGGGGGCACAAATCGTCACTTGGAGCTCGATATCTACCTAGCTCTTACTCATACACTAATCAAACTTCCACATAGTCAACAATGGTTCCAATCCAAGCAATAACACTTCAAGCACATGAACCTACAATAACATTGACAACTATAACATGTAAGCGATAACGCTTAGTAAAAAATTAGACTAAAACATGTTAATGCTTCTATTATCATATAATTTCACAAAAGCATAACTAACACATAAACTATAACGCATTTAGCACATAAGGCATATAACGCATACCTTTATCTTGCATAAGGCAACTAATTCTATACCCATCATCAATTCCAATCTTGATCAAAAATATCCTTTACTTAACCATAACCAAAACTTAACCACAACATGTATAACACATCACACGATAATGTTCACATTAAGCAAGTAGTAGTCAAATTACTTACCTTAGCAATCCATACTAAGCCATACACAATTTCCCTCATCTTTCATTAGCCATAATCCATCACTATCATCCAAGGTAACATCCTTAAACACATAATCAAAATACACTTAAAATATAAACATAAACTATAGCCATGGTTTACACAACCATTTGGCTCACGTAAACATCCTCTAATTCATCATATAATCATATATTGATTATATGATGATCCTCCCATAAATTATCCAACTTTTACCCATAATAAGATTTCCCCCAAGATTACTATAACTCTTTTTAATCATCAAATGATCATAACATGATCATATCCCAAATTACTTATTTTACCTTCAATTCAATTAGAGGGGTTTCACCCAATTAAACTATAACATTGATGGATCTGGGACACTCTCCTTGTGTCTATGATATTTTGTATAATATTATCAAGCAAGCGGAATTTACTTAAGTAATACTTAGAAGACGAATTGTATGATGTATGAGAATAAACACAGAGTAAACACAAAACTCAAGCTCCAATATTATTAATAAAATAATACGAGTGATCTTAGTATCACTAGGGTTACACCTTGAAGCTTTCGTAGGTAAAACTAATGTGTAAACATACGTACCTAAGACAATGACCTAGGATCTCCTTTTATACAACAAGGAGTCCTTTACAAGATACGTATAAAGCTATCATTATAGAATATACTCACAATCTATTCTATACTTATCTAGACGCGTTTAACTAAACTTAAACTGATAGCAGTGGTAATAATGAACTGGCAGTGGGAATACGTTTCCACTGTTAGTGTTAATCCGAGCAGTGTAAACCACAACTATCCGTGGTAACGGATTATTCCCAACAATCCTCCCCTAAACTTATGATTTCTCTGCAAATCAATAAGTTTCTTCAATATGCATTAACTTCAAGGATTTGGGGAATTCAATCAAATACTTCACTTCTTTTCTCTTAACTTTTGTATAGCTTTTGAACACTGATCTTGAAGCCTTTGTAATAATGCTCGACCTTCTCACCGCCTTCTTTAACTCGTATGTATAAGCTCAACATTCTTGAAGAGCTCCACTCTAAGTGGATATTCTTTCTCGGAAGCATGAAAAAGTCTTCTCCATTAGTCAGAGAGACATGATGAACATCACATGAATCATAATAAAACCATTTTGTACCAAAACATGTGAATAAGGTTTTCCAAGAGTCATCATCGACATTTGGTTCAAAAGCCTTCTAAGATTTACCCATAACTGCATTTCTTTTGTATCTTTGAGACCTTGATCATCAAACCTTTCTTGAACTAATTTCCATAGTGTATTAAGGTCATCTCTGTCAAAAGCTTTAATAAGATCTTCAAAGGTTATGAATGATGAAGTTTCACCTCCCACCTTGTAATCTTCCATGTTGGAGCAAAATTGCTAGCGATGTAAACTTCCCAATCAATAATAGGATGTTGAATTTGCGGTGGTTCCGGATTAAAGTCTCGCCTTCAATCACAATCATTCCGACCATCTTGTCTTCAATGAACTTCTCGGTAGGAATCTCCTTCTCGGTGAGACTTTGTAGAATCTTCATCAACCTTAGTCTTCTTAATAGTTTGAGAATCACTAACTTTGGCCTTTCTCTTCAATCTAGGAAATATTCTTTCTTCTTCTTCGAACCCATTGGAATAAAAGATTTATCTTGTTTCACAGCTCGTAGTACGCCTTTCAATTTGATCATCGACATTCCTATGAATTGATGCCTTTTCCAGATTACCAACATGACAACAATAAGTCTTCATATATGCAAGTATTTGTGTCTTGGTTGGTTGTCTTTGTTTCTTCCGATTCTTCTTGACCGAATCGATTACATTATCAAGTGCTTGATTGTTCTTCATTATAATGAAATATTTCAACCGAGCGCTTCTTTGTTCCTCGCTTAAAGATGCATCAAGAACAAGGTCAATTGCCTTTTTCTTGATTTCTCAATTATTTTCTACCGTAAACCGAATATCTTCTTCAAGAGGAACATAACTAAACTCGGAGCTTTCTCTTTCATATGAGGTTGGACGGTGGAAATTGAATCAAGATCTTCCATTCTATCCAATCTTTGAGCTTCCAAAAGCTAGCAACTTCAATTTCTTTCAACCTTTTCTTTTCAAAGAACTCTTTCAAAGAATTTGATCTTCCGAAATCTTCTTTGCAAGTTCTCTATTATGATCAATCAACTTGTCTTTTCTTTGAAACCTTCTTCCCTTTAGGTTGTCAGTACATCTTCCATAACCGCTTACCCTTATTATCCTTCAAAGTATCAAATTCTTCACTTGCGGTGACAAGAATTGGCTCTGCAGTGGAAATATCATCGATGGTAAAATCACCGCAGTTTGGAAAATGTCTTGATCTTCAAGTTGCTCTCCATGAGTTTCGACTTCTTTGCTCCTTCACTTGTATCACCTTCATCTTCAAAAACAATTTTCCTCCCTCGTCGAACTGCTTTCCTCCCCTGCTTGGAGGAAGTTCCCAACCGATCACCGAATCACCATTAGAAGGTGAGGATGAAGATGAAATCACCGACTTTTCGCTTCTTGTGCTTTTTCAACCTCTGCACCTCTTCTTTAAGGTCCGAATCTACTCTTTATAGCTTGAACATCCTTGGCATGTTGCTTCTTGAAAGTAGCCAATGTCTGCTTGTAGAGAATCAACTTTGCTTTGCTAATTTGGTACACATAACCATCAATTCCAATTGGTTACCACCGCCTCAAGACTTCCAACCGTGTTACCTGTTGGTAGAGGTGAATCATGGGGCATTGGTTCGCACTCTCCATAGTAGGACTAGGTGGAAGTCTAGAACCACCACTGCTTGTTCCTAGACCAAAAGGTTCAGAAACTTGCTATGTTGTCATGAGAGGGGTTGACTTTTTAGGTCTTCTCTCATATGTTCTTGAAACTGGTGGGGTATAATCAATGTTTGGAATATTAATTATGGATGTGTGTTGTTCAGTTAAAATCTTAGCAAGCATGTTGGGTAAAAGAGGTGTCAAATCCATATTGCCATCTTTGTTTAAATTTTGAAAAACTTTAGGCTTGAGGCAACTGATTTGATAAACATCATTATGAGGTTGCAATTGAAACTGATTAAGCACTGCTTGCACAAACCTTGGATACATTAAAAATTTGGTTTTACTCTGTACATTGCCTTTCATACTTGTAAAAATATAATTTGACCAATTGAAAATCCTATCAATAACAAGACAAACCAAAGGATAAGCCATGGTTGAACTAAATTGCTCATAAGATGTTTTCTTAGGACTAAGGCAATGTAACAAAGTATGAATCAAAAATCTCCATTGGGGACAAAAACCACTCTTTGTGAAAGTAGCCTTTTTGTCGGTGGTATCATACCCATGGATGATAAAGTATCATGAATGTCGACATAGGTAATGTGATGAGACCATGGAGATCATCCAAGTGAAGTACACTCCTCAGGGATGCCTCAGTAACATCAATAGTTACCCCGTCTACAGTGGCTCGTAGAGCATCTACTGTTTCATGTGTATCTCTATGCTCAAGTGTTATGAACTGTACAGAAGTCCAAAACTGTTTGATTTGAGAGATATAGATTGTGGGTTTTAAAAGCAAAGCATACCTTATATTTGTGGTATTGAGAAAGTCCACAATCTGATGAAAAACAGGGCCACTCTTCTCGTTAGACTTTTGTAAGTAGGCCACTACGTTGTGCTCATCTGCAAACTTCAAAGATGCCATAGAAACTTTTGATGAAAAATATTATTACGTCAATAAGAATTGAAAGAATGACTAGCCAATTGAGAGAAAAAGATATATAGGGTTAGGGTTTAGTATTGATGCGCAAGTAAAATTATCTTTAGAAAGTTGTTATTATATAGAAAGAAGATAATTTACTTAAAATATTAACCCTATATATATGACTATCGGTGGTTACTTTCAACGGCTAGTAAAAATTAATTACTCGACGTGTCGGTTGTAACGCTAGAACTACGGTGGTAAAATAACACCGTCGGTGGAAACTGTGAACTAGCGGTGGTAATTTTTCACAAAAATTTCAAAGAGCGATGGGAAATAAAATCATTGGTAAACTAGATCGCTCTCATCATAGTTTTTAACAAACTACCAGCTATCAACG
The DNA here is from genome assembly GCA_022545495.1 of Chrysanthemum lavandulifolium. NCBI lineage: Eukaryota > Viridiplantae > Streptophyta > Magnoliopsida > Asterales > Asteraceae > Chrysanthemum > Chrysanthemum lavandulifolium. The sequence goes on along the minus strand of CM040239.1, from coordinate 305,075,291 downwards.
GATTTGATATGTCTTTACCATGAGCCGTTTGCTATGGACTAGCCAACTCTTAATCATAAAGAATATGGTGAGTTGATAACCATATAGTTTTTGGTAAACTATCAACCATAAACGGATTTGTCAAGTCTTTACCAGGAGCCGTTTGCTCCGGACTAGTTGATTCTTATGTGTATTAGACATGGTGAATCAATAACCATTTGTTGTGTATCTCAGATATACACCTTTTAACTCCAACTCCTCATATCAAGACTGATATACAAACTCATACAAGATGAGAATAATCAACTTGATATTTACCAAAGTTACCTTTAACCAAACAATTTCCCAAGCAAAATATCTCCCAAAGTCAACTCAATAATATCTATATTTACTCCTTTACCTACCAAAATAAGAAAAAGGTAAATATCTTCATTAAATAACTCTTCAACCAACTTTGTCTATATAAAGAGACTTAGCTTAAGGTAAACTTAATCAACTTTCATTCAAATACAATAACCCCAAACACCATAAACATGAGCAATCTCTCCGACACAATCAACATCTCTTCTGACACAGAAGAAGAGTATGTAATCGAATCGAAATCATCTTCGAAGGATCGGGATGGTTTGGATACTTTCCACTGTGGGTGGGTCTTCATCCAAAAGATATACCAAAGAAATCGCGCTTAAAGCTCTGCAGCTAAGCACGCAAAATCTCTTGAGTTCTACTCCGATACATCGATGATGATGATGCAAATAATGAAACCTATTCTCTTGCTAAAGAATTGCCAAAAGCTCTTTCAATAGCACTCAAAAATGCCTATCTCCAATATGAAGCGGATATCCAATCCAACAAGGCTCGCAATGCTACCAAAACCTCCTCCACAGATTCTTGGGCTTCCATGTCCAAGAATGCAATCCACCTTGAGAACAAGAGAAAGAGAGCCCAAGAATAAACATGAGTATGTGGGCAAGGGCAAGAGACCAATGGAATAGTCAAGTCGATGAAGAATATGCTAGGTTTCAGGTCTTTTGTGTTTAGTTTACTAGGGTACTCTTGATTGTAATGAATTACTTGCTAGTAATGAAGTTCCTCTGTTTTTCCTTTTTCTACTGAAAGCATGTTACCACTGGTTGCAATATAGTTCCTACTGTAACCAAATGTCAGCAAAATCATCAGTTGATAACATAGATAAGGTCTAAATAACCTAGAGCAACGATTCATCAAAGAGTAACAATTTAATTGTAAACAAGGAAGTCTTCAAACTGCAAATCACTAATCATAAAAACTAGAATCACTATTGTGTTGGCAATGGCTAATATATTGAAAGAATTAAGCATAGCAGTGGCTATACTCAATAAAGTCAACACTTAAGCATTGATACATTTTCCAAGAATACAGGACTCCAATTTACTCCTCAACTACCTGCACCTTCCCCTCATTAACTTCTTGAATCCAACTTAATATATATTAAACAGATCTTTTAACACAAACCACTCAAATCACATACTCCATAACTTTCACTCTCAAAGCAACACCATGAGTCAATCAAGTCCAATCAACCTTTCTTCAAGCAGTTCATCTGATAGTTCCTGGGATGATTCTGTTTTGAAAAACCCTGGGAGAGTTGAAAAAGAGGAGTATGAGAAGGTTGTATCCAAGAAGAGAAAACAGTCACTTGCTCTTTCAAATCCTTTTTCAGCTGGACCTTCATCACTACAACCAGAGCCTCAGGATGCAACAATCAAAGAAGATAGCTCAAAGATCAGATCATATGTGTCTCCATATGTTACAAATGAAGAAACCTCTGGAAGAGCCCTGAGTGTTCCTCCTCTTGCAGCAGTAGCTTCTCCTGAAGAGTTGCAATCATCACATTCACTACCATTTCTACCAAGGACCACCAACAACAGTTCCTTCATCATCCTCACCACCCATCGGTATAGTGTTGATGGGTTTAGCAAGCCCTAGGGTGTATTCTTCGATTAACATACGTGGAGCTCCCAAGGTGATGCCAAGTCGGGCTTTTCCAGCCCATAAAGGATGAAAGATGGGTAGGAAGGGATGGGTTGTTTGTGGTTGTTTTATCGATTGATGTAGTAATGTTTGTACTTTGTACCTCATGGATGTAATTTTCTTCGCACTTTCGATGCGGTTTTGTAATAACAATAATAATCCATGTTTTTCTTTTATCATTAGTGTTCCCGCATCACACATCTCAATCCACTAACTTCATTAACAAAACCGACAGACGACCTATTTGTATGCACAAAATCAAAAGAAAAGACTTGTTGCCGGTCATGTGCCTTGAACACCCACTATCCGTATATCCTTGATCTGATCGTTTTGTCCTCGGATGTTCCTGCACATTTGAGTAAAGAGTTAGTTTCTTTTAGGGACCCAAGCCATGATTGATTTGGATCTGCCTCGTGTATCAATATAGTTAAATATGTCAAAGGTCATTGATACACCATTGGGATTGGTTAAAGAGGTGTTTCCTTTAGGTTTCCATTCCCAACGTCTTGAGGCCTTTACAAAGATGCCCATGTCCCCTTTTTCTTATTAAAACCCTTGCAAAGGGTAACTTTTGTATGAGCAATGGAAACTACTGGTTTCTTTTTAGGTACCCATTGTTTATTTTTATTAACCTTTTTAGCTTGAAAGGTCCTTTTACCTTTTGTGCATATTTTGTAAAACTTGTTTTGAAGTTTGCACTTTTAACAGGTGACTTAGGGTGAGCAGTGTTAGCTTTTGCGATGGCAAATGTTTTGAGGCCACTTCTAAGTTGAACTGCTCTTGGGACCATGTTGCAATAAGGACTGGGGTGTACGTTATGTTGATTTCTGTTAGACTCCACCCTTTTTATCCCATGAACTTTCCTTCTCCCAACATGATAGTCACAATAAGCATGTAAATGATCAAAACTACCACAGATATAGCATGCCTTATTGTTCATAACAAAATCACTACCTAGTTGTCGAGATTTAACATGATTCCAGCTCCTCGGTTACCCCTAGGAGTCAGAGGCTTGTTCCTATACATCTCAAAGATACTTAACAGTTGGTCTAGGTTTATTAACCGATTTCCTAGGTTCCTCTCTGTAATAAGATTAACAACTTTTGGAAGAGTAGTCTCTACTTTCTTTTATCATTCTCATCAACAACCGATGAGTCACTAGCACTCTCAAACACATCATTCTCTAGCTTACTCTTCCTCACTCTTCACAACTGCTTCCTTTAAAGGACCTTATTCTCTTTCAAGATCCTTAAAGTCTTCTATGCCAGTATGACCTAAATCTATACCTGGAGGTGATGGAACACCTCTTAGTGGTGGTGGAACTGTATTATAACCCATACCTGACTTAGCCTTATTGTATATTTGAGCATTCCAAATTTTATCAATTGACTTAGACTGATAATAGCATGTGTCTAAAGTTAAATTGACATTTTCAGTTTTCTTCTTAAGTTTATCAAGCTCTTTTTGGTATGACTCATTCACAGCTGTAGTAAACTCTATCTCTCTCCTAATGAGAATCATATCATCATTATATTTTAACTCATTAGCCTGATAATGCTCTATTTGCTTTTCTAAAACCGCCATAGCTCTCCTAAGATTAGCCACAGTATAATTAGCATTATATAACTCTTGTCTTTCATTTGAGTACAGATCATTAAGCCTTTCAACTTCTTTAGCATTTCTACAAGTTTTAGAACAACTATCAAAGTTTTGTACCTCGTAATCGAGAAAGCCATGAGAGCAAATTCGAGCAACAAGAGCAAGATCTCAGATGTTCTTCTTCAAGATCATCACCATGAAACTCCAATCATAGTTCACACCATCAATAGCCAACATAGCCTTTGGTTCTTCCACAGCTTGGTCCTTCTTCCGCTTGTACCATGTAGACCTATTGTCCTTGGCCTTTGGTCTTCTACATTCTCTAGCAAAATGTCCAAACTTGTGGCGCTTAAAGCACTCCACTTTCTTCTTATCAAAACCCGCAGATCATCACCATTAATGTGAATAGGCTTGCCAGTCTTCTTGTAGAACTTCTTAGCCCTCATGCTAAGAAGAGCTATCTGCCATTTTATATCCATCTCTTCCAAGTCATCTTCATCGATTTGCTCTATGTCTTCATGAGTTAAGAGAGAACCATCAACTTGTGTGGAGATAAATGCATAAAAGGTAGAATCTCCAATACTAGCAGCTTTCTTCCTTGATCCTGCAGTGGCAATATTCACATTGCCAGTGGAAACTTTAGAACCAACAAGGCAACATCATCATCACTTTCATCATCGAAACATCACATCACAAGAGGTTGACAACAATGCCAAGCCACCAGAGCTTGTACTAAGTTTCCCTGCCTTCTTTAATCTTTGCTCAATTAATTTGAAGTTGTTGTACAGATCATTGAGCTTCATTGTTTCAATGTCTGATTTATTTTCCCAAACAGTGACATTGGTTTGAAACTCTGAAGGTAAACTTCTTAAAAACTTCAAATTAAGGTCTTCCTTTTCAACCTCAATACCAAACACAGTTAGCTGTGTAACAATCTTCTGTAGTTTGGTAAAAATGCTATCTAGTGAGTCATTTCTTGAAGCAGTGAAGTTTTCATAGCTCTGCTTCAATAGTGTCTTTTGAGTCTTCTTAGTAGCATCATTACCACCAACATCGAGCAATTTTCTTCAAATAATTCTTTAGCGCCTTAAACTTGCTAAAAGCAATGATCTGATCTCTGGGAAGAGTCATCAGTAATAGACTTCTAGCCTTAAGATCATTCTTCCTCATTGCCTTTTCAACATTGGATTCAGGCATTGAAACTTTCACAACATCTGTTTCTCCAACCTTCACAGTACTAGTCACGGGCTTGAAAGAATCACCAAGTTGAATGATCTCCCATAGAGCATAGTCCTGTATGAGGAAGTATTGCTCAATCAATATCCTCCACATCTCAAACTCATTAAGCTTAAGCTTAGGAGTCTGGGTGTGAAGAAGAGTTTGATTGGTTGTTTTCCATCTCCATTGAACCGAGTGAGTGAGTTAAGCAAATTCTTTAGATCTTCTAAAACAAAATACCGTAACCTTCGCCTCGATACCACTTGATGGATCCGGGACACTCTCCTTGTGTCTATGATATTTTGTATAATATTATCAAGCAAGTGGAATTTACTTAAGTAATACTTAGAGACTAATTGTATGATGTATGAGAATAAACACGTAGTAAACACAAAACTCAAGCTCCAATATTATTAATAAAATAATACGAGTGATCTTAGTATCACTAGGGTTACACCTTGAAGCTTTCATAGGTAAAACTAATGTGTAAACATACGCATCTAAGACAATGACCTAGGATCTCCTTTTATACAACAAGGAGTCCTTTACAAGATAAGTATAAAGCTATCATTATAGAATATACACACAATCTATTCTATACTTATCTAGACGCGTTTAACTAAACTTAAACTGATAGCAGTGGTAATAATGAACTGGCAGTGGGAATACGTTTCCACTGTTAGTGTTAATCCGAGCAGTGTAAACCACAAGTATCCATGGTAACGGATTATTCCCAACAAACATCTTAATTAGTGTTTAAAACCACAATTACCCAAAACCCCAACTTGGGTACATGAACCCTAACTCTTCAATTAACAATTAAAACTTCAATTAAGTATTACTTACTTGCAAGGATTATCATTAGGGCTTATTTCTAGTACTAAGCCATGAATTCTCCTTCAATCTGACCATCAAGACATGATAGTCTTTCTCTTTTTCACCAAGACCGACATATACACACACATACAATATTTCTGGAAATAAAATGAGGATAGTAGAATTATGCAGACACTTGTAATTGGTGTCTTAAGCTATTTGACACAAATGGTCCCTCGAGTCCCATTTTTCCTATTTTGGTCACAAGACACTTATATTAAGTTTACAATGTGGCAACTTAGCCCCCCCCCCTCATTTATATAACTATAACTTAACATTTGTTAATTATTAGTTTGACTATCGGGTTAACTAGTTAATCCCGTCAAGTCCTTAGACCACATTCAACCACGGTGGGATCTATTGGTATTTCCGAGATAGGGGTGTAACAATTCTAACCCCTTTATTTAGATTTCGTCCCCGAAATCTATCGTCCATTGCCATCTAACACATAATTCCAATTTACACCATGTCACATAAATAATCATTTAATCAATTTATTGCGAAGATTTCTTAACATCGCAATTCAAGGCCCACTATAATCTAAACAATTTCCAAATGCATTCTACTCTTCATTTAATTTCTATAACCAATACATCATTATGTTACCCGAGACATAATTTATTCAGAACCCATTATTCCAATTAGTCAATTCTTTTACTATTACAATACCTACTTGATCAATTTCATATTGTTTTGACTTTACATAAGTCAAATTCAACCAATACTTCCATATTATACCAAAGTAATTTTATAATTTCAATACAATATCACCATAACGCATGGCTATTACAATAACTTATTGTTAGTATTATAACATTTTCATAATTTTCACAATCTATATGACCACTATGGTCTTTTTCATATTACTACATGCCCCAAGGTATACTATAACACAGATTAAACCTTTTAAATTTATTCACTATGACCTCCACGGTCATTACTTACATCACAACATCATTCAAGTTACATTTATTTTAATTTACGTTTCAAGTTTCTATAACTTTAAGTTTTACATAACGACCCTTACTTAGGGTCCGACACGGAACTTCTATTCCCTTTATCTTATTTCCTTAAGACGTCTAGTTAATTTTAGACTTTTATTTTCTACTTCTCTACCCTACTCATGCTATGTCAGAAACACACAAGCCTACTTATTTATACTTCTTCATTTACATGGAGAGGAATCCCAAACAATGTAAATTAAGAAATATAAACTCGTAGTTCTATGATTCATAATTTTCTTACTTAAATGAAAAGGCGTCCCAATTCACTTAATTAAAGAAATTATAAACCATCCTGCTTATACACTTCCGACATAACACTAATACATTAACTGATCACACTTTAACTTTCCAAAATTCTCATTTCTTAGCATTGGATCCTTTCTACTATAACAATTCCCGAAGGAGCCATCTCACATGCCGAGGATATAGGCAATCCTTGCCGGTGAAGGTAATTTAATTCATCCCGAAGGACTTCTATAACTTTCTCTTGCCGGCTCGTACTATAACACATCCCGTAGGATTCACTATAACATATCCCGAAAGATACTATTATATACCCCGTAGGATTTTATAATAATAGCTGTAATATCTTTCAAGTGGCCTGTAACTTCATACTCTAACAACATATAGGATCCAAGCTATTATTATTTTATCATACACACAATTTCATCATCTTCATTTAACCAATACAATTTATAGGGCTTATGAGTAGGGGTGGCAATTCTCGACACGACACGATAAACGACACGAACCCGACAAGAAGTTAAACAGGTTTGGGTTGAGGATAAACAGGATTGGGTCAAAAACAGGTCAATCCGTATAACATGTTTAATAAACGGGTCGTGTTTGGGTTGAGTAAGTATTAAACAGGTCAACACGTGAACCTGTTTAAGTATATAAGATCTTAAGAAGAAAATATATAACCCTGTTTTTATGTTGGATGTGGATTAAATGCATTTTGTTATGTACTTAGTATGAGTGAATTATGATTATACCTTAGATATCATGAAAAATGACGCTTATAATTCATAAAATTGTCGCATAGTTATTTGTATATTATTCTTATCATACTTTAGATCCTTATATCATTTTTTGCTTTTAAACTACTTAAATAGACAAACCACCAACTTTATTCACTGCTTGACCTATTTACTTAAATGGATTAAACGGGTCACAAATGGGTTACACGTGTTATGCAGGTCTGGGTTAGGGTTGATTTTCTTGACACGATGAATAAATGGGTCGTGTTTGGGTAAAGGCTATACTAACCCGCCAACACGCGAACCCGAATAAGTTAACACAAACACGACTTGATTGCCACCCCTACTTATGAGCTCGCTTCTATATTTACACATTTACCGTGTGTTAATCATTTTATTTTCTCATTGACCCGTCAACCCTCGTTGACTATTTTCACATTCTTACTTTTACCATTTTCTTCGCAATTAGACCCTACATAGGTCATTAACTATAAGCATTCTTCTTTACATGTTCCCACATGTCTCAGTTTTAGTTATTAACAAATAAGCTTATTTCATTCTCATCCTTCAATACAAGTTATCGAATTTCAATATCATTCTATAGCTTTTACATTTTTAGACACTTAACTATTTATGTGTCAAGCTTTCACTTTACAATTATTCGTGTGTTACAACACACCTTAATATTATACTATAACTCGTTTATTATCAATCATTCATGCTCACTTATTACGCTCTATAAGTTATTTTTGTCCCATCTCTAATACTACGATATTGGCTACCCATTAGCCATTCACATGATAAGACCATAGGTTGGTCATCAACACAACACGAGTCACACCTCATATTATTCATAATTATAACTTTAATTATTATAATTTCAAACCATGCCTTCTATAGGCATTCGCACCGTTTGTATCATCTACTCAAATCTCTTTATTAATTCCATAACAATTAGGCACACAATCATATCACATCTACCGTCACCATCCACGGTGAACGGGTTATAATTATCTATCACATCAATATTATGATGTACAATTTACACAATCATAAAACATTCATGGTGATCTATTCACCTATACACTTATGGTCCGCCATGGACCTACATCAATTACACAATATCTATACATATAAAACATTATCACATAGTTTTCATATAGCACAAGACATAGTTTACTCTATAACATAGCATACAAATTTCCGCTTTAATTAATTCCGCAACTAAGAGTGGTTTAAGACTAGGCAACCTATAGTGGAAACCTAATTCACTTAAACCGAAGCTCTGATACCAATTAGTTACGCCCCGATTCCTGGTTTGACCAGAAATTACTCGATTTTTAAAACTTTGACGCGTAACGTTTGACAATCCTTATTATAACATATACTCAATTACTTTTTAAAACAATAGCACAAGATTATAACAAAACATCATTTTGTTGTTGTCACCCCAAATTACTGCTTTTGCGGCGAATGGAATTCTCGGGTTGATCATCATAGCATCAAAGTTACAGCTTATATCGAAGACCTAAAGTGTCGCTTTGAAAATATCGTTTGATTCAAGAAAATAATCAGAGTTTACAAAACATAGGTCCCAATAGATTTTCAAAGTACCAAAATAAGTTTGTTACAATCAAACGATAGTTAAGTGCATAAAATATAGGTGAGACGCGTCAACACCACGACTCTATGATAAGTCCACATGCATGCCATGAAGTGAATGCCTTAGATACCTGAGATAAAACATGCTAAAAGTGTCAACACAATGGTTGAGTGAGTTCAGAGTTTGGTTAACAAGTAAAGCTTTTAAAGAGCGTTCATGCAACAAAGGCAAAGTTTTGGTCATTTAGAATAGTCCACAAAGCAAAGGCATTGTAAATCCACTCGGCCCAAGTTCCGCCCATACAAAACTTGCAACTCGTGTGTTCACAACCCAACGCCAAAAGTAGTATGTCTAGAAGTCAAGTTCACGCTATCATAAGAGTTCACAAAGCAAAGGCATTGTAAATCCACCCGCTTTCAAGTTCCACCATACAAAACTTGCAACATGTGTGTTCACAACCCATTGCACAAAATATAGTGTGTCTAGTGGTCGAGTATACGCTGTCATAATAGTTCATCATATAGCACCACGTATATAATAATGTATGCCAGGAAAAGCCCCTAGAATAAATAATATGCGTCCCGTAACATAGTGGACGAGAGGTTGGCCGACCTCTAATACCGCTATCCATACTACCTACTAATAGGAGACTAACAATGCGAATGTACGAACAAGACATCATACAACTATTAATATACAATTAAGAACACTCCGAACATGGGAGAATTTGCACCGCTCCGAGCAGGGGAGACTTAGATTGAAAATGTCTGCTCCCATAGGGAGACATTCCGCTCCGGACCGGGAGGCTTTAATTTGCTCAAACAAGGGAGACTTTATAGTGATGATCCGAACATGGAGACTTTATAGTGATGCTCGAACATGGGAGACTTTATAGTGATGTCTCGATCATGGGAGACTTTAGGTCAAGGTCATAACACGTCCGTTTCAATAAGTTCAAACAAGTCATAAGTTCGTATTTAAGTTCAAGGGTTCCGTTCAAAAGTTCGTAATTAAGTTCAAATGTTCCATTCAAAAGTTCATAATTAAGTTCAAGAGTTTAAGTCGAGTTCAAAAGTTCAACACAGTCAAAGGGCTCAAACATATCAAAAGGTTCAAAATAGTTAAAGAGGTCAATATTATGTCAAACAAGTTCAAAATAGTCAAAGGGTTCAATATAAAGTCAAACAAGTTCAAAATAGTCAAATGGTTCAATATAAAGTTATAAGAGATTAATTAAATTTCAAAATGTTTTAAATCAAGTTAAAGTGTTCAAATCTATGCCAATATGTTCCTATCAAGTTAAAAGAGTTCAAATATATATGTCGAAGGCTCAAAATCACGGAAAGTGGTTCAAATAATAGTGTTCATAACATAGTGATCAATTTAGTTCGGGCACAATCTACTTACTAGCATAAGTAGTGGAACAAGAGTTATTTAAGTTCATATAAGTGTAAAGTAAAAGCAAGTAGTTGAGCATGCATCTCCCCCAAAGAGTTTATAAAACAATTAAACGAGTAAAAGTGGGCTACGAACTCACCGATGCAATGTTTATGATGACAAAAGTAGATACACCAAATGAGGTGCGATCTCTATCCGCAACCTAATATGAATGATATGCTCTAATATAAGTCATGAAACAATGTCGCATGCAAACTCATATGATATCCATACCACTTGTACATTTTTGAAAATAAGGTTTATCGTCGAAATATCCGCTTATGACATCTCGCCATGTTATAAAATACTTTACAAGTATTTTACGCTGAAACGACATCCTACAATAGTCGCTTAGTGATTTATCAAGAAATTATAGCTTTTAGTCAGAAACAATATGATTTAACAATTCATGAAAGTGACTAATCGCCTCGAAAAGCTAGTCGAAAATAGTGAATATCGAGTGTTAGGAAACAAACTCAACTGCTTTGGAAAGTTTGTAACATTATCTCAAAGTCTTAGCTTTAAATTTTATAATAGAGGTCTCGATCATGGAGAAAAACATAGGTAAAGTAGGGTACTTGTACCAAAAGTATTGTTTAAGGGTAGTTTTGCAAAGTTTGAGTGACCAGATTTTATTCGTTACAACTCCGCTTTGACGAACGGTTGAACATTTTGGAAAATAGGCTAGGTGAACTTACTTTTACTAGAAGGCATCGCTTTCTAAAAGTATTCTATCGATGTTAAAACGACTCCCAACATGGTCTCCAATGACAACTAGTTTTGGCTATTAGAAAATATATTAGTGTTCTACTTGTGAAAATAGTTACGTCAACCTTATTTAAACGCGTGTAATCTAGTCGTTATAAGTCCGTTTTCTATGTTTTATATGTCCTTAGCTTCGTGTTAAAGTATACTAATATATTTTGATAAATCGACTCATTTAGATAACGCTTAAGACTCATTTTGACCCGTAAAAATCTGGACAGTATGCTGATTTTCCGAAATATAGTTTTCGTCGTTAAACTTGAAAATAGCATAACTTCTTCGTTATAACTCCGCTTTAACCCGCTCAAGCGACCACGCTTTCTTTTAAAGTATATTTTATGAATATCTAGCTCAAAATATTTTACAAACTGTCAAATTTCCAGACTTAGCAAAATGATCAGACCCTTATTTATAGTTGTCGAAAGTGATTTTTCTCGTAATACTTATTCTACCCACTTCAAATCAACGCTAAAGCTATTCTAAACCTACCATAAACCTTTTAGGGTGTCATGGGTTCCTAGACATCATAAAAAATGATATGTTTCAAGGGATAATTATAGGATGATATATATTCATTATAAGTACTAAAACAATTAAAGTGGTATAGATAATCATATAAATTGCATGTTTTCTTCAAGCATGAAACAAATGACCAAAGTATGAATATGGAAGAATAAAAATGATCATGAAATGCTTACTAGTATAGTGATGAGGTTATAGAACAAGGTTTTTCCTAATACCCTATGTTTTTATTTCAAAACCTTGATTAAGAGTATACTAGAGTTAATATTTTAGCTTGATCTTTGAAAAACTTTGGCTTCCTTCTTGTGTTTTTCTTTGGCCCGTTTATGCAAGAGAGAATGAGAGGGTTTTTTTTATTATTTTTTTTCACCTTTGTATGTGTGATACTATGTGTTTTTGAAAAAAATCATATCTAATATTGTACAAATATCTATCTAATATTGTGTATGTGTCATTTAGTATCAAAATTCAATTTGATAACATGTTGTGTCATCTCTTTTGGTCGACAATAGGGTAAAAGAAAAAGAGATGATGCATTTTGTTTAAGTAAATGTAATAATGTATAAGTATAGTTGGTAACTTGTAAGTTAAAATAGATATTTGAGGTAGCGTTAGCTTAGAAATAAATTTTAACGAACAAAATAAAATATTTCAAGTCGTAAAATTATAAAAATACTTTTCTTACAAAAATTTAGTGAAATAATAATTATCGAGTAGTATTTATTTAAACCGTCAGAATTATATAAATATAACAATTTATATACAAAATAAATTGAAAACATCGGTAACTAATAATATAATTTTATAGCCTTAAATGAGTATAAAAATATATTAGGACAATCTTTGGAAGTGTCGGATCAATTATTCAAAATAAATGATTATGCGATAGCGTTTATTTAATAGGAAAATGTACGTTAATGAATTATGCAAACCCATGCATGAACTAATATGCGATAATGGTCGAATATAAATTTTTCTCCGGGATGAATAGTGTTTTGTGAATAGTAAAATTTTGAAATAACTTCTCAAAATATCAACTCGACTTCAAAAACGATGAATAGTAATATGATGAATAGTAACCGATGAATAGTAAATTCCCGAGATGAATAGTAAATTTGAAAAATGATCGGAAATTGAGAATTGTGACAATTGCTGTAATACGGGCTGACGCCGTCGCCTTATAAGCTGCGACGTCGTCACCCTTTAACCATAAAACACGTTTTCAGATTTAACACGCGACGGCTCAGAGGATTTTAAACCCCACGTCGTCTCAACTGGTTCGGACGCCGTCGCCACAAAACCGTGACGTCGTCCGGTCTACAAACTAGCACATTTTCTCAGCAAAACTGCACAACCATTCTTGACTTATTTCGACTCAAACAATCATTTAGACCTCTTCAACATTGACCAATCATCTTGATAACTATGACCAATACTCTAAAAACATATTTAACATTACTTGACCCATTTATATCCAAATGGGTGAGATTATTGATTCGATCCCGACGATCAAGTTTTATCACACAGTCAGCCACTTGTGAATGGCCAACCGTAACAAACTTAAAACAATCAAAACAAACGCAATGAAGATCGGAGAGTGTAGTGTTTCCCGGTCGTTATGTCCCAAAGCTATGCGATGAATCACCAAACGATAGTGATCGAGATGATTTGAACGGAAAAGAGTTTTGATTATGAACAATTATAACTAAAGAAAAGTAGATAAATTACAGGGGCTTAAATGCAAATTAAATAATTAAAAAGATAAAAAATATTAAATAAACGCTATCACTATTTGCAAAATGATATTTTGATTTTCTTTTATAAAACTGAATAACTTAAATAAGCTATTTTAATTAAAACGTAAACTTAAATTATCTAAAAACGTGACTTAAAATGAAACGACGTTAAGTATAAAAATTACGCGAGTCAAGTAAAACGTAAAATTTGTGAAATAAAAGTCCTACGAGTGTAAAAACAATTTTCTTACTTACTATATGACAAAAGAAAATTTTAGGAAAAAGCCGGGTATTTTTTCGACTCTTAAATTATTTTCTACGAATTAAAAATTAATTTATACTAATTAATTAATTAAAAATAAAATAAAATAAAAAAATTTGGAAAATCTGAGAAATTTACGAAAAAGTACTTTACATGAAACTGAAGTTAAGAAAAATTAAAAAAAAGTTGAAGGATGCTTTTTGAAATAAGCTGCTAATAAGGAAAATTATGTTATATGAACTTAAACTAAAAGTGACATTAAATATTAAACGTGTTGAAGTATGACATGAAACACCCACTAGAGCAGTTGGTAAAGGTGTGTGACTGTGGGGCGCTGGTATGGTTACTGAACTGACCCAGGTTCGAATCCTGGCCAGATCAGTTTTGGTTTTATTTTTTTCTTTTATTTGGAACTCAAAGACATGATCAAATCAATGATAATTTATGAAAACTTTTGCTGTGAAACCTCACAACAAGCTGCTGCAACAGCTGCTGTGTGGACAGAATCCACCCAAACACATCCTTTATTCAACTGATAAACTAAGCAATCTCAAGATAAACAATTAAATGATCCTATAAAGCACTAAGGCAACTAATACTAAGCACAAGAACCAACTGAATAAGCAGTTGGACTGCTTGTTCCTAACAGTTGAGCGAATATTTTAACAAAAACTTCTGAGCAGTCCTCGACCAAACAACCCTTTATTGACTGATAAGCACAAATGAGATTATAAAAAGTAATTTGATAAGTGGTACAATAGATAAATAAGCTGGAACAACTAAATTAAGCAAACTATGAAAGAAATAGACTACATTAACTAGGGAATAAGCAGTGGGTTAAAATGGCTATTCTAGGGAGATCCTAAGCTAACAAATGAGATTAAACATTCAAGAGATTAAAATAAGCTACAAGAAGCATAAAATTAAGCTAAGACCTAACAAACCTAATCTATTCCATCTAATAAGCTTCTAAGCTAAGCTAATTGGGAATGAATGCTAAGCAAGAAAAGAGATACCCTGACCTGTTGTAGCAGCCTTAGAAACAGCCTGAGGTGGCTCTTTTGGAGCTTGTTTTTAAACTGAAAAGTGAGCTTCCAAACCAAGGGTAAGCTGAGATATCAAATTTAGCATAATAAGGATCATGAAAATACTAAGTGGCAGGTGGATTTTGGCACGAATCAGCTTAAAAATAAGCTGCTGAGTTGTGGGTCTGCTGTACTTCAGTCTAAAACAGTGGCAAAGGATGGACTTTGAGCTTAATCTAAACTAATTTATACTACTCCTAAAACCTCAAAAGTGGCAAGGTTCTAAATTTTACTAACCTAAATTACTAAAAAGCCAAACCTAACACTAAAGGGAGCAGAGGAGGAGGGGGGATTGGCCTGTGAACAGCAGTTCACTACTGTCGTTACAGCAAGACAATGAGACAGACTATCTAAAAAAAAACTACCCAAGTGGATTTTTACCAAATGAAAATTGTCCTCAACTTCGAAACGGCTAATGAACACTTGCATCAAATCATTTTAACTTTAAAAGCAGTTCAAAAACTTGGAATTTGGCCCAGAATGAAGTTGTTCCAAACACACTTTATGGGAATTTTTCTTAAAAACTGATTGCTTAAATTTTCAACATAAGATACTCATTTGCAATTTAACCAAAAAAACTCACTTGAACTCGACAGAACTCATAACATACAAATTTTCTTCAAGAAAAACAGATAATCAAAAACACTACAACTTGAAATTTAATGAACTTAAACTAATCAGGATAAGAATGGAAGTAAAATACTGAACTCAAACTGGAATTAAATTGAAACTGGAAATTACAATAAATGAAAATGATAATGACAATTAAAATAAAAGTTGGACTAGAACTCAGATTATGGACTAAAAACTGAAAAACAAAACTAAATTAAAACTATAAAAACTAACTAACTAAGAACTAACTCGCAACTAAAAATGAGGCTTTAGAACAAATGTTAAATAGCTATAAGCAAATAAGCACCAAAGTGCTTATTTGACTGATGAGCAGTAAGTAAAACAGGTAAGTAGACAACTTTTTTCATTCATAAAAATAAAACATTACATTAAATTTTAGACTACTGAAAACTAAATTAAAGCTAAAAATCCTAATGCCTTATCATGGCTACATAAGCTCTCTATTTATACTACTAGGTCTTGGTCTCTTTCTTCTCTTCTTTCTTCATTCTTCTGTTTTTTTTTTTGTTTTCTTTTTGAGACAAAAACAAACAAAGACCAACTTGTGTTTCTTTGAGTTGATCCAAGCCATCCAAGAGTTAGGTACATCCCAAGAGTAAATCAGAGCCGTCCATGGGTTTGGGTTTTGGCGCCAATTGGACCTGATTGAGTGCAAAGGAGGAAGGAGTATTAAATGCTTCTTGGTGTTTTGTGGAGATGGAAGTGATAGGGTGTGGGAAGGTGATGTGGAGGTATGGTGATGGAGTTGGTGGTCTGTGTTTGCAGGTAAAGGAGAAAGTGAGGCTTCTTCTTTTTTTTTTTTTTATTTGTGGGAGGGAAAGGATGGGGGGTCACGGTATATTGGGGGTTCAAGGGTTGGTTTGGCAGGTTTGGTTTGTAGTATTAATACAAGGACCAAATTTGTAATTCATCCAAACTAGAGGGACTAAAACTGCACTTTTCCAAAAATTATTATAAGGACCATAAATGAAAAACTTTATTAACCAAGGAACATAAATAATATTTTCCATTTTGAAAATCCTGGGGACTTGTTTTGCCATTTTTGAAAGTCAGGGGCTCAAAACGCCAATTATGCAAACTTTTCGTTTTCATCCGATTTTAAACATTTTGCATCCGAAACATATAAATGCAATTTTGAGATATTTTCAAGATTTTGATGCATTTCGAGCATTTTAAACGCTTTGCGCTCAGATTAACCAAAAATGATGAGTATTTACACACTCATCATTACGCTCTAAACCAAACGCCTTTTAAGAAAGACATAACTTACAATTTGACTCATTAGAACATATATTTACATGTCATTACAAAACATTACTATAACCATTTGAATACGACACTTGACACTTCACAATAAGTTTATGAAACCTTTTCCAATTTAACGGGGGCACAAATCGTCACTTGGAGCTCAATATCTACCTAGCTCTTACTCATACACTAATCAAACTTCCACATAGTCAACAATGGTTCCAATCCAAGCAATATCACTTCAAGCGAATGAACCTACAATAACATTGACAATGTTAATACAAATAAGCCGTAAAAACATTTATTTATATTTTACGATCTTCTAATGTTTTGTCGATAACAAACGTAAAATCATTTTAACGAAACAAATAAAATACGTAAATGGTTTGAACTAATAGTTTCTAACATATTCACATAAAACACTAAAACAAGTATAAGTGATTTTATGATTTAATATTACATATGTACAACAACTAGTGTTTACATATTTGGGTAAAATATACACATAACTAGTATGTAGTATATTGGTAATATAAATGGGTAGAAACTTAAGTATTTGACCCATTGACCAAATACATTGAATGTAGTTGGGTAAAACAAGTATATACTAAATGAGTAAAACTAGCAAATGGTATTGACCCATAACCCATGGTTTTATATTTACCACTGACCAAGTTCATTGTATACTAGCA
Organism: Chrysanthemum lavandulifolium; assembly: GCA_022545495.1. Lineage (NCBI taxonomy): Eukaryota > Viridiplantae > Streptophyta > Magnoliopsida > Asterales > Asteraceae > Chrysanthemum > Chrysanthemum lavandulifolium. The sequence goes on along the minus strand of CM040239.1, from coordinate 305,057,639 downwards.
AATGGTATTGACCCACAACCCATGGTTTTATATATACCACTGACCAAGTTCATTGTATCTTTAAGATACATTGTGTCTAGAAAGAAAACCATGGATCAACCCATAACCCATGACCCATAACCAAAATACCCATGGGCAAAGAGGATGCGTTCCACGGATCCCTAGCTTTGTGCTAGCCGGATCCCAGTGGAAGGATCCGTGATCCGGGAAACAGAGAGAATTTTCTATAAATAGAGAGCCATTTCTTCCTTTCTATTCATCCCTTTACACACATACTTCCCCAAGTATACTAACCTTCTAACCCTAGATCCAAGAGATCTATGTAGTCTTTGTCTTTTGTTTTTGTGTGATCTTCTAGGTTCCTCTTAAAGGAAAGATCACCACTTCTTGAAGACGTGCAAGCTCAAGTCCATGAGTTGCCATGATTCGTCATCATCAAGACAACGAAGGTTCTCTTGTTGATAGATCTACCTTTCTCCATAAATGTTGGGTTGAAGGCATTAGTGAAGAATGCCGAAAGTGTCAAGATGAAAGCATTAGTGAAAGGTGCTCATCATCCGTGTCAAAGCATTAGTGAAGAATGCTAAAGGTGTCAAGACGAAGGCATTAGTGAAGGGTGCCAAGCGTTGTGTCAAAGGCATTAGTGAAGGATGCCGATGAATCAAATCAAGTAGCATTTGGGAAGAATGCTTAGGTCGTATAATCGATGAGGTGCATCGTTATACATATAAGTATTTGTTTATTGACAAGGATGGTGATATCCTTGATGGTGTTGTAACAAGGAGTAGATCTCCTCGATAATAGGTGTTAATGTCGTGAAGGGTAGTAGTTCCTCCATAGTAATGGAACTAGGTGCTTAGCCTAGTACCTAATAAAGGGTAGGCGACGTTGTGATAGGATTAGTTCTCCTAAGGTGTGAAAGAACCTGGTGGTTAGCCTAGCACCGTATAAAAGGGTAGGCGACGTTGTGTTAGGTGTGGTTCGCCTTGGTGTGAAAGAACTCGGTATTTAGCTTTGTACCTAAAAAGGTTAAGCGGCGTTGTGAAGGCTTCTCCGCCATAAGGAGTTGGTGTAGTGTTTACGAACTCGAGTAGGTGACTCGGGGTGGAGTAAGGCAAGGAAGGTGTCCTTGTAGCCGAACCACTATAAATACTTGTGTCGTGGTGATGTGCTTTTACTCTATATCTTTCATTACATGTTTACATATCTATCTATCAACGTCCAACATAAACAACCAAATAGATTGACATAAGTCAATCTAAATATTTAAAAGGAAGTTTTAAATTGGTAAAACTATTCAACCCCCTTCTAGTTTTCCACAATTGGCATCGAGCTTCATTACAAGTTTTTTATATATTGTACTTTGAAAACTTGATACGATCCGTGTATGTTTGAAAACTACAAAGAAGGGAATTTCTTAAAACAAAAAGTCATGTTTTTAGAAATCATCATATGTTGGATAGTGATAGATCATTCTAACATTTTCCTTTGAGAAGTCTTCATACTAGGATTTGAGTATCTTAGAAGATCATGAAGTATTTCGCGTCTATGGTTTCTAAAACCATAAAAAGGGAATATAGCAAAGGATTGGGGTATCTTAGAAGATCATGAAGTATTTCGCCTATGGTTTCTAAAACCATAAAAGGGGATATAGCAAAGGTATGTTTTCTTAGTTAAATTTTTTTTTTAAAAAACGTGCTAAATTGCTTATGGACAAAATGGTGATATATTCTTCTATCTTATAATAAGCATATTATAAAAAGTGATTTTTTTTTGAAGTTTTGTTGTTAGATATCTTGTTAATCAAGCTTGAATAAAGGTAAAATGGGTAATATAACTTCACTAAAAGTCTACAAAGACTAAACCTTTTCGCCGGGTCAAAACGTACATTTTGTAATTCGCAGTCGATCCGCGGATCCTCAGTTACATCGACGGATCCTCAAGCAAGGGATCCGTGGGATCCGTAGGTACGTAAGATGCTTTTGTGCGAAATTAAAAATTCATAACTTATTAACCGTAAGTCGTTAAAGTCGTGCCAACCATCGCTTTAAAGGTATTTGAGTCTACTTTCATTTAAAATGATTTCATAAACTGATTCAAAACAATAATTAACTGAATCATTGATTTATAATAGAAAGTCATTTTTCGGTCATAACTTTTGCACAAACTTTTGATCTAATTAGAGACGGATGTTTTCGCTTTTGAATAACAATGTGTCCTCTATTGAAATTAAGGTTTTGATCATATTTATAAATATAAAATAAACTAATCAAGCTTGGTATACATGTTTATATTTAACACAAAGCGATGAAAAGAACTTTCGTATGCTATGCTAAATGATAAATTGTCTTCTTTGCATTACTTGATTATTTGCTTATCTCAAATAGCTTTTGTGCTTGTTTGATTGAATAGCATATGGTTTCCTTACCTTGCTATTCATTCTCTTGTTTGTCGATTTAGTAATATTCTACTAATCAATGTGCTATTTGAAGGAGTGTTTGGGATAACATCTAGTTGTGTCGAAAATGTTAGTTTAGATATTTAGATAAGTTATATAGGTTGAAAAATGTTTAAAACATATAACACACTAAATGGTTTTTTTAATTGAGTTTGTCATATGTGATTATATGATTTCCTTTGTTCTTGTATCATTTTCTAAAAACAACAAGAATGAACATCGGATCATAACCTACACTTGTGTTGATGATGTACTCTCCCATTTTCCTTTTCATGATCGCTCTCCAAGCTTCATAGTAGGATTGACAACTTGATTATTTCATCCGATATACTCAAGTAAATTATTTTTCAACGCAAATATAATTGTTCATATCCGAAAGTCCAAACTCAAAGCTTTCAACAACATATGTTGAACTAGCTCATCCAACCATTTTTGTTGTTTACCATATGGACAAATTTTAAACTTATTTTTAACATGACGCTTCATCACCGTAGTTGTCTCAAGTATAATATTAAACGAAGCAAAGTATCATCATTGTTACTCTTCGATAGCCATTGTAGGAATATAAATTTTCCTAACTTGAGGATGAATATCGGAGAACTTATTGCACTAGAAACTCAATTTGACCTAACGGTTGAACTGCCTTGATAGAAGTTGGGTATGTGGAATCACCCGTAAAATGGTCGTGTTTAGCCGTAATTGAGCACCGCTAGTAACAGATCTCATATTCATTCTCTCACTTGGGAAATTTATACTTCTATGTTTTCCTAAAGTAAGTTTACAATGGAAATACTTTGCGTTGTCTTAGGATTACTAATCAAACAAGTTGTAAAATTAATTTTTCTATTAGTTAATCACAACCACTTGCCTCATCAAGCGATTATCTTGCTTTGATCGAGAAGAGCTACATGACTTCATGGACGAAGCTCATTGTATGCTAATCATCATCCGTAATAACTAGATTGTCCTAAACTAGTACCTCACAACTCTTTTGTCTTGAACACCATCATGTGCTCTTTTCTTTCAAGACACATACCTTGCACGTCATTGTTAATACAAACGATTTACTAATCTAGATCGTAAATATGTTTTAAGTTTCTTGAATAAGTGCTTGTTAAGTTTGATGAACCTCTTTGTTATTTGTGAGCTCGATCTCATTTGATATCTTAGTGTTAGAACCTCTTAAACTTGAAATATGATGCATTGTCAAAGTCATTGCATACCTTTTGTAAAGGTTCCGCTTAGCGATAGACGGATCCCAAAATTTGTACTTGACGGATCCCTACTCTAGGGAACCGTGATCCCAAGCAAATGTAAAATGCAATTGCAATCATTGTATTTCAAACATGTCCTTAGAACACCTCACACCAAACTAAACATAGTGTCTTAAGGCAAATTAAGTCCTCATCAAGATAGGTAGATGATAAGGTTTTAAAAGGTACCATTTGAGGGTCGTTTAAGTCCTTATTTGATCACTTTGTATCCGTTATTGCTTAATATCGCCTTTTCACTTTTAGGTCTCGTGAAGGCAAAATGCTGGAATGGCACTTATTTGACGAAAAGGCGAATATATGAAGAAATGGCCAAAGTCAAAATCGAGACAATCACAGCTAAAAGTAGAAGCGCGACGGCGTCAGTGTTAATGGCGACGCCGTCCCAAAATTATTGTGACGATCCGAACCCAAACTCAGATTTTCAAGTGACGACGCCTAGTTGTGGAAGAGTAGGTCGTCGCCACTCGCACGGCCTAGATGCAATCCAGACGACGCCGGAAGTCAAGAGACGTCACGGACATAAGGTGACGCCGTCGCAAGGTTAACGTGGCAAGACGAAACCCTAATGAGCGGCGACACGGCGGGCGTCACTAAACATAAGGTGACGCCGTCGAATTGTAATCTTATATATAGAATCCGAATTTTTCGGTCTTTGTGGGAGAGTCTTTGGAGTAAAACCTAAAACCGAACCTAAGGTGTCTTGTACAAGATTTTAGGGTTTTAAACCCTATCTTACATCAAGATAAGTCTTTACTTCATTAATTCAATTATGTCTTTGATTATTTGTGTGTATGCTTGCATGTTCTCCATGTCCGGCTAATTTACTTGTGTGTTTGCTTAGGAAGTATGAAACTTAATTATTGAATATTGATTGGTTGTTTCTTATCTTAGTTGACTAATGATCTAGTAATGCGATAGGTCATTCGTTGTGTACTTAATGCTTGATTCATCTTTGTGAACCTTAGAGTATAATTACCTGAGTAGTTGTAGGCTAAACCATCCAAAGAGCGCCTTAGAGTAGGAGTTTATAATCCCTAGTGGGTTTGTAGACAAGACCTTTGGTAACTTCAAAGAGTTGGGAGAAACGCATACCCTACAACTTTAGACACACAACGCAACTAGGAATAAGACGTGACACTCAACCATCAATAGGAGATAATTAAGGAGTAATACAAACTAAGTAAACACATCTTTAAACTATCATACGAGCACACATTAATTAGACATAGACTCCCACAACCTTAGTTTAGATAATTAGATAATAGTAGAGTAATCGGTAGAAATACCAACCCCAAATCCAATACCCGAGATTCGTACCTTTCCATTTTCATAAAACATAAAAAGATAAAAAAAATAATCTTCCTCAACCTTAACCTTAGCGTAGTAACTCCTTACTAGCATTCCTATTCCCCTAGAGAACGATATCAATACCCGTGGCTTACCCTAATTACTACACTACAACGATTAGGTTCATCGCTGGGGTGTTATAAAACTTGCTCGAAGAAAAGGAAGTTTCCTTGACCCCGAACGGCGCAGTGTGGCGTTATCAAGTTTTTGGCGCTCACGGGAATAGAATAGCTAGTTAGTAGTCCACCTCGCTTAGGTTTCTTTGCTTGATTCCTATCAAGTAAATTTTTCTCATTTTAGCTTTCTCTTAGTCATCCCCTTCTTCGTAACCTTTGTTCGTAATCCCATCACTTTTCATCATGGAAGGTGATAACCCACTACCATTCATCAACATACCACCAAATGACCCGCCAAGAGCCTGATTTTGGTGAATACTCACGAACAAGCCACTTAGGCTATAGGAACACCATTGAGCTTCCCGACCAAGCCCAAACTACTACCTGCGATCCGACACCATCCGGTTGGTGCAAAACGGATGTGTATTCCATGGACTTCGTTCAAGATCCAAATCAAGATCTCGAGGGATTTCCTCAAAATCGCCGATTCCATCGACCTTGATGCTACTACTCGGGAGACCACGCTGCGTCTCTTCCACCTCTCTCACGGGACCAAGCTAGTAATTGGCTTGAGCGACTTCCACGGCTCCATCTCAAGTTGGGATGATCTTACTTCGCTTCCTTGCTCAATTTTTCCCACGGGAGAACCACTAAGCTTAGGAATGACATCTTGATGTTCCAACAACGCCAAGGTGAATCTCTACTAAGCATGGACCCGATTCAAGGACTTACTTCATAAAGTCCTCATCACGGCATTGATCTTTGGCTCCAAGTCCAAATCTTTTATGATCATGTCAACTTCCCCACTAAGCTATCCATTGACCAAGCGGCCGGTGGAAAACTTAGTGATCTCACCGTAAGAATCATGGGAAATAATAGAGGACCTCGCCTCTATGACAACGAAAGTCGATGACCCCGTGAGCTGCCCAAAACCGTCAAGGCAATCTCCTTGCCTCCTCCGACCGTGGGATGATCGAACTTGAAGATCAAGTTAAATTCCTCATGAGTTCCCACAAAATCCTAAGTCCTCACGACAAGTGAATCAAATCACTCTACCTTGTGAGTTATGTAGTGGTCCCCATGACACTCGTGATTGCACAAGGCTCTCCGAACAAGCTTTTTATGACTACGCCCATACGCACGATTGAGAGGAAGAGAAGTGGTACACTTTCAAACCCGAACAAAACAACTTAGGAAACTCATACAACCCTCATGGAGAAATCACCCTAACCTTAAGTGGAACCAAAACTCAAGACGCCCAAAGCTCATCTAGTTCGCCTACTAGGTTCAATTCTTCTAATACCGAAACCCCACTAATCTTGAGGCAATTGCATCTAGATTTTTGTCATCCCAAGAAACTCGATTGAATAAGCTTGAAGCCGATTTTAAGCAAAAACAAAGCGAGATGACAATCAAGCTTGATGCCTTCTTAAAAGCCTTCAATGACAATCAAACTTTTACGAATTTTAGCTTTTCCTTAAAATAATTTTATGTTTTGTCATCAACAAAAGGGGAGATTGTTAATACAAATAAGCCGTAAAACGCGTTTATTTATATTTTACGATCTTCTAATGTTTTGTCGATAACAAACGTAAAATCATTTTAACGAAACAAATAAAATACGTAAATGGTTTGAACTAATAGTTTCTAATATATTCACATAAAACACTAAAACAAGTATAAGTGATTTTATGATTTAATATTACATATGTACAACAACTAGTGTCAACATATTTGGGTAAAATATACACATAACTAGTATGTAGTATATTGGGTAATATAAATGGGTAGAAACTTAAGTATTTGACCCATTGACCAAATATATTGAATGTAGTTGGGTAAAAACAAGTATATACTAAATGAGTAAAACTAGCAAATGGTATTGACCCATAACCCATGGTTTTATATTTACCACTGACCAAGTTCATTGTATACTAGCAAATGGTATTGACCCATAACCCATGGTTTTATATATACCACTGACCAAGTTCATTGTATCTTTAAGATACATTGTATCTAGAAAGAAAACCATGGATCAACCCATAACCCATGACCCATAACCAAAATACCCATGGGTAAAGAGGAGTTCCACGGATCCCTAGCTTTGTGCTAGCTTGATCCCAGTGGAAGGATCCGTGGGATCCGGGAAACAAGAGAGAATTTTCTCTATAAATAGAGAGCCATTTCTTCCTTTCTATTCATCCCTTTACACACATACTTCCCCAAGTATACTAACCTTCTAACCCTATATCCAAGAGATCTATGTAGTCTTTGTCTTTTGTTTTGTGTGATCTTCTAGGTTCCTCTTAAAGGAAATATCACCACTTGAAGACGGCAAGCTCAAGTTCATGAGTTGCCATGCCGTCATCATCAAGACAACGAAGGTTCTCTTGTTGATAGATCTACCTTTCTCCATAAATGTTGGGTTGAAGGCATTAGTGAAGAATGCCGAAAGTGTCAAGATGAAAGCATTAGTGAAAGGTGCTCATCATCCGTGTCAAAGCATTAGTGAAGAATGCTAAAGGTGTCAAGACGAAGGCATTAGTGAAGGGTGCTGCTGCCAGTCAAAGGCATTAGTGAAGGATGCCGATGAATCAAATCAAGTAGCATTTGGGAAGAATGCTTAGGTCGATAATCGATGAGGTGCATCGTTATACATATAAGTATTTGTTTATTGACAAGGATGGTGATATCCTTGATGGTGTTGTAACAAGGAGTAGATCTCCTTGATAATAGGTGTTGTGTCGTGAAGGGTAGTAGTTTCTCCATAGTAATGGAACTAGGTGCTAGCCTAGTACCTAATAGAGGGTAGGCGACGTTGTGATAGGATTAGTTCTCCTAAGGTGTGAAAGAACCGGTGGTTAGCCTAGCACCGATAAAGGGTAGGCGACGCTGTGTTAGGTGTGGTTCGCCTTGGTGTGAAAGAACCGGTATTTAGCTTTGTACCGAAAAAGGTTGCGACGCCAGAAGGCTTCTCCGCCATAAGGAGTTGGTGTAGTGTTTACGAACTCTCGAGTAGGTGACTCGGGAGTGGAGTAAGGCAAGGAAGGTGTCCTTGTAGCCGAACCACTATAAATACTTGTGTCGTGGTGATGTGCTTTACTTTATCTTTCATTACATGTTTACATATCTATCTATCAACGTCCAACATAAACAACCAAATAGATTGACATAAGTCGATCTAAATATTTAAAAGGAAGTTTTAAATTGGTAAAACTATTCAACCCCCCTTCTAGTTTTCCACAGACAACTATAACATGTAAGCGAAAACGCTTAGTAAGTAATTAGACTAAAACATGTTAATTCTTCTATCATCATATAATTTCACAAAAGCATAACTAACACATAAACTATAACGCATTTAGCACATAAGGCATATAACACATACCTTTATCTTGCATAAGGCAACTAATTCTATATCCATCATCAATTCCAATATTGATCCAATATTTCCTTTACTTAACTATAACCAAAACTTAACCACAACATGTATAAAACATCACACGATAATGTTCAAATTAAGCAAGTAGCAGTCAAATTACTTACTTTAGTAATCCATGCTAAGCCATACACAATTTCCATCATCTTTCATTAGCCATAATCAATCACCATCATCCAAGGTAACATCCTTAAACACATACTCAAAATACACTTAAAACATAAACAATAAACTATAGCCATGGTTTACACAACCATTTGTCTCATATAAACATCCTCTAATTCATCATATAATCATATATTGATTATATGATGATCCTCCCATAAATTATCCAACTTTTACCCGTAATAAGATTTCCCAAGATTATTATAACTCTTTTTAATCATCAAATGATCATAACATGATCATATCCCAAATTACTTATTTTACCTTCAATTCAATTAGAGGGGTTTCACTCAATTACACTATAACATCTTAATTAGTGTTTAAAACCACAATTACCCCAAACCCCCAACTTGGGTACATGAACCCTAACTCTTCAATTAACAATTAACACTTCAATTAAGTATTACTTACTTGCAAGGATTATCATTAGGGCTTATTACTAGTACTAGGCCATGAATTCTCCTTAAATCTGACCATCAAGACATGATGGTCTTTCTCCTTTTCACCAAGACCGCATATGCACACACATACAATTTTTTTGGAAATAAAATGAGGTTAGTAGAATTATCCATACACTTGTAGTTGGTGTCTTAAGCTATTTGACACAAATGGTCCCTTAAGTCCCATTCTTTCTATTTTGGTCACAAGACACTTATATTAAGTTTACAATGTGGCAACTTAGGTCCCCCCTTGATCCGCGCAAAACCGTCAAGTCTAAAAGACTTAAAACAGCTTAAGCACAAATACAATGAAGATCAGAGAATACAGGGGATTCCCGGGTCGTTAAGTCCCACGGAGACTCAATGGTGTGCAAACACTTGATCAGACGGTAGAATGATCACTAATGATAGCGATCAGAAAGGATTAGGATTGAATGATTATACTACTGAAAAAGGTTTATAAATTTAAGCGACTTAAATGCAAATTAAGAAAATTAAAAAGATAAAAGATATTAAATAAACGCTATCACTATTTTTAAAGATCGATGAACGTTTATTTTATAAAACCTAAAACTTACGTTTAAGTAAAAATAAAAACTACGTGAACGTACAAAATAAAACGTGAAACTTACACAATATAAATCCTAAAAATATGAAAAATACATTTTTACAATCCTAATGATAAAAGAAAATATTTAGAAAAAGAAAATTAATTTTACAACTAATTATGTAATTATTATTAATTAAAAACTAATTTAAACTATTTAATAATATTCTAAAATAAAAGAAGATATGAAATAAGACTAGAAAAATAAAGTTAAGATTTAGAAAAATCTAAAATATGATAAAACTAATTTTAAAACAGAAATTATATTTTTTAGACTTTATATATATTTATTATTAATTTAAAACTATTTAAAACTAATTTAAATTATTAAAAATACCAAATAAAAGGAGAAAATAGGAAAAATACTTTTTAAGCTTTTACATTTATCTAAACTTAAGAAAATGAAAATTATTTTTTGAACCTTTTTCTAATTTTTTATATTAAATACTAATTAAAAATGCTTAAAAACTAATTAAAATCAAGAAAAATACCAAACAAGCTAGGAAAAATCTGAAAAATTCAGGAAAACTCTAAAATAATATTAGGAATCTATGAAAAATGGAAAAACATGGGGATGTGTGGCAGAATATGAAACTGATGTGTAAGTGCTTAATGGAATAAGCACTTGATAAGCCAAAAGCTCACCAAAAGCTACCACACTGAAATGGAAGCTACAATAAGCTAAAATGACTTTAAAGCAACTAAACACAACAACCCATTACCCCTGGATTGCAACTTGCAAAGATCTGATGAAATAAGCTATGGGCTAAAAACAGAAACTGAGGGGGCAACTTTGAGCTTATGCCTCAGCTTATCCAATAAGCTAAAGAGAAAACTAAGAGCATGGCTCTCAAGCCAACCTAGCGAGAACTTAAACCAAAGTTACAGCTAATATGGACTAGTATTGAAGCGAGATATGGATCAATCAAGAACGGCTAAAACATATAAGCAACTGATACAATCGACAATTGAACTGGTACCTACTTTGAGCTTAAAACAAGCACCTAAATAAGTCAGAAATGTAAAACCAATTATTGGAACTAACACTAGACCTAGGTGAGAGCTTCTAAACCAAATTACAGACCCGTAGGAGCTCAGTGAGCCCCTGCAAGGTCCGCAGAAATCAGACAAACCTGCAGCAGAAGCATGCACTGCATGGGCATTTAGAGCTTATGGAGAAGCATTTTGAAGCTTAAACAAAATCACAAAATTATACTAAAATAGATATAAGGAAATAGACCAGTAGGGCTTTAAAACAACAAGTATCACTTGATTTGACCAAGAAATGAGTCCATTAAAATCTTTCCATTTGACCCCAAAACCGAATTTGCAATTTGACTTTTGAACAAACCGAGAAGTTGACCAATTTGAGTTTTGATCATGAATTGTGAACTAAAATGATGTATTTTGATGAAATAAAGCTAAAGCAATCTAGTTCTATGTATTTTAAGCATAAATTAAGCCTTCGATTCATAAAATCTCAACAAGAAGTCGTTGAGATGGATCAATGGAGTTTTGACTTTGTGGTGTTGCAAACCAAAACTATGACTCAAATGAGCAAGACAAACATGAAGCAACAAGAATTTATCACCGAACAAGCCATGAACACAGATAAAACAAGCTTCAAACATCCTTTAAGAAACTGATAGCAATTAAAACTAAGCTAATCGCTAAACTAGCCTATCGCGACATTCAAACTGAGTTTAATCAACTTAATTAACACTTAATCAATAGGAGGAAACTAATTTAAACCACAGGCACAATTTCAAGTACAATGTGCAAAATGGAATGAAAATGAAAAATGAACTACAAACTCACAGATGTCCAACTGCTTTGTAGGCTAAGACCAGAACCCAAGACTACACTATATTAAGCTATTCCAACCCACATCCAACTCTGCAACACCCAAATTCCATGCTCAAATCCAAATGAGCTTAGACAGTTGACTTTCGTTGACCAATTCACAAAGTTACTTGAAAATGAAATGTAGCTTATAAAAAGTTTATAAGGAGTTTAAAATGACTTATTTAAGCTTAAAATAAGCTTCTAACAACTTGGACCATATACTTTGAAACTGAAAATTTAAACAGTAGACTTGAAAACATAAAGAGATATTAAACCTTGAATTAAACCTTAATACTGGATTACAACTTATAAAACACTTAGTTTGATTCATAAAACAAATTACAACAACAAGACTTAAATTAAAACATTTAATTAAGAAACGACATTAAAGAAAAATAAAAAACTAGCTACTCCTCATAGCTTCATTCTTCTTTTCTTTTATACCAACTTGCTTCCCTTGACTTTCCGAGCATTTCCACTTGTAATATTAGCCATTGGATTATTTGGAGTCATCTTGCCATGGATTGAATTTTGCGCCAAGTTGCATATGACAGTGGTGAGGTTGAGTGAGGGGGAAAGGATCATTTAATGATATTTGTCTTGTGTTGAGGTGGGGGACAAGGAGATGAGGGGGTGGATGTGTGAGATATAGCAGGAGCAGTGATGAAGGGATGACTAAATGGCGCCAAGTGGGTAATATTTGGATCAAGGGTTTAACCTTTGACCGGTCTTGGGTTGGTTTTATTAATAAACCGGGTTGTGGGTTAGAGGTGTTGGGCTTTGGATTGGGCCAAGGATAATACAAGGTCCATTTGGTTAGTTTTAGGATTAGACAAGGACCAAAAGTGTATAAACGCAACTTGAGGGACCAAATCTGTTCATTCTGAAAATTGTAATCCAAGGATTGGTTTTGACAATCTCAAATAATATAAGGACCATTTTGCCATTTTGAAAATTCAAGGACTAATCATGACATTTTTCAAACTTTAGGGACTAAAGTTGTAATTTTGCAATTTTACACTTCAAAGGTTTGTTTGACAACTTTTGAATCCCATGGACCTTAAATGACTATTTTCATTGTTTTGATTTACAGGACTGCTTTTGACAATTTTGAAACTTGGGGACTAAAACGCAATTTTGCAAATTTGATATGTTTTTCATCCGATTTTGATATTTTGCATTTAAAACATATAAAACACTGATTTGTGATATTTTGATCATTTTGATGTGTTTCGAGTGTTTTCGATGATTTTGCGCTTTATATTGTACAAAATGATGAGTATTTAGACACATCAATCCCCCACATCGAGATATTGCTAGTCCCTAGCAATGATTTGAGAAAACATAATGGATTTTAAACTCTTTACCAAAAGCCATTACTCGGAGTAGCTAAATGTTTCAGTTCAAGTAAGAACCATGGTACACCGATAACCATGTGATTTTGAGCAACCACCGCCTTTCAACGGATTTGACTTTGTCTTTACCGTGTCGCACTTTCTTACGGACTAGCCAACTCTTAGATAAATTATCAATATTATCTTTGGTGAGTCGATTACCAATTATGGATTTTCCATCGCCTTTACCACAAGCCATAATCTTGCGGACTAGCCAACTCTTCACTTTTAAGATATGGTGAGTTGAGAACCATACAATTTTGGGCAAATTGCAAGTCGTATAAACGGATTTGATATATCTTTACCAAGAGCCGTTTGCTCTGGATTAGCTAATCCTTTTGTCTTCTGAGACATGGCGGATGATAACCAAATGAGTAAGTGTAGAACACTTACTCCAAAAAATTTTGGCCAAAACGGGGAATCGGTATAATTATATGATAAAATTAGTGAGAATTCCCCACACTTAGAAATGAATATTGCCTCAATATTCAAAGTACTGCCAGTTATGCCGAAACAAAGAACGGGAAAGGGAATACTACGCCATTATTTTAAAAGATTTTTTTTTTTTTTTTTTTTTTTTTTTAGAAATATATATATATATATATATATATATATATATATATATATATATATATATATATATATATATATATATATATATATATATAGGGTAGGGTTCTTTTCGTAACCAAGAAAAGGTCGAGAACTGAGAGAACCAAAGATCAACCAATCGATTTTTTTTGTATTTATTTTATTATTATATCAAAAGGGTATAATAGTAAATACAATCTTTATTTACTTTTGGAATTTTCTTTTAATAAAAACGTTTTTAGTTCCTAAATATTAGATTTTTTTTTTTTTTTTTTTTTTTTTTTTTTTTAATGTTTGAAATAAATGTTTTCTTCAAAGATGTATGTATTCAAAATGTATGGTGCACATGTGTTTTTTTTTAGATAATGTAAATTACATGTGTTTTAGTGTTTAATTGCTTAAATCTCTAATGTGTTTGCTCGAAAGATTTTACACAAATGCATTAAATGAAAACATAAGTATTTTACATGTACTCTATACAATTCAAAACAAAACATTATACACAAAATTTAAAATCATGTGATATACAATTCAAATACAAAACTCTAAAAGTAAAAATAAATTAAAGTTTCCTTGATGTATATATGTGTCTCCTAATCTTTAACACAATCAGATTTGATGTTGCCGTATATGCACAAGTATTTCCCCTTGTTAGACGCTCTTGATTTCTTTTTAAGCATATGTGCATTTGAGTTCATCCATATGCCCTTATAAATACGTACTCAATTTAGTTCATGTGCACTTGTGTCTTTACTCTTTACATATGTATCATAACTACCTTCTCGCTAGATAGTATGTAAAAATCACATGTGCACTCTTCATATTGCTCATCATACTTGTACCTGTAACCACAAACAATTAACAAACGAATTGTTTAATCATAACAACTAACAAAACACATATGTACAATCCTTTCCTATATCAAATGATAAAAACGAATTTAATCATAACAAGTAGTGTTACATATACGCATAATCTAGCAAAACACATATGCAGACTTACTCATAAGCTATTATTGGTTAAAATAATTGGTCATATATAGCGTGCTCTAAGCGTATATTTGGTCCATTTGTTGCACAATTATACATTAAAAACTACTAATGAATATATATACCTGCTATGATTTCTATGCATATGTATTCCTTGGTTGACATCATCACCATACTTTTTAGACCCGACAACTAGCATAACACAACTTGGACAATATGTTTTATCAAGCTAACATAGCACCAAAGCACATGTGCCTTTTTCTTCTTTGTGTTTTCAATAATTGCTATTGTTAAATTCAGATAATACAAATAATTATTAAACTCAAGCATTCTAGGAAAAGCTATAAAGATCCTACGCCTTTAGGTTGTAACAGATTAGAAAAGTTGACAAATCACTCCATGACTCAAATTAAAATATTAATTATTTCTTTAAGAAAACAAACAAAATATAGATATAAAATTTTTAGTTTAGAAAATACAAATGATTATTAATTTAAATATACTATGAACAAACAATAAGGACCTTACATATTTGTTAATGTAATCGAATAGATCCAAGATCTACAACCATCATCACATAAGTATCCACCCACTAAACAAGAAGATAACAACATTGGTAACTAATCAAGACTCCAAAGATATTCAAAATAGATAACGAATTTTATTTTACTACCGATCAATTTGAGATTTATTACAAAGTATTATTTATTCATATAAATAATCAAAACCATGTCATAAGAACTAAGAATTAGAAAAAAGAATCTTGCCTCACGTCTTCATGATATGCGATTGATATGTGGGTTTTTTTCTGCAACATAACGCCATTTAAATTTCTATAAAACAGTTAATTAAGATGCATGACGGTAGATGCAGAGGTTGAAGAACAATCGTTGATGACGCTGGAGGATTTCTAAACGTGTAAGGCATAAGACCTGTTACAATTTTAGTGTGATGGAGGCATAATGAATTTGATTAGATCTAGGGTTTGAGATGAAAGAGAAGATTAGATCTCAGATGGGAGAGAAGATGAGAGGATACTTGATGTTTTTTTATTTAATTGATTTGAGGAAAGACCCAATATAAAAATGACGGTTTATTTTTTTTGTGTGTACAAAATTACTTTAATACCCTAATAGTCCTTTCAAAGATGTTCATTGATTTTGATTTATTTACATTTGTGCCATCATTACTTTTATCCATTGATCAAATATCCAACAGCAGATCGGTTCTCGCAGCTTCTCGACCTTTTCTTGGTTCCGAAAATAACCCTACACTATATATATATATATATATATATATATATATATATATATATATATAACATGTGGCAACCCCACACTAGGGTGGTAGAAGAGGTGAAGATGTAAATATGGGTGAAAACCCATATGGTGCGTACTCTTGTTTTTGATTTCAGTCGCTAGCTTGACTCGACCCAATTCATTGGTTCATGGGGAAGCAAGGTGGAAGATACAATCTCCATCGGACTTTCATTCAAGATGTTTGGACAAACATTTGAAGCGCGCGAAAGTTCCACACCGATGAGATATAAAGAGACAGACACAGACCCGGCTTGAAAATGCCTGGATCAAAAATAGTGTCTTCATTCCCGAAGGAGTGAAGAAGAAAGGAAGTCACCGAGTAGGTGAAGAAAAGAAAGAAAATCATGATAACAATCATGACTAGATCTTCTTCCTCGGGATTAAGTGCGCTTGCACTTATTTGGATTTTCTTGGTAGAGCTCTTTGGTTTGGAAGGCATCTCGGTGGGAGGGTGGAAGATTTGTCATAACTATGCAAATTGAGATTCTCTCCCGATCATGATTTTTGCCATCCAAGCAATCATACTCCAATGGAGATATGATATGAGTGAGTTCACCGACGAACTCCTCATGAAGAATATACGGAGGTGGGACATGTGCGGTGCCGTGGGCTATAAATATGCACCTCGTCCATTATAGTCTCCGTGTCGACTCATCACTATCAAAGATTGGATTAACGAATTTAGAGTAAATTCATAATCGAATTCGAATAAGGGATTAGTGATAGTCGTATTAACATTGTGGAAACAACATGGTCAACATCCTTCTAAGTTGACGATCTCGGATCGTGGAAGTAATGCATCAATAAATTCTATGTCTTTAGAATATAAAGAATCGGCATCACTATAATCACCGCCAAAATCGAGAAAGTCTCAACAAGATCATTTGAAAAGGAGAAGACACATCACACTCATGGTCAAGAATTCCTCGACTCACTTGGGATCGGGATAGAGTTCTCAACATTAGACGATTCCGTTTCCGGAATAGTGTTGAGATGCTTATCCCCATGGTGAGAGAGTCTTTGGGATCAAAAATTTCAAAGAAATAGGATCCTCGACCTCTTTCAAAGGAATTCACTTCTCTCGACCGCGTGAGTGAAGGGAAGAGTCGGAAATGAAAGGCTCAAACGGAGTGGGATTGCCACTCGAGCATCGACTTTATCGAAAACATATATAGCTCCTATGCTCTTCATATTCTCCTCTCGCCAACAATTCTCCCATACTCTTCCTTCTTCAACGGAGTGGGATTGCCATTCGAGTCGAGATTCCTCATCAAAATCATCATCGCCGTCGTCATCATAATCGCATACCTAGAGGTTTCCAATATTGGGAACTTACTCTAGTCGCTTGTTCTTCAAAGATCGTTTTTCCGACGAGACTCTTCTTTAACCAATTCTTTCAAATCTTTGAGTATATCTAGACAATTTTCGAGAAGTTCATGAGGAATTTGCAGAGGTTGTGTTTGAATCGTTTGGCACTGGAGGTTGGTCATGATAAGAGTAGTCATAATTGTTGCGAGGATTATGCTCATAGACAAGCGTGTTCCCTGCTCGACACTCAAAACTCGGTGAGGACCTCCACAAGATTACAAGAATATGTCTCCATCTCATAGTGCGGGGTTGGTTGAGGAAATTAGTTGTTTCATTGTAGGGATTTTGGTCATAGACAAACCCGTTTCCTGATTCACAATGCCACAACCGGGCAATTTCCACCATTTTGAGGTCCCCACACCATTCACAACCAAATTGGTGAGGATGAGACATAGAAAGAATCAAATGGATAGAGGTAAAAGAAATGAAGAATCAAAAGATGTGAGAGGGTAAGGATGGATTTTTGGATTTTTGAAAACATTTGCAAAAACAAAGAATGAAAATATTTTTGGCGTTTTAACACTTTAGGAAAAGTGTTAATGAACTTTGGATTTTTGAAAACTTTACAAAAAATTTTACAAAGGATGGATATGTGCAAGAATGGGTCCGAAAAGGCTAAACACACGCTAAAGCCTCCCGTGATGCGCTAGAAAATTTTGATCCACAGAAACCGTCAAGTCTAAAAGACTTAAAACGACAAGCACAAATACAATGAAGATCGAGAGAATACAGGATTCCCGGTCGTTAAGTCCCACGGAGACTCAATGGTGTGCAAACACTTGATCGACGGTAGAATGATCACTAATGATAGTGATCGAAAGGATTAGGATTGAATGATTATACTATCGAAAAGGTTTATAAATTTAAGCGACTTAAATGCAAATTAAGAAAATTAAAAAGATAAAAGATATTAAATAAACGCTATCACTATTTTTAAAGATCGATGAACGCTTATTTTATAAAACCTAAAACTTACGTTTAAGTAAAAATAAAACTACGTGAACGTACAAAATAAAACGTGAAACTTACACAATATAAATCCTAAAATATGAAAATACATTTTACAATCCTAATGATAAAAGAAAATATTTAGAAAAGAAAATTAATTTTACAACTAATTATGTAATTATTATTAATTAAAAACTAATTTAAACTATTTAATAATATTCTAAAATAAAAGAAGATATGAAATAAGACTAGAAAAATAAAGTTAAGATTTAGAAAATCTAAAATATGATAAAACTAATTTTAAAACAGAAATTATATTTTTAGACTTTATATATATTTATTATTAATTTAAAACTATTTAAAACTAATTTAAATTATTAAAATACCAAATAAAAGGAGAAAATAGGAAAAATACTTTTAAGCTTTTTACATTTATCTAAACTTAAGAAAAATGAAAAATTATTTTTTTGAACCTTTTTCTAATTTTTTATATTAAATACTAATTAAAAATGCTTAAAAACTAATTAAAATCAAGAAAAATACCAAACAAGCTAGGAAAAATCTGAAAAATTCAGGAAAACTCTAAAATAATATTAGGAATCTATGAAAAATGGAAAAACATGGGGATGTGTGGCAGAATATGAAATCGATGTGTAAGTGCTTAATGGAATAAGACTGATAAGCCAAAAGCTCACCAAAAGCTACCACACTGAAATGGAAGCTACAATAAGCTAAAATGACTTTAAAGCAACTAAACACAACAACCCATTACCCCTGGATTGCAACTTGCAAAGATCTGATGAAATAAGCTATGGGCTAAAAACAGAAACTGAGGGGGCAACTTT
The DNA here is from genome assembly GCA_022545495.1 of Chrysanthemum lavandulifolium. NCBI lineage: Eukaryota > Viridiplantae > Streptophyta > Magnoliopsida > Asterales > Asteraceae > Chrysanthemum > Chrysanthemum lavandulifolium. The sequence goes on along the minus strand of CM040239.1, from coordinate 305,038,494 downwards.
GAGCTTATGCCTCAGCTTATCCAATAAGCTAAAGAGAAAACTAAGAGCATGGCTCTCAAGCCAACCTAGCAGAGAACTTAAATCCAAAGTTACAGCTAATATGGACTAGTATTGAAGCAGATATGGATCAATCAAGAACTGGCTAAAACATATAAGGCAACTGATACAATCAGACAGTGAACTGGGTACCTACTTTGAGCTTAAAAACAAGCACCTAAATAAGCTGTAAACAGAAAACCAATTATTGGAACTAACACTAGACCTAGGTGAGAGCTTCTAAACCAAATTACAGACCCAGAGGAGCTCAGTGAGCCACTGTGCAAGGTCTGCAAAACCTGTGACAAACAATGCAGGCTCTGATGACCACATGCAGGCATTTAGGAGCTTATGGAGAAGCATTTTGAAGCTTAAACAAAATCACAAAATTATACTAAAATAGATATAAGGAAATAGACCAAGAGGGCTTTTAAAAACAACAAGTATCACTTGATTTGACCAAGAAATGAGTCCATTAAAATCTTTCCATTTGACCCCAAACCGAATTTGCATTTGACTTTTGAACAAAAGCGAGAAGTTGACCAATTTGAGTTTTGATCATGAATGTGAACTGAAAATGATGTATTTTGATGAAATAAAGCTAAAGCAATCTAGTTCTATGTATTTTAAGCATAAATTAAGCCTTTGATCTTGCTAAAATCTCAACAAGAAGTCGCTGAGATGGATCAATGGAGTTTTGACTTTGTGGTGTTGCAAACCAAAACTATGACTCAAATGAGCAAGACAAACATGAAGCAACAATAATTTATCAACGAACAAGCCATGAACACGGATAAAACAAAGATTCCAAACATCCTTTAAGAAACGATAAGCAATTAAAACTAAGCTAATCGCTAAACTAGCCTATCAGAGACATTCAAACCGAGTTTAATCAACTTAATTAACACTTAATCAATAGGAGGAAACTAATTTAAACCACGGCACAATTTCAAGTACAATGTGCAAAATGGAATGAAAATGAAAATGAACTACAAACTCGCGAGATGTCCAACCGCTTTGTAGGCTAAGACCGAACCCAAGACTACACTATATTAAGCTATTCCAACCCACATCCAACTCTGCAACACCCAAATTCCATGCTCAAATCCAATGAGCTTAGACAGTTGACTTTCGTTGACCAATTCACAAAGTTACTTGAAATGAAATGTAGCTTATAAAAGTTTATAAGGAGTTTAAATGACTTATTCACAAAATAAGCTTCTAACAACTTGGACCATATACTTTGAAACGAAAATTTAAACAGAGAGACTTGAAAACATAAAGAGATATTAAACCTTGAATTAAACCTTATCTCGGATTACAACTTATAAAACACTTAGTTTGATTCATAAAAATGAAATTACAACAACAAGACTTAAATTAAAACATTTAATTAAGAAACGACATTAAAGAAAAATAAAAACTAGCTACTCTCCTCATAGCTTCATTCTTCTTTTCTTTATACCAACTTGCTTCCCTTGACTTTCGAGCATTTCCACTTGTAATATTAGCCATTGGATTATTTGGAGTCATCTTGGCCATGGATTGAATTTTGCGCCAAGTCGCATATGACAGTGGTGAGGTTGAGTGAGGGAAAGGGATCATTTAATGATATTTGTCTTGTGTTGAGGTGGGGGACAAGGAGATGAGGGGATGGATGTGTGGAGATATAGCAGGGAGCGGTGATGAAGGGATGACTAAAATGGCGCCAGTGGGTAATATTTGATCAAGGGTTTAACCTTCGACCGGTCTTGGGTTGGTTTTATTAATAAACCGGGTTGTGGGTTAGAGGTGTTGGGCTTTGGATTGGGCCAAGGATAATACAAGGGTCCATTTGGTTAGTTTTAGGATTAAGACAAGGACCAAAAGTGTATAAACTGCAACTTGGGGACCAAATCTGTTCATTCGAAAATTGTAATCCAAGGATTGGTTTTGACAATCTCAAATAATATAAGGACCATTTTGCCATTTTGAAAATTCCAAGGACTAATCATGACATTTTCAAACTTTAGGGACTAAAGTTGTAATTTTGCAATTTTACACTTCAAAGGTTTGTTTTGACAACTTTGAATCCCATGGACCTTAAATGACTATTTTCATTGTTTTGATTTACTGTGGACTGCTTTTGACAATTTTTGAAACTGGGGACTAAAGCGCAATTTTGCAAATTTGATATGTTTTTCATCGATTTTGATATTTTTGCATTTAAAACACATAAAACACCGATTTGTGATATTTTGATCATTTTGATGTGTTTCGAGTGTTTTCGGATGATTTTGCAGTTTATATTGTACAAAAATGATGAGTATTTAGACACTCATCACCCCTCATTTATATAACTATAACATAACATTTGTTAATTATTAGTTTGACTATCGGGTTAACTAGTCAATCCCATCAAGTCCTTAGACCACATTCAACCACGGTTCCGGGATAGGGGTGTAACAGATACCCCTTTACTCCATCAGCTTACCCCAAGAACAAACATTTTCTGGATTTCAGATCCAGCTTTGTATTTTCTTGAGAATTGTACATCACGTACACATGACTTCCAAATATATGAAGGTCTGAATAGATGACTAGCTTTCCCGTCCACATCTCTATCGGTGTCTTCAACTCAACTGCAGTTGAAGGTGAACGATTTATCACATAACATGCAAGATTGATCGCTTCGCCTGCGAACAATTTTTCCAAGCTTGCGGCTGCCAACATTGCCTTGCTCTTTCTAAACATGTTTTGTTCATCCCCTCTGCCACTCCGTTCTGTTGAGGAGCAGATGTCATTGTGAACTTCCTTTTGATTCCTTCTTGCCTGCAAAAAGTATCAAATTCATCACCAGTGTATTCGCCTCCATTATCTTTCCTCAAACACTTGATCTTCTTTCCAGAATCAAGTTCAACCCGCGCTTGTAAACTTTGAAAACTTCAAACACATCAGACTTCTTCTTGATTTGGTACACCCAACATCTCCTGGAATAGTCATCAATGAATGATACAAAATACTTTGCTCCTCTCAGGGATAGAATCGGTTCATGCCATACATTAGAGAGAACCAATTTTAGAGCATAAACACTTTTAGAATTTGATGTCTTTAATTTTAAGAGTTGCTGCTTGTTGGTAACACAATGCTCACAGAAAGGTAAAGAAACCTTTGTGAGGCCAGGAATTAACTTCCTTTCCACAAGAATATTTATTCTTTATTCCGACATATGTCCAAGCTTCTGATGCCATGTTACTGCAGCTCTATGACTTGGACTATGTGATGCAATAGATGCTTTCGCCTCCTCCATTATCTCTCCTTTCAGTTAGTATAAGCTTGCAACCACCTTTTCTCCTTTCATAAGTATAAGCGCGCCTTTTATAACTTTCATGATATTGTTTTGTATTTCAACCTTACAACCAAGATCATCCAATTGTCCTGGAGACAATAGATTCTTTCTCAGGACCTCCATGTCTCGCACATCCTGAATAGTATGAACTGTACCATCATGCACCTTCACCATGATATTTCCGATTCCAATGATCTATAGTTCATGATCATTGCAACTGTACATAGATCCGCCTCCAGAGATTGGTTTATATTGATGAAACCATTCTTTTCTTGCAGTCATATGAAAAGTAGCTCCCATATCAAACATCCATACATCTGCAAATCTCTTCCTGCCTTCATTTGCAACCGCTGCTTCACAACAAAAAGCATTACCATCTTCTGAAGTGCTATCGAAATTTCCCTGAGGATTAGAGGTATTTAAACCTAGACAATCTTTCTTAAAGTGACTCGGCTTGGCACATTTGCAGCATTTAAAGTTCTTCTTCCTTCCTGTTTTAAAATTACCATGATTGTGACAACCACTGTAGCCAGGTTCTAATGACCTCTCTCTCGTCACCACCAAATCCTTTACCTGTCTTGAACTAGTTTGCATGTCCTCCTTATTGTTGCGCTTATTTTCTTCTTCCATAATGGCGGCTGCAACATCATCCAAGACCAGATAGTCCGAAAGAACATTACTAGTTAAGTTGAAGATAAGCTAGTCATATGATTCAGGTAAACTTTGAAGTAGAATTTTAGCACGTTCTTGTGGCTCTATTTTACAACTCATAGACGTGAGCTGAGAAAATAGAGTATTCAGGTTATTAACCTGCTCAATCACAGAAGTCAATTTCGTCATACGGAGAACATAAAGTTTCCCCTTAAGAATTTTTTTATTTATGGAGCGATCTTGCCTCATATAATTGAGCAAGATGATCCAAATTTCCTTTGGACTTTCTTTCTCCTCTATGCCTGACAAAACTCCATCTACTAATGATAGATGAAGATTTGCAATAGCATTTCTGTCCATCTCGTCCATTTACTGTCATCCATGACCTCATCTGGTCTTTCATCCATTGCCGCTAAACATTTATCCTTTCTAAGAATAGCTTTCATCTTTAATCTCCACAACGAGAAATTATTCCCATTGATTATTTTGATTTCAAATTTCGCCGCCATTACTATAATCACCATATACTTTTCGACAAAACTATTATTTGTTAATAATAGTAACGAACACCTTTTGAGTGAGTACAATTTTACTTATCTTTTAATGTGGAGGGTCCACTTATTAGTGGCAACTACAAAGCATACTATAAATAGTTATACACACACCCAACCTTAGCTCTTGATACCACTTGTTGAGAAAAGTGACACCGGATTGAAGCAAACCACAACTAAAATATGAAATACTATAAAAGATGACACACGGATTTCGTGGAAAACCCCAATAGGGTAAAAACCACGGGCAAAGAAAGATACGTTTCACTGTGATGAAAAACTAGAAGTTACACCTTCTCTCTAATTACAAGGATAAACATCAATATTTATATCTCTTGTATTAGGAGTTATTACAAACTCTATAATTCTACTCAATACTAGTTAGGAGAACTTTGTATGTGAAAATGAATTGAGAATGAGATGATAATGAAGCTGCCATTCATTGCCTTTTATAGGCATATATTTAAGCACTTGATGACTCATTAGCTCACAACTTGTAGTCCCACTTGAGAAAAAAATTCCATGAATGTAGATACAATGTGTCTATGTTAACAGTTGTTGTTGTTGTTGTTGCTGCTGCTGCTAATGATAGTGTTTTTGTTGATGCTGGTACTATTGCTAAAAAAAATTAAAAATTATAGGATTTTTTTTTAGTGGTATTTGGCAAACTAGTTGTAATTATAGAGTAAAAGTGTAATATAACATAATTGAACATACAATTAACAAAATCAATATGAATAGGAATAATAAATAAAAGGATAAATATGAAAATTTTGTGAAATATAATCTCTAGCATGTTTTTAAAAGTTGCTTTATGCAACTTATTTTTATAAACTAATCCGAATTTTGTCATTCAAACGAATATTTTTTTAAGTGGCATCTCTCTTAGCAAAATAATTTTAAGCTCTTATAATTTTTAATCTGTTGCGCCAAACACGCCCTAAAGTTATGTTTAAAATAAAGGTTTTGCTAAACACAAATTCTACTATCAGGTTAGTGGGTTGTTGTTATTTTACAACTAGGGGTGTCATAAAAGCCGATCCGACCCGACCCGACCCCGAATATGGCTTTTCGAGTCGGGTTAGTCGGGTCCAAAATTAAATTCGGGTCAATCGGATTAATCCGAATTGACCCCAGTTCTAAACAAAGTCGGGTTCGGATATAATATATGTCTCTTACTCGGGTTCGGGTCAACCCAGTTTCTTTTCTTTTTCTTTCTAATTTGTATGTAAACACCAAAATTGTATAATTTTAATTCACCTAGACCTGAACCGAGTGACCCGACCAAAATTGAACCGAACTCAAGTGACCCGAGTTCTAAACAAAGTCGAGTTTAGGTATATTTTTTTGAGCCTTGGACTGAACTAACACAAACCCAACCGAGTCAACCCGAAAACACCACTATGTACAACCAAACAAATAAAGTATGAATATCTCAAACATATGTTTGGTAGATTCCTATCTTAATTAACCTTATCTACATTAGACATACCTTTTTTTTGAACGGCGGCTTGCATTAAAAACTAGCAAAAGCTAGAACAAGAGATTACATAGAGGCTAAAGTATCAATAGGGTTTTTTACCCAACCTATCCAACTAATTTTACATTTAGGATTTCTAGAAGAAAACCACAAAAAAGATTGAGAAATAATGAAGTCCCAAAGAGTAGCCTTCTTAAGGAGGGGGGGGGGGGACAAGAGAAGAGCAATTGATTCCGAAATTTCCATATAGATCAAAGAGGAGTCCCCCCTACGCCTTCAAGAGCCAAACGGCCCATGGCCGCAACGCGCACAACATCAAGCCAATCATACCATTCCAAGATGTTTGCACAAATCGGAATATCCAAATCCTACCACTTAGCCAATAAAGACCATAAATCTTTAGCCATCTCACAATTGAAAAAAATGTGATTCACAGTTTCAACATCAAGCTGGAAAGTTTGACATAAAATAGAGTCAATCTGAACGCCCCTCCTATCTAAGTTAACCCTGGACGGAAGCTTATTCAGATGTAATCTCTAGAGAAACATATTAACTTTGATGGGAATAGTGCGATTCCATCGAGTAGCCACATAATCGCCTCTAACATTGTGTCATCCATAAAAACTCGAGCGAAGCCACCGAGAACCCACCAATGACATCAAGAGACCATTTCAAGTGTCTCTTTGGTCCGTAAGAGACACGCCCAAATAATGACTTTAAGATCGCCAAACTAAGTCATTTCTGCACCTCCCTGGGAAACGCCTAAGAGCCGTGCTCGGTCGGAAAGGAGCAAAGGAATCCTATTAGCAATAAGACAATTTCTCTCGATGTCCAAATTATAAATGCGGGGGAATTGAAGTCTTAGGGGAGTATCTCCAAACCAAATATCTTCCCAAAAGCGAGTTGATTCACCATTACCAAGCTTCCTAGAACAAAAGGATATGAGATCAATACCTTTGTCCTTTAAACGATGGACCGAAGACAAAATTGTGCCCCACGTAGACTGCTTAGGTCGACGGTTGGTAACATTAAAAACGCCTCCATTTTGGCCATAGATACTCCTAATGACACGAGACCATAAAGCAAGAGGTTGTGTAAGAAACCGCCAAATCCATTTGAAGAAGACCAATTGAGCCCATATATACTAGAAAAGAGACAAAAAGATTAAATTAAAACACACCCCACCCCAACTAGGCGGCAAGGTCGTGTACTTTTAGCTATTTACGCTTTTTATATAACAAACTTTATTTATCAAATATCTAACAAATATATAGCGATTTCTTTATAAAAAAATATATCGGTGAAAAGGACTCTAAATTGCAAATCAAATGAGACCAATATTACAATACTTTTGACTAACATACGATTTTATAAAAGATGTTGAAGCTTAATTTATGCTTTTTATGAAAATAAAATAAAATTCAAACCGCACCTTTAAACTGTCTAACAATTTACAAAAGTTACCCTAAACTTTATTCCTTTTTACAGTTAAGTATATACGTATATATAACAAAACTTTGTAAAAGATTTTAAACACACCCAACAACTAAGTAAACTAGTTATGAAAATTACCTTAAAGGTTTACCTTTTATAATTGTTTTATTCAAAAAATATTAACTATTAAATATCTAATAAATGTTAGCAAAAAGTTTTATAAAAATATACCAATAATAAAAAGGCCTTTAAATTTTGAATAAAATTAGTCTAACATTGCGATGCTTTTAATTTGTGTACAACTTTATGAAAAAATAGTGATTAAAAGTTTTAAATTCAACTTATTATTTCCCCCGGAAATAAGTCAAAAAGATTATACATATTTGAATAATATAGACATTAACAGATAAAGAATATGAATTGTATTATACAATTTTGTTATATGAAAACCCGTGAAAGCAAATTATATAGACATGTGCAGTATTTTTTGTGCAAAAAAAATAACGTAATTATACAATTTAACTTATAAACAATACACCGCCACAACTCACAAGTACTATTTAATACTCGTTTTTATATACATGAGATTATGGGAAGAAAGAGACCGGTCTGGCCTCATCATGCCACAAGAATGGCCCGTCGGGTCTTAAAAGCCTCATAAAAACAAAGCCCAAAGTTTAAGGGTGCGTTGTTTTTTGAAAACATGTCTTACTAGTTTCTTACTCTTACCGTGTCAGAGGCGGTCAGACATTAGTGTTGTTTTTTTTAGTCATACCCGGTTAGACATATGACATCTTACTCAATAATAGGTGGAATGCTTGTCTTATTATCTCTTACTCGATACGAGATTGAAGACTTGTGTTAATATAATATATTTGATGGTTTATTAACTATGTTATATTTATGATAAAAGGTCTTCATTCATATTTACATAAGTTACTTATAATCGCATTGCGTTGATTTAATAAATAAATTGCAGAAACTACCACTTAAAATCGTTCGAACAGTTATAAAAAACAAACAACATTATTTTCAGATTTAGACTTTCTAGTCACTTTTTACCGGTAAAATGTGATAGTTAGATTCACACCTAAAACATCATAATGAAACAACCATATCCTAAATCTAGTAAAGCCTCTTTAAAAGCTAGTTTGTTTGATCATGCATTTAGCAAACAGATTTCATTGTATTATTTTTGTAACAAGCCTTTCAAAGTTTTATCACTCGAACAAATCTCATATTCATAAAAGCTAATTTAAAAGGTTGAAAAATATTAAGCTCTTACAAAGTTTAATAAGCTCGTAAACCAAAACACATTAGCTCATGCATCAAGCACGTTCATAATAATAATAATAATTAAGAAAAAAACTAGATAAATAAATATAATAGTTCAAATCTATTTGGTCCGATCCTTAAGATATTTCTACAACTCATCAAATCCCAATATTCCTCTTTCATCTTGTTTACTTTACTTTGCTGGAGAAAGAATTTAGAATTGTGTTGTTATTAGCTTCCTAGTTACAATTAACATGATAAAAAAATCACATGCAAGGCTGTTTAAAGTTGTAAGTGATTTTATTAGAGAAAATGTTCCAGTGACAACTTTTTTTATCCCTTTATTCAATTCGATCCATTGCTATACCACTAACTTAATAAATAATTTGTCATTGTCACTCAATGTATACAAACTGCAAGATCAATCATGAATCATTGGGAAAAAATAGATACATTATTTAGACATAATAGCATCGTGTGGTGACTCAAGTTAAACTGTCAGTCTAACGTCACACCTGTTTTTTTCTTTGTACTTCTCTTTCACACTCTCAAAACCAAAAACACTCTCTCCATTAACTCAAGTCAAAATCCCCTTTTGGGACCCATCATTTTCTTTTTTCAAACCAATCAATTTTCATTAATTAAAATACATAAATACAACTTAAAAAAAAAAAAAAAAAAAACCGGATTTGTAGTTTACCCATTTTTGTTCGCGTCAAAATTTTAGTTTATTTGTAAAAGGGTTTATATAAATTAAAAAATGTTTGTTTAAAAATATTGTGGATACCCTTTTTTTAACAACAAGAAATAGGTTGGTACCCTCAACGGTCAAAAAAATGATTTTTTTTCATCATTTGGCGCAAGCTAAATAATTGGCATGTGGTTTGGCGACGGTACCCGAGGCAGTAGCTTGCTTTGGATATGGGTACCAAGCTACTACTGCACCCAATGCTCTAAAGCTTTCAAATCAGCAACAAAGTCAGGAATTGCTCACAAGTACGTACAATATCATTGCCTTAAGTTTTGTAGGCACTTAAGGTTTTTACAATAATTTTTCAAAATAACAAAATTCGCCCTTTTCAATGATGTAATTTTACTAAAAGAGGACGTGCAGCGTAAAGCGAAGGTTATGGATTAAAATCATGTTTTCATTAATCATGGTATTATACGATTTAATTCTCTTATGTTAACTGTGACAGTGGTCAATGAGAGACGTCAGAGAGTCGGCTTTTCTTTTGAAATGGTCACCTTTCACGACTCGATTTTCTTTGGAGTTTATTTCCAAAAGTCTATGCTACTGATTATGAAAAAGAACAAGAATAAAAACGAACCAAAGTTTTATAAGCTACATATTTAATTTTTTATAACCTGAAGGTAAGATACATGTATAACTATAGATTTTTTTTTTTTTTTTTTGAACGCGTGCAAATTTTATAAAAAACTAGCAAGGTGCTAGAAATTACAAAGCGAATTAAGCTAAGCATTCCAACTACAAGACAAATTACCTCTATGCTTAAGCCAAGGAAAGGAGTACAAACGAATATAATCGAATACATCACTTTTCCTCGAAGGAATGAGAGGAAAAAGTGACGCCATTACGATTCCGCCAAATGAACCATAAAGAAGCCGCAATAATCACGAATAAACGATGCTTTTGTCTCTAGAAACAGCCATGAATTCAACCAATCAATCCAATGGGCGTTGGAATCGAAAAGAGGAAAAGAATCCTCACACCACCTCATAATAATCATCCAAATCTCCTTGGCAAAGATGCATTCGAAGAACTTCAAACGCCAAATAAAAATATTAACTTTACGTGGAAGAGATTTATCCCAAATCGTCTTGGTATCCAAAGAAGGCAACATGCGATCATCAATTAAGCGACGCAAGTCCGCAACATTGAACGTCCCATCAGGAGCAAGAGACCAAATACATTTGTCCGCACCCAGAGCCGGAGCTGATAGGGTGGCAGAGGGGTGCTGGGCCTCCCCTATCAAGCCCAAGTTCCATTATGTTACATGTAGATATTGACCAAAAGTGAATATAATATTTCATGTAGATCCATGCGAGTTAATTGTTTATATTTGTCTCTCCTCTTTACTTTGTCGTTTATTATCATTTATTTCCTTTATATTCATCATTTGTTTTGACTTTTCTTATTCCTTGGTTAAAAAGATGAATATTACTAGCATTTGAGAGTATTGCTATATAGTTTTTAACATTCTTTAGTTGGACTTTAAATGAAACTTTTTGTTTTGAAAACCACCACAAATTTTGTTGTGATCAATCATAGTAAAAAGCACTCTTTTGTTTCTTTGTATACTTTTTTAAAATCATTTTTAAGATTGAATTTGACGAATATCATGTTGTATTTAAGATGTTCATTGTTGCTATTAAGATACTGTCAACAAACGCTGTAAATTATGAAACTTTGATATTTTATTGAATTAAGACATTCGTCATTACTATTTGAAAACAAAGTTAAGCCCCCCTTAACCTTAATTCCCCAGCTCCGCCCTGTCTCGCACCGCCTCTCACCTCGATATGGCCGATATCCTCTAGCAAGTTATTAAGGTGTGTAGAATTACGGGTGCCAATATTATCACGAGACCAATTCCACGACCATTGCTTGTTAGAAATTCGATCCACAACTAAGCAATCCTTCTCTTGTTCCAATCAAAAGAGTCTAGAGAAACGGGTGTACAAAGGAGAATCGCCAAGCCAAATATCCTTCCAAAATCGAATAAGAGAGCCACATCCACAACCTACCTGGAATGTATAGCTATAGATTGTGTCTTGTTGTTAAATGCACAATGTTGCAAATTGAACATCCCAAATGATACAGTCTTCCAATAATGGTTGGTACATGTTATTAGGCAATATAGGCAATATAGATTATAAGATCCGAACCCACAACCCGAACCCGTTTGTCGGTTCGGGTCTTATAATCTATTACCACATTTCTTTCCTTATTTAAAACACTAGGTTTAGTGCATTTGTATGGCTGATGAATTGAATAATATTAATCGTGTCATTTTCTTATGATCGTAAGTGAAATAGAAACATCTACAGAGGGCCGTCTCATTGATTTGGATGGCCCGGTGTGAAACTATTAATGAGGTCTCGTAATCATAAAAAACTTAAATATTATAGAAAATTCAAAACATAATATACTTATAAATGTATAAATACTAATGTACATATATTAAATCGGAGGCCCCATCACATAATATTTAAAAAAGGCAATAAAAATTCAAGTTTGACATGTATAAATATATTGAGACATGTATAAATACTAACTGACATATACTAAATCGGAGGTCCCTCACAAATGGTAACCTCATGCGATCGCCTTGACTTGCACATGCTAATCACCGCCACTGATCTAGCATGTCAAAATATAATAGAAAATTCTAATGTTAGACTTGTGATTTTACCATCTTTTATGTATACAATGCTAGACTTAGTCGATCAAAGTTCGAGATAACATGCTTGATAAAAACAATACTGATTATAATGTTATTACTCCTTTTGCTAAGTTTTCTTTTCACCGTTTACTCCTTTAGATCGACATCCAGCCAGGAGATCCATTAATACTCACTAATCGCTATAGGAAGTTGGATGTACATGTATCAAGAGTACTCGTTAATCAATATCGGAGGTTGTTTGTGTTGAAACTAATGATATATAATTAGTTTGTTAAATAGTTAGAGGACCTATTAGTATTTAGTAAATGTATGTATGTATATAAGTTATGTAAAGTCTGTAAACTTGATTATGGGCTGGGTATAAACCGGTTACAGGATTGTAACGTTTAGAATTGTAGGTGTTGTTTACTTTTGATGAAACGGTAACCCTCTTTAGTTGGTGCCGCTTCATACAATATATATAGGATTACAATTACAGAAACACAATGCAACCCAATCGCTTATAAAGGGTTCAACCCCAAATCTTTTTGTTTGCTTAATGTTAATTCTTGAATGGTGATTGTACATACATGATGCTTGTTTGATGAATTCAATCCTGGATAGATGCAATACCTATGCAACAATGGTATCAGAGCAACGGAATCAAACAACAATCGATCAATATATATATTCTTTGAAGGAGAAACAAGCAAAGGGAAGAGGAGGCCATGCAAATTACAGTATCAATCAAGAATAAGAAAGAGGGCAGTCATGGGAAGATGAGATGTCGAAACAGAAAGAGAAGTAGGAAAGATTAGAAGACGGTTACACCGGCAATTGAACCGGCGGTTAACCATCAAGGAAGAAGCAACCGTTGTCTCAAGTGAAAGAGACAGAGACATGGCAATAGTCTGGAAAAGTAAAGGGCATCGCAGGAACCAATCATAGAGAAAGGGCAGCGGGTCAAAAAAACCCATCAGGTTCCACGAAAAAAAAAATACCCTCACTTATAAGTTATAGATATAATATATATTGGGGATATATATATATATATATATATATATATATATATATATATATATATATATATATATATATTATATAGATAATAATTGTAGGAAAATTACTTCTTTAATTCTAAGTTAGTAATTTTCTAAGTTATTATTGAGAGCAAGGATTTGGGAAAAGATTTAAGTACGTATTTATTTTTCTTTTCAATATACTTTATTTATTGATTAGAAAAAATAAAATAATATTACCCCAAATCAATTGAAGAAAGTAAGGAAAAAGGAAGCAAGTTTGTGTAATTTTTATCTAAGGAGATAAATTACAAAAATAGCAAAGTAAGGAAACCGAGGAGTTGCAAAAGACCGGGCGACCCCTAGACGGAGTAAGTTCAGTACGAGTACGAAAGAGGCAACTGTGACCGGCCAATTGTCTAAAGTAAGAGAGAAAACCTAGTGTTTCAGAAAGCAAGAAAGGATAAATTATTTTGATCAAAGCAAGCAAGAACCTGATTAGCAAGTGGGTCAGATACATGCAGTAAGAGCCAGATTAGCAAGTGGGTCTGGAAAACACAATATTAATTAGCAAGTTGGTCAATAATGAGCAAGTTTAGCAAGAAAACTTGGTTAGCAAGTTGGCCAGTAGCAAGTAAGAGTTTTGATCTTTTTGATCAAACACAAGAGCAAGAAAACAGAAACCTCACTGTTTCGACCAGTAAGAGAAACCTCAATGTTTCGACCAGTAAGAGAAACCTCGGTGTTTTCAAAGAAAGTAAGGAAGTACGCATGTAAGAAAGCAAGCAAGAATGCAAGTAAGAAAGCAACACATCATGGAAAAGGGCGAAATAAGTCAAGGAGAACAAAACAAGAAAGAAATGAGATGCTTAGGTCATTTTGCACGTGAATGCACCAAATGGAAGAAGAAAGACAAAGAGGAACAAGCATATCTCATTTATGAAATTGACGATGAACCCACATTATTTTGAAGTCAAGAAAGAAGACGATGGCCTTGCCATCATTTGAAGTGAAGCCTCTCGAAGATCAAGAACTACCTGATTATATCATTAGGGGGGAAAATGTTGGAACTAATGATATAATTAGTTTGTTAAATAGTTAGAGGACCTATTAGTATTTAGTATATGTATGTATATAAGTTATGTAAAGTCTCTAAACTTGATTATGGGCTGGGTTATAAACCGGTTACAGGATTGTAACGTTTAGAATTGTCGTTTACTTTTGATGAAACGGTAACCCTCTCTTTAGTTGGTACCGCTTCATACATTATATATAGGATTACAATTCTGTAAACACAATGCAACCCAATCAGTTATAAAAGGTTCAACCCCAAATCTTTTTGTTTCCTTAATGTTAATTTTTGAATGGTGATTGTACATACATGATGCTTGTTTGATGAATTCAATCATGGGTAGATGCAAGACCTGTGCAACAGTTTGCATCAACAATAACTCGTTGGATGATTTGGCAGTCTCCATTTTACCCGTTCCTTGTTTAACTACTTTAAATAATTGACTATAAAACTCCACGTTAGAACGTCTAATGATCTTTTAATTATGGTCTACGAATGTAGGAGAATAACGATTATACAGTGTTGCGTATGTTTGACGTTGATATCATGTTTCATTATCCTTAGATTGTATACCATGCATCTGCATAAAACCCTTTTTATTTTCTACAATATGCTACCGCCAAATTGCTCAAATAACTTTTCTAAAGCAGGGTAAGCCTGTCATATAATTTCCGTTAGGCCATACTTGTCCCTCAACAAAATATACACAATGTATTTGAGTGTTTGCCTGCACAATCTTCACAATCTATCGTGTCATATTTTTTCTATTAGGCCATTGTACCTCAACAAAAGAAAAGGAGCAAATAGTGTCTGGTCTTTGTACTTTGTGTTTGGTTTTTATTACTGTAACATTAGTTGGCCTTTTGAAAAAGAAAATTCATATACTTTATAAGATTATATGTTGTCATTAAAATGGTAAATGGCTTATAATGATGACCGTACCTCAAATTTATATGTATTGACCAAAATACAACACATAGTTATACCACAATACAATCCAAGTGTACCATCCAAACCACACTTATAGTCCGTGCTGAGACAAATAAAGATCTATTATTAATGTTTGAGAAATGAAATTACGTGTTTTGCTTTTGGTCAACCAACAAAAGTTTATCTTCTTCCTTGAAGACTATTCAGTTTCTTCTTTTAAGTCACACCATGACTACATCACACCACAAAAACCATATCAAACAGACTGCAAGCCTAGATTGTTATAGAAAATATCTAAACCTAAGTAAACCATAGGAAAACGAGTAAATGCAGAAAATGAGACATGCGAGAAGTGGTGAAACAAGAGTTATGGATCAGATTTTAAAGAGAAGCCATATACAAAGAACGAAGAGAGGAAAGTGTGGCTGATTAGTTATTTTACCAACACAATTTTTTGGAAGAATGATCACGTACGTACCATTAGGTATATTCTGAGAAACGTAACTTTATCTGCATCTTCCTCGTCATTCACATGTAACTAAATCTAACACTAAATATATAGTGATATAATTCACATTACACATATAAGTGATTTGAACAAAAATGAAAGAAGTAAATCACCTATTCAAAAGTAGTTGAAGCATAGAAATAAGAGAAGGATGTAGAGAGTTAGAGATGAAAAAGCAAGGTAAAGAAAGCAAGGAAGGCTTCTAAAGCTAGGAGTACAAGCAAGGTAAAGAAAGCAAGGAAGGCTTCTAAAGTCTTCAACCGAATAGTATCAAACTGTTTGATGCTGAGGTGTATTTTTTTGAAGCTATGACTTCTTTTTATATAATAGTAATAAGATAAGATATATATGGAGTACTAACTTATAAAATACCAAATATTACCATACATCAACAACAGTACGTTACTTTTTTTTTTTTCACAAAGAAAACTTCCTTATTGCCTCACATCACAACTAATTCTTCACAACCTAACTTGCCATGTTTCTTAGTCGGACAAAACATAATATTATAAGATGACAGAAGAAAGATGATTATCACAGTACTATTCATGGTCACATAATTAAGACGAACAATATACCTACAAAGAAACTAATGCTATAATTGTTTTTGAATATTTTTTTCTAATAATAGAGGCTGAATAAGCATAAGCAAGATTTAGTAAAGCCTTGCAGTTCCAAAAAAAAGAAAGAAAAAAAATCAGAATTATTTCATTTAAAATCAAGGACGATTGTGTTGTAAAGTTTGATAAGTAAGTTATTTATGACCAACTTGGTTCAATCCAACTTAGAGGGGCGAGATGATGTTTTGTTCCAAAGAAATTCTCCAAATTTGCTTGAACATTTTTTCCATCGAATGTTTGATACCTTCGTGTTTCAAGTGAGTAAAACACTAAATTTCCATTCTCGGAATGTAATCGTGGAAAGTAGATCTTGTTCTCCATCGTTGGCGTTTTGGCCTCAATGCAGATACATGTTGTATCACATATGTAGATAGTGTGTCTTCCTAGCCCATCTATTTTCTCCCATTCTTCTGTAGAATTTTTTGACTCAAAAAGCTCAATGGATTCTCCAAACTTGCCCACGATGATAAGCAAAAGATTTTGATCACGTTTCACTAGGAAATATTGTTTCTCTGATGTGCAATGACTTGTTGGGGCATCAATAACAACGTCCCAAGAAAAATAATCCTTGTCAATATCTTTAAGAACATCAAGTTCCCCATCGTTACACAAAGCAAAAAGATCTCCATCATAGAATGTTGGATAACTATAGTATAATGGAGCATCACCAGCAAAATTAAAAACAACTGTACGCCAGTTTGGTTCCCGAGCTACAAAGTGGATGTACACATCCCATTCATCACCATATGCTGCAAATCCAACAACTATACAATCAGGAGAAGTAGGTGGAGCTGAGAAAGAAAGGCTTTCTATTACAGGCGCTGATGGAAGCATACGTATATCACTTGTGAAGGGGTTATAGAACACCGGGGATCCCTCTACTTGATAAAGGGGTCCCTCTTTTACACACATCAGCAACCATCCATGCTTGGAATCGTACATTTGTATATCAGAAATCAATTGTTTAGGAGTCTTGATATAGTACTTGTCACCAAACATCGGATCTGTTAATGTCATAATGCCTTGATGCTTGTCAAATACTATCATCCACGGTGAAACTGATGAATAAGTTTGAAATCTCTCTAATGACGCTTCATTTATCCATTGTACTAAAGGTGCTGCTGAATGACATTGTTTGCATGTAGCTCGGAATTTTAGGTACTCAACACCAACACAAAACTTCATAATCGTCTCCAAAATATGGAACGGAAGATTGAGCAGGTGAGATTCATCATTCGTGTTATTAAGTTCAGCCCCATTATCTTTAATTAACCGTCCGACTATCTCATCGTCCTTATCCTCTTCTTCTTGTATAGAGTCTGTATGATCATCTTCTAACCTACACAAAATAAAAAATCTAAGAAATGATATTAAATCAAACGAGTAGTGATGAGTATGAAATTAAGTGAAAAGCGATACATTACCTCCATTCAAGCAATGGCCACGTTGACACGTTGGTTGCTCCAACTAGACAAGGCATAGAAGATAGGGAGATGGTTTTATCTTTGACATGGTATGAGTTTATTATTTTCCCCTGTTCGCCAAGAATATTTATATAACCCCCTATTTTTGGTGAGGCAATTGCATGGCTGTTAAAAACCGAGTAATACGAATTATGTGATATGGAAAGTATGTTTTCTTTGAGATCATCCATTTCCTCCCACTTCATACTACTCATGTCCAGTTTAAATAATTGTATAGCTAAAACTGTTTTATACAGATCCTTAAAGCCTAATACAATGTCGAATAGTCCTTTAGATGATCCCCTCAAATAATGAAGAGCCTTGGAACAATCAATGAAGGAAGAAGGCAAAGGGAGTTCTAAAATTGGCAATAGATTTATCTCAACTTCTCTACCCTTAACCACAATGTCAACTTGTACGAGATAATCACTAACTAAAGTGTTGGCATACACTTTACCATTGCAATAAGTTAGGGACGTAAGTGATTATTTTCACGGTTATGTTCATAACCTGTTCAGCATATGACATTTCTGTCCATCTTGATCCATTTATTTTACAATCTAGCTTACAAAAACAAAGGAAGGCCTATCGAGATCAGTCAATAAGAGAACTGAATCGGGATCATCGGGAGGATGACAAACAACATTCTCTAATAAAATCAGAATCCTGCCTCCATCTTTCAAGATCAAGGAGGGAGATGCATGGTCTTAAAAGTCAATGGGTTCCACAGAGACCACGTGAAGCCAGTGGAGAGAACCAACCAACCATGAAAACTCCCTCGGATGTGTTTACCAAGCAATTCAGGAATTCGGCAGTGATAATGAGAATTTGGGTCATGTGCGGTGAAGAAAATCTGTACTTCGGTGTCGTCTTTACCAATTTGAGCAACAAACCATGGATTGTTTGGAGATAGGGGAGGCAATTCATCATATATTAAACCACAACAATTTTGTTTTTGTTCCATCTGCACGGATGTCAGAATATCAATTTTGAAGCTTAATAAGTGCAAGAAAATCAAACACTACACTACGAAAAACAAAATTCAATAAGTTGTGCAAGTACGTAAACATGTATCATAATCTTCTCTAGGCAGATCACACCATAGTTTAACTAAAGGTGCATTTGTTCGGTGGTATGTATCATAATTCCTCTCTCCTATATTTCTTTCAAACGAATACCAATTTTAATTCCTATTCCATTACCGTAAACAAACCAAACGCCAGCTAAAAAAACCTCAAAAGAGTTGTAAAGTTAACAAGTTACAGTAACATAAGTACAAAACTAGTTGATCAGATTAAAAGATATATTGTATGAGTTTGGCATATAATTTAATAAAAGCTTTTATATATTAATCAAAATTACTAGCACCAAAATATATACTGTAATATAATTCAATATACACACATGCAAACCAGAATCTCAAATAAGCCAACAGATGATTTGTTAAATTGTTCCTTAAGAAGACAGATAAACTATGAATGACTTCATACCTCAAACAAACTCACTTTCAAATCTCGACTTTTCGATCAATAATGTTTCTGTTTTTTTTTAGTCAGCCTTTAATTAATTAATCCGTCATATATAGTAAGTAGGGTTTGTTTCCAAGCCCAACTCACAATAACTATCTTTTTACCATTTAAAATGGCCCATCATACTCAAATTATTTGAAGTGTAATTAAGTGCAAATTCCGTCCATAAAACAACTTTTAAAAGCCAAAATTCCAATGAAAATCAAAGATGATTCATGCAAAAAGGTTTGTGAAAAGTTTGGTAAGACCATTACTCTTATAGATGATTTTCATCAAACTTTTGCCTTTTAATAACTAATGTCAGTGCTTTCTGAACAATGGTTCGTGCCAAAATTAATAAACAAATCACATGCTCCTTACATTTTAGTCCTATATTAATAATTGAACAAATCTCTAAAATCCCACATGACGGTCTTCCAAAAATGGTTGGTACATGTATGTCTTTACTACACTTTGACAAGTAAAATTAGGTGATCTCATTGGAGTACCCTATTCCATTCTTTACTTGAAAGACTAGTTGCATTTAATTTGTATGTTACATGAAATATATTATATATATTACCAATAGTTAGCTTTATTTACAGTATATATATTGCACAATACCGTCAATGTGTTATACTTCTATAAATCTTCACAAAGAAAACTTCCTTATTGCCCTTACATCACAACTCATTCTTCACAACCTAACTTTTTTTTTTTTTTTTTGGTGCAAAAGGGTGAAAGATATATATTAAAAAAAAACTTCAACTTACAAAAGGATACCAAACTATACTATTTGGTGTAGACAGACCCACCCAGAGAAAACACAAAATATAACAGCTGAACTAATCTTAGCTACCAACACAAAACAAATCTTTGCTTCATCAAACTGCAACCATAGAAGCCAAATTCACTTTTAAATGCACCAAGACCATAACCTCTCAATTACAATCCATAACCATTGTCCAATCCTTGACCATTCAACCATCATCCACAACAGCCAAGAGGATCCAATGGAGAGGCATCATTAAGTGGGTTATAGCCACCCAAACCATTCCAGACAAGGGCTCTTCCAAGTCCTCTACATTTCCCTCTTTACAAAAGGCTTCAAGGACTTGGAAACACTCACCTTGAGGGAGAATCACCAAATCTCCTGTGGTAGTACATTGCAAGGACCAAGTAGGATCATCTTTCATTCCTCACTATTCCAAGCAAACCATGTACTACCCTACATAGTTCATACTACCCTCCACACTAAGGGAACCCACCTTATGGACACACTAAGGTCCGGGAATGAATGAGACACCTAATTAGATGACGCTTACCTCCACCAAGGCCTACAATCACTAATGAAGGCTCAAGGAGTCCCAAGAAAATAATGCACCAAGATACAGGGCCATCTTAACTTGCATAGGACAAAACATAGGATTATCGATGACGGAAGAAAGATGATTATCACAGTACTATTCATGGTCACATAATTAAAACAAACAATATACCTACAAAGAAACTAATGCTATAAGCCTATAATTGTTTTGAATATTTTTTCTAATAATAGACGCTGCATATAAGCATAAGCAAGATTTGGTAAAGCCTTGCTGTTCCAAAAAGAAAGAAAAAAATCAGAATTTTTCAACTCATTTAAAATCAAGGACGATTGTGTTGTAAAGTTTGATAAGTAAGTTATTTATGACCAACTTGGTTCAATCCAACTTAGAGGGCAAGATGATGTTTTGTTCCAAAAAATTCTCAAATTTTCTTGAACATTTTGCCATCGAATGTGTGATACCTTCGTGTTTCAAGTGAGTAAAACACTAAATTTCCGTTCTCAGAATGTAATCGTGGAAAGTAGATCTTGTTCTCCATCGTAGGCGTTTTGGCTTCAATGCGATACATGTTGTATCGATATATAGATAGTGTGTCTTCCTAGCGCATCTATTTTCTCCCATTTAGAATCATTTAACTTAAAAGCTCAATGGATTCTCCAAACTTGCCCACGATGATAAGCAAAAGACTTTGATCACATTTCACTGGGAAATATTGTTTTTCTGATGTGCAATGACTTGTTGGGGCATCAATAACAACTTCCCAAGAGAAATATCCATTGTCAACATCTTTAAGAACATAAAGTTCCCCATCGTTACACAAAGCATAAAGATCTCCGTCATAGAATGTTGGAAAACTATGGTGAAATGGATCATCACCAGCAAAACTATGAATAATTGTACGCCAGTTTTGTTCCCGAGCTACAAAGTGGATGTACACATGCCATTCATCACCATATGTTCGAAATCCAACAACTATACAATCAGGAGAAGTAGGTGGAGCTGAGAAAGAAAGGCTTTCTATTACAGGCGCTGATGGAAGCATACGTACATCACTTGTGAAGGGGTTATAGAACACCGGGGGTCCCTCTTCTAGATAAAAGGGTCCCTCTCCTACATACATCAACAACCATCCATGCTTGGAATCGTACATTTGTATATCAGAAATCAATTGTTTAGGAGTCTTTATATAGTACTTGTCACCAAACATCGGATCTGTTAATGTCATAATGCCTTGATGCTTGTCAAATACTATCATCCACGGTGAAACTGATGAATAAGTTTGAAATCTCTCTAATGATGCTTCATTTATCCATTGTACTAAAGGTGCTGCTGAATGACATTGTTTGCATGTAGCTCGGAATTTGAGGTACTCAACACCAACACAAAACTTCATTATCATCTCCAAAATATGGAACGGAAGATTGAGCAGGTGAGATTCATCATTCGTGCTATTAAGTTCAGCCCCATTATCTTTAACTAACAGTGCGACTATCTCATCGTCCTTATCATCTTCTTCTTGTATAGGATCTGTATGATGATCTTCTAACCTACACAAAATAAAAATAAAAAAATCTAAGAAATGATATTAAATCAAACGAGTAGTGATGAGTATGAGATTAAGTGAAAAGCGATACATTACCTCCATTCAAGCAATGGCCACGCTGACACGTTGGTTGCTCCAACTAAACAAGGCATAGAAGATAGGGAGATGGTTTTATCTTTGACATGGTATGAGTTTATTATTTTCCCCTGTTCGCCAAGAGTATGTATATAACCCCCTATTTCCGATGAGGCAATTGCATGGTTGTTAAGAACCGAGTAATACGAATTATGTGATATGGAAAGTATGTTTTCTTTGAGATCATCCATTTCCTCCCACTTCATACTACTCATGTCCAGTTTAAATAATTGTATAGCTAAAACTGTTTTATACATATCATTAAAACCTAAAAAGATATCGAAAAGTTCTTTAGATGATCCCCTCAGAAAATGAAGAGCCTTGGAACAATCAATGAAGGAAGGCCAAGGGAATTCTAATATTGGCAATAGATTTATCTCAACTTCTGTACCCTTAACCACAATGTCAACTTGTACGAGATAAAGACTACCTAAAGGGTTGGCGTACACTTTACCATTGCAATAAATTAGGCAATGTAAGTGACTATTTTTACCGGTTATGTTCATAACCTGTTTAGCATATGACAATTCTGTCCATCTTAATCTCTTTTTGTTACAATTTAGCTTACAAAAAACGAAGGTAGGCCTACTGAGATTAGTCAATAAGAGAACTGAATTGGGATCATCGGGAGGGGATGATAAACAATATTCTCTAATAACATCAATCAAGGGAGGGAGACTTATGATTTTAGAAGTCACTGGGTTCCACAGAGACCACTTGAAGCCAGCGGAGAGAACCAACCAACCATGAAAACTCCCTCGGATGTGTTTACCAAGCAACTCAGGAATTCGGCAGTGATAATGAGAATTTGGGTCTTGTGCGGTAAAGAAAATCTGTACTTCGGTGTCGTCTTTACCAATTTGAGCAACAAACCATGGATTGTTTGGAGATAGGGGAGGCAATTCATCATATATTAAACCACAACAATTTTGTTTTTGTTCCATCTGCACAGGTGTCAAAATTTCATTTTTGAAGTTAATAAGTGCAAGAAAACAAAGCACTATTTACATATTAAGATTACATGATATATAATCTATACTTGAAAGTTGTTTTCATCAGTGATTTACTGATTTATCAAACATTGCAATACAAAAAACACACTTCAAAGAGTTGTGCAAGTACGTAAACATGTATCATGATCTTCTCTAGGCAGATCACGGAATCGTTAAACTAAGAGTACGTTTGTTTGGTGATATGCATCATAATTTCCCCCTCTTAAATTTCTTTCAAACCAATACTAATTCTAATTCCCGCCCCTGAAAAAAACCTTACAAGAGTTGTAAAGTTACCAAGTTACAGTAACACAAGTACACAACTATTTGATCAGATCAAAAGATATAATGTATGAGTTTGGCATATTAGTTAATTTTGGGTTATGCTGTTCCAAATAACAATAACTAAGTTAGAATAAATGAAAAAATAAGTTAAATGTATCACATTAATTTAAATAACATAAAAGTTATATTCACCGTAAGGTAGTCATCCCAAACAGATTCAGGTGCATCTAACATATTTGTATCGCCAAGAAAACAAAACCCGCTAGCGTTTGGACCATTCAACATATCGTACACAGCGTTCCAATCTTTCTTCAGGGTCTTTACCTTTGATTCAATGTGTTTACCAGTTAGACCCGATTTTGGAAAGTGAACTTTTAATTGTTGTTCCAGATGTAGTTGATATCCATGTTTAAAGCCATTATCGGATATAAATTCAGCATTATTGACCATATCCACTAAAAGTTCCACAAGCTTCGCTTCTTCTCTAGATGACCACCCCTTATAATTTCTAATTTTGCTCGCTGTACCTAAAATGCAACACATAGAGCAAGCACCATAACATGTAAAGAAAACAGAGACACGAACAACACAAACAACAACATAAGAAGCAGCAAACAACAAAAAAAATAACATGTAAAAATGCACAATGGTGTTTGTTTAAGCATATTCATGGGTTTATGAGCTTACTGTTTCAGCTTATGTTTTATAAAACCATTTTTCTTGCTTATTTTTGGACTCATGCGTTTATATAAGTTTATTATGTCGTAACAAACTTATATAAGCCTACAAGTTTCAAAACAAGCCAAAAAATTGAACTTATGAATATAAGTCGAAAAGAAATAAGCTCATAAGCCCATATAGACGATCACCAAAGTCTATTACCTGCTTCACTTAATACGTCAACCGTAGGATCCACTCGACTTTTCTTCTTCCTACTAAGAAAACTTGAAGGTTCTTCATCAGCTCGACTTTTCCTGTTCCCACTGCGAACACTTGAAGGTTCTTCAACATGATCATTTGTATAGCTCTGTGTATCAATGTTTTCTTCCATCGTCCCATCCAAGTCATCACCAGATGCTTGAACATCTGTATTTGTGTCATCTTTTATCTCGACAATATTCATTGATCCATTCCCTTGAACCCGATCTTTTCCAAATACCTTACACAAATCATTATAATGAGGAAATTCTTTTGTCTTCCATTTAGTTGATTTTGGGTTATGCTGTTCCAAATAACAATAACTAAGTTAAAAAAACAAAAATAATAAGTTAAATATATCTCCATTATTGAAAAAAACATAAAAGTTAAATTCACCGCGAGGTAGTCATCCCAAACAGATTCAGGCGCATCCAACATATTTGTATCGCCAACAAAACAAAACCCGCTAGCGTTTGGACCATTCAACATATCATACACAGCGTTCCAATCTTTCTTCAGGAGCCTTATCTTTGATTCAATGTGGGGTTTACCAGTTAGACCCGATTTTGGAAAGTGAACTTTTAATTGTTGTTCAAGATGTACTAAATATCCATTTTTAAAGCCATTATCGGATACAAATTCTCCATTATTGACCATATCCACTAAAAGTTCCACAAGCTTAGCTTCTTCTCTAGGTGACCACCCCTTATAATTTCTACTTTTGCTCGCCATACCTAAAATGCAACGCATAGAGCAGCATCAACAACACAAAGGGGGTGTTTGTTTAAGCTTATTTTTGGGCTTATAAGATTATCTCATTTTGGCTTATATTTCATATGCCCCATTTTTCGGCTTATCTAAGCTTGTTATATCATAATAAGTTTATATAAATAAACCTATAAATTTTACAAATAAGCCGGAAAAAAATGGGGCATGTGAAATATAAGCCGAAAAGAGATAAACTCGTAAGCCCAAAAGTAAGCTTAATAAAAAAACAAGTATATGTGCAATTTAAAATGATCAGCAAAAATAACAAAATTTAACATCAATTTATAACATGAAATAACAGGATCAAATCAAAGTTTCATAGAGCAAATCATAACCCACATGGGGGTAATAAAAATTAGGGTATGAAATAAATGTATACTAATAAGCAAAAATGATACCTTTTGGGTGAATATTTGCGATTGAACTAGTTACGAAGAAGAATGAATTAGAGCAATTTCTTCACTTGTACTAGCTAGCATTGGAACTGATCCCAGAAGAATGGAGGAAATGAAAAAGAGGGGAAACTGGGAACAGGACAAGCCACAAGGGGCCATAGTTTTTTTTTTTTTTTTTTAAGCATATTTTGTTATTCAAATGAATAGGGTTTTTCTGATCAGGTTACTTGGTGGTTTCGAAGGCGGGTTTTTTACTCAACATATGCATTCTAGCCGGGATATTTTGGTGTTCATTTTTGACCCAACAATGATCGACTTTAAATGTGTATCTAGGGAGTGTAGAAGCCCGTGCGTTGCTGCGAGATGTTTGTATACGCTAGTTAGGCGAAAAAAAATTGATTAAAAGTTAAACTTATTGTTATGAATTCTCATTATTTATTATGAGTATAACTTGTTACCAATTTTATTAAATAAGAGTATACATTTTTTGTATTCTAGATATTTGTATGCTTAGACTTATATAAGAATGTTTGAGCCTTTTTTATTTCCCTTAATCTATGAGAACAATCTAAGAATCGTGTATCCTAAATAAATAAATAAAATACATCAAACATATTTGATTATTCAATCATGGCTTTTTGATTTCCTTTTTACAGTCGACTTTCTTAAAAGGTCGGTTCTAAGTGTTTAGATGATATATTGGGAGAGCTTGTTATGTATCAAGTAACCTTTTACATTTTATGAGTAACTAGTTCTAAGAAGAATGAACTAGTTATGGAACTAAGGCAAGGGGCTATAGTTTTTTCTTTTCTTTTTTAATCATATTTTGTTATTCAAATACTAGTGAAGAAATCGAGTTTTTCGTGTTCAGGTTACCTGATGTTATTGAAGGCGGGTTTTTTACTCAACATAGCATTCTAGCCGGGATATTTTCGTGTCTACTTTTGACCCAACAATGATTGACTTCAAAATATATATCTTGTCAAATGACTTACCACTAAAGCTTTCGTCATTATTTTTGTTATTTAAAATGCTCCCCCTTTTTTTCCTTTTTTTGAGTGAAAAGGTTAGTTTAAATTTAAAAAGTAACAAGATGCATATGTATAAAATGGGTACGAGATAAAATTGCTCAAGATCACATTGACGACGTTGAATATTATATCGTGTTATTTTGAATTATATTTTCACTACTTATATTTCACATGAATTTAAAATATACTATTCTGAATGAATAAATGTTAAGTACGGAGTATAAGCAAATTTATTTTCTGAAATACCTTTTAAGCGAAAACACAAACCGGAAAAACGACAACTTAAACACATAAGACATTTTCGTCCATTTTTCACTATTTACACTTCAGTTCTCTTGGGTTTTAACCAAACAAAGTATTTATGGGATTTCAAATCCAAATCCTATAACAACAAAATCCTTCCAACAAGTTTGTAATAATAATTAGTGTTTCATACAAGATGGACCCAGAATTTGCAAAGGACATGCCCGGCCTCTAGCAACAAGCTGTGCATTACTCAAAAGAGAACATACATTCTAAAACACATATTCTTTAACTTCAGTCTCTTTTGCTCATATACTTCACATCACTTTATATTCTTTAACTTCAATCTCTTTTAGCATGCACGTTTTCCAGCTCTAATTATCACTAGCAACAGCAAATCAAATGAGAAACAATGTATTTCTAGCTAGGGCTAGTACCTATGAAATGATGATGAGACAACGTATGCAACGACGAGTAAATATCAGAAACAGGAGAGATATGTGAGAATGATGACAAAAAGGAACAAACAGAGTATCCTTCCAGTACGAGCTACACCCTTGAGAGCAGGAGGTTGATCAACACGCGTGGCGATATGCTCGGCGGCAGAAGTGAAACCAAACATAACTATACAGATAACAGCAGCCAAAACTGACTTATGGTGTGTTACATAAGGGAAATGAGGATGGCACTGTGCTTTGATTGCTATGAAAGCAAGTAAATAAGTGATGATAGAATTAAGTGTAGGTTGCGGCAAAACATCACCATCCTCCGGCAGGAGGCGACCCAGAAATGCAGCTAAACCATGCAATGCTGCGACGCCACGTGTGCCGAGGTCTTGCAAGGAAAGTGAGGCTCTGATGAATAAGGTCTGGTGATTGATTTGTGGGGGTTGTTCTTCAAGTGGGATGACGACCATGCCTTCTTTTTCGTGTATCTCATTCAAGATAGGTATCATTTTCCTCCTAAACCCTGAATATGGGAAATAATCCTTCAAATGGGAAAGAAGACTAGTTTGTTGGGTTTCTTGTGAGGAGTATGATTTTTCCATATGATTATCCGAGGGGGGGTTTTATATAAGACTCGTTTCTTCACTTTTTTTTTTTTTTTTTTTTTTTTTTATCATTTTCATTTTCATATAGAGAGGTACTAAGGCTATGTTTATTTCTTTTGTAAACAGAATGACTGGGTCCCTCTTCCCTTGTAACTACTGAATGGGGGAGGAGACATGCTTTTACTACTGAATGGGGGAGGAGACAATGCTCGGAATGTGGGCCTTCTAGCTTTTTGAAGTGGCGCCTAACCTATCTTTTATTTAGTGGAACTCCTCGAAGGATTTTCCAAACCTTTTGGTACAGAAATAGAATTGAATCATAAGTCGGTAGAGTGGAATGATTGGTACGTTTTAATTTTGACATTATGTAAGTAAGGTGTATGTTTTCCTCGGCTTCCCTTCTCGTTCAAGGGAGCCGATGTTCTACTGTGAATAATAGGCAACTCTTAAAAAAAAAATTTAGTGGAACTCCATTTATATTTCCTCTACTATTTTCTTTCTTTTGTTTAGCTTTTTGAAGTGGCGCCTATTGGCAGTTAACATGCCAAATGCATATTTCTTTCTCTTTGGCGTGCCAATTGCCTTACCAGGCAAAGTGCCAAAATGATGTTAAAGGAATTGAGCCACTCAAATGGCTTACGCCAAATGTAAGTTTTTGTGTGTGTGTTTTTTTTTTTGTGTTGTGAGTGAGTAGATATTTTTAGTGGGGTATTTTGTGGGACCCAGTAACATGTTAGTGATGTGTTATGAAGGAGGGTGTTTTAGTTATTGGTGTGTTATTTAGAAGGTGTATGATGTAGCGCTGAGGTGGCATACCAATAACGTGTTAATGGTTCCTCCGATACCTTGTGCTCTAAACAAGATAACATGTTAATAAAAAATGAGTTGCTTATGTGTTCTTGCTATATGAGAAAAATTCTTTTTCGTATACTACATATGGAAGAAACAGAGTATGAAGAAGATGACTTCCTTATTACTATGATTTTATACAAAGACTTTTCAAGTATCTAAGTGTCTACAAAAAGAGTTACATGTTTTTATAATAAAACTTTGAGTTAATTACATAAATCGTCCTTGTGGTTTGGTCAAAATTACGGATCTTGTCCCTATACCTTTTTTTCAGTGCGTTTCGTCCCTGTGGTTTACAAATCTTACGGATCTTGTCCCTGATCCGACCCGGTCCCAAAAAAAGGACCTTCCTTGCAAATACTCTCTAACGTGAGGGACTAACATCATATTTTGGTTTTAACGATCGGAGTTAATTACATAAATTGTCCTTGTGGTTTGGTAAAAGTTACGCATCTTGTCCCTGTGGTAAGAGACAAAGACAAAAAGAGATACATACGGTTTTATTGCAATGAAAATAATAGAACGGGAGAGTTTTTTATTTGACTATAGTATTTTTAAAATTTATTTAACAAAAGATAGTACTTTAAAATTTATTTAACAAGAGATAGTACTTTTAGATAAACCATGATTTTTGTATCTTTTCTTATAATTTTGTTTTAGCATGCATATTCATGTACTATTAAATGACCATTTAAATCATTATCAGTCTAATGAATTCTTGAGCTGAAGTGCATGAATTGAACACCAATAATATGCATATTCTATATTCGTTAAAATCAAAATGTGTAACAATATTTTCCACAAACACAACTCTTTGAAAAGGAACACCGTATTATTGAGATAGTGACTAAATGAATCACAATTAAAGAATAAAAAAATAAGATAGTAATGCAGCATAATAAAGTGAGTTACAAAAAGTGAGTTACAATTCGAGTGAGTTACAAAAAGTGAGTTACAATTCGAGTGAGTTACAAAAAGTATGCACAAAAAAGTGAGTTAAAAAAAGCTAGATAAAGTGAGTTACAAAAAGTTTGTACAAGTTCAGGTTAGATAATTAATCCAGTCCATCCAATTCGAGTTGTAGTTCGTAATTAGGTCCATGAATGAAAAAAGTGTATCGTCTTTTCGCCGAGTGTATCTTTTCGTGGAGGTTTGTGATCAAAACAACCCCAAGTAATCTGTGTTAAGGTTCATATCAACGTATTGACGCAACTTTTCATCTAGTTGTTTGAAGGGACCTCGAGGCTTCCCATGTGATTAGGAAATGAAAATATTTTCTCACCAATATTACTTTATTATATCGAAGTTCAAAAGTTACTATCAACGTGGAACATCCAACGAAATCACAAACAAATAATATGAAGATGATGATTTAAATAATCACATGCGCATATGCATGCTAAAACAAAATTAAAAGGAAAAAGAATACAAAAAACCATGTTTTATCTAAAAGTACAATCTTTTGTTAAATAAATTTTAAAATACCATCTTTTGTTAAATAAATCTTAAAAAGACTATGTTCAAATAAAAAACTCTAGAACGGGATACAGTTGTCTCGATATCATGTCTTTATTTATTTTAAAACAAATGACGGAAATGGTACTTTAATTTATCGGAAAATGATATTCACTCCCTCAACTAAAAATACGCTTTAACACATTCATTTCTTTTTATATTCATACTCCACTAAAACACATTCTGGAACCTATCGATCTCTCCACCGTGTGTTTATTTTGTCTTATTGTTATGTAGTCTGATTAAAATTCTCATTTTATTATAATGGATCATATGTTGTTGTAAAATTCTCATTTTACACAAAACATAAAGATCTCCATCATAGAATGTTGGATAACTATAGTATAATGGAGCATCACCAGCAAAATTTAGAACAACTGTACGCCAGTTTGGTTCCCGAGCTACAAAGTGGATGTACACATCCCATTCATCACCATATGTTGCAAATCCAACAACTATACAATCAGGAGAAGTAGGTGGAGCTGAGAAAGAAAGGCTTTCTATTACAGGCGCTGATGGAAGCATACGATATCACTTGTGAAGGGGTTATAGAACACCAGGGGTCCCTCTTCTACATACATCAGCAACCATCCATGTTTGGAATCACACATTTGTATATCAGAAATAAATTGTTTAGGAGTCTTTATATAGTACTGGTCACCAAACATCGGATCTGTTAATGTGATAATGCGTTGATGCTTGTCAAATACTATCATCCACGGTGAAACTGATGAATAAGTCTGAAATCTCTCTAATGGTGCTTCATTTATCCATTGTACTAAAGGTGCTGCTGAATGACAATGTTTGCATGTAGCTCGGAATTTGAGGTACTCAACACCAACACAAAACTTCATAATCGTCTCCAAAATATGGAACGGAAGATTGAGCAGGTGAGATTCATCATCCGTGCTATTAAGTTCAGTCCCATTATCTTTAACTAACGGTGTGACTATCTCATAGTCCTTATCCTCATCTTCTTGTATAGGATCTGTATGATCATCTTCTAACCTACACAAAATAAAAAATCTAAGAAATGATATTAAATAAAACCGGCCATTAGTGTTGAGTATGAAATAAAGTGAAAAGCGATACCTTACCTACATTCAATCAACGGCCACGCTAAAATGTTGGTTGCTCCAACTAAACAAGGCATAGAAGATAGGGAAATGGTTTTATCTTTGACATGGTATGAGTTTATTATTTTCCCCTGTTCGCCAAAAATATGTATATAACCCCCTATTTCCGATGAGGCAATTGCATGGCTGTTAAAAACCGAGTAATACGAATTATGTGATATGGAAAGTATGTTTTCTTTGAGATCATCCATTTCCTCCCACTTCATACTACTCATGTCCAGTTTAAATAATTGTATAGCTAAAACTGTTTTATACAGATCCTTAAAGCCTAATACAATGTCGAATAGTTCTTTAGATGATCCCCTCAAATAATGAAGAGCCCTGGAACAATCAATGAAGGAAGAAGGCAAAGGGAGTTCTAAAATTGGCAATAGATTTATCTCAACTTCTCTACCCTTAACCACAATGTCAACTTGTATGAGATAATCACTACCTAAAGTGTTGGCATACACTTTACCATTGCAATAAATTAGGGGACGTAAGTGATTATTTTCACCGGTTATGTTCATAACCTGTTCAGCATATGACATTTCTGTCCATCTTGATCCATTTATTTTACAATCTAGCTTACAAAAAACAAAGGAAGGCCTATCGAGATCAGTCAATAAGAGAACTGAATCGGGATCATCGGGAGGGGATGACAAACAACATTCTCTAATAAAATCAGAATCCCTGCCTCCATCTTTCAAGATCAAGGGAGGGAGATGTATGGTCTTAGAAGTCAATGGGTTCCACAGAGACCACGTGAAGCCAGTGGAGAGAACCAACCAACCATGAAAACTCCCTCGGATGTGTTTACCAAGCAACTCAGGAATCCGGCTGTGATAATGAGAATTTGTGTCTTGTGCGGTGAAGAAAATCTGTACTTCGGTGTCGTCTTTACCAATTTGAGCAACAAACCATGAATTGTTTGGAGATAGGGGAGGCAATTCATCATATATTAAACCACAACAATTTTGTTTTTGTTCCATCTGCACGGGTGTCAAAATTTCATTTTTGAAGTTAATAAGTGCAAGAAAACAAAGCACTATTTACAAATTAAGATTACATGATATATAATCTATACTTGAAAGCTGTTTTCATCAGTGATTTATTGATTTATCAAACATTGCAATACAAAAAACACACTTCAAAGAGTTGTGCAAGTACGTAAACATGTATCATGATCTTCTCTAGGCAGATCACGGAATCGTTAAACTAAGAGTACGTTTGTTTGGTGATATGCATCATAATTTCCCCCTCTTAAATTTCTTTCAAACCAATACTAATTCTAATTCCCGCCCCTGAAAAAAACCTTACAAGAGTTGTAAAGTTACCAAGTTACAGTAACACAAGTACACAACTATTTGATCAGATCAAAAGATATAATGTATGAGTTTGGCATATTGATTAATAAAAGCTTTATATATTAATCAAAAGTCCTATTACCAAAATCTATAATACAATTCAATATACATACATGCAAACCAAAATCTCAAATAAGTCAATAAATAATTTATTGTTCCTTAAGAAGACAGAAAAACTATATATGAACGACTTTTTTTTTGAACGAAAAATATGAACGACTTCATACCTCAAACAAACTCGCTTTCAAAGCTGAGCCGAATTTAAACCTCGACTTTTGATCAATGTTTCTGTTTTTTCTTTTTTTAGTCAGGCATTAATTAATCCGTCATATATAGTAGGGTTTGTTTCCAAGCCCAACTCACAGTAACTTTCTTTTTAATTACCATTTAAAATGGCCCATCATACTCAAATTATTATTATTATTTTTTTGTTTACATGGGTTTTCGACTCGACAAACCCAGGGCGACTACGCTTTTGAAGTGTAAGTAAGTGCAAATTCCGTCCATGTGTTATCGGTCATTTTTGGCATGCAACAAGAATCAAAATCAACCAAAGTTTTTGCACTTGTTATGGAAAAGAAACAAATAATCAAAATGAAGTAAAATTCCTCATGCTAGCTACACATTTTTTTTCATAGGTAAATCAAGTGGGTCCAAAAGTATATGACACAAGGACAAAGTCAAACAACCACAAGAAAGATACATACATAAATTGTTCGTGTCTTGTACTCTTGTTAGGTCTACAATGTTGCAAATGGAACAAATGTCTAAAATCCCACATGATTCCAAAAATGGTTGGTACATGTATGTCTTTACCACACTTTGACAAGTAGAATTGGGTGATCTCATTGGAGTACCCTATTCCATTCTTTCCTTGAAAGACTAGTTGCATTTAATTTGTATGTTACATGAAATATATTATATATATTACCAATAGTTAGCTTTATTTACAGTATATATATTGCACAATACCGTCAATGTGTTATACTTCTATAAATCTTCACAAAGAAAACTTCCTTATTGCCCTTACATCACAACTCATTCTTTATAGCCTAACTTGTTGGAATATGTATATATTTTTAAAACCATGCATGTGTGGATTCAAACTCGTGACCACGGGAATGCACGCATTAGCGAATGAGAATTAAAGTTATAATTAATGTAAAATGACTACGATTAATTATTACACAAAACCCGACTAACGATCGTTAAGTATTTAACGAGAAATTACTAACGACCGTTAAATGTAAATAGAAGGACTAGTAATGAAAAATCTTAAAATGGAAAAGATTTGGGTGTCCCTGGGCTTGTACATGGCCGGCCATAGGGGGTCTCACAACCCAAAACCCTAACATGTTCCCTAAGATTTTCATTCACTATATAAACAAACCTAGGGTGAATGTTTAGGGTTAACTTTTGTGCATTGAATTAACCCTAGATCTCTCCTCCCTTTCTCTCTTGCTAAGTTCGGCCGAACCCCCTCCTAAGGGTGTTTTGGTTTTGTTTTTTCTTAAAACAAGGGCTTGTGTTAGATCTAGCAATCTCTTTAATTCGTGGTTAATTCGTGTGTACAAAACTGTGGTGGTAAGACATTATTCTTACACCAATTGGTTCCGAGTGGGTGGCAATATGTGATTGAGTTCATCGGTTGTTTGGCATTAGAGGAGTCTGGTTCTTGGTTCCAAAACCTTTCATTAGTATGTTTAGGTTATGTATGTTTTGGTTTATTGAGCTCATGTATTAAAGTAACGAATATATGTATATTATGATATACTGTAACTCTTTTGTTTAATTTTTTTAATTTCCTCCGGCATGGCTAGGTGCAAGAGACCGTGTATGATCTCTATTGAAGCTGAAAACAAGCATAATGAAGCACAAAGTCAGGGGAACTCAAATACTGAAACAAATTATGCAAATTCCTCTCAAATGGACATGGCTACTAATGAAACTCCGATAATCATAATGAATTAGGGGGTATGTGTCTTTCCAACACTTGAATCTTGCTAATTTACTATGTTTCTTCTATATTTTTGCTGTCAAAATCTTTAGATGCTTTTTTATCCAACCTTGGATATAATTTTAGGTTGAACATCTAACGATTATTACAAATCGGAGGATTTCGTTTAGAGTTTATGTCGCCAATTGAATAATGACGAAACTTAATAAAACTTGATAGTATAGGTTAGTACATGTAATAAGAGAGGCTGATGCATTTGTTGACTTAATATCCCCTATAACAGTAAGCAAAAGTGCATTTTGCTGAATTATATATACAGGTCAATAAATAACTGAAGCTTATGTCAACTAACCGTGTGCGAAGTTAAGGGTTATAACTTATAGGTTGTTAATTAAGGGTTGTAAATTATAGGATGTTTAAGACATCTATACACCAGGTCACATTCTATTATTAGTTGAGCAAGAACCACTCTCAAGCTATACATATCACTTTTATCTGTTAGTTAACCTATTTGAAAATATTATGGATCCATGTATCCAAAGATTCCTTGAACTAGTATAGAGACTTGATCATTATTAGACGATATAACGGCCCAATCTGAATGTGGTCTTAGGCCATGGTGTGGCGAATGGTACGACAGATCTTGATTCTCTGATAGATGGTCTTGGAAGTCATTAACTGTGCTAAGT
This sequence comes from Chrysanthemum lavandulifolium, assembly GCA_022545495.1. Taxonomy (NCBI): domain Eukaryota; kingdom Viridiplantae; phylum Streptophyta; class Magnoliopsida; order Asterales; family Asteraceae; genus Chrysanthemum; species Chrysanthemum lavandulifolium. Next base: position 305,003,031 of record CM040239.1, on the reverse strand, counting down.
GGTATCAATTATGCATGCTTCTCATTGTATCAGTTGGAAGTCATTGATAGTGCTAACTCAACTAATTATCTACCTGAAGAATTAGGATTCCATATAGTGCATGATGATGATCTTGAAAAGCTTAACCTTTTGGGTTACTCCGACCTTGTTCAATTGAATCTAAGTTGCGCCAACTTAAAAGGCTTGAACCTGAACTTATGTACATAATTAGAAACATGTGAAATCAGTAAATGTCCCGAGCTTGAAAATGTGAATGTTGCTGATTTCCTGGTTGCCAAGATATACTAGTTGAAAACATTCAAACTCAACTAGCGATGAAAACAGTGGTTAATCCATAAAATCATACAAGAACCACACTTTTAGTCTACCTAAGTAATAGGTGATAATACTTTCAAAATTCAGGTCAATGATCAAACTTAATTCAACTTGAGGTGTACACCATTAGGTATGTTCCATCTAGTTTTCCGAAAGGAAACGTTGTAACATTGTACTAATAAACATACGAGTCGTAAAAAACAATCAACTAAAAATCACTCAATCTAGGTATTACTTCAATGGCTGTGAAAATTATTCATGTGTGACTTAGAACATCAAACTTGTGTCAGCTTTATATAAGAGGATATCATGGCTGCAAATACATAAAGCCAATTTGCTACATCAAAAGTCCAATACTACTGTTCATATTATTTCCATCGTGTATTTTAACAAATCTACAACATCTGTTGTTGTTTGCTCTTTAAGAAATAGATCACATGAAATACCTTAATGTGAAAAGAAAATCATCTTAATAGTGAGGCGTTGTTCTTACTTGCACTAGTGTTAGATTACATAGTTCATATCAGTGAAATAATTATTGTTATAGCCTACTAAAAATAATGGGGTGCAATCAATATGAGGGAAACTATACCAAATTAGTTGCACCCGTAAGGATGGTAGTATTGTTAATGACAAAGCTGCTCAAGTTGTGGTAATGTGAGTTCTCAATACTTAAAATACCACACTATTATTCACATTTTCTAACGGTGGAACATGTTATTTCTATGCAGGCATCAATACAAGTTGGTGCAAATGACTTAACTAGTACCCAAGGTATTCAAGAAAATGATCGGACAAATGATGACTTATCCAAAGTTAAGGGTCCAGAGAAAATAGGATATGTTCGATGCGTAGGAAAGATGCTTTCTCTTAGGAATAATGGTGCCTTATCATCTACAAGGTCACAAACCGTTCAACAGCAATTGGCTAGAACAGAAGATGTTTTATACACCATTGTAAACCTTTGGAAGGAACCGATAGCAAATTCTAACATTTCCGATGTCCTTAGGAGTATGAATATAGAGGTATATATTTTCATTCACAGTTTTTATTCATTGTACTTTTTTATAGTATTTTTAATTTCCCAATCTTTATAGATTGTTGATAACTTTTCTCCGAGTCAAAACAACTCCACTAAGAAATCAAGAATCATCAAATCATGGATCTTCTGTTGCACATCAAAACATTGGTAAAAGACTAACATTTTTGTTTAAATATGGCTAAGTAACATTAGTTCACTATTAAGATTTTGTTTTTTTATTTACTCAGGTCCTCCAACAAATATTTCTTAAGTATACTTTTCACAGGTACACTTCCTATTCACTCATTGAATGTTCTTTACTTTTTGACACTTTTCTTGATCCAAATTAGAAATTTTGTCACATATTCTAAAAAACAACGAAAATCTTGTATGTTCATGGAGATGTTTTGTTGCCTTCATCTTGGATATTAGTTTTTACAATTTGTTTTTGTTGGCTTACAGATTCTTGTGTGTCAAGGGTCAAGAGTTGTAACAATGCTTGCTACCTTTGTTGAAGTTACAATAAAGTTGGTAGTTTTTAGGTGTATTTTATGATATTTAGTTGGAGATGTACACTCCCAGTTTGCTTTTTTCGTTGGATGTTCAAGAATATCGTTTGCTTTTTATTTTTTTTGGATATTTATATTTTAATAATAGTAAAACCTTGTTAAATGGCAGTTTCATTCTTGTTATAATATGAATTGTTAGTTTCTTTCTTTATAAAGTTTAATAATTGAGAATTACTAAGACATTGTGCCAGAATTGGCAAAAACCAATATTGTAACAAATCTTAGTGCCAAATTTTATGTCACTAAAGCCAACTTAATTAGTGATCATAGTAAGAGTATAATGACACAATGTAAATGTCACAAAATCCTAAAAGTTTTGTGTGATAAATAATGATGTGCCATTAAAGTTATAATGGTCAATAGCAACAAAACGTAGAAGTGCCACTAAAACCCATAAGATATGCAACAACACAAGTATAAAGTGCCACTAAAACCATTTAGTGACAGCGATATTAGTGATACTTTTTTTTCCAGCCACCGATTCCACATTGGGTCTGTAGTGACACTTATTTCGTTTTTAGTGACACTTTTTGTGTGCCACTAAATGGCTTTTTTTTGTAGTGATGTAACATAGCCTCAACAGTGGCATCAAGAGCCAGATTTAATCTATAATTAATTACTGAAAACACATAAAAAACAAATAATTGTATTGTGTTATTATTTGTATGTTGTAGATCTAGGGTTTGCAAACCTTAAACCCAATTTTTGTGGGGGGCCTTTTTTTGTGCCCTAATTAGGGTTTTGTAAACTTTTGTTTTTAATTGGATTAGAAAACCCTAGGTTGAATGCAATTTTATGTGTATTAAATTGTGTAACTCTTGTTTAATTGCATTAATTGTTAAGTGCAATTTATGTCCATGATAAATACATGCATGTTTTGTCATGGATCTCTTTTATTGTATGCTTTAATTGGTTAAGTGATATACACTAATTTTTTATAGATCTAAAATTGGGGAAGACCTCAATCATTATTATTAAATCAATTATGTGTATGTGGTATGTGTTTAATTTTGACGTACGCAATCGATGAATCGATGCATGTGGCTCACCTTCTACATAGATGAAAACGGGTAAAAGTCTTAATTAGAAATATACATATTGACAGATCTAGAATTGATTATTAATAGGGTTTATCAAAAGGTTTGCATGTGGCTATTTGATATGCATGATTAATTGTTAAGTTATGTATTCATTGTTTATATGTTTATTTTTTAAATACTTGTTTGTTTGTTTTATGTGACAAGGGTATTTTTTTATAAGAAAAATATACTGATCTAAACAATGGTGAAACATGTGATTTTTTAAGCATAGTAATCGTAAACGTTTAATTGATTGATGTTTATGCACAAAATAGTTAGAACGGCTCACCCATTATTGACAAACTATAAGATGGGTATAAGGTTGGTACGCATTAAATTGTGACCTTAAAGAAGAGGGTATGTAATATGTTTCGCGCTGACCTAATTCTCCGCTCGTTTGTGCGTCTTAATGGAGCTACCAAGTATTCCTATGTAATGTGCATAAAATCTTAAGGGTGAATTGACCTTAAATTCTACGAGCCACTTTTGTGGTAATTATCCGAATAACTTGGGTCTTATGACTAATGCAGCAGTAGGATATAGTGGTAATTAAAGGTAATTCTTTAATTGGTTAACCAATACCACGATTAAAGTTTGATGATGAAAAGCTTAAACATTAAAACAAGGATATAGCTGTTTTAATAAAAACTTATGCTACGAAGATGAATGTATGACATCTTTGTACATATTTGATTTGACATCAAAATTATTACCCTTAATTTAAGTTGTATGCCATCCAACAAAATGGAAACACCTGAGATTACCTTTTATTTGCTTGAGAACGTGATTTAGATCGTAATCAAAGGGTAAAATATCCACGTGACATGAGAACGGGCATGGATGATTTTGCAGTTTCTTAAGTTGGACAACTTAATTGAGTTAGGTTGTGAGAAATGGCAACTCAAGGCGTAAAATGAGGATAAAACATGTTTACATGGCAATTGAAATTGGCTAAATGTAAATCCCATAAATCTAGGAATTGCAATTGAAATTGGCAATTAGGCAAGGGCTCATACCATTTTGTATAATTTATTACTAGCAAATCAACTGACGTGATGAGATTATGATAATTTGGATACTAGTTTTCAGTGAAAATTAAATGGTTATATGTTTATGAACCATGGGCATTTAATTTTCTTGAAAAGGTTAATTATCGAAAATACTAAAATTGAATTTTGTAATTCTTTTGAATGTATTAATGTAACATTTAACCATAAACGTGGTTTAGTCTTTTATTAGTAAATTGACCCATTCTGCTTTCAGACAAATGTTTGATCGAGAATAATTTACCGAAAAGACAAACAAAGTCTATTTTCTATGGGAGGAGAATGAAACTCAATCCTATTCCTTTTCATGAATGAGAAAAGTATAATAGGAACATTTGAATTGTCTAAATTCTAATGTAACTCATAGCAAAGAATTGCACATTTTATTTTCCATAAAGATTTCATTACCCTCATTTGGTGAATGAATCCTTTTGTAACAAACATGACTTTTGGTTAACTGGAAAACATGCTTTTAAGTTACTAAATTAGAAGCTAGACTAATTACCGCGAAAATTGGTAAAAGGAAAATTAGCATAATTTATCTAGTTGTTTTGCTTTAGCCTTTAAAGGTGCTAAATACAAGTATGGGGATGGTAGGCCTGTTAAGGAAGAAATTGCATACCCAATTTTTCAAGTTAATAACATTGGTGGATAACCCATCATTCATAGACTAGAATACACCTTTTAGTACCTTAGTAATGCTTACGTATGGTTCTTCAAAGGTGTAAGAAAGTAAAAAGCAAGCAAGTTGTTTTCACTGGTTATGAAACACTTACAATGTTGTCAAATTCAGTGGGAGCATTGTGTTACATTACTGAATAAGAAGTTGTTATAATGATTTCTAATTCAGTGGGAGCTACAAGCCTTATTTCTTGTGTAGTAGCCCAGAATTATCTTCAAAGATAATTACTTTCCAATTGTAGTCACTTATGTTTTTAAGGATAGTCATGTGTGTTTCCTTACTAATCCATATAGTCCTACATCTGCTTGTTATAGCTATGACACAAATCATATTAATCCAATAAACAAACGTTTGTCGTGTTGTTTATCTGCTACATGATGTTGTTACATGCACAAGTGGGAGAAATCATTATTGTGTGCAAGGTACAACACATATAAATATGATTTAAATTGATTCTCTTGACCGCAAGGAAAGAGAGTAACGTTCTAATAGGAATTATACATTTAAATGTGTATGATTGCCCTATTAAGAACATGTGTCAAGATGATAACAAAGACTACTTTAAATTTTTATGTCATTCAATATTTAAGAAACACTTGTAGTTACCATTTACGTTACGTGAGAACGTGAACTAGATTGTAGCCCAAGGTAAAATATCCACGTGTCGTGAGAACGAGCATGAATGATTTTTCAGTTTCTTACGTTGAACATTTCATGGAATGACATAATTAAATGAAGTAATCTAATACTACTTTGATTTTAAGTATTTATGTATTCGTTGAATGACTTAAATATATGTAGTAAATATTAACTTGAAATTATTAATTGAAACCCGAGGTGTTGTTCATAATTACTTTAATTATACATGTTTATGATTTCTTTGTAAAGTCACAAACATGAAGTCTTTTAATACAAGACTTACAATATAAAGTAAGACGTTAACTTGCTATGTTTTAAGACATATGCATGAAGTCAATGAGTTTATCAATGACTTATAACGTATAGTGGGATTATAACTGTTGTGTCTTTTGACTTGGTCAAGAATACTTGTGTTATAATGCATGCAATTGGCTTGGTAATTCTATTATACCATTAAGTTTTACTTGGTTGGTAAATAGGTAAGCCAAAGAGTAGATGGTTATCTTAAATAGTGTTAGATTTTCTTACAATATTAATTCTAATGAAATACCATAGTTTTATGGTATATTCAGTTAGAAGAATCAAAATCTATTGGCATTGTTTGATTCAAGATAACTATAGTTTCTTCCAAAAGTTATCAAGGTTAGTAGATTGAGTATAGATTGAAAATACTCAATAAGACTCCAACCTAGAAGATTGATAAGACACCATTTGTTTATGGAATGTGATGAATCACATTAAGTCTTATAATGAAGTTCTGAATTTGTTAAACTACTTGTAAAGTGGGTTGTAACAAATTAATGTCAGGAACTATCAATGTGTTTTGTAATATCCCAAAAGAGAACAATGTATTGTTTCTCTACTTGCTAAACTATTTAAAGGTAATCTTTAAATTATTAAAGGCAAGTGGGAGTTTTTTTTAGATCTTGAAAGATTAAATTACACAATACATAATCTTCTAAAATGCACTAGCAAATATCATGATGAGGCTAGACATGTAAATGATAGACCTTAATATGATGGAATTATCATTCATAGATCCGTAAGGATATCTCAGATATTTAATATGCTGAGGAATATGAGTTACAGGATCATGGTAAGCCTGTTAATGATGAATTTACCAAATGATGAATTGTGGTAAATCAATCATACTATGAATGTAGATGTTGTCCATAAAGATAATCAACTTTAGATACTTGGTTTATCTTAATGAAGATGAGTTTCTTCAAATGAAGGAAACCCTAGTGGTTTAAATATTTGTGTAGAAATTATATTGACAATATTGTACACATATTTAATGCATGTCTAGTGACAATAATATTAATCATACTTAAGCAATTAACTATGATTAAATACTCTTTCCTAGAAAGATTAAATATAAGTATAAAGATTATAATTGTCATACTTAATTTCATTGATATGAAATTTTGACAATGAATATCAAAACTCTTTGTTGTGGAATTACTTTTGCGAGGACGATCGGTAATACAAATGAGTTTTATGAATTCAAATAATCCTTGAATATGTACAAACTGCATGTTAGGAATTAGAAATTCCTGTGTATTAAAGAGTCGGTCACCTCAAGTATATGTAATCGTTAGAAAGCTCGTAGTCGTAGTTCTTTTAAGTTAAGTAGTAATTTAGTTAAGTAACACCGTGGAGGACGGACGGGTCTTTACCCATCGATGCTTGATCCACGACCCAAAGTGTGGCGAGTTATGTAAGACTATAAATACTCTCTACCTTCAAGGTAGAGAGTTGGAGCTCATAATAATATTTTTCACTTTCTCTCACTAAGTTCCCTAAACCTCTAACTTTCTCTCTAGAATTCCATCTTATACGCCACCTTGTGTTATGGTTTGATGTGTATGTGAAAAGTTATATCTTAAAATTGGTATCGAGACATGGTTAGATCATATCTTGCACATCTTTGGATTTATAGTGGTTTTAGGTGGTTTTGAGTTTGAAAAAGTTTAGTGGTTTTGCATCATTTGGTTGATTTCTTGTGTTAAAGTTTGAATTTTGTTGGTACTTTTGTGTTTAGAATCATCATAAGTGTTTAGGTTTTCATTTGGTAAGCTTGAATCATCTTGGTTGGGTTGTTTTGGATTGAAAAGTGATGTTTATATGGTTTTCATGGTAGCGAGTTAGTTCACGGATAACCTTTCTTCATAGCGACTTGCTTCATTATTTTGTAGCGACTTACGGTGTTAAAAGCTAGCGAGTTAGAGCTAGCGAGTTAAAGGACAAGTAGTGGACTCTCCACTCACGGTAGCGACTTGTGGTAGCGACTTGGTCGATGTGAGTTGCTCTTTAGCGACTTGTGTCTCTAGCGACTTGTGTAGCAATTGTCGCCAAAATTTGGTTAGCGACTTGGTCCGTAGCGAGTTACTACTTAGCGACTTGTTTTTCTCATTAGCGACTTGGGATTCTAGCGACTTGGGTGTCTAGCGAATTAATTGGTAGCGACTTAGTGGATTTGTTTCTAGCGACTTAGAGCTTTATCATCTAGCGACTTGAGTGATTGTTTACGGTTTTCTCTTGATTTAGTAAAATCCGTGAAAGAATCTATTTCCGGTTTAATCATTGAGTTATAAAATCCGTATAATCGATAACATGTCCACCAACGTCCCTCACTGTCATCTCCACAGTTGTCGAGGATGTACAAGCGGTGGATCGGATACTAAATCCACCCATGCTTGACAGAATCGACTACGATTCTTGGGCTCAACGAATCAGTTGTATTGCCTTGGAAAGGAAAATGGTGTCAATATTCTAAAATCCATTGATGAAGGACCATATCGAGTTGAAACGACTAGAGACATACTTGATACTAATGAAGATGGTACTCTATTTACGGAATGGACGGACCTAAGATGTATGATGAGCTTGATGATAAGGAGAAAAGAGATTTGATGCGAGATATCGTGGCTTCAAACATTGTTCTTCAAGGTCTTCCTAAAGACATCTACAAGTCGATCAATCATAACACCGAAGCAAAGGCGGTTTGGGATAATGTTAAGATGCTTCTCTCGGGTTGAACTAACTATGGAAGAGAGAGAATCCCAACTCTATGACGAATTTGAGCACTTCAAGATGAAACCAGATGAGAGTGTCTATGAGTACTATGTGAGATTTCATAAGTTAGTGAATGACATGAGGAACATCAGAATGACTATGCCCAATATTCAGTTGAACTCTAAATTTGTAAACAATATGAATCCCGAATGGCACAAATTTGTCACCTCTGTGAAACTCACTAAAGGATTGAAGGATACAAACTATGAGCAACTCTATGCCTTCCTCCTTCAAAATGAGAGTCATGCCATGTTTGAAAAGAGAATTCTTGATCAGTTCAAAGGTCAGGGAGATACAAGGCCTACAAATGATTCAACCGCCTTCTTCACAAATGATGGGACTTCAACAATGCTTCTCAAGTTGCACCCATGAATCATGATAATCACAAACCCATTTCGATCCAAGGTTCAAGCAACTGATGCAAATGCTGTCATGGAACATTTCATCACTCAACTAACACTCATGGTTAAAGAGAACAGGACACTTTCACCTCACCAACAAACTCCACACTGTAATGAGATCCGAACCGCCTCAATCTTCACAATCATTCTTTGATAAGAGATGGGAAAATTATGGGGCAACCAGTTCGGAAAGACAATATGATCGGGGAAGGGGTGGTCTTTGGTAGAGGATATGTGGGCAATCGAATCGAGGAAGGAATGGTAACCAAGGTCAAGCTAAGCCGATCAAATGCTATAACGTGGTGGTGAGGGTCACATTGCAAGGAACGCACATCTCCAAAGCGTCCTCGAATCGCCGATTACTTGAGAGATAAGATGTTGCCGCACAAGCTCGGGACAATGGTGCTGCGTTGGATGAAGAGGAATTCTTGTTTCTTCGAGGGCAATGCAAAGACCTATGATGCGATGTGGATGAGCGACTATTCGGAGATAGGTCACAATCATCGAATGCCTTTCAAGTCGCCGATCGTGATGCTTACGACTGATGTAGATGATGGACCTCTCGCACACACAATCTTTATGGCTAGCATCTCTCCAATGGTTTCTCCCAAGATCTCTTCCTCACCACAAGTCGGCACATCCAAGGACAAACTCATCTCGAGGTATTAAAACTATACGATGATGTCGATGTGCAACAGATGCATGACAAAGTACAACCAATGAAACTTTTGAATCAAATATTGAAAATATGGGTAATATCAATATTGTCCCATACGATCAATACGTGAAACAAAGTGAAAGTGAAATTGTACCAAGTGATGCATCTTCTGCGATCAACAATGACTATGTCTTTGATGATTACACCGCATGTGCTCTAATGATTCCATAATTTACGAACTAAATGCCTATAAGGAACGTGTTGCTATTTATGAACAACGGGCAAAATTTGAGTTGACCACTCGTGAGCGGGAAATGGATATCCAAGTGAGTACAATTATTAGAAAAGTAAGTTTAGAGAAGAAGTATTGAAACAAGAATTAAATTCCTTGCAAGAAAAATTTTCTAAAACAAATAAGCAAAAACAAGAACTTCAAGAAAATGTGAAAATGCTTAAGCAAGAATTTAATGCAAAGGAATCAAAACTCTTGAGAGATTTTCTAATCGAAAACTTTGAAAACAAACTTGAAAACAAGTTGTATTTACAAGGAAACACCATTCGATCGCTCACATGATCACTAAGCATAGAGTTCTAAGCGATAAGCATAGCGTTCCCCTTGTAGAGGAACCAAATCCAGAGGTAATTAAAAGGCTAGAAATGCTCATAAGGTAATTTATGATGGTAATGAAGTCCTTAAGCCTAGGCGTAAAACCTAGTTGCGTTGAGTGCACCGAGGAAGATAAGATTTTAAATGAAATCACTAGGAAAAGATGAATAAAAGCAAGATGATCCCAAATGCAAAGAGAAAACATAATCTTCTCTCCTCATGATTACAAGAAGGAAAAGCTGGATTGCCTTGAACAAGTTTAAGCCTCGACTTTGTTGACTCCCGAACAAGTCTTACGGAAAATGGATTTAGATAAGCGAAAAGTGAAAATATTGTAGAAACAAACCCTCCCTTCGGAAAATGCCTAGAGCAACTGTATCCTCCTAATACACCTATGCATCTTGTACCTAGAACAATTGCCACTAAAAGCAAGACATTAATTAGCCAATCGTTATATTCCAACTATTTGTTGATTTTGAGAAAACTTGCAAGAAAAGGATCACTCCCACCGGTATAATCAAGGTGAAAGAGGTTTTGAACAAATGAAAGAATGTTATTTAATCGAGGTCATGCCCTTCTTTAAACTTCTAAAAGATCACTTTGAGAGTCTTAAAAAGGGTAGAAGGCGATATTAAAGGTATGGAAAATGAATTTGATGCAATGGTTGTTGAAGTTAGTGATTATGAGCGCACTAAAATATAATGAGATTGAGAGAAAGAACTTGCATACATTAAATGAGAATCTTATTCTTGAATGTGTTGCTCAAGATGTGTTTTCATCGCTTCAAATTGCTCTATTAATGCTTCCAAATTTCATGAATTATCTCGGCCTCGAAAGTCTCCCATGATCGTGTCATTGAGCTTGAAAAACTAATTCTAAACTAAATGAGAAAATTGAATTGGATGATCATGACAATTTGGTTAAACATTTTTCTAAACTAGAAGTTGAGTATTTTAATCTACAACTAAAATATCAACATCTCAAAGAAAATGTCAAAACTTCAAATATCAAGACATCTTCGGATGCTCCGAGTTTGATGCGCTTTTCAAATTAACAAACGAGATGAGCAGATTCAAGCTCGATGTAACACGATCGAAAGTTGAAAGCCCAAATCTCTCAATTAAAGGGTCAAACGAACAATATGACAGCTCCCAAATGCCTCCTTCTTTAGATTCTCGAATTCTCAAACGTTTCATCTTCAAAACCTAGTAAATGTTTTACAAAAGGAAAACGAAAGTTTTCTAGTAGAGAATGAAAAGGTTAAACGTCATTTCAATGAGTTGTTTGAATCAATTAAAGTCACTCGTAACAAAAACAACGAACAAATAACTTCATTGCAAAAGGAAATTGAGAATCAAGAAGTCGGTAAAAGGGAAAATGCCAATGATCAATGAGGAGAATGTTGTATCTAAGGTTCACTCGCAATAAATCTGCTTTATCGTGACATATGTCCCCTCACCTAAGGAACAACAAACTTGCCATTCAAACATATTTCTCATCCCTTAAGGATTGCTTAGAATGCTGCGTGAGATTGTTGAAGAGGATAAGCTAGAAACCTCATGATAATGCAATTGGACATGCATGTTCATATGCCAAACGATCTCAAGAAATCTTAGAATGCTTGATCACCATATGCCCAAAGACATTAGGTGAGAGAGTTAACCCTTTGATTCCATGCTCAATGCCTAAGGCCAAATATGAGATGCACTCGATTCCCAATGTTTTGAATGAGAGTCGTAGTGTACCCTTGAGTAGTTCGATTCTAGATCCATCAATGCTAGGAAAGTGAACTCTAATGTGCCTTCTAGAGTACCAATCTCGGTTCATCTAGCTTTATGAAAGTGAACCGTAGTGCACTGCATGTAGTTCGGATCCCAAAGACATCTAAGCAGTGGGTGCAAAGAGTAGTAAAACAAACTAATGTTCCCATTCCTCTACAGGAGTAATCGGTGACATTAAAGGGAGCGGTCAAAGTCTCAAGACAATACAAGGAATGATAGGACCTCTCAAGCTAAGAATGTGCCTTTGGAAGAAAGTAGAAGAACAATCTAGGAACCTTAAGTTTGAATCGAATAAAGCGAATCGTGTTGATTCTAGTATTAGCCATAAGCGTCAGTAATTAATTCAATTCGATACTATTTGCAAACCTTGTACCGATGATTGCTTGAATTACATTTCTAATCATGGATGTGATGTCAATGCTTTGCCTAATGATGTTAATTGTCCAGTTAATATTGTTAATGCTAAAATTCATGCTAAAAAGGCTAAAAGGCAAAAGCGAAAGAAAGTTAGAAAACAATGGAAACCCACAGGGAAGAACATTCGTGAGAATAGGTTCTTATTGGATACCGTTGGTCATAAGACCAATCGAGATAATGCCCACTAGAAAATGGATGCCTCTTGGTAGAACTATTCCCTTAAGAAGTGGTCACCTAATAAGCAGGACTAATCGAGACACTAGTATTGCATCTACTCATAATGATTCCATTACCTCATTGTCGATATGAATGCTTCTATTTCGATGTGGGTGTTCCAACTGTTGCTACTAACCAAATGGAACCCATTCTTGCATGGGATCCCAATTATCCGATTATCCATTCTTATGCGTGTTCAACCGCGGATCGTTCAAATCGTTACGTGGTACCGGACTCAGTTGCTCCAAGCATATGACCGGAGACCGGTCACGGCTCATGAACTTCGTGAGCAAATTCATCGGGACCGTTAGATTTGGTAATGATCATTTCGGTGCTATTATGGGTTATGGAGATTATGTTGTTGGTGATAGTGTCATCTCCAGTGTATTATGTGGAAGGTTTAGGTCATAATTTGTTCTCTGTTGGTCAATTCGTGACTCGATCTAGAAGTAGCCTTGAAAAACATACCGCTTTGTTAGAGATCTTAATGGTAAGGAACTGTTGAAAGGAACTCGTGGCTCAAACCTTTACACTATCTCTATCGATGACATGATGAGAGCTTCACCAATCGCTTGTTATCAAAGGCTTCAAAGACAAAGTCTTGGTTATGGCATCGTCGTCTCAATCACTTGAACTTGGCACCATCAACGATCTTTCCGAAAGGACTTAGTTGTAGGTTTACCTAGACTAAAGTATGAAAAGGATCATCTTTGTTCAAGCATGTCAATTGGGAAAAAGCAAGAAGTATGCCCATAAACCCAAACCTACTAACTCATCACGAAGTTCTTCATATGATTCATATGGATTTATGTGGACCAATGAGGTGCGAGAATATTTTGGGAAGAAATATGTGTTAGTTGTGGTTGATGATTATTCTAGATTCACCGGGTCAAGTTCTTAAGGACAAAGGATGAAACTCCGATATCATCATCAAACTCATCAAACAACCGCAGTTAGACTAAACAAAACCGCCGTAATTATCGAGCAGACAATGGGCCGAGTTTGTCAACAAACAACTTAGTGAATTCTATGAAAGCGTTGGAATCGACCATCAAAGAAGTGTTCCACGAACCCCTCAATAGAACGGTGTAGTTGAAAGACGAATCGTACTCTTGTTGAAGTCGCTAGAACAATCTTGATCTACTCAAAGGTTCCAATGTTTCTCCGGGTGAAGCAATTGCCACTTGCATGCTACACACAAAATCGTTCCACGATTCACACCATTCATGGAAAACTCCATATGAACTTGTCCACAACGAAAACCTAATCTATCTTTCCTTCGTGTGTTTGGTGCCTTGTGCTATCCAACTAATGAGGGTCAAGACTTGGGCAAACTTAGAGCTAAAGTCGACATTGGAGTATTTGTAGGATATGCACCAAACAAAAGGGATACCGGATCTACAACAAAAGAACCCGAAATATCATGGAAACAATTCACGTTACGTTTGATGAGTGACCGGTCAAATGGCTCCTGGACACTCCACTCAGACCCGCACTTCAAAAGCAGTCCTATTGGTTCATCCCATGTTCCAAACTCCTCTCAAGAAACTCCATATGTACCTCCATCCGAAGATGATGTAAAGAAATTGTTTGATCCAATGTTTGATGAACTGTATGAGTCTACTACTAATGAGGTGTTGATCCCTACAACAGAGGATGCTCATATTCCGGTGAATGAAGTCAATCCTTCGGTCTCAATATCTTTAAGCCAAGAAGCACCTGCTGCGATCCTTGATCTCATCAACAAATCATCATTCTTCAAATGTACATCATGGAAATGTTTCGACATCAATAATGAAGTTAATCCCTTTGCTACTCCTCGAAGATGCTCCATTTGAAAACATATTTGCTACTCACGAATCATCATCGAACCATCTTCTTCAGAGACATCGACTCGCTACCTCGGTTCCTCAACAAATGCCACATGAACACCTCGAAAAATGGACTCACGATCATCCATTAGACAACATAATTGGAAATCCTCTCGTCTGTATCAACCGGAAGCAACTCGCAACCGATGCCTTATGGTGCTTCTTCAACTCCGTACTATCTAAGATCGAACCAAAAGATGTTAAAACCGCTATGAATGAAGATAGTCGGTTCAATGCTATGCAAGATGAAATTCATGAGTTTGATCGTCTTGATGTATGGGAGTTAGTACTGCTCCAGATCGTGCTATGATTATAGCTCTAAAATGGATCTTCAAAGTAAAACTTGATGAGCATGGTGATGTGTTGAAGAACAAGGCTCGATTAGTTGCTAAAGGATATCGTCAAGAGGAGGGTATAGACTTTGAAGAATCTTTGCTCCAGTTGCTCGAATCGAGGCAATCGAATCTTTCGGCTAATCTTGCTAGTAAGAACATGGTAGTTTATCGATGGATATAAAGACGGCATTTCTAAACGGAGATCTTAAAGAAGTCGTCACGCCGCCCAACTGAAGGATTTGTGAATCAAGAGCTTCCTACTCACGCTTATCGTTTGAAGAAAGCTCTTTACGGTTTAAAGCAAGCTCCAAGGGCATGGTATGATACACTATCAAAGTTTCTTCTATCAACCGGATTCATCAAAGGAGCGATTGATCCTACATTGTTCACCGTGAAGTCGAGCAAACATTTGATTCATGTTCAAATTTATGTTGATGATATTATTTTGCCTCGATGACCCAATGGAATGTGATCGTTTTCAAATGAAATGAGTTCAAAGTTTCAAATGTCAATGATGGGACAAATGTCATTTTCTTGGGATTACAAATTTCTCAAAGTCCGGAGGCATTTTCATAAATCAATCTAAATATGCAACGAGATTTTAAAGAAATTTGGATTTGATTCAAGTGACCTGTTGACACCCCATGATTGACCGAACCAAACTAGATGAGGACCTCTCGGGGATCATGATTGACCAAACGAAATATAGGAGTATGATTGGATCCCGATGTATCTCAATCGCTAGTAGACCGGACATTTTGTTCTCTGTGTGCATGTGTGCTAGATACCGTGCTAAGCCTACTAAAAAGCACCTTGAAGCGAGCTTAAGCGGGTCTTCGGTATCTCCAAGGAACCATCAATATGGGACTATGGTACCGAAGGACACCGGTATGTCACTAACGGCCTATGCAGATCTTGATCATGCAGTTGTCAAGATACACGTCGAAGCACGTCGGGAGGTGCTCGCTTTTGGGTGATAAGCTTGTGAGTGGTCTTCAAAGAAGCAAATGAGTACTTCTATTTCCTCTACGGAGGTGAATACATAGCCATGTCATCTTGTTGTGCTCAAATCTTATGGATGAGATCACAATTATCGACTATGGCTTTGAATTCAACAAAATCCTCTCTTCGTGATAATAAAGTGCTATTGCTCTCTCATGCAACAATGTTCAACACTCAAGAGCAAAGCATATCGACATTCGACATCATTTCATCGAGGAACAAGTGGAAAAAGGTGTGGTGGAACTATATTTTGTGAGGTCCGAATATCGCTTAGCGGACATCTTCACCAAAGCTCTTCCAAGAGAACGTTTGAGTTTATTCTTCCACGACTTGGTTTGAAAAGCCTTCAACGAAACTCTCAAACGTCTTCAGGAGGAAGACGAGGAGTAAAGGTCTATCTTCATCTATCTCTTGTAAATATTTATTTGAAAAACAAAATACAAAATTATAAAACCCTCAAAAATCCATAAAAATCTGAAAAATTCGAAAAATCTTCAAAAAATATTGTCATTTTGTCATGTTTCTTTCCGATTCGATAATATCTACGGTCTTTGTGCTGTCATTCAAAGAATGACACGGGACTTTAGATGTTGTTCGAATTTAAAAAAAAAAAAAAAAAAAAAAAAAAAAAATATTTTTGGGAGAAAGAGAAAATGGTTTATTGTCATTTTCGAGCAATAACCAGGTTTTAAAAGAAAGAACAGGCCATGTTTTAACATGTTTTCAAATTCCATGCTCGATTCTATAAACATTTATCTGCGAAAACCAAATGCTTTGAAAAATAACTCGATCTCTATTTTGAAAATCATCGGGACCTATTTGTCAAAATTTCTATCTCTCAATCAACAACCTATGTCATTGATTGAGGGGAGAATGATTTCAATTAAATTAAAAAGTTATTTGGCATGAAATTGTTTTCAAAAGATATACATGCATGTTTTATAAATGGAGTTTAAAGTCTTAAAATCCGATCCTTATCAGTTCAAACGCTTTCACAATCATGTCACAATTCTCCTTAAAAGCTTTCAAAATCAATTTAAATCTATACGAGATCACAATTCTCAAATGATTTGATAATTGTGATCGGGGGAGAATGTGTGATTTAAATTGGATTTAAACTGATAATCAGGTAAATGGTTATAAAAGAATGTACATGCTGTCCTTCTCACATGTGACAAACGATTTCAATTTTTCAATGCACATGTTGAGGGGGAGCATCTATCTTAAACCTTTGATTTTAAACGTGATCATTCATCCTATGTGCGGGTTCCTCTAGTATGTGCAAAACTCTTTTCATACCTCGAGGCACATATTGAGGGGAGCGAATTTATGGAAACCTCATCCTTCCGGAAATGTTATACCCACTTGATCCGATGAGGAAGTGATGTTGATATCTTTAGAAAATTGTAATCAAAGAAGTTAATTCTTTCTCTTGCCTCCATGTGCTTAACATTTCTTAAATACTTGATGCACATGTTGAGGGGAGTTCTCGTTTAAAATATCAAAAACAATTCGGTACAAAATGCTTTGATTATATATCACATGTATCCGAATTGATTTTCAAATGGTTTTCAATTGGATCCTATGGCGGATGAACAATACCAAATAGACCGACCAACTTTACTTTAATGTACGGTGATAAAAGGATGATAAGGTTAGGTATTGGTTCCCATGATCCGCCGAATCGGAGGGATCTACCGAGGACAATCCACTAGTTAGTGTAGAAGTCCTTAGGTATGATGATAAAAGGAGAAATGTGAGATATGGGAAGAGTGCGGACTAAGACCGAGCTAGTCTTGGAATAAACCCAACAAGGTTCTAGCTATGAAGTCTCGATAAGCACGGAAGGGTTGAAGAATTAAAAGAATTGAATGAGAAAGGGTGAAAACAAATAGCCTCCATTTATTCAACCTTAGGGCGATACCGGTTCAATTCATATGCTACCGATGGTAACATCGGTATTGAAGACAAGACGTCATGGACCCGGTGACCGCACTTCAACTTTCCAAACCACTCAAGTTCCTCTTAAAGGACTTGTTTCATTCTCACGGGAACCGACATAATCTATCGACTTTCTCTTGAGATTGTTGATATTGAAGTAGGAGACCTCTCCCTAGTCTCCCACATAGGATACAAATATGCACAAATTGAGTCTAGAGCCACGAGATCATCAATAAATCTCATTAGGACACTTTTCAATGAAGACTCTCTGCTTCACACAATGTGGAAAGAGAGATTATATCTTGAGTCCCACGCATTATCCTTGTGGTATTGCGGAACATCCGAGTGATGTGTTTACATATTCACAATGAAGATGGAAAGCCTCGAGCCAACATCAAACAAGCTCTCGGTAGGTGGCATGTGAGATCTATTTTATAGATCAACCATGTGACAACCGAACAGAAACAATGGGGCGATTCAATCTCTTGAATCAAACTCGGTTCGAGTTAGGGATTGACGGATACCTTTGAAAACCGGTCTTTGTGCTTATAAACTCTTTTCTTTAGCACATCGACCGTGTACTCATTTTTCAAACCAAAGGTATTTTATGATTGATAATTGATTTTCAATAAAACCTTCGCTGTATTGCAAAAACAATTTCTATTGAAGCAATACACCATCGCTTTCAAATCTCTTTTCATCAATCGGTGGACTTAAAATTCATTTGGTTCACTCACTCCGTGTTGTCTTCTTTGAGACGTTCGGTTTGAGAACAGCTAGAACATTGCGAAACCACCGTCGAGGAGATTCTTAGGAATCCTACGATCACAAAAGCTTGTAATCGATCAACGGGAACCGTGGGCGTGTACCTCAATTCATCGAAAGTGATCAAAGACACTTTCGTGCGATTTGTTGCTAATCGTTGTATGCAGTACGCCCGACGTTTGCGGTGATCGAATGAAGCGGTCAATTCATAGCCGCATGCTCACTTAACACATTCATCTCTAAAGAAATCATGATTAGTGCATCAATGACTCGATATTTTCACTCCATGCTTCGCTTTCGCCGCCAATATCATGATTCAACAAATGCTTCCGCTACTCGATGAGAAGATATCATGATCCGTAATGTGAGCATGTCGGTCCCAAAGTCACAACACCACAATGGATGTCTCGAGATTTTTGATAGTGATGATCTCCAAAGATGGCTCAATCTTATCATCACGTGGATCAAGAAAGACCTCCACTTGGAATAACCAAACATGCATTGTGAAGAATCAATGACTACGAGCTTAGGAGCAAAGGACTACATCAAGAATGCAAGATCAATTGTTAAATGTCATATCTATTTGTATTCAATGTAATTTTGGTACATTATTGAGGTGACCTCCTTAGGGAGATTGTTAGGAATTAGAAATTCACATGTATTAAAGAGTCGGTCACCTCAAGTATATGTAATCGTT
The DNA here is from genome assembly GCA_022545495.1 of Chrysanthemum lavandulifolium. Lineage (NCBI taxonomy): Eukaryota > Viridiplantae > Streptophyta > Magnoliopsida > Asterales > Asteraceae > Chrysanthemum > Chrysanthemum lavandulifolium. The sequence goes on along the minus strand of CM040239.1, from coordinate 304,983,911 downwards.
AAAAGCTCGTAGTCGTAGTTCTTTTAAGTTAAGTAGTAATTTAGTTAAGTAACACCGTGGAGGACGGACGGTCTTTACCCACCAGATGCACGATCCACGCCCCAAAGTGTGGCGAGTTATGTAAGACTATAAATACTCTCTACCTTCCAAGGTAGAGTTGGAGCTCATAATAATATTTTTCACTTTCTCTCACTAAGTTCCCTAAACCTCTAACTTTCTCTCTCTAGAATTCCATCTTATACGCCACCTTGTGTTATGGTTTGATGTGTATGTGAAAAGTTATATCTTACACTGCAAGAATTCATGAATGGATATATGCATGAATCTAGGAGATGATTCTTATATTTAATATTAAATTCAAGTTTTGATTTAATAATTAAAATAAGATAGCTCATAAGTATTCCTGTAAGCTAGTGAGAGTATTATGTTTATTTTTCTTAAAATCTTATATGTTGTATGACATACGGGCAGTTACATTCCATCTAAGTTAAATGTTAAGTTTTAGTTGGGAATGAAACTTCGCTTGTAAGATTTGGAAATAAGACATACAACCTTGAAATATATGTTTATTATTCTAAACATATGCGGTAAATAAATGAGTCTAATAGAACATGATGAATATGTATCTTGACAAGATAGAATATGAATGAGATCTTAAAGTCTAACTTAAAGATTCATCATGTACATCATGTGTGTATAAGGTTGTTGTATCATGCTTGATTACAAGATGATTTAACATCATTGTAATATTTATGTTTGGATTTAGAATTGCATTCCTCAGCCTGGAGTTGCTCCCAGATTCTATACAACAATTGTTGTGTAATTGTCATAGTCAACAAACTTGAAGTTTGAATGGCACCAAACAAATAATATTCAAAGTTTACGGATGCTTAAAGAGCATATAGTTGTACACAATGATGTTGGTATAGTTGAGATAACACTCAATTCTAGTCATGGTATCCTTGATGATGACCATGTTGACTAGTTATGCTCAACTAAGTGCATAGTTGCATTATACATTAAAGAATAAAGAATACTTTAAACTTTAAAGTTTTGAAAGATGATTGTCATAAAAGGGTGGTTCAGGTTGTCACGCACCTTATGAAGTGTTATGACAATATCAAGATATGTGTAAATACATACAACAGATTCACTTATTGAATTCTTGAAATAAGTATTCTAAAAATTCCTATAGATCAAAGTTAGTTGAAATTATGCCTTGTCAACAAGTATGATTCTCATGACTTGTGGCAAAATTCATTTACTAATATTATCATGCATTGATCTATTTAGTATTTGGATAAAGGATGTTAAACAATTATTATTTATAATAAATTAAAGTACTTTATACGTTTAATTTCATTTATAATATTGTATCCTATATTTGCATGTTTAAATCCTTGAATAACATAAGTTATTCTAAATAGTCTGTTGTTGATCAATAACATGGTAATGATATTGAATTAAGACAAATCTGAGTATTAGTTATATTGATGTGTAGCATGACTAATTTCAGATGATATTCAATAGATTGAGTATAGGACTTATCTCACCCACATGATGGTACTTTATGGATCTTAGTCATTAAGTACATCATGAATATTTATCCTCTGACTTGAGATACCAAAGAATTGTCATGGATGTAGTGCATTTCTGTAAACCAATCTAACGCTATACGTAACTGGTAGTTATAAGGGTTGTTTTCAGAAGTGTTGCGAAATTTATGAATTCGCTCGTGGTCAAAATGGGATTTGTTTCCTTCAAATTTATTTTGAAGTATAATCTTATTGGGCCCTCGTAGGGTTGTCAAGATGTTTGCATGGCCATGCCCAAGGTCTTCGGAATATGTTCGAATAATTGGTAATCTTGATCAATCATATAAAGCGAGAAATGAATAGTTAATTAAGAAATGAGTGAGATCCATATTTTTATTAACATGGTATTAGAAACAAAATGATGAATATGATGATGAATCATCAAAGTGGTTTTCTCCGTAAAATCATACACGAGTTGTACCGGGGTCATTGGCGTGTTGCTAGACGCCAACCAATGTCATTACACGTTTTATAAACATATCCAAGTGGGAGCTGTTGGAATATGTATATATTTATAAAACCGTGCATGTCCGGGTTCAAACTCGTGACCACGGGATTGAACACATTAGCGAATTAGAATTAAAGTTATAATTAATGTAGAATGATTACGATTAATTATTACACAAAAACCGACTAACGATCGTTAAGTATTTAACGAGAAATGACTAACGATCGTTAAATGTAAAGAGAAGGACTAGTAATGAAAAATATTAAAATGGAAAAGATTTGGTTGTCCCTGGGCTTGTACATGGCCGGCCATAGGGGGGTCTTACAACCCAAAACCCTAACTTGTTCCCTAAGATTTTCATTCACTATATAAACAAACCTAGGGTGAATGTTTAGGGTTAACTTTTGTGCATTGAATTAGCCTTATATCTCTCCTCCCTTTCTCTCTTGCTAAGTTCGGCCGAACCCCCCTCCTAAGGGTGTTTTGGTTTTGTTTTTTCATAAAACAAGGGCTTTTGTTAGATCTAGCAATCTCTTTGATTCGTGGTTAATTCGTGTGTACAAAAGTGTGGTGGTAAGACATTATTCTACACCAATTGGTTTGTGTTGTAAAACGGTAAGGGGCAACTCTTTAAACCACTTCATCATCTTTGTTCAAGAGATCTAACCAATTTCAAGAGGTATGTTACGCGTTTATTTTTCAGTTAATTAATTGCTATTATATTCTAAGTCTTCCGCTGTGTACTCTGTAATATCTACATGTGTTAGGATCGAAAATCTAAGTGATTTATGTGGTTTTGGGAGGTCTTGATTGGTGAAAGAAGATGAAAGACATCATCTTTCTAGAGAGAGAAAGTAGAGAGCGGGAGGATAAACAAAAGAAACTTTATTGATAAAACAAAGAACACACTAACCTAATGATTAACCTCACCCCTCATGGAGAGTCATGAGGGGTATTTATAGGCTCAACAAACCATCATATGGTGTAGGCGAGGCTTTTGTTGAAACAAATGAAAAGAAGATACTAATTTCATGTGTTTCATATACACCGGAGGCAAGTTTGAACGTGCTTAGCGCCGAGCAACTTTTGGCACAAGGTTTCGAAGTGACTTATGAAGACGACGCATGCAAAGTCTCTTATATGTTTGATGAAGAGATGGGGCACGAAGGAAAGAAGGTCAAAGGAGAGTCAAGTTCGATGGCTAAGGAACACGACAAGTATTTGGAAGATTACTATGAATCAATCGATCCAAAAGATACTAATTTCATGTGTTTCATATACACCGGAGGCAAGTTTGAACGTGCTTAGCACCAAGCAACTTTTGGCACAAGGTTTCGAAGTGACTTATGAAGACGACGCATGCAAAGTCTCTTATATGTTTGATGAAGAGATGGGGCACGAAGGAAAGAAGGTCAAAGGAGAGTCAAGTTCGATGGCTAAGGAACACGACAAGTATTTGGAAGATTACTTGCATGAACATTAAAGGATTAGAAGATCTCGAATGGAAGGATGGAATGGTCCATGATTATTTGGATGATGAATTCTTAAGCATGAATGGAACTCTTTACATCATGAAGGTTAATTCATTTAAGAAATTTATTTCATTTTTAATCATGATAGAAGATGACAATCTAGTATACAAGAATTGGAACGTTTTGAGCAAACACTTTGAAGAGATGTTGAAATGGTTTTACCAAGTTTACCTTGGTCGAATCATGGTGGATCCCTTGCCCCCCGTCATCAATGGTATAAAGATCGATTTACTTGGTATTTATAAGATAATAGGTAGTCTAGGAGGCTATCTTGGAGTTACATTTGGAAACAAATGGGGAGATGTTGCACTAATACATGGTCTAGAACGAGAACAAGATGAGGAACTAAAAGAATGTTACAAGAGAAACATTGACTTAGTACGGTGTTATTTCGAGACTACATTACGAGCCCGAGGCAAAGACAAATTTGTGATGGCCAAGAAAGAAGGCTATGGGAAGACCCCAAAGATTGAAGAAGGGTCGAATGGGCAGTGGTCACAAGAAGGAGATGCACAAGTTCTCAAGACATATGGCAACCAAGATACATGGATGGACAAGAAGGATACACAAGAAAAGATGGGCACTTGAAGAAGTCTTTACACATTAAGGGGGATAATGTTAGTTTTAATGTTTTAAAGACTTCTGTAATTTGTTATAAACGTTAATATGTATTTAGAATTCTTAGGATTAAACGTATTTAGATTGTTTGTTTTGGCAAAGCCTGGAAGTCGATTGGGCTTGGGCCAAAATGGGTCAAAATGGTTTCTGTAAACCATTGTGTCTGTTAGGATATATGTACGCCTCTTATTAGGTTTCTGTGAAACGTTATATCACTTCATTGTGTCGTTTCACATCATATATAAGGAAGAGGCAGTGTAGGCAATTTATATCATTCATACTTCAATTTATTAATACATCGTTTACACAATTCTGTTGTTGTTACTTTTCTGCAATTGCATACAAACCCAAACACCCTTTTACTGCTTTCTGTAACGAGAAGAAACAAAAACATGTCAAGTTTCAAACATCATTCAATGGATACTTGGCCAAGGGGAACTCGTTTCCATCATGCGTAGCTTCATACGCGTAAAAAAATCCCTTACGCGTAGCTTATGTTTAGGCGTAGGTTTTTCTTACTTGTAAGCACTTACGCGTATTCCATACGCGTAAGCATATCCATAGGCGTAAGATTAGGGTTTTGACCCTTTGACATTTTGCTCCGGCGAGTTTTCCGACCAAGAATCCGTCCATCTTCATAACAACCCAGAAAATGCATATGAAATGCTTCAGTTTGACCCATTTGACCACGTTTTGACGACCATATTTCACAGCTTTGGTACAAGAGATGTCATAAAAATAATTTTCAAGTTGGACATAAAAATTGACAAAAACCAGTGAATAACTTGCAAGACCGAAAAACATCTTTGACCAAAAGGATACCAACAGTTTCAAAGACTATTTACCAAAAGACAGGAAAAAAAATTTCGGATCAAAAAATATGGGTAAAACAGCCTAAAAACTTGATGTAAAACCACAATAAATCAACAAACAATGTAACCATGGCTCTGATACCACTTGTTAGGACTGAATAACATATGATTTATGTAGTTTTGGGAGGTCTTGGTTGGTGGAAGAAGATGAAGATCTTCATCCTTTTAGAGAGAGAAAGTAGAGAGAGAGAGAGAGGAGAAACAAAAGATACTTTTGTTGAATAAACCAAACACTACACTAACCAAATGCTTAACCTCACCCCTCTTGGAGAGTCATGAGGGGTATTTATAGACTCAATAAACCATTACTTTGCCACTTAAACGATACTAGTCCCTATGGGCAAAGTATATTACGCATCTATTACAATTCACGTAAAGAACGTTATCTTTATAAAAAAGCGAGGCTAACAACATGTTATTATTTGTATATCATGTATCATAACCTCAACATAACTTGCATGTTTCTTAGTGGGACAAAACAAAGGATTATCGATGACAGAAGAAAGATGATTATCACAGTACTATTCATGTTCACGAAATTAAAACAAACAATATACCTACAAAAAAACTAATGCTATAATTGTTTTTGAATATTTTTTTCTAATAATAGAGGCTGCATATGCATAAGCATAAGCAAGATTTAGTAAAGCCTTGCAGTTCCAAAAAAAGAAAGAAAACAAATCAGAATTATTTCATTTAAAATCAATGACGATTGTGTTGTAAAGTTTGATAAGTTATTTATGACCAACTTGGTTCAATCCAACTTAGAGGGGCCAGATGTTGTTTTGTTCCAAAGAAATTCTCCAAATTTGCTTGAACATTTTTTCCATCGAATGTTTGATACCTTCGTGTTTCAAGTGAGTAAAACACTAAATTTCCGTTCTCGGAATGTAATAGTGGAAAGTAGATCTTGTTCTCCATCGTTGGCGTTTTGGCCTCAATGCAGATACATGTTGTATCACATATGTAGATAGTGTGTCTTCCAAGCCCATCTATTTTCTCCCATTCTTCTGTAGAATTTTTTGACTCAAAAAGCTCAATGGATTCTCCAAACTTGCCCACGATGATAAGCAAAAGATTTTGATCACATTTCACTAGGAAATATTGTTTTTCTGATGTGCAACCACTTGTTGGGGCATTCTCAACAGTTTCCCGATAGATACATTCTTTGTCAATATCTTTAAAAACAACAAGTTCCCCATCGTTACACAAAGCATAAAGATCTCCATCATAGAATGTTGGATAACTATAGTATAATGGAGCATCACCAGCAAAATTTAGAACAACTGTACGCCAGTTTGGTTCCCGAGCTACAAAGTGGATGTACACATGCCATTCATCACCATATGTTGCAAATCCAACAACTATACAATCAGGAGAAGTAGGTGGAGCTGAGAAAGAAAGGCTTTCTATTACAGGCGCTGATGGAAGCATACGTATATCACTTGTGAAGGGGTTATAGAACACCGGGGGTCCCTCTTCTAGATAAAAGGGTCCCTCTTCTACATTCATCAGCAACCATCCATGTTTGGAATCACACATTTGTATATCAGAAATAAATTGTTTAGGAGTCTTTATATAGTACTGGTCACCAAACATCGGATCTGTTAATGTGATAATGCGTTGATGCTTGTCAAATACTATCATCCACGGTGAAACTGATGAATAAGTCTGAAATCTCTCTAATGGTGCTTCATTTATCCATTGTACTAAAGGTGCTGCTGAATGACAATGTTTGCATGTAGCTCGGAATTTGAGGTACTCAACACCAACACAAAACTTCATAATCGTCTCCAAAATATGGAACGGAAGATTGAGCAGGTGAGATTCATCATCCGTGCTATTAAGTTCAGTCCCATTATCTTTAACTAACGGTGTGACTATCTCATAGTCCTTATCCTCATCTTCTTGTATAGGATCTGTATGATCATCTTCTAACCTACACAAAATAAAAAATCTAAGAAATGATATTAAATAAAACCGGCCATTAGTGTTGAGTATGAAATAAAGTGAAAAGCGATACCTTACCTACATTCAATCAACGGCCACGCTAAAATGTTGGTTGCTCCAACTAAACAGGGCATAGAAGATAGGGAAATGGTTTTATCTTTGACATGGTATGAGTTTATTATTTTCCCCTGTTCGCCAAAAATATGTATATAACCCCCTATTTCCGATGAGGCAATTGCATGGCTGTTAAAAACCGAGTAATACGAATTATGTGATATGGAAAGTATGTTTTCTTTGAGATCATCCACTTCCTCCCACTTCATACTACTCGTGTCCAGTTTAAATAATTGTATAGCTAAAACTGTTTTATACAGATCATTAAAACCTAATAAAATATCGAAAAGTTCTTTAGATGATCCCCTCAAAAAATGAAGAGCCTTGGAACAATCAATGAAGGAAGGCCAAGGGAATTCTAATATTGGCAATAGATTTATCTCAACTTCTGTACCCTTAACCACAATGTCAACTTGTACGAGATAAAGACTACCTAAAGGGTTGGCATACACTTTACCATTGCAATAAATTAGGGAATGTAAGTGACTATTTTTACCGGTTATGTTCATAACCTGTTTAGCATATGACAATTCTGTCCATCTTAATCTCTTTTTGTTACAATTTAGCTTACAAAAAACGAAGGTAGGCCTACTGAGATTAGTCAATAAGAGAACTGAATTGGGATCATCGGGAGGGGATGATAAACAATATTCTCCAATAACATCAATGAAGGGAGGGAGACTTATGGTTTTAGAAGTCACTGGGTTCCACAGAGACCACTTGAAGCCAGCGGAGAGAACCAACCAACCATGAAATATCCCCCGGATATGTTTACCTAGCAACTCAGGGATTCGGCAGTGATAATGAGAATTTGGGTCTTGTGTGGTGTGATAATGAGAATTTGGGTCTTGTGTGGTGAAGAAAATCTGTACTTCGGTATCGTCTTTACAAATTTGAGCAACAAACCATGGATAGTTTGGAGATAGAGGAGGCAACTGGTCATATATTGAACCACAGCAAATTTGTTTTTGTTCCATCTGCAAGGGTGTCAAAATATCAATTTTGAAGCTTAATAAGTGCAAGAAAATAAAGCACTATCTGCAAATTAAGATTACAAGATATATAGTCTATACTTAAAAGTTGTTTTCATGGATTGCTGGTTTATCAAACACTACAATACGAAAAACAAAATTCAATAAGTTGTGCAAATACGTAAACATGTATCATAATCTTCTCTAGGCAGATCACGGAGTCGTGAAACTAAGAGTGCGTTTGTTTGGTGGTATGTATCATAATTCCTCTCTTTTAAATTTCTTTCAAACCACTACCAATTCTGATTCATATTCCATTCCCGTAAACAAACCAAACGCCGGCTAAAACAAAACCTTAGAAGAGTTGTAAAGTTAACAAGTTACAGTAACACAAATACACAACTAGTTGATCAGATCAAAAGATATATTGTATGAGTCTGGCATATAATTTACATACTAATAAAAAATACTAGGACCAAAATCTATAATATAAGTTAATAGATGATTTGACAAATTGCTCCTTAAGAAGATAGATAAACTATGAATGACTTCATACCTTAAACAAACAGAATTCAAACCTCGACTTTTTGATCAATGTTTCAGTTTTTCTTTTTTTTTAGTCAGGCATTAATTATTAAATCGTCATATATAGTAAGTAGGGTTTGTTTCCAAGCCCAACTCACAATAACTTTCTTTTTAACATTTAAAATGGTTTAATGGCCCATCATATTCAAATTATTTGAAGTGTAATAATTAAGTGCAAATTCCGTCCATGTGTTAGCACTTAGCAGTAACTCAAGTGGGTACAAAAGTATATGACACAAGGACAAAGTCAAACAACCACAAGGAAAGATATATACATAGATTGTGCATGTCTTATACTCCACTCTTGTTAGGTCTACAATGTTGCAAATGGAACAAATGTCTAAAGTCCCACATGACAATCTTCCAAAAATGGTTGGTACATGTATGTCTTTACCACACTTAGACAAGTACAATAGGGTGATCTCATTGGAGTACCCTATTCCCTTCTTTAATTGAAAGACTAGTTGCATTTTGTAATTTTACAAAAGTAAAATAACTTCTAATACCGTCTTCCACGAGTTATGAGTTCTAATACCGTCTTCCACAGTGTATGAAGGAGGTTGAGATGTAAACAGCCTTGCCTCTACTTATCGTAGAAATGCTGCTTCTAGTTTTATCAAAAATAGAAAAGAACCTTCTGCCTTGACTTTCTTTCCGGAGGCAAGGGTGTTACATGAAATATATTATTAATCTTCATATGGCTTTCTTTATGAAGGAAGAAATAGTCTTTATGGTCTTAAGTATATTCTTGAATATGATTCTCTAATAGACTCTTTCCATATTTGTTCATAGAAAATTTATATAGTGTTTTGGACTTCTCTGAATTTTTGAAATTTTTGAGAGTTTTGGACGAAATTACATAATGATGCATTTTGAGATATATAAAGTGTGACCATTTATAAGATATAATGCAATTAATTATCTAAACGTTCAACATATTACTTATTTAAGATATTTTCTCATCTAAATATTGTTTTTTCTTCGTGAAAAATATGTGTACACATGCATATAATTGTTAATGGGACAAAACTTTGGGGCCCTAAAATTTTTTGAGCCCTAAGCGGTCACCAACCTTAATACTTAACATGAAGATTTTACTGTTACAATTACTGCATAAACTTCTACGAACATGGTATTTACCTAGCTTATCTATCATAAAACATGCTTTTACAAGTGATGATACAGCTTTTTCTGTTAATTTTGATCTATATGACTATATATCTATAAAACATGACAAATGTTTTTCGCAAAACAAACGACAACGACGACTGATTAAGATTGGGGATCTACAAATGTAACTTGTTTAATTTGTAGGCATGCCAAAGGTAAAACAACAAGGTTGATATACATGCATACAAAGCACAAATGAAAGTGACACAAGGGTATTTTTAAGTGCTAGTATTACTGATATAACAAAGATACAACAAGGTAGATGTTGAGATTAACAATTATGCAAAACATCTTGTTCACATGTGATCATTGTTAGCAATTTATTAATATTAGTAAACTTTTCTTAAACCAATGGTGTTTTTTTTTAAGTTACACAAATTTTGGACACATAATAGAACAAGTCCAGCTAACATTGTTCTTAACACCAAGATATGACTGTTTCATTGTAATAGCCGGCACTCATTAACCTTTCTTAATACTTATACCACAATCTTGTATTTTTCTTCAACTTCTAAAACCATTTTTCTGTACCGGTTTTCTGTCTTTCTTAGAGTAATCGAAGTACAACCGATCATGGACCGGTTGATAAGTTTAGAGCCATCTAATGTGGTTACAATACGAGTCGAACCAGGTGAAAAATGTTATGGTAAGCTCACTTTGAGAAATGTTATGTACACCATGCCAGTGGCTTTTAGGCTACAACCGGTGAACAAGGTCCGGTACACAGTTAAACCACAAACTGGGATCATTTCTCCATTAACAACCGTCACGGTGGAAATCAGTTATGATTTGCCACCAAATTCAACGCTTCAGAATCATATCCGTATTGTGATGACTCGTTTTTGTTGCATAGTGTTGTGGTTCCTGGAGCCGCGGTTAAGACCACTTCTATGAGTGATTCTGTCCCAAATGATTGGTTTACTACAAGAAAGAAACAAGTGTTTGTTGATAGTGGTGTTAAGGTCATGTTTGTTGGCTCAATGGTTATTACTAAGCTTGTTAGCAGTGGGTCGATAGATGAAATACGCGATGTATTGGAAAAAAGTGACCCGTCTTGGAAGTTGATTGACTCTGTTGACTCTGAAGGTCGTACTTTACTACATTTAGCTGTTGCTCAAAGTCGAGCGGACCTAGTTCAGGTCCTACTCGATTTTAAGCCAGATATAGAGGCTCGATCCACTCAGTCCAATGGGACTAGATTAGGACCGACCCCACTAGAGGCTGCAGTCGCCTCAGGTGAAACTTTGATTGTGGAGCTTTTATTGGCTAACCAAGCCAATACAGAGCGGGTAGACCCGTCCACGTGGGGCCCGATCCACTTAGCTTCAGGAGGTGGGCATGTGGACATTCTAAAACTCCTTTTAGCCAAAGGAGTCAACGTTGACTCCGTCACAAAAGATGGGAACACGGCTTTACACATAGCTGTGGAGGAACGAAGACGTGACTGTGTCCGGCTTCTACTAACCAGTGGGGCCCGGACAGATATCCGTAACTTAAACGGGGACGAGACCCCATTACATGTAGCTGCATCTCTTGGGGATGAAAACATGGTTAAGCTTCTAGTCCAAAAAGGAGCTAACAAAAACATCCGTAACCGCTCCAGAAAAACCGCGTACGATGTTGCAGCCGAGCACGGACATACACGGCTACTCAACATGCTCGGGTTAACTGACACTTTTCTAATAGCTGTAACAAAAGGTGACATTAGAACTATTAATAAGATTCTTGAAAGTGGGATCAATATTAACTGTCAAGACCAGCATGGATGGACAGTTTTACATCGAGCCTCATTCAAAGGCCGGGCTGATGTAGTCAAAATTTTGATAAAGAAAGGGGTCGATATCGAGGCAAGGGATGAAGAAGGATACACTGCTTTGCATTGTGGTGTGGAGTCTGGAAGTATTGATGTGGTTGAGCTATTGGTGAAAAAAGGTGTGGATGTTGAAGCTAGGACTAATAAGGGTGCGACTGCTATGCAGATTGCAGAGTCGTTAATGTATACTGGAATTTCGAGAGTTCTTGCCTATGGAGGTATTAAGGATGATGAAATGACATTTTCGAGTAAAAGCAGTAGTAGATACGGAAGTGAGAATGGGTCGATGAAAAAGAGGTCGACTAGGGCTCGAGCAATGCGTGGTAGCTTTGATCAATCGGCTGCAGCGTTGGCTGTGAACTAATTGATCAAACTCGTGAAACTGTTCATTCTTGTATTATTCCTACAACACTTATTGTTAAGTTGTTAAAATCTCATTTTTTTTTCTATTCTTTTGGGTACATGCATGGATATTTCGCCTAAGTGCCTTAGTCTGCGGGTTCATCGTAATCCACATGAACTGCACAAATTTAGGCTTTCCGGCTAATGATTGAGGCTCTCAATGGAGCTTATAGCATGCAAACTGATCGATAGCATTAATGCAGTCGAAATGAGAGACCTTACCAAATTTGGGAAGAAAGGCCCCCTTTGGGATTTATCTTGTGACTTGTAAGAATGTAAACCATAAAATGTAACATGTATTAAGCCTATTTCCTGTACTTGATCATTCAAATGAATGTTGCTTGTCTTGATGATGTATACTTTGGAGGGACTTGATGAACTTTGTTTTCAACTATAACAAGGCAAAGTACTTTCCTATATTTCAGTTGTAATGTCATCATTTTAAAAATGTGTTTTTTTGAATCCAAAATTTTAACTTACATAATGAATCTAGCTATAGTCGAATATACAAATCAAACTAATTAAACTGCATTAGGCTTGCAAGTCACCAGACATTACTATGTTCATTGTATTATTGTAATGAGTTTAAAAGGTCTAAAGGAAGTAACACTAGCTAGAAAAATAATGTTCCATATCTACAATAATACAAACCTGGAAATTTTTTGTGATCAATGTGATTATTGATATTACCGTTGTGCCGTAAATGTGTCGTTCTCCAAAAGTTTTGCCACATCAGCAAAATACAGAATGACACCAGAAAACTTTTGACATCACATTTTGTGTCGTTACCGTTGGCACCATAAAATGTGATGCCGTTCTCCAATTTTTATTTTATTTTTTTCATTCACATAAAATAAAACATACATAATATTAACTAAAATAAACTTCAATAAATAAAAAGAAAAACACACATTACATTAATTAAAAATAAAAAATAAATAAAAAGTTACATAGAAATAAAAACCTAGTACATAAACATAGAAATAAAACCTAAGACTCTTATGTTGGATACTTTGCCCGAATTCGTGCTTTTTAGGCTTTGACGATCGCCGTGTCGATCGGATCCATCTTGCTTGTATCCAATTGTAGCACTCGCATCTCCTCGGCAATCTTTTGAGGTTCATATAAAGAAACTCTCGCAAGTGACTCTCGTTCGATAACATCCATCTTTGCCTTGCGGTCTAACTCGATTTGTTGTTTCATCATTTCTTGAAACATTGTCGGGTTTGAACCGGAACTAGCGGTCGAGTTTGACGAACATTGACTCTTAGAAATCTGGTACATGTCGTCAGGACGTGGCAACGCGTCTCGTCCAAAATGATCGGTTCCTCCTCCGTAACCCGAAGACGATTTCGCCTTGCCAATGTCGATTCGAGATTTTTTCACTTGTGCTTGTCTTTCAAAAAGCCCCAAGCGCTCATGTGTTTTATGTCAATACACGTCACCGTTTTATACATTGAATGCACCCTCGCCATAAAATCATTATCACTCTCCCAATTCATAACACTTGTTTCATTCACTAACGAATTCCACTTGGTAACCTCTTTATTCATTGGAGTCCACTTTCCTGTCAACATGTTCTTGGTACAAAATAGTCCACTTGTGTTTCTCGGCTTCAATTCCATATTGTATACGTCGAGAACTCTATACCAAAACGTTTCCTTTGATTGACCCGCACCTATTTTTGGATCCTCGAATATTTGAATGAAACACTTCGCCAAAAGCAACTCCCCGTCTTGGGTCCACACGTTACGAGGTCGAGTACCACCTTACGTAGCTTGCGTTTTGGTGGTTTTCTTCGTCTTCCCCTTCGTCTTCGTCTTTTTCGACGTCAGGGTCGGGACCACCTCTTCTTCATCTTCGTATTCGTCTCGTAGATGGAAGGATTCATGGTCGGAATTTGGTTGGGAAGCGGTGTATTGGTTTAGTTGTTGATGTTGTTGTTGAGAAAGTTAATTATATTGTTGCAATTTTCATTGACTAAATAGCAATTGTTCTTCGGGATTCATGTATGGGTTTGTTGGGAAGGTAGGAAAGTAAGGCGATTGATTGTATGGATTTTAAGGAGCCCGGATTGTTGGTCGGATTTGAAGACGAGCCCATCATTTGGTTCGACGGGTCGTTTAGCATGTTGTTAATCCATGGTGAGTTGGGATTCATTTTGGTTGGAAAAAAAATGAGAAAAGTAGATAGTAGTATTATAAAATATATTGGAAGCGTGTGTAAAGTATGAAATAATAAGGATGTATTTATAGATTTTATGTGGGTTAACTTTTTTTTATTATTATTATTATTATTATTATTATTATTATTATTATTATTGTCAAAATGTGTTCCAAACGGTATTATTACAGTTACAAACGTATATTTGGGCAAAAATATATATATAATGGCGTCGACTGGTGTTTTTGGCACAACAACGAATAGCGTGAGTCGGGTAATCATGCGCCGTTCTTGGTTTTGGGCTGGTGGGTTTGGCTCCACCATTGGCACGACGGTACCTCCCCCTCTTAAGGAGACGCAGATACGCACCTAGGGTAAACATGTCTACAAATTTAGAATTGTAGCATTCGCTTTTGCAATTCAGACACACATATATATTGAGTTGAGATCAGTGTAGAGCGTATTTGTCGTAGAGCCATCGAACCCGTCATGGCAATTCGTTTTTATCCAAATTAATAAAAATCATTTTCACATTTTTTAAAACAACATATCTTAAACCGGTAAATCTTCATTCTAAAAATCACCATCGTGACGAAAATTAAATTATCTTTCTATAGATATCGTTGTTATATCTTTCGACGAAGTTTTTTTAATTTCGCCCAGAAAAATCGCGTATGATTTGTAAAATCGCGTGTGATTTTAAAAGTCACACGTGATTCGTAAAATCAAATCACGTGTGATTTTTACGAATCGCGTGTGATTTTTCCGGAGAAATTTTTTAAAAAGTTCGTTGAAAGTATAACAACGATATCTATGAAAAGATAATTTAATTCGTCGAGATAGTATGATTTTGACGTAACGATTAACGGTTTGTGAGATATTAATTTTAAAAAAGGGTGAATATATTTTAATAAAAGAAATGAGTGGCTATGATTGGTTGATTGATTTTATGATAAATATGAGTTCTATATTGAACTTTTATCATATATATTTATGTTTTGTGTCGAGTTTGTTAATAAAGAAAAGCTAAGGGTGTAAACTGTCAATATCGAAAACTTGAGGGTGAGTAGAACACGAGTGTTTGGATGCACGCGATGTACGAGGAGGTGAACATCTGTTTAGCGTCGGCATCTTTAACGTTTACGGTTTTCTGTCGGTTGTCTTCTGTCGGTGACGGTGCCCACTTCACACATTTGTTGGATCTTTAAATTTTCATTTAAAAAAAAAATAATTTGCACACTATTTTAATTGATTGACACACTCTAAATTAAAGTGTTTTGACATTTATGCTCTCACAAGATGAAAATGTGTAAAATTAATATGAAGGTATAAATGGCAAGACACTCTAGTTTAAAATGTGACAATTAATTTAAAAAATGTGTAAATCACCTCTCTTTTTAAAAAGAAATATTTCTTATTTTTCATATATTTTGGACTCAAAGTATTGTACAAAACCAAATAACCTTTTTAGATTATTAATCACATATAATCAAATAAATGTGTCATATTTGTACCATTTTTATGTTGTCTAATTTGTAAAAACATTTTAAATTCCTAGAATAGCTTCACGTCCTCTTTTTCCTTTTGCATGGTATTAATACGGAAAAGTAGATGTCGAGATATTGAGGAGTTCTTTCGAAGCTGGTAATCCAAGCTATTTTGGGGTTTTCATGGCGATTTGCTTGTAAAAAAAACTAGGGAACTTATGATCGATCGGATTATTAGTCTCATTGGGTTCTTCTCCACTAGTTGATACTTTAATGGGGGTTTGCCTGGATTGAACGAACAAAAATGGATTCTTGAAGGTTTTATTACTGAATCGCTTCCCAACTACATGTTTTGGATTCGTTGAGTTTGAGATATGTATGGTGTTTCTTCTATCAATCATCCAGATCTACGTTGTATATCAACAGATTATAGTTTTGAGAGTCATCCATACAGAAAAACCTTTCTTACCAGTGAGGCCCTATCGATTAATATTACACAGAAGAAATCAACTATATATACTAATACAATTTAATATGCTCTACATAGACAAATTTGAAATTTACGATCCAAGTAAGATCGGTTCAAGATCATGGGATCCTTAAGGTAGTTTTGTATCACATTTGATACTTAAACCACTAGAAGGAGATTTTCTTTTAGATACTGGCTTGATAATGTTATTTACTACGAATTTTATTGTGTTTAAGTTATATGAATTACTAAATTCTAATTAAGTGAATGTTATGTGGATTAGTGAATAACAAATGTGTGGAAGCACACGCGATCTGTGGGATTGCTTTGTTGCCAAATCTTATAAAGGACTTACTGCTGACACTTAAACTTTAGGGCATTTTTGCCAACTTAGACTTACTTTGTGACGACACCTAAACCTCCGAAATATTTTTGCCAACTTGCGAAAGTTGGCATTTATTGTGCTCTGATGTTTTGGGGTAGTCTTGTTGCCATGCTTTTAGTTATATTAACGGTGATGAAACCGTAGCGATCTGTGGGATTCTTTAGAGCGTGAATTTGGATAGGGATTATTTTGCCAAATTCTTTATAAAGAACTTACTGCGTGACAACTTAAACCTGGGGACTATTTTTGCCAACTTGAACTGCTGCGATTACACTTAAGCGCCGAAATTTTTTTCGCTAACTTGCGAAAGTTAGCGATTAATGTGAACAACATAAATGCAGCACGCCGTGTCATAACTTTCTTTAGTATATATAATAAAATAATAATATGGGCTAATAAGTAAGCGGGCTTGTTTATTATATAGTTAACTATTATGGACTTGTTAAATTTAAATAATTGTAATTTATATGGGCTGGCTGAAGTGAAAAAATTCGACAATCCTTCTTCTAAACTATAAAATGTGACTTAAGCGAAAAAAGAAAAACTTTCTATGTGACTAACGAGGCGAAAATTTTAAAATAAATATTTAGTTGACTGAATTCGTAACAATTAACTAGTTTTCAGTATCGAAGCTTGTTACACACTCCTTCCTAAAAGGTTAGTGTATATAGATCACATGTGGTGCCTTCATTTTGCCTTTTAAGTTGTTAGCTTAATGATTATCCATGTTACCCAACAACTTTACCTTTCTTTGACTTGCCTTTAATTTTCATCTATTGGACCATCACTTGTTTGAACTTTATGACTTGTTCACTATCACAAGAAGTTTAAAGTTTTGCGTATTACTCAAATAATCAAGAATGAAGTATTGCGTCAAAAAGGAAAACTTGTGTTTGGTCAAATAATCAAATAATAGTTTGGAATCAAATAAAGTTTTCTGTTTAAAATATACATGAATTAACATTTTGTACTTAACATTTTTTTAATAACTAGATTTTAGAAAGAAAAAAATATTACTCATACATGAGCTGAGCTCGAGTCGGAATCAAGATCTAAGAATAACTCACAAACCGAGCTCGAGCTTTTTCGAGCTCGGACTCGGCTTGGCTCGTTTATGCCACCACCTTCAAACTAGATCATCCAAGAAAAACAAAATTGTCAAAAAGGCCATACACGAGCCGTAACTGGCAATACATAGATGCTATCCAAAGAAAAATATTTTAACCTATGTTTCTAAATTTCAACACGAATATATTATGCATATTGTAATATTTGTAGTAACTAGTTTCCTTTGCATAAAACATGGGTAGCGATATCCCAACTAGTGATTATATATGTCCCTCTTTTTTTGACTGTGTATAAGAAGTCGGGAATAAATGTTAGAATAGAATAAACACAATAAATAAACAAGTTTAGGTCAATAATGGAAGAATTCTAAGAACTAAACTCAACATGTTGATGGTAGAGTGACTCAACTTCAACTTTAATCTAATACCATATTATTGGAATCTCACCACTAAGTCACGACCATATGCTCACCAACCTCAACAACCCTCTTATATTTCTTTGATAACGACTTCTTCTAAATTATACTAATAGACTAAAATCGTTGATTGACATGGTTAAATGTATGTCTAATCATTTGTCTCAGTATCTTGTTGGTGAAAGCAAAGAGACTCATTTTTTCAAAACTAATAAACAGCTTCCATATCTACTTAGACATAAAATTAGCCATACATTTAAGCTTCTCAATCATTTTTCATAGACTGATAGGTTTATTTTCATTATAATCTTTCCTTTTTAAACGGGATAACATGGCTACTTATACATTGTGTAGTTATGTTAGCTACAATTTTCTGATCACAAAGTCATGTTTCCTCCTTCAATGAACTTATGTGTCAAAAATTCATTTACTTTGAAAATTATGTTAAGCATAGCTCTAAGCGCAATGATAAAAGTTTTGAAACATGAAAGTGATCTTTTGAGATGGTTAAAATGTTGTGCTTTAACCATAACGGCTTATGTTGATGATAGCAAGATAACTAGTTAAATATCGCCTTACTAACTAAGTTTAAGAAAGTCAAAAACCAAAATTATCGTTCTTTCATTTTGTTAAATCATTTTGCACAAGTTTATCTATCTCTGTTGGAAATTACAATCTCTATCAATTACATAGAGTTAATTACACAAATGGTCACTGTGGTTTGTTGGAATTATCACTTTCAATCACTAAACTTTTTTTTTTGACTGATTCAGTCATTGTGGTTTCTTGTTATTACGGATCCAGTCCAAATCCGTGTGAAATGACCAAAAAAACCTTGTCAGCTTCATTTTCAAATGAGTTAATTACATAAATGGTCACTGTAGTTTTCAAGTGACAATTAAGTAACGACAGTTAGTCCTTTATACTAACGGTCGTTAGTAAATAACCGAAAATTTGGTTTTCTTACGTTTTCGTCCATTTTTACAACTTATCGTTTGTTTTACACGTTTTCTTCCGTTGTTACTCGTTTTCGTCCGTTTTTACACGTTTTAATCCGTTTTACGTTTAGTCGGTTTACATGGTTTCGTCGGTTTTACGTTTCGTATGTTTTACGCTTTCATCCGTTTTTGCGTTTTAGTCCATTTATATCGTTTTCATTCGTTTTGCACGTTTTAGTCCATTTTACGTTTTCTTTCGTTTTACTCGTTTTCGTTCGTTTTACACAACCGTCCGTTTTACATGTTTTCGTCGTATTTACGTTTTCGCTTTTACATGTTTCGTATGTTTTACGTTTCGTCGCTTTTGCGTTTCGTCCATTTTATCGTTTTCATTCGTTTTATCGTTTTGTCCGTTTTACGTTTTCTTATATTTTACTCATTTTAAATCATTTTTACGTTTCGTCCGTTTTACATGTTTTAATCGTATTTACGCCATCCGTTTACATTTTTAAATGCTTTTTACGTTTTAATCTGTTTTGAAAGTTTTCGTCCTTTGTATCGTTTCATTTGTTTTACGTTTTCGTTGGTTTTACGTTTTCTTAGTTTTACTCATTTTAGTCCGTTTTACGTTTAGTCCGTTTAACACGTTTTCATCCGTTTTACGTTTTAAATCATTTTTTATAGGTTTCGTCCTTTTTACATGTTTTGTTTTGTTTTACGTTTTGTCCGTTTTGCGTTTTGTCCATTTCTCGTTTCATTCGTTTTTGCGTTTTTGTTCGTTTTACGTTTTCTTCGTTTTACTCATTTAGTCCATTTTACATGTTTTGTCCTTTTGCATGAAAACGTGTAAAGCGGACGAAATAAAGCGAAGATAATGTGTAAAACTGAAAACGCAAAACGAATGAAAACATATAAAATTGACGAAACATGTAAACCGATTAAAACGTAAAACGACAAAACATGTAAAATGGACGAAACGTAAAACGGACGGCGTCTGCTGAATGAAAACGATATAAATGGACAAAAGCGATCAAAGCGAAGAAAATTGTAAAAGCATTTAACGTGTAAAACCGCATAAAACATGTAAAATGGATGGAAACTTGTAAAAAGGACAAAACGTGTAAAATGGACGGCGTGTAAAATGACGGCAACGTGGCGACGGCGGTAAAATGAAAGAAACGTCTAAAAGCGGATGAACGCGTGCAAAATCGAATGAAAACGTGTAAAATGGACGGCGTAAAACGAAAGAAAACGTGTGAAATGGATGGCGATGTAACGGACGGCGTGTAAAACATGACGAACATGTAAACGGACGAAACGCAGAAACGATGAAAGTGTAAAATGAGCGAAACGAGTAAAACGGAAAACGTAAAACGGACGAAAATGTTTAAAATGGACGAATACATAAGAAAACCAAATTTTCGGTTGTTACTAACGGCCGTTAGTATAAAGGACTAACGACCGTTACTTAATTGTCATTTGAAAACAACAGTGACCATTTATGTAATTAACTCATTTGAAAAAGAAGGTGACAAGGGCTTTTTGGTCATTTCATACGAATTTGGATTGGATCCGTAATAACAAGAAACCACAATGAATGAATCAGTCAAAAAAAAGTTTAATGACTGAAAGTGAAAAATCCAACAAACCACAGTGACAATTTGTGTAATTAACTCAATTGCATAAATTAGACGAATATCTGCACAAAGCGACGGTTTATATCACAAAATAATTATATTTACAAACTTTTGTTTTGGTGTGACCCTTAATGCAACACTTACAAATTCAAGTTGTAGACATTGCGAGAAAAAAAGTATATGAGTTATAAACGAAAAATGATAAAAGTTTAAGAACTGAACAATGTTTAAAGTTTAAACTATTAATTTAGTGGTGGATATTACCATTTTTATCGAGGATATTTTAAAGTTCATTTTCATCAACTTAACTATGAATAACCACAAGAGTAGGAAGAAGTGTATGGCGTTGGTATAGTAGAAACTAGAATAATTGTTTGGAAACTATTAAATATAAAAAAAAAAAAAAAAAAAAAAAAGTTGTGTGTTTCAAAATTATAAACCTATTAAAAACAATTTTCATTTGGCATTAAAACCGGTTATAGCATTTGGGCCTCATATGTTGATTTTCTAAGACACGGTTTATAGTATTTGAGTCTCGTATGTTGATTTCTTAAGACACAGTTTATAGCATTAATGCATCCGAGATGACAAAAAAGTTGTGCTTCGAAAAAGTTTTCATTTCCATTACAAGTTGTCATTTAAAATTAAAATTTAAGAAGAAACATTAGGGGGTATTAATAAGGTATTTGAAGTTTTACTGGACATTATTTAGTCATACGTATGTGGTTAATTTATTGTTTAAACCGTGTATTTTATCAAATGGTATTTGAAGTTTCCATTAGTAAAAGGTCTCTATTATTGTTTAAACCGTGTAGAATTTGTCATCCGCGAGCCACATTTAAGATTTATTTAAGTTATTTATTTTAAAGGGTATTAAAAAGGTCTAAGTTTTCAATACTTTTCATTAATAAAATGTCTCTATTATTGTTTAAACCATATATTGTAATTTTACATTTAAGATTTGTGTAAGTTAACTATTTTAAGATGTATTTTAAGGAATCAAGTTTATTTGTTTTTAAATAGATTTTAAGTTTTAAATAAATTTGTTTTATAAGTAGTAAAAATATGTGGTAACCTCAAATATAAAAGTTTAGAGAATAAAAGAAGATAATATGCCAGAAATATAATCTCTATCAAAAATAAAAAGTATGAAGTTGATTCATCTAAAGAGTCATGAAGCAGAGCAGTGGGAAGTTATGCAAAACATTATCACTTCAACTTGTTTATCTACAATGGAAGATCATTGGGTTTGGTCTTTGAACGGTATGGGAACATCAGCTAGTATCCTAATTAACAAAGCGTTACTAATCACGAATGAGGAAGTTACTAGATGGTGTAATCTAACTCCTATCAAAGTAAACATTTTGGCATGAAGGCTCTCATTAGATAAGCTCCCAACTCGTTTAAATCTCTCGGTGTGTGGCTTGGATGTTCCATCAGTGATATGTCCAATATGTGGTGAATGATTGGAATCATCTTATCATTTCTACGATCATTTCTACTCGATATGGTGGCATGTGTGGGCTTATCGAAACGCTTGCATTTTTCAAATGGCAAGACCTAGGCAAAATTTGTTTTTTGATAACCTTGGTATGAATTCGTTTAGGTGGGTCAGTAGTAGAGGTAAATTGAAAATTTTAAGTTGGGTCAGTTGGCTTAAAAATCCAAACTATTCTTGTTTCTAGTATGTAATTAGCTCTTTGATAGCTTATTTCCTCCATTCATAATAAAAATAGTAATACTAATAATAATAATAATAATAATTATTATTATTATTATACTTGGTTTATGATTTGGAAAGCAAACAACGTCAACTGGTTTGCTAGAATGTAAAATGTTTTGTCGTAACTTTTACAATAAATGAAGCGATTGGAACATATATATACTTCAGTTAGGGACGGAAACTAGTAGGGATCCGGAGGGGTTGCGGCCCTTCCAAAAATTTTGGCCTCACGTATATTTTTAACCTTTATACTTTTTAGTGTTCGCCATTATTAGTAAGAAAGTTAAACGAAAATATAAATCCCTCCCCCTCTCTTTCAAACCAAATATGTTACAATTTGACCCCTCCAATTAAACTTGTCAAGTTCCGTCTGTGAGCTCATTAAGTGCAGTTTCATTATTTTCTGAATACATATATATACAAGAATGAATGAATAATAAAAATTGATACACAAGCTTACACGAACGTATCAAAGTCGTGGCTTTACAAGTCATTTTGTCATATAATATTTGTTTATATGTTATAGATCTTGTATGGAATTCAAAGATAACATGTCCCATGTTGGTGCATGATCAAAGTCCTGAGATGTTCCGCACTCTATTTTTTAAATCATTTTATTCAATTATATAATATACTAATAGCCGTTTTTGGGTCGTATAGAAATTTGTGGTATACATGTGATGTTGTCAATTTCTGATTGGCCTTATACAAAGTTTAGTACAAAAAACAGAAGTGTGGCGAGATACCATTGGCCAAAGTGTGTTGCACAATTTACTGTTCACGTATTTGTGAATAACATACGGTAAATGTATAGACATAGACATACACCTGACACCCCTTACTAGAAAATTCCACCGCCTCTATCTTTCTCCTTTCTTCTTCCCACCAAACTAAAGTCAGTAACAAAAAAATCATACATCATCTTTGAGAAGCTCTCTAAGAAAAAGGCGAAAATGGTTTGATGAAGATGATTAGTGTCGTTGATGGTGAAAATGATGAAGAGTCTCAGAAGGGTATTGTTGTAATGGATATTCCTAAAAGAACTCATATTGCAACTCCTTAATTTATTTGAGGTAAATTATTCTGGGCTTTTATTTTTATATAAAAACTATTGAATTAAAGATTATGTTTTAGTGATAGGTTTTGAAAATTGTTCATTAACTTTTTTTGATTTTTAAAAGTGTGTTTGAATGTTTAATCTTTTTGTTGGTGTGTTTGAATGTTTAATCTTTTTGTTGATTAATTTTGTTTTGACTTTGATTTTATCGATTTTGTGTTTTTAGGGTTTTGGTTAAGATTTTGGTATTAAATTACTAGGTTATATGATATAGTGACGCAGTGTAATCATATGAACATAAACTTTATTGTATACTTATTATCTTACAGATTTGATGCAAGCAGACTGAGACAACATAGTAAATTATTTTTTCCGACTCCCATCATAATCATTGTCACGTAGTTGCGTGATCGACTCATGAGTTATCTAATCGTGTATGGATTCAAGGTTTTGTTCTTAATAAAAAATATCAATTTTTTTAATCATTTAAGGCTCTATTTGTTGTAGCAAGATTTTGAAGTTATTCGGTTATGATAGTATAAGCAAATAACATATAACCATTTGCAATTAAGCGGTTTGTTACAAGTATTCTAATGTAAAGAGCGAGCAAAAAACATTTTGAATTAAGAAGGTAGCTTATAGACGTTTTAGAAAGCAGTTAGTTATAAGCGCTTTTGAATGCGTATTTTGAAATGACCACTTTAACTTAGGCACTTGGATAACCGATCCTAAATTCCCCTTTGTTAGGTTGCAACACGAAACCAATGACAACCAACTTGAAAGAATAACAATTAGACAATCTCATTTTTATTAATGTATTTCCAATTAAGTTTTAAAAGTGTATGAATCTCACTCTTTTTCTTCATTTATGTTGCAGGAAGTCAAATGCCAAGGCTAATTCAACATGTGACTCTTCTTATCGGTTTCATAATTTTATTGTGCTGACTGTTTGTTATTTAATCATGCTAATACTAACGTCGATACCTAATCTTTCTTTTTTCGTTTGGATATTGTTTTTATAGAACGATCTATTTGTGAATCGCAAAGCGATGCGTGGTGCGTGGAAATTTCGAGGCGTGTTCTTGCGAACCGATCTATTCGACTCCTTAGTTGATTTGTTCTCATTTGAGATGAAGGTAATAAATATGAAATGGTATAGTATTGTGAAGTGCCTTTAATTTGATCATCATATGTCATAAACTCATAATGAAAGGTGTAAAAGATGATGGGACTTCATTGTGCTTATATGTTCTAAGCAGGAATGAGGGATCAAACTGATGCGCCTACTTTGGCCCTAATGATCCCTGTGGCCTATGAAATGAAGACAGCCCAAAATGGAGCTGCTTTTTAAGCCACCGAGGGATGATCCATTTCATGGAGACTCAGGGAGCTTTGTCGCGCGGCAAGCTTACTAATCTTGCAGCCATGGCGGACACATGATCTTTTTTTTTGGTTGTTTGCCTATCCGCATTTTAGCACCATTTAATCACCCTAGGCCACCCATTTCATCCCCCAAACGCAAGTTACCTGATGGGTTTTTGCTCGAATGGTATATTACTTATATTACAGTAACTTTTATATATTCAAACTTTTAGCAATGCATATCATTCTCTAACAATAGGTGTGGACATTACCCTCCAATAAGGCAATAAGTGATGTGGATTGCGTTGTTCAGAGAAGCTGAAAATTACCTTTAGGAAATAGTGTCTACACGAATTGACTTGCCCGTTCTCACCGTCCATCCTGCCTTCTCTAATACAAACAAGCTTTGCTTCTATTACTTAGGTCTTTTATATGGCACTACTGATGTTTTGCAATTATTGTCAACACAGCTATCACCAATCAAATTAACAATCTTGAAGAGCAATGAAGCTGGATTGAAGAGACAATACAGGTTCTGAAGAAGCTTGAATAAGATGAAAAAAAGACATGGTAAGTCAATACACAATTTTACATAAAAAAAGTGCACCAGATTGTGACATTTGCCCTTTTTTTTGTTATTGTAAAACATGCTTATGTGAAAAAAATACATATGCGTAAGCAACATAATCCTACATAATGACTTAAGGCATCAAGTTAACTCGACACTAGGCGTCCGGTTCTTTTATCTTCTTTTCCACTAATTTTCGGTTTTTGATTTATCTGGCCCTTTTATTGTTGACTTTCACTTTGTACACAAAATTTCTATCTTTCGGATAACAATGTCAATTACTAAATGACATACTTGCGGTTGTTTTCTTTTTTTTTCCCCTTTGATACAAACGAAAATTTCCCTTTTGAGCGAAGGATGAATTCAGTTTTTCTCTTCCTACTAATTACAATTAAAAGGTATTGATATCACTGACTTTGGCCCATGTCATTGTGATGGATGTTTTAGATATTTTTAATGGTCAAATATGATCATTGGACCATTCATAGATCTTCCACGATCTTTTGATCATGGGATTAACATCGTTTTTCTTATTTGCGAGAATGAAGCTCTCAATGTATGCATCCTTGACTAAAATCATCCCAGACTTAAATGATCAGCTCAAGGTATTTGGAGGTATTCTTCTTTTATATTTTATCTTGATTATTGTTGGATTTTTGACTTTTCTCTACGTTATTTCAACAATTAATTTGCAATTCTTTAATCATGCCAACTGCAGCTATTGTTGATAAAGAGAAGAAAACAGTTGAAAAGTTTGAGCTCATTTCATAGTAACTGAGTGATTTTCATACATGTAATGCAGTCTGGAAGATGATAACCTGATAGTAGAAGATTAAAGCTATGTTCTCTCCTAAAAATTCTTGTGTAAGTTGATGTTTTCAGTTCCAGGGAATTCATGTTTAAAGGTTAGATTCAGTTTTCAGCTTGGTTGGAGTTTTTTCATTTTGTTGTTGTATATGTAGACAAAAGTTGTACAAACCCTCTTTTTTTTGGATTTGTTCTGTAATGTTGATACAATTATTGAAACTCACTAATTCTAGAAAAGAAACATCTATTGATATTGAAAAAGTTCGTTTCACAACAATTACACCTACAAATGCACTATCACAAATGTTTTATGCATCGATAAAGCATCCCGCAGCAACGCGCGGGCAAGTCTGCTCGTTTTATATAGAAATGATCAACATGGATGCAAGATCCGGGACATGGAGATGAGATATTTTTTCTGCTTAAATAGGAGTAGTAAATATCTTCTCACTTTTAGTTTTAACTCGGCTTTTTTACCATTTTTTTCTTAATTTTTTGTTTGAAAGAAGAAGAAAGTGACTGGAAAATATAGTAGTGAGGAGAGAATAAGAAAAAGTTAAAAGATTAATTTGACAATTCTGCTCTAGATCATATATTAATTGAGGCTCAAGTTAAAATAAACAAATGACAATTTCATCATACCAAATGTATCACTTTTATCAGAAAAATGAGATGCAAGTTTTGGCGCATGATCTTAACCATTTCTCCTATTTCTTCACACTTTTCTTAAGTTGTCGTTTGTTTTTTCAGAGTTTTTATCTCTTCATTTGCAAACCATGTCTGCAGAAGAAGAGACACATCTAAAGTCTTCATCTGCAAACAAGAAGACTGTTTGTTTTTTATGTTATTGAAGTACTTTTTTCTTTTTCTTTTTCTTTTTATACTATAAATCCTTTTCTCATACGGGTCAAATGGACCAATGGTTTTCTTACGTTTTGGTTTTTTTACGTTTTCGACCTTTTTTTGCATTTTCGTCTGTTTTTTACGTTTTCGTCTGTTTTTGTAAGTTTTCGACCCTTTTTTCAGTTTTTGTTTCTTTTTATACGTATTTGTCCGTTTTTTACGTTTTCGTCTGTTTCTTTATGTTTTCATCTCGTTGTTTACGTTTTTGTCTAGTTTTTTACGCTTTCGACTGTTTTTTAATCGTTTTCGACCCTTTTTTTACCTTTTCATTTGCTTTTTTTTTTACGTTTTCCTCCATTTTCTATGTTTTTGTCTGCTTTTTAAGTAATATTTTTGTTTTTCTTAACCATAAGGAAACAGAAAAAAAGGGTAAAAAATGGACGAAAAAAACTGACGAAAACTTAAAAAATGGATGAAAACATAAAAAGCAGGCACAAACGTAAGAAAACGGACGAAAACGTAAAAAGAACATTTAAACGTCAAAGCGTAAAAACGGATGAAGCGTAAAAATAGGTGGCGTGAAAAGGGACGGCGTATAAAAACAAGAAAATGTAAAAAAATGATGAAAACGTAAAAAGACGGACGAAAACGTAAAAAACCGAAAAGATAAAAAACATACGAAAACATAAACAAACGGAGGAAAACGTAAAAACCGAACGTAAAACGTAATAAAGCGGACGAAAACTTAAGAAAACGGGCGAATATGTAAGAAAACGGACGAAAAAGAAAAAAAAAAGACGAAAACGTAAAAATATGGTGAAAACGTTAAAAAAAGGGGCCAAAATGTTAAAAAAACGGATGAAAACGTAATAAAACGGACGGAACGTAAAAACCAAGAAAGCGTAAAAAGCGGATGAAGCGTAAAGAGATGTAAGATATTGGGAAGAAATGTAGGGTTGTGAAAGAAGAGGTAAGAAGTGAAAGATAATGTACGAAATTTAGAAGAGGAAAGAAGTGAAAAGAAGCGTTTATATGCGAAAAAAGCAAACAAAGCATATCTCTCATCCTCAGCAGATGAAAATAAGTGAAAAGAAGAAAAATCTTATCGAAAAAAAAACAACACAACTATATTTTGTTTCTTGATTTCCTCTCACTTTTCACCTAAAATCAAAACTTAAAAACACTCTACCTGTTTACAAAGAAGATTGCATTTATATCTTTGTAAAAGTGAATAATATATATCTTTTATACAAGTTTTTAATACTTATAAACTACAATGATTTATGCATGCGTTGTGTATATATGTAATTAACTAATTTTACAATTTTTGAAAAATATATGAGCATATCCGAGAAAAAAAAATCCTTGAGAGAATCTAAACGGTGGGGTCTACTGCAGGACCAGTTATGTCTCCGCACATACAAAACTGTGATATTTACTGAAGGACCCGATAATTTTTATTTTTATTTATTTATTTATTTATTTTTTTGAGAGGTTATGTTAATAAATTTGAGAGAATCTCAAAACCAATATTTAAACATATGCATTTGTAAAATAGGGGTGAGATCAATAAAGATCACATAAAAATTAAAGATCAAATGGATCGTTTTCAATAATTCGTTTTCAATTAATTAAATTCATTTCACCCTTATATTTAAAATTAAATATCTCACAAACCGTTAATAGTTAGATAAAGTAATTATCACCATTCATGACGAGAATAAAATTATTTTTATATGAGATCCAATATTGTATCTTTCGACTGAACTTATTTTTATCGTTTTTGGGGTTTCGATATATTCTGTATAAATGAAATTTTTAAAATCTTCTTTTAGATTACACACCCCAAACCCTAAAACCCTAACCCCTAAACCCTAAAAGCCCTACCCTAAACCCTAAAACCCTAACCCTAAACCCTAAAACCCTAAACCTTAAAACCCTAAACCCTAAACCCTAATCATTAAACAAAAACCTAAGCCCTATCCATTAAACCGTAAAATCTAAACACTTAACCCTAAAAGCATAAAAAAAAAGTCAAACCCCTAAACCCTAAACACCTAAACCCTAACAGTAAACCCTAAACCCACAAAAGGTCGGAAAAAAAAAATTTAGTCGAAAGTATATGTGGGATATCAATTAAAGATAATTTTATCTTGTCGTGATGGTATGATTAGTTTAAATACAACGATTAATGGTTTGTGAGATATTTAGTTTTAAAAATGAAGGTGAAAGTTTATTTTATTGTTTGATGAAAAAATGAGTGGTTGAAAATGGTTTATTCGATCTTTAGTTTTCTTTGATCTTTATTGAACCAAACTCTTGTAAAATAACATTTATTTATAAAAAATGGGGAAAACTAGTGACGTAATTTCAATCTATATTAGTACAAGATATTTTGGTAAAATATTATGAATCTGTCGGTAGTGAAAAACACAGCGTACATATTCCTGTAGTTAACTACGATTCAGCTTATAATATTGTATGCTAGAATATGGATCTGGACTCGTCATTGAAAATGTAGATCCAGTGTTTAATTTATTTTAAAATTACTATTAAAAGTATTTGATTAATAATAAAATATCTGCAACATTCCTGTGTTAAGATAAAATTTGCAGAAAAGCTAAATAGCGAAACTTTTTTAATCCATGTAAAAAAAAAGCAAATCTACAATTTTAAGTTCGTGATAGTTACCAGAAGGGGAATATTTAGCTTAAAGCAAAGGTATAGCTATAGATAGATCTATCAATCTATAAAAGTGATAATTTATGACGTTTATGTTAGGGTTGGAAGGCGTAGCGGTGAACTCACCTTCTGGCATCGATGTCACGTCGGCGTTCTCGATATTTTTCAACTCACTACCACTCACCTTACGAATGCGACTCACACCCACTCACCTTAATTTTTTTTTTTTTTTTTTTTTTTACTTAATAAAACACACGATGGGGAGTTCTTCATGAAAATCAGTAGGTGAGTTCTTCACCTTAACCCCTTGAATTGCGTGACTCACGTATGATATGTTTGGGTTGGCATGGCACTCACGAGTGAGTGGAGCACTTCACCTTAAGACTCACCTTACCTCGCCGAGTAGTCTTAGTTTAACAAACCGCGTAAACTTTACATATTTTTTTTCATAAATTTTTGGAAGTGACCCAAAGAGACTCATAAACTTTTAAAAGTTGTGTTTATGCTAACCCTTTTGAACAAAAAAAATTACGTATAAACTCATTTCGATCCGTTTAAGTCTAAATTGACAGGCCTAGTCATAGATTAACAGTCCTCGTGTCTTTGTGGTACACGTTCAGCTACTTTTATGTTGATTATGTGATCGATCGATAACGACCGCTGAACTTAGTTACTCCTACCATTTTGTTTTTTTTACAATTCTACGAAGTAAATTTACCCATTCACTCGTATTTTATTAACAAGTTACCGTTCATTATACCAAGTTCCGATGGCTATACTCATTGGCAATCACAGCCATTTATAATGCGCGTGAAACCACGTTCCTTTTAATTTCTTATTATTCTACTTTTACGTAGTATCATTTACAGTAATATTTTTAGATCGATATTTTTTCCCTTTTGCTTTTTTATTCTTCTATTTTATCGTTTACACTATCTTTATTTATTTTGTAAATTGATCAAATTACTCTTTTTACTCGATCTTTTTTTTGCGATAAGTAAGAACTATAAAAAGCAATGTTGTAAAAATCGTGAATTGATAGTCGGGCGGTCGACCATCTGCAGCGATTAATCGGTCAAGACAAAATTAATCGATAATTAATCGGATTGACATTTCCTGCAAATTTAGGTATTTACGGTGGCGAACCAAAGATTTTCTGATTCCAAGTTCTTATATTTTCAAACATCGATAAAAGATCCAATTCGATTATGAAGCCGTTGACGCTTTATAAGTAGAATCTTAAAATTATTATTTTTAAAGTTGACCGATTAGTCGGTTGGCGGATTAGTCGATTTTGGTGATTCGGTGATTTTTAATCGATTCAACCTTTGATTGATTAGTGGCGATTTTTGCTACCGTAGATTTTTCCATCGATTGTCAATCAATCAATGATAAAGCCGATTACCAATTAATTAGCCGATTCGGCCGATTTTTGCAGCATTGATAAAAAGTTAAAACCAAAAAACCCGATGTTCTATAAAAGTATACACTACAATAATAAATTATAACCCATTGTTAAAATCAAAGACGATGTTGAACTACTTTATATGATGGACAAAAATAATTTTAGTGATTATTAAGGGGGTCTAACATGAAAATTATTATATGATAAAATTTTATTTGTAAAAACAACACTGGAAAATAAGCTTGCAAATTCATTTTTACGGGAGTCACAACCCCACCTTGCCTTTAAGAAGCTCTGTCCTCGTTAAAATCAAACTCTAATAAATAACCATCCTTCAAATTTTTGTAACATTTTGTATAAAAGTTTTGGAAAGTTAATATAATTCACGTTTTACACCAAAAATATCTTTGTAACAATTCTAATGTCACATGTCATATTTACTTAGGGCGTGCTTAGTTCGTAGAGGGGAATAACAATAAGAAAGGTAAAAAGAATATAAAAGGAATCAAATTCATTACCCTCAAATTAATGGGTAATGGTCCATTACCCATAAATGAGTAATAGATGATTGCATTATATAGTATCAAACATCATTAATCATTATGTTACTCATTTCTTATGACCCATACCCCTTAACCAAACACACTCTTAATGTTTGCTAAATGAGATATGATATAGAGATCAAAGTTGAAGCAAAAAAAGCCTGCGTCAATACGTCGTAATCTTGATGGTTTGTAAAATAAGTGGGTCCCTGTCTGCAACTATTATGATTATGACACATGATTTTAGGCCTCTTTTTAAGCCTAACTTTAGGTCTCTATGTCATATCTCTTGCTAAATTATATAATCACAAACCTCGAGATTGAATCACTTACAAGATGGATATCAAATATTCAAATGGACTATGGAAAAACTCATGTACCTTTGATTTGTTGTAAACATGTAAATTCTCGCAAAATATGAAAACCAGCCCGCTGTCGATTCCACATTGATCAATCTTATTATAAACACATGAAAAGTAAATTGTATAACATCATGATTAGCGGAACATAAAGACGGATTTGATTCTGTAACTTTCACGTTGTAGTACGTATCATGTATTATCGTGTTACAATCGTTGTGATTCATATATTACGCAACAATAAGCACGTATGTCCAAGTACATGTGATTTATATACATATTTGTGTCATTAGAACTTAGAAGCATGCAACCAAACATAACACTTGGTTAAGAAAAGATCAAAGGGAAAAGAAAACAAAATGTTGAAAACCACACATTTTGAAAGTTGGAGCCACCTCTCACTTTAAAGCTTGATTCAATAACTTTCAGGTTATATTTGTGTCAAATATCACGCATAGCCATCTCTCACTTACACCCGGTTTTAAAAGCACACCTAAACATGTTTTACTAATGGAAAATGCTAATATTAAGAGAGCGCGAAGTTGTTCATTATCTATCCAAGTTATTCGCATTTTGCACCTGTAACGTCACTATAGTTGCACCATGGTTTCACGTGATGGTGGTAACACAAGTTATAAGTATTTGTTTTTTATAGGTAAACGTGCGTGAGTGAGGTATGTTGGTGGTGTGTTATATGAATTTTATTGGGAGAGGATGGTTGTTTTTTTTTTTTTTTTTTTTTTTTTTGTTTTATATGATAAAATATGATATGACACAGCGTATAACCGCGATTGCACCTAACACTCTAAAAGCTCTAGTTATGGTAACGTGAAGGGGGCCATTATGGCCACGTGTCACTGGTGTTTCCGGCACTATCACACTGGAACCAAGCCAAACCAACGCCGTGGGAAGTGGGGGCGTTTGTATATCAACGCACGTATTTTTTAATTTATTTATTTTTTTAATTCCGGGTTTGAGTTATATTTGTGTTTGGTGTGTGTATTTGATGTGTGAATGGTGGTTGTGTGTGAAATGTGTATACTTTGTTCTGATAGATAGTAACTATATGTGGTCGTCTCAACAGTGAAGAGCAGAAATGAATTGAAGATTATTGTTGTGATAAAGATGATTATTACGCAAAATTAAAACTTTGTATACAAAGAAACTTTACTTCGCATTCAAATTTATTTGGTTGTAAACTTTGTTCTTACGTATCACGTTATAATTTTTTGTCTTTAATATTCGATAAACGTTTATTTTTGTTCGTTTTTAATGCATTTAATAAATAATTTAATATTTTTATAACTTGTTTTGATCAACTTATTGTTTTTTAACAATATTTAAATATAAAAGTAAGACCCATGTTTATGATTTTTTTAAAAAAAAGGTTTTTCTAACTTGTGATTTAAAGGCACAAGTTAAACACATCATAAGTATACAAGGGGCCATGAAATAGTACACATGAATTTACATAAAAGTACTGACAAGTGTACTTTTATTTAAGTTTTTGTGTAATTTTTGTGTAATTTTGTTGTGCTTAACTTGTCTTTTATAAACACGTATTAGAAAAACCTATAAAAATAAAAAAGGAAAATGATTTGGAGGCTAAATGTGTGGTAATTTTAGGCGCAAGGGATGTGGAAGTGTTTTATTGGTTTGTGATGAAGCGGACCCATCTTACATCATGCAATAGAATGATCTTGCCAGATTAAGCGTATAATTAGGCGTATGAATTAGGCGTGTCGATCAATCTTCAATAAAAATACTCGTATTTTATGTTATTAATTCGAAAAGTAGAAGTTCACACGCGAGGAGTACACGGCGCGTGAGTAAGGTTGCGCACACCAAGATGAAATGATGAAAAAAAAAAAAAAAATCAGATCTACCCACCCACCCATTCATTCTTACCCAGTCACAATCTCCACCCACTCCCCTCTCTCTATAAATATCCCTCTTCCTCTTTCTTTCCAATTCGTGCCCACCTTTCTTATCTATTCAGATCCGAATATCACAAACCCACATCTCACTCGGATCTACCCCCCTAAAAACCTTACAGGTAAACATCAATGTCACCTCTGTTAAATTCAATTCCATTTCAATCACTACTCAATTTATGTCAAATTGTAGTACTAAGTAATTTGTGTTTAGTGCTGTATTGCGTTGGAATTCGTTAAACTGATGCCTTGAACTGATCAATGTCTAGTTTTGTAGTAATCGATCGTAATTTACTGAATCTGCTACAGTAAAATAAATAATGTTAGATCCAGCTACTGTGTATATTTGTAGTAATTAGTGTGCTTAATCTGCTAATCAAATCATATTAATACGAAATTTGTTGAATCTGTTACGGAAAGCAGTTAGATCTAGTGTTTAGTTACGAAATTTTCTAAAACGAAATTTGAAGTAGTGATTAGTTACGTGTTTAATGCTAATTAATCGCTTTATTAAAAGGAATCCCTTTATTAAAAGGGTTTTTCTAACTTGTGTCATAGCACTTAAAAAGTACATCACAGATACCTACATAAAAGTACACTTGTTTGAACTTTGATCCCTGTATACTATTTAGTGAGTCCCTGTGTACTTTCGGTGTGCTTAACTTGTGCCAGTTAAAAAACCCTTATTAAAATTTACTACTTTAATAAACATTTTTATCTTTTAGATCCAAAAGTATATGTCTCATTTTCCGTGTAGATTTGTGTATACAGTGACGTATCACACTCCACTAGTTTAGTGATCCTTGGGGCCCACCTTATTTCCCACTTGTATTTTGGATTTTTTTAAGTTCAGCAAAAACTAAAAAAAAAAAAATTACTGTGTGGGTTTAGGGTTTTATAAACCACAGATCTAACTTTTTATATAAAAAATTTCAAATTTAAAATTGTTATTTGGGCGAATGCTTTTGTTTGGATCAGTGAGATTCAGCTTCACCTATAAAGAAACTAATTCCAGTTTTTTACACATCTCTAGAGTCAAATTCTCAATTAGGTATCACTTTTTATATACTGATTTGTTTTTGTTATTGTTATTGTTATGTATCTTATATCGTTGTTAAGATTTTATATAGTTAGGGTTTTTGCTTATTTTAGTCGAAATGTTGGATTGTATTTTTGTATGACTATTAGACCATTTTGTATTGTCGTATTTGCACTGCAGACATTTAGCTTTTAGGGTTGGTGGGATTTATTTAAAAGATAGATTCAGCGTTGGTGGGTGGGTAGGTAGAAAGACGGCTATTGAGTATGAAAGCCGCAATCAATTTTATAAATTAGGGGGTGTTTGGATTAGCTTATTAATTTTGGAAAACCTCATAAGCCCACTTTTTTTGGCTTGTGAGATTATAGAGTTGACCTTACGGATTTACATAAGCTGTAAGCTTAAGTTGATAACCGCATAAGCCGAAATTTTTTTGCTTATTAGCTTTTTTATAACCAATTAGGCTTGAGGAAATACGCTCAAATAAGTTATTCTATATTTTTCCCATATTTGATGAGCTATAGCAAGATATTTGTGAAATGTGATGACCCATATTAATAAAGGATCTTTAATAATCATTTGAGTTGTGGTTAAACAGATCAATGGCGTCACACATTGTCGGTTATCCCCGTATGGGACCCAAGAGAGAGTTGAAATTCGCTCTCGAGTCTTTCTGGGATGGCAAAAGCAGCGCTGAGGATTTGCAGACTGTTGCTGCTGATCTCAGATCATCCATCTGGAAGCAGATGGCTGAGGCTGGTATCAAGTACATTCCCAGCAACACTTTCTCGTACTACGACCAGGTTCTTGACACCACCACCATGCTTGGTGCTGTCCCACCAAGGTACAACTGGAACGGTGGTGAAATCGGTTTCGACACTTACTTCTCAATGGCCAGAGGAAACGCCTCTGTCCCTGCTATGGAAATGACCAAGTGGTTCGACACCAACTAGTAAGTTGAACTCCGGATCTTATTAAGTTACAACATACGTAATACAAAGGATCGATTACTAACTTTTGTGCTTTTGATTAACAGCCATTTCATCGTCCCAGAATTGGGCCCAGAAGTGACATTCTCGTATGCTTCCCACAAGGCCGTGAACGAATACAAGGAGGCTAAAGCTGTATGTGTGCTTGATCTGTCCTTTATTTACAATGTATTGTTGTCTTATGGTTGGTTGCTGAATTTTTATATGAATGTTTGCAGCTTGGAGTTGACACCGTCCCAGTATTTGTTGGCCCAGTCAGCTACTTGTTGCTATCCAAGCCCGCCAAGGGTGTTGAGAAGACCTTTGATCTTCTATCCCTTCTTGACAAAATCCTTCCAATCTACAAGTATGTTTTTGTTTTATTAGTCATCTGACTCTTTAATGAAGTATGCATGAGGTGTCCAATTAGACCCATTTACTTATAAATGGGTCACTTTTGGTAGTATTGATCTCAAATGTGTCAAATTAAAAAATAAAGCTAAAACGGAAACTTGTCAAATGGGTCAAAATCTCTTAAAGTCGATTTTTTTTGCACCGAATGTCTTATAAATTGTATTTATTCAAAGATTCTGATTGACCCTTTACTAGCTAATGTGTTAATTGTTTATGAAGTTTAATAAAAGTCAGACAAAATAATGTCTTTTCTGGTTATATCCCAACCCAACTTAGACTGTTGTGGCCTATACTAAACCCTGATCCGGTTCCAACCTGAACACTTTTTGAGCTGCACAATCTTGTCACTTCTTCAAAATTAACTAATGCTTACTCCTGATCACATTATAACTATGAACTAATTTTGCAGGGAAGTTATTGCTGAATTGAAGGCAGCTGGTGCTACATGGATCCAGTTTGACGAGGCTACCCTTGTTAAGGATCTTGAGGCCCACCAATTGGCCGCTTTTACCAAGGCTTACGCAGAGCTAGAATCAGCTTGCTCTGGTGTTAATGTTCTTATTGCCACCTACTTTGCTGATATTCCTGCTGATGCATTCAAAGTCCTCACCACCTTGCCCGGTGTTGCTGGTTACGCTTTTGATTTGGTTCGTGGTGAGCAGACTCTTGATTTAATCAAGACCAGCTTCCCCTCAGGCAAATACCTTTTTGCTGGTATTGTTGATGGAAGGAACATCTGGGCTAACGATCTTGCTGGATCTCTCTCTGTCCTTGAGTCCCTTGAGAGCATTGTCGGCAAAGGTAGTTATAATCTTCCATTAAATGTATAACTTCATTTTTGTGTCAAATAGTTTACTTTTACAGTTATACTAATTTGTAAAATGTGATGTCTGCAGACAAGCTTGTTGTGTCAACCTCTTCATCTCTCCAACACACCGCTGTGGATCTTGTGAACGAGACCAAGTTGGACGATGAGATCAAATCTTGGCTCGCATTTGCTGCCCAAAAGGTCGTTGAAGTTAGTGCTTTGGCCAAGGCTCTTGCTGGTCAAAAGGATGATGCATTCTTTGCTGCTAATGCCGCCGCTCAGGCTTCAAGGAAGTGCTCCCCCAGAGTGAACAATGAAGCCGTCCAGAAGGCTGTAAGTCAAATAAATCTCAGTTATATTTATCAATATGCGAAAAAAGCCAACTTTCAAACTTAACTTACCAAACTGTGCTTGTTTCGTTTTTCTCAGGCTGCTGCTTTGAGGGGTTCTGACCACCGCCGTGCCACGAATGTGAGCGCTAGATTGGATGCCCAGCAGAAGAAACTTAACCTTCCAATCCTCCCCACCACCACCATTGGTTCTTTCCCACAAACCATTGAGCTCAGGAGAGTCCGTCGTGAGTACAAGGCCAAGAAGTAAGCGATTCCAAATAACTATTTTTTCACCCTTTTAGATGTACAGTTTTGAGCTTGTGTACTAATCAGTTTTTGCCATTGTAGGATCTCTGAGGAAGACTACGTCAAAGCCATCAAGGAAGAGATCTACAAGGTTGTCCAACTACAAGAAGAGCTTGACATCGATGTCCTCGTCCACGGAGAGCCAGAGGTACTAACTCATAGTCCATGGCGAGTATAAACTTACATAAATATTGTTTACAGAACCTTATTTATTTATTTTCACTTTTCTACAGAGGAACGACATGGTTGAGTACTTTGGTGAGCAATTGTCTGGATTTGCCTTCACTGCTAATGGATGGGTGCAATCCTACGGATCACGATGTGTGAAGCCACCAATCATCTACGGTGATGTCAGCCGCCCAAAGGCCATGACCGTCTTCTGGTCCACAATGGCTCAAGAAATGACCAAGCGCCCAATGAAGGGTATGCTTACTGGTCCAGTCACCATTCTCAACTGGTCGTTTGTCCGTAACGACCAGCCCAGGTTTGAAACTTGCTACCAGATTGCTTTGGCTATCAAGGACGAAGTCGAGGATCTTGAGAAGGCTGGAATCACAGTCATCCAGATCGACGAGGCTGCTTTGAGAGAAGGTTTGCCACTAAGGAAGGCCGAACACGCTTTCTACTTGGACTGGGCTGTTCACTCTTTCAGAATCACCAACGTTGGCGTCCAAGACTCCACCCAGATCCACACTCACATGTGCTACTCCAACTTCAACGACATCATCCACTCCATCATCAACATGGATGCTGATGTCATCACCATTGAGAACTCACGATCTGACGAGAAGCTTCTATCTGTCTTCCGTGAAGGAGTCAAGTACGGTGCTGGTATCGGCCCTGGTGTGTACGACATCCACTCTCCAAGAATTCCATCAATGGAAGAAATCCACGACAGAGTCCAAAAAATGCTTGCAGTTTTGGAGACCAACATCTTGTGGGTGAACCCCGACTGTGGTCTAAAGACCCGTAAGTACCATGAGGTCAAGCCTGCACTCGAGAACATGGTTACAGCTGCCAAGAAGCTCCGTGCTGCACTTGCCAGTGCCAAGTGAGGAAATTTTGTTGGCTGACGGGATACTGAGAATATTTTTTTCTATGTTTACAGTGATGGAATAACTGTGTTTTATGGTTAGATTCTGTATTTGGTCCCATCTTCTTAAGGATGGTTGTTTATTCTTGTTTTGGGGCTTTTTTGTTTTTGTTGTTGTGTACTATGAGTACTTTCTTGAGGGCTTTTGCAACCCCCAATGAATGAAATTCTAAAAAAGATATTTTGTTGGTTTTGCAAACAGTTATGTGCACAGTAACAATATTGTTCAAGCTGACACATCTAAATTGTCAAAAACTGGCCTGTCTTATGCCATTGAGCAATATGGCGTTCGATATTGACCAAGTAAGGTGTTCAATATTATGCACAACGCATTGGCCGTTATAGAGTTTCATAGCACGAATGGAAGTATGGAACTGAATCTGATTTAGATCGTTTTAACGAATAATTTGATTTTTGCCGAATCATCTCTTGAGATCAGCATTTGAAAGAGTTCATTAACTCAGTCCATGCTTGAGGTTGGCAATTGTGGCTGTGTTTTGCTTTGGTTGTTTAAGTGGAAGTTGCATCTTATGTGTACCAATACGCATTTTTGTTCTATAACAGCAAAACAAGCTCAGTTAACTTTGTTTGTGATTCATAAGTACATGTGGTGAAAAGCCGTGAATAATCAAGGATGCTGTAATTTCCATCAAGTCAATATAGATAGAGTAATAGACATCTTACTCCACATTGTTAAAGTTTTACCCATTTTAGTTATAATGCTACTTTCAGAAACCACCATTGCGACTTACCGACGTAGTATGTAGTGGGAGATGACACATGAAATCGGTTGAACTATCATTTCAGAACTGCTTTACAGACCATGTTTGTTTTAAACTCTTTACTATAACTTGCACTATACCAAACAAACCATAAATCTAATAAAGCATTCGTGAATATATTTGCTACATATATTTGACGCGATGGATTGAACTCCTTAATATTCTTCTTACTTTTTGTTTCTTCCTTACATCCAAGCTTGCAAAAATCGCGAAACGATAGTCAAGTGGTCGACCTCCTTGTAGCTTGCAAGGCGGAATTAATCGGTGATTAATCGGATTGGCATTTCCGGCGAGTTTTGGGTATTCTCGTCAAGAGTTTCCTTAAAAAACATCTTGTAATAAACATAAACAGCGACTACAAGTGATTAAAACTAGATTACGACGAGTTTTGAGATTTCCGACAAAATTTACAAGTTTCCGAAAAGTTTGACCAGCGTTAACAGCCGTTAATCACGGTTGACCGATTAACACAAATTAAAAAGATAGCATACTACCCGCGCAAAGCAGCGGTGGTATCAAACATGTAAGTTTTTCTCGTACCTTAATATTTAAGCGGTATGTAATGAGAGTTAGTATTTGACGGTTTACCCGTTTGATAGTTCGAAAAGAGTAGTGCGTATTTGAATTTCCGTAAAGTATATCAATACAAATATAGATATCCATACTTATACTCATTTGAACTTTGTATAATTTGAATGTTTATAATAAAAATTACAACTATAAATTTGTATTATTGTAAGTTTGTAACATCCATTTTAACACTAAAATTTAATGTGTCATTAGTGTACATTAAAATGCAATTATTATAGTGTAAAATTAAATTATATGAATTACTAATTAAAGTAAGAAGTGTAGGCTTAAAAAATTAAGACTTTCTTCTTTAGAAATTTCTAAATACATTATAAAGTAGTATAGATTAATGGCTTAATAGCGCCTAAACGACGTCGGTTTTGTAAGCCTTTTATGCAAGACTACATCAATGACTAGTCTTGAATTTTCCATTCTTGACAATAAATGTTAGCGATAAAAAATGGTGTGAAAATTAAAATTTACATAAATCTTGCCACTTCCTCGGAAAAGAAAACATTTTAATTTTTATAACACTTGACCAAAATTTTGGCACCACAAACGTTTTTAACAATTAAGAATGGATAATACATATATTATATTGCATTCAATTAGTAGTATTTTTGCTCGTGTAACTGTGTAAGTAACATGGACATATAGCGATAACTAAATTGTTGTATTAAGCTAGGTGGGGATTACGTGTGATTAATTTAATACTGCTTCCTTTATTGACTATGTATACGAACAAAATGTGTAATAGAACCAAACAATATATAATACAAGTTTGAAGTCATAAATGGAACAATTGAAAGTCAAAACGTTGATGGTTCATGGTTACATATTCAACTTTTATTTTCCATGTTGTTGGAATCTTATCACGACGGCACGACATGCTCACCAACCTCAACAACCCTCGTTGTATGATTTTGGGACTGTTGAGTAACAAGTCTACAAGTCACTTTTATCTTGATACTTAAAAAAAAAAAAAAAAAATCTTTGTTTAACTAATAAAGAAAATAAAGAAAACATAACAATACTTTAATCATAATTTACTTTTAGTAAACTTAAAAATACACCTTTGTTTCAGCTCCAACTCGAGCTCAATATTTGATTTTCTTTTCCTACATATTTATCATGATGTGTGTTTTCTCAGTTTTAATCTATTTTTTATTAGAAAATAACATAAAAAGAAAGTCAGCTTATTATTTTATTTTCTTTGCCAATTTAAGTATTTTCGTTAAAACTATCAATTAAGTTTTACATTTCAAGTCCACCGCCACCACCACTACCATCAATCACCTTCGCTACCAACATTGCCACCACCAATCCCATTCACCACCATCAACTACCGGCTCAAACCGCCAATCCCATCCACCACCACCACCAACCACCGTCGCCACCACTATCACCATCATTGTCACCACCACCTTCCACTGCTACCACCACCAACCACCCACAACATTATCCCAACCACGGCGGTGGTGATGGGGTGGGTTGAGTGATGACGATGGTGGGTGGGTATGGTGGTGATGGAAATAGTGGGTTAGGTTGGTAATGACGACGGTGTTGTTAAGGGGGTGACAGTGGTGTTCGATGGCGTTGTTGGGGTAAAACGATGATGAGCGGGGTTGGTGGTGGCGGCGACAGTGGTATTGGTGGTTGAGTGGGGTTGGTGGTGGCGATGGTGGTTGTTGTTGGTGGTGGTGGTGATGGGTGGGGTTGGTGGTGAAGGTGGTTGTAACTAGGGCTAAGCACAAAACCGAGAAAACCGAGCCGAACCGAAAAACCGAGCCGAACCGGACCGAACCGAACCGGACCGACCATTTTGGTTCGGTTTTGCCTATGTCTTATCGGTTTTCTGCTTTGGTTCGATTCGGTTCGGTTCGTTCCGACTCAAAACCGACCAAACACGCACCTAAAGCATGTAAACCGGGCCGAACCGACACAAAACCGAACCGAACCGATTCGGTTCGGTTTCGGTTCATGTTTTTTTGAAATTCGGTTCTCGGGTCTCGTCGGTTCGGGTCGGTTCTGGACCTTTGCTCAGCCCTAGTTGTAACACCTCAATTTTTACGACAATGGCCTTAAATATATTTTAAAGCTTCCAAGACAACTCATGTTATGTTTCTAAAGGTCCGTTGGTCAAAAGGACATTTCATGAAAATAAGTTAAAAGAAAAGGCCGTAATAGTTCAACTAACAGAGACTAATTTCGTCTAACTGTGAAAGTTATTAAATAAAATCTCTTATAATCCTAAGTAATATGAGATATTTATCTCATTCTCATTCTCATCACCTCATCACACACATACACGCAAGAACACAAACTAGGGTTTGATTATATCAAGGTTTTATACCATATTGAGCTAAGAAATCATCATACTAAGCTTTGGTGATAGAACTAAAGCACCTTCTTAGTTCTTAGACCGTTTATGACTCGAGGTTGTTTAGACCTCATATTATCTAGGATACATAATAACGAAAGCGGAATACTCAAACAATGAATTAACGTTATTATGAACAAGGTTTTTTCACAAACTAGCCTTCAATTATATTAAGAATAATACAACGTGTTATTTACCTATAACAAGGATCAATGAATTGATCTTGAGGCTAAACTAAACAAACCCTAGGCGTCCATTAGAGGTGTAACACCCGACATTTTATAAGTTTTAGAAATAAACTTGAACACTCCATCTTTTCTTAATTAAACTCCTTGATCAGTGCAACTCTAAAGTTGACTCTTGTGCATGCAAATCATCACATTTCAAAGGATCTTAGTGGCTTAATTCTTGAATGCACTTGCCAAATTCTTCTCTTTATAAACCATCTTATTAGGACTTCTTAGTCACCATCTTCAACTTAAATCTCAAACTACTAGCCTCTATCTCACTAACTCTTTGTCATCTCATCATGAGAAAAGCTCCTAGTGGTAACTCATCCACCGAGGACCACCCAAGAAACTTGCTCGTGTTATTCACGAAATTTCTTCAACCGAATCATCTCCGTCAAATCCATAAACGCTAGGATTTCCCTCCACCAACTCAACCAATCAAACCAATCCCCAAAAGGATTGTTCCCACAAAACTACCAATGCCAAACACCACTATACCTCCTATACCAAACACTCCTATTTCCACTAAACCATCACCTTTAGTGCCTAGAGCCATATCATTCACCATTCCACTCTCATCACCACACCTCTGCAATCTAGAGAACTTGCCTCCTAGGCCATCCCATCATCCACCATTGCCAACATTCTCCTCAATAGAAAGAATAGCGCGACAAAATCAAGGTGTTGAATCAACACTAGCCCCGACATCTTTTTCTCCGTCACCCTCAAATAGTCCCTTTTGGATTATGAGGAATCATCAAAGTCAACCACCCGATCACATGGAAGTAGATACCTCTCTACCACCATCCTCATCACATATCCCACCACCACTGCCTTTGGTTGAACCACCTCCACAAATTCCTCTTTCTTTTGAGAATCCTCAAACTTCCTCACTTAACCTTCCTCCTTTTGTGGAACCTCAACCAAACCTTCCATCTCAAGCCATTCCATTTCTACCACCCCCATTTCCTAGCCATGACAAAGATTATTATCATTCAACATGTTGAAGGCTTGATATATGAAGTACGTGAAGAGCAACGTTTCATGTTTTATCACATCCTCGAACGTTTCGACGAGATAAACAAACCTAAACAACCTTGAGCTTAAGGACTCAAGTGGTGTTATAGTCTTAAGCTTAACTTAGATATTTTAGGATTCATATTTCATGTTTAAGTCATTCTCTTAGTTTTAGAGTTATGTAGATCATTTCTCGTATTTTTATGAATAAAATTACATGTTATATGCCATATTATCTTGAGATATGTTTGGTGCCTTAATACATATCTCATTTTGATGTTAACACCAGTTTTTACATCACCATTCTTTGTCTCAAGCTTCTGACATTTGATCCTCGGGATAGCTTAGACGGATCCTCGAAAGAGGGAACCGTGGGATCCGTGCAATGAAGACTTGTTTACTACTAACTTGAGTCTTATTTGCAGGAAATTATGCTCTATATGTTTGTTTTCTAACCTTTGTTTTGTAGATTTTCAATATACACATGAAGAATTTGACACCTTTAGCTAGG
The DNA here is from genome assembly GCA_022545495.1 of Chrysanthemum lavandulifolium. Classification (NCBI taxonomy): domain Eukaryota; kingdom Viridiplantae; phylum Streptophyta; class Magnoliopsida; order Asterales; family Asteraceae; genus Chrysanthemum; species Chrysanthemum lavandulifolium. Next base: position 304,939,547 of record CM040239.1, on the reverse strand, counting down.
GGGAGTTTCTTGTCAAAGCAAAACATTGCAAAATTATTTGCAATATTATTCACATAGGATTACATTACATGATGTCCTTCTGGCAAAGGTGCAATCATCAAGGGGGAGCATATTCGTCACAAAGACGAAACCATTTGCAAACATAATTGCAATGCACTAGTTTAGTATTTCAACTTACTTGACGCCCGCACAAAGGGATGGACTCGTCAAGATGGAGCTAAGACGAGAACACTTCTCTTCACTTACTCTCTATTTTTTATTTTTCTTTCTTTTCACATGTTTTTCTTATAACAATGTGTTAGTTTCTTTTCGGCGCTTTTTATTTCGACAAAAGGGGAGAAGAGTAAAAACTCAATTCAAACTTTTACAATTTTAGTTTTCCTTAAAATAATCTTATGTTTTGTCATCAACAAAAGGGAGATTGTTAATACAAATAAGCGTAAAAGCGTTTATTTATACTTTACGATCTTCTAATATTTTGTCGATAACAAGCGTAAAATCATTTTACGAAACAAATAAAATACGTAAATGGTTTGAGCCAATAGTTTACTAACACACTTACATTTTCATATAAAACACTAAACAAGTAATAGTGCTTTCATGATTTAGTAATGCATATGTACAAAAACTAATGTTTACATATTGGGTAGATATATACATACTTAGTATGTATTATAATGGGTAGAAGTTTAAGTATTTAACCCATTTGACTTGATACATTGAATGTAGTTGGGTAAAACCTGTGGAAAACTAGAAGGGGGGGGGGGTTGAATAGTTTTGCCGATTTTAAGTTAGTTTCTAAAAAATTTAGATTCGATGTTATGTGAAATCGTATGGATGACGATAAAGTATAGATCTAAGAGTAATGAAAGTAAATAAAGTAAAGCAAGGGAAAGAAATGACACAACCGATTTATAGTGGTTCGGCTACAAAGACACCTTCCTTGCCCTACTCCACTCCCCGAGTCACCTACTCGGGAGTTCAAGCACTATGTCAACAAACTTCTTCAACTTGGCGGAGAAGCCTACACAACGTTGCTTACACCTTTTTCCGGTACAAAGCTAAATACCGAGTCCGTAACACGGAGGACCAAACCAACCAACACGACTATTACACAACAACTATGTGAAATATCAAGTACAAGATCTTTGCTACAGAAATCTTGTGGAGGAACAAATCAATCAAGGACCCTTGCTTGGATGACTTGTAGTGAGCTCGTTATCTCGCCTTGAGAAGGACCTATATGAGAATCACAATAGAAGAAAGAAGAACAACTCTCTAGATCAAGTGATCTTTTGTTAGAAGAGAGAGAGTATATGAGAGATTTAGAAAGAAGAGGGTGAAGAGAAATGAAGAAATGACTCTCTATTTATAGGCAAAATCTTGCCTTGCTCCACTGGATCCCTCCCTGCGGGATCCGTCTAGTAAACCTAGGGATTCGGGGGACGCCCTCTTTGCCCATGGGTTTTTGGTTATGGGTCATGGGTCATGGGTTATGGGTTGGTCCATGGTATTTCATTAGATACAATGTATCTAATAGATGCAATGCATCTAGTCAAATGGGTATGGGTCAATACCATGAGTTATGGATGTGCTACATGGGTTGTGATTTTTACCCATCCTAATAAACTATTACAACAAATGAATTATTACAACAATTTGAATTAAATGACTATATGTAAATGCTTTACAAAAATAACATGTATCCTTATAATTTTACTTATGATAACATTATATTTGTTATCAACAAAACACAAAGAGATCGCTAAATATTAATAAACGTTTTTACGATTTATTTGTATTAACAATCTCCCCCTTTTTGTTGATGACAAAACATAATGTTATGATGAGTAAAACTTAAGATTAGATGTATGTTTTTAAAGCCTAAGTTTTACTTCTTCTCCCCCTTTTTGTCGAAACAAAAAGTTAACGCAACGAAGAAATAAAAGGTGGAAAAATAGTCCACGTATCGCTTACTCCCCCTTGACGGTAGCTCCCCCTAGATTGGGGCGTCAAGTGAGAAAACTAAAAAACTCCTACAAAGAAAGGGTTAGTAGTAACATGCATAAATAATATTGTGATTGACGAGAATCAAGATTGGGAGCCAAGGTATGTAAACAAGGCCTTGTAATAAAACAACATATAGTGGTATTTATGCCACATATAGACATGAAAAAGTAAGAACAAGACTTGTTCTTAAAAGTCACTCAAAAGGAAAGTACAAAAAAATAAAAATAGTAATAATGATTCCTTCCATGCTTGCATAAGGTTATGAATGGAGGTTTTGATGAGTAATGATGTTGATGTGATCAAGAATGAGGTTGAGTATGAATCTCATTTCTTCCCTAATCTCTATTGCAGTATCCCTAGTGGATTGGCAATGTTCACAATGTAAGTGATGTGGGTAATGAGTGCGGAAGTTTTCCGGGTGAGTTTGATTTGCGAGTTGCGGAAGTTGTGGTGGAAAAGATGAAAAATATGGATCAAAGTCCGGAATGGTTGGAAGTGGTGGTGGAAAAGAACCTAGGTGTTCTTGTAACAAAATGGGAGCTAAGGGTGGTGAGGTTTCAAGGTTTTTGAATATTGTGTTTGGAGATGTGGGAGGTGTTAAAAAGACTAGTTCTTTTTGGTTGGGTCGTTTTAATCTTGTTGGATTCTTAAGGAGTTCCAAAAGAGTGACCTTAGGTGGTGAGTTGATGGGTGATGAAGTTGGTGTACTTGTTTGTGATGAAGGAGGTGCTATAATGGAAGCATCTTGTGGTGAAAGAGTGGTTGGTGATGAACCATTTGATGATGGTTTTGCTAAACAACAAGGCCGAATGCTAATCCGTGCGGTTTTTCTAGATTTGGGTGGTGGTACTTTGGTAGGTGGGAGTACAAAGTTTTGAATTTCTTGAAATGGATTCTTTGAACTAGGTGATTTATCTAAGTTGGAAGATATTTTAGATGACATGGTGGTGTTTGTTTGTGAAGATGAGATGAATATGCAAGCATTTTGGGAATCCTATTTATAGAAAAATAATGCATTGTAATGAGTGCTTGACCCAAAATGTGGATTAAAATCTAATGATTAGATATGAATTTAAGGCATGTGATCATGAGAACACAAGCATTAAAGGACATACTCCAAAAGAAATAAAAATAAATGATGAAAAATATTGAAGTTTTCATCCAAAGTGAGAAAAATAGAAGATAAAACTAGCTTATGTCTCACGGATCCCACGGATCCTTCCCTTGAGGGATCTGTCCAGCATTAAAGTTGGGATCCGTGGTACTGGTGATTCAGGAAGCTCAAAATTTTCCTTTTGGAAACATTTGTGCCTAGTGTGTGCCTATATGCAAACCATTTGGAGTTGCGGTTATCTCGACTCCTAAAAAGAAAAGAAAAATAAACTAGAAGTGAAAAAGCACACTATTATGTGAGATAACGTGCTCCTAATTCATTGTTGCTTGAATGAATGTACCCGAAAACACATATTAGTTATGTGTCCTCTTTAGCATTCAAAAGACATGAGATGCAATGAAAACGGGGTTTTTACTTTGTATTAATAATGAAAAAACAATTTGTCCTAGACGTTAGAAATGGCTTTTGTGAAATTGATACGGGAAGAGGTATCATTTTAGAAAACATTTTGAAAAGAGGTTTCTATGTGTGAATAAAAACGTTTATTCTTTGAAAAGAAGATGTGTATGTGTTTGCAACTTGTACTTATTTTGAAAGAATAAGAGAAAACTATGAGTTATAAGTGAAAAACTTATCTTGGGTTTTGAAAATTCCTGTATTGCTTGTGAGTTGTGAGTGAAATAGAGATCCTAGACTCAGAAAGAAGAAAGCTAGTGTTTACATACCTTGTAGAGTTAAAAAAAACAAATTACGACGATTGTTCCATGAGACCAAGACCAAGACGAAGTAGGTTGAATTGTTCCCGCTTCAACGGTTTGGTGAGGGCGTCGGCTATGTTGTCTTCGGACGCTACCTTCTCAATAGAGATGTTCCCTTTTGAACATTGTCTCTTGAAGTGATGACGAATCTCTATATGCTTTGTGCGAGAATGTAATACGGATTCTTGCTTAAATCGATGGCACCTTTGTTGTCACATAGAATGGCTATGTCACTTAGATGAATGTCGTAGTCAACTAACGCTTGTTTCATCCATAGTGCTTGTTAGCATGCTTTCTTTGGCGGAGACATATTCGCTTCGTTGTTGATATTGCTAATGCCGTTTGTTTCTTTGAGAACCAAGATGTTAAACAACATCCCATAAAAGTACATACCCCGCTTGTACTTTTTGGTCAACATAATCACCGCATGGCGAATCGCATATACAATTGTTTCTACTCCGCACCCTTAGGATATCATAATCCTAATTGAGTTGTACCCTTAATGTATCTAAATATCCTTTTGACGGCTTCTAGATGTGATGTTTTAGGATCTTCTTGAAACCTAGCACATAGACAAACACTAAACATGATATCCGGCCTATTAGTCGTGAGGTAGAGAAGGCTACCAATCATGCCACGATATTTTGTGTTATCAACGGATTCGCCGTCTTCATCTTTTGTGAGTTTAGTGTCGGATGACATTGGTGTCCTAATTGGTTTTGACTCTTCTAAACCGAATTTCTTTAACAATTCCTTAATGTATTTAGATTGATTAAAGTAGATTCCATCTTCAACTTGTTTGATTTGTAGACCAAGAAAGAAACTAAGTTCTCCCATCATACTCATCTCGAACTCGTCATGCATGATTTTAGAGAAATCATCACACATGTCTTGACAAGTAGATCCGAATATAGTATCGTCTACATATATTTGGACAATGATTATATGTGACTCCTTTTTCTTAGTAAAGAGTGTGTTATCAACTAACCCCATCGTGTAGTTGTGTTTGATTAAGAACGACTTGAGTCTATCATACCAAGCTTTTGGAGCTTGTTTAAGACCGTAAAGGGCTTTCTTTAGCTTATACACATGTTCAGGTTTTTCAAAATCGATGAAGCCCAGAGGTTGAGCTACATATACTTCTTCATTAATAAAACCATTTAGAAAAGCACTTTTGACATCCATTTGATAATGCTTAAGATCATTAGCACAAGCATAAGCAAGAAGTATTCTTATAGACTCTAATCTAGCCACGGGGGCATAGGTCTCATCAAAGTCTATTCCTTCTTGTTGATTATACCCTTGGGCAACGAGTCTAGCTTTGTTTCTAAACACTACACCATTTGCATCTAACTTGTTTTTATAAACCCATTTGGTTCCTATTATGGTTTAATTACTAGGTGGAGGGAAAAGTGTCCAAACATCATTAGAAACAAATTGATTTAACTCTTCTTGCATAGCCATTACCCAACTTTCATCTTTTATGGCTTCTTGTGTATTCTTAGGTTCTATGGTTGAGACAAAACAAAATAGGCTACTTTAGTTTTGGACTTGAGACCTCAAGGTTCTTTCGTTTAACTTTCCTATGACCTTATCTACGGGGTGATCTTTGGACTCTTTATTATTTATGATTTCATTATTTAAAGGTTCTTCTTCTTCATTTATCTTTTTCTTTATTACAATAGCTTCATTTTCGACAATCTCGTCATCGACAAGAGGTGGAGTGGGTTTGGGTGGACTTTCATCAAAATTTACATGTAATGACTCTTCTACCTTCATTGTTTCTTTATTTAATATGATGTAAGCTTTGCTATTAGGAGAATAACCTAAAAAGATACCTTCGGTTGATTTAGGATCAAATTTTGTGAGGTAATCTTTAGTGTTAAGAAGAAAACATTTGCTACCAAAGACTCTAAAGTGATCTAACGTAGGCTTTTTGCCTCGAAGTAACTGATGCAGGTTTTACTAACCAGGTCTTAATATTTATAGTGTCTCGCTATACCTATGGTCTACCCTAATGCACTAACGGGCAGTGTACTCGGTCGTGTGTAGTGTAGTAAATGGTAAAGCCGAGGTCGTCCCAATAGCTATGTGTGTTGGATTATTACTAAGTCTAATTGTCACAGAATAATAAATGTTTTGATAGAGATTTAATTAATTAAACTACTAATGCAGAATATAAAATAAAAGCAAATAAATGGTAAAGGGAAATCAATAGAGGAGTAGTGGTGCTAACCTAGTCAATCCTCCTAGCTAGTTATGTCTACGTCTACCTACTTCCAATTACTTGGTGGGGTCAATTCGAGAGGACATCATTTGGTCAATTATACAACCTATCGACAAGATGCCACCACGGAGAAATCGGGGCACCATCATAAGTCCTGTTGTTCTGGTCCCTAAGCCGCGTCATTAAGTACCGCTACATGCTAGATTCTAAATAGTGAGTGCCCGACCGTTAGGAACTTAGACACTACACCCCCTAATTCTTAAGTTCATCCAAACAATAGGTGATCAGTTGGTCAAATCGCACAAGTAGAAAGGGTCGTCAGTTGGTCATATCTTACCCTTCACGTCTCAGTCCGCTCACCTAGGGTCAGTTGGTCATATCTCCTAGGCAATTGGCCTCTATCGCCATTCAAAACTACCGAACCAAGAGTGACTACCAAAGAACTATGCATGCATACACATAGAAATAATTGTACGGAAGTAAAGGTAAACGCAAACAAAACAATTAAGGAATCATAACTATGCTAGCACCAAAGGGTGCTTAGCCGCTCATATTAATCATGCAAATCAATTCAATATTCAAAGGTACGAAATACATAAATTGAAAGTAAAAGAAATAATAAACGCTAAAGCTTATCGTAATGGTGTGTCTTCTCCTTGAAACAGCTCAGTATGCTCCCCTAGACATGCCTTGAGCTTTTTCCACGTTCTCGTGAGTGTTGTGTGTGGAATGGGATGCTTTGAAATCTTTGGAATTAGTGGGGTATTTATAGGCGGTGCGGGTTACACGTAACCAATAGAGAGTTACGCCAGAACCTTCTATTTCTTCGTAAATGCACTAGATGCGCTAGTTACGGGCGTAACCTTATAAGTGTTTATGCCGTAGTCTTCAATAAACTCGGTTACGTCGTAAGTGATGCGATGATTCTACGTAAGTATCGTGACGTGGAACCTCTTATGACCTAATGGAGTTACGTCATAACCTTTGGGAAGAGTTACTGTAGTAACCTCTTGATAAGTTGGACTTCTTGGTCACACAATAGTTACGGCGTAATGTGAGAGATGAGTTACACCGTAACTTCTTCAAAATAAGCATATTGTGATAAATCTTTAGTAATGTTTCCGTTTCGCGTCTCTTTAGCTCCAATGCTCGTAATTTACGAAAGTGGAAAACAAGGAAAACAAGCGTAAATCCATATAAATGATATAAATAACGAGCATTATCGGGAAATTGACACTTAATATTCGGGACTATTTGATGTTATCAAATATCCCCCACTTGAACTCTACTTGCCCTCAAGTAGACCTTATTAGATAGATTCTTAAAAAGATATCTCCCAAAACCTGGAAAATATGAGTTTACAAATCCCTTATGCTAGAATAAAACAAAGCCGAACACCTCACGAAAGGGGAACAAACACTCAAATCTCTCAACTATTCTAAGTGTCAATTTTGGGGTGATCACTCAATCGCACAGTCATAGAATGTATTCTATCATAAGCTTGGCGGTTACACAAATCTCTACCACTAGAGTTAAGGTCTAAACAATTCTCGAAGGCAATATGGGTAGACACGACAAAGGTTAAGGGGTGACTCGTCATTACTAACATTTCACGGCGAAGTGGACAAATCAATGATACATGACCAAATCGATGGCCAAGACACCAAAGATTGCTCGCTGCATCACCTAGACACGCTTCATGACTAAAGGGTAGGATAAGACATGGGATATATAATTGGCGTAAAATGAAAAACAAGCAGGTAGTCTAAATCTATAACTAAGTCATCACCACTTACCGTCCGCCCAAAGTTCAAGCTTAGAAGTCTAGAGACCGGATCATGAAATGCGAGGTAGATGCGTCATTAGAGGACGTCGTGATGGGCACTCTACCTTTTCTTCTTCAGTTGGTATACCTCCAACTCCAATCTTCTAATGTGACCGAGGTAGCCTCCTCGATACTAATCAATAAAGCTCATACTATAGTGCTTATAACATCGCACTTTACAATATCATAACTCAATCAACTTTTTTTTAGGCAAATGATGACTTCCCAATTACAAATAAAGACTACAGGGTAGGCTAAGGTATAAGGGTATAACGAAACAATATATTGGGTTGACAAGATGAAAGGAATGGCTCAGAAGGGTGTATCTAGGGGTATCTTGCACTAAAGGGAAGTGCAACAAAAGGGTTTCACATGGGGGTCGAAAAGTCGAGGTGACTAATCGATAGACTCACAATGGTAGGCTGTTTGGGTGATAATCCTATAATATTGCCTTCTAAAACTGAAAAGTCCAAATAAACCGAGCTAACTCAACATACCTCGTCTATGGTCTCGAAATGATGCAAAGGCCAAGTTCTAGAGTTTACAAGTTACCGGCACACTCATAATTTGGTGGATTTGGGGTAAAATATTGGAAACGGATAAGGCTAATCTCACCATGTAATGTCAAGGGTTGTATGTGCTCGGCTAAGGTCTAATCTAGTTAGGTTCGGAAAAACATGTCAAAATTTTAAAAATGGCATAATTTTTCAAAATAAACTAGAAAAATAAGGGCGAAATAAAGTTCAAGAGATAATTCTACTCCGTCCCCCACTTGAATTGTACAAAGTCCCTTTGTACTAGGCATTAAAATAAAGGTGAAGAGAAGGTAGAATTAGAGCAAGAACTTCACAAATTTGCTCCAAAATGAAGAAGGCCCATGAGAAAGAACCGTGCATTCGTTTAAGCGTCATGAACAAACTTCAATCCACGAAATCACAATACCGACAAGCATAATTCTAAAAAAAAAAAATAAAATAAAAACAAACCTAACTCACTTTTGTAGGAATCACGGTTGCATTTAGCGAATGCAACAAGCCTTTAAACCACTTGGTGTCCCAGTGGACGAGTGAAGTCTCGTGAGGGTTTACTGAGGAACACACCCACAAAGTTCATTTAAAACTAATACAAGGTTACTAAAATGAAAGAATTAAAGCGAGAGAGTTACGTCGTAACTCCTATGAAGAGTTACGCCGAATCGACAAAACTGGTATGAGTGTGAAGCGAATAGTTCTGGCGTAACTCATCGAGATGGAATTACGCCGTAATTGGTAATGCGTCAAGAATTACTCTGCTAAAATGTTGGTTACTGGCGTAATCACCAAGATGAGTTACTGCAGTAACTCTGTTCGAATCGACAGCTATCGGCAGATATTACTTCTTTGTCTCCTGCAAAATGGTTAGAAAACACAAAACCCAACAGAAAGGAAATAAAAACAAAAGAAAGGGATAATTCGGGTTGTCTCCCGAAAGAGCACTTTTCTTTATTAACGAGTCTTTAAGTTAGACTCTGAGCCGCGGGACTCCTATGGGGGCCTTTGAACTTGCCCTACTTCCATCATTCGTTGGTATTCATTCATCCAATTATCAAGCCCTTTTTTCCTTGTAGAATTATTGAGCCCAATTGTTCCCAACTTATGTGAAAGCCATTTATCACATGATTCTCCTTGGTCATCATCTTTAGTAATAATATTATCAGTAATGCTGAAGTTGGATCTTGTTCCGCCTATGATGTCAGTGAGATGGTTGCACCCATACTGCTTGATCAGTTCCTTAATAAATTTCAAGCTTCCAAGCTTTAATTTGTACCAATCTTCCAATGCTAATTCAACATCATGTTTCTCTCCCTTATGAGGGTAAATCCATTCATTAGCTTTTCTTTCACATATTTGAGGACGAGTAAACGGAGGCCACACTGATTCGCATTCTTTGGTTGACATCGAGTTGCAAAAATGTTTGTTTGGACTCAGAGTTTCCTTAATGCTTTGGACAATCTTATCCTGTTTCTGCTTACAATGATCAATACTTTCTTTACGATTATCAGTAATAGGCTTAGAGTGTAGAGTGGGGTTCAGCGATTGAACATTATTAGAAATTTCAGTATTTGGTTTTAATTGCTCATTCATACTAAAAGTGATTCGTTCATTTTCGGTCCCCAAGGAAATTTGTTTTTCTAAAACCATAATTTGAGCCCTACAAGTGGCCAGAAAAGGTCTTCCAACAATCAAGTTGTAAGCCTCCCGCTTTCCCATGTCAATAACTACAAAATCGGTGGGAAGAAAATTTTTCCAATTTTAAAAGCACATTGTTCACAATCCCCTCGATGCTGACCTTAGAGTCCGACATTTCAATCATAATAGTTGTTTCTTTTAAATTGGTAAGTTTGATTTTTCAAATAAAGTAGTTAAGATAAGGTTAACCCCACCCCTAAATCATCTAATGTGGGAATCTTAACGTTACCAATAGTGCAAGGAGAAGAAAACTTTCTGGTATTGCGACTTTTCGGGAAGTTGGCTTGGTAGGAACTAAATAGTCTTCGCTTTATCATCCTCTCTTAGGTAGTTAATCCGGAGAGATCATTAGTGATAGAGAATGTGCATTGCTCCTTTTTGCTTTATCATGCGCAAATATGGCCTTGCAGAAGTGGCTTTAGCATTACTTGTTTCAAGGTTCTTAGCTAATTGCCCAATTTGTGTTTCGAGGTTCTTAATTGCGACATCTTGGTTACGTAGGTTCATATTGGTGTCCTCCTTTACTTTGACCATCCATTCCTTGAGTCTATCTTCCTTTTTGTCGATTCTTCAATGTGTCGGTGCATTATTTCTTCAAGGCTAGGTTTAGGAGGATTATTGTTGATTCTTGTGTAGAACCCGAGGGATTTTTCACGATACCTAGGTCCGTAATTATTGTAGTGTTTGAAGGGAATTCTTTCCATAGTTCACTTCTCCGATCCTTTTAACTTCTTCATTGGAGGAACATTCTTTAGAAGGACGAGCCCCATCTCGCTCCACTTGAATGGAATGCACATTTTCCTTGAGCTTCTTCATTTCTCTTCCAAGGCTTTCTAATTTATTGTTTATTGCTGCAAGGCCCTCAATATCATTATTTTTAGTTCGGTTGCTTCCTTCATTGTGCCATTTGTGAGAGTGGTCTGCCATTTTTTGAATAGTTTCCAAAGCCATGGTGGGTGTCATACTAGGAATTGTTCCTTGAGAATCAATCATTTGTCTTGAAGAGATGTTCAGTCCCTTGTAAAAAACGTTCACTTTTTGTTGGCTATTGAGATCGTGAGTAGGGCACTTGTATAACAATTCGTTGTATCTTTCCCAAGCTTGGTATAATGTTTCATCACCCTCTTGCTTGAAGTTATGAATTTCTTTCATTTGCTTAGTCGTCTTTGATGGAGGACAATATCTCGAATGAAATATTTTTTAAGATAGGCAGTGTTGACAATCCCTGCGGTAATCGATCGACCCATCTTTTGCACTCACGTAAGAGAAATAGGAATACTCGTAGCATTATTGTCACACCCCAAATTACTGTTTTGCGGCGGAATGGAATTCTGAGGATTGTTGTCATAGCACCACAATCACAGTTATATTGAGCGACCTAAAGTGTCGTTTGGAAAATACATCGCTTGATTTAATAAAATAATCGAGTTTACAAAGTAGGTCCCAAATGTAAATCAACTTGCGGAAATAAGTTTGTTACAATTCAAGCGATGTTTTAAAATCGTAAAACCCAAGTGAGACGCGTCGTCACCACGACTCCATTATGTGTCCAAATGCATGCCATGAAGTGAATGCCTTAGATACGAGATAAAACATGCTAAAAGTGTCAACACAAAGGTTGAGTGAGTTCATAGAGTTTGTTTTGAAATGTAAAGCCTTTAGAAATCGTTTATGCAACAAAGGCATTGTGAATCCACTCGGTTCAAGTCCGCCCATACAAAACTTGCAACTGTGTGTTCACAACCCATTGCCAAGATATGTATAGTCAATGATAATCCCAAGACATTCAAAGACAATGATAATCCCAAGACATTCAAAGACAATGATAATCCCAAGACATTCACACAATGATAATCCCAAGACATTCAAAGACAATGATAATCCCAAGACATTCAAAGACAATGATAATCCCATGACATTCAGCACAACGATGTATGATATAAGATATGACTAAACATTAAGTTCGGTGAAGCATGTAGTTTGCAAATAGATATGAATGTCATAAAAGATGATGAGTATGTATCTCCCCCAAAACAGTTATGAAAGCAAGTAAAGGTAGGGGCTATGGAACTCACAGTAATCCATAAAAGTTAATGTACTTGTGAAAGTAAATGAAAACAATTTGAGCATGTATCTCCCCCAAAACAGTTATGTAAACAAGTAAAAGCAGGGGCTATGAAAACTCACATGAACAATAATGCGATGGCAAAAGTGGATACACTGAGGTATAGCGTGAATCTCGTAAATGACCTATTACGAATGATATGATATGTAATGAGTTGCAATGTAATGTTATGCATGCACTTCGTATGTTATTTATACCATTTACGGGTTTTGAAAATATTACTCGTCGACGAAAATACTCTTTTGATGTCTCGACCAATCAAAAGTGACTTTACATGTTTTTACGTCAAAATGTCATCCTACAATGGTTTTATAATGATTTTTGGTGAAATTACCACTTTTCATCGCAAAACAATGTCGTCGGAAAAATCATGAAATCAACAAAAATGACTCCGGAAAAGTGGTCGTAAAATGGTGTCGTCGATCGTTGAGAACGAACTCGACGGTTTTGGAAAGTTTGTATCGATATCTAAAGTTTCAGTTCAGGAGTTTTCGTCCAAAAGGTCTTGATCATAAAGATATCAAAGGCTAAAGTTGGTGGTTTTGCTAATTGTGTGCGAGAAAATAAGTTTCGCCAATGTTTGAACATCCGTAAATAATTCACTATGACTCCGCTTGACAAACGGCTTTTTGTTTTGAAAAATATGGCGATGAACTTGATTTTACTAGAAGACACTTTGTTATAAAAGTTTTGCATCATAGTTAAAAGCACCGCAAACATGGACGATATAGCTAATGAAATACTTGTAACGTAGAAATAATATAGTTTTTCGAAAATAATATTTACGGCAACTTTATGAAACGGCCATATATTTGTCGTTTTAAATCCGTTTTCTCGTAAAATATGTCCTTAGCTTCGTATCGAAGTAAACTAATATATTTTGAGATGTCGAAATAATTTGTGAAGCTTAAGGCTCGTTTTGACCCGAAATATGTAAAACTGCATGCTGTCTTTTCAAAAAATATACTTTTCGTCGCCAAACTTTAAAAATTCACCACGGCTTCGTTATAACTCCGTCTTTATCCGTTCAAAAGGCCACGGATTCGTTTTAAAGTATATTTTCTAAATATCAAGGCCAAAATGTCGTACCAACAGTAGGTTTTTCCAGAAATTCGTTTTAAGGACAGAACACAAAATATAGTTTACGAAAATAGTTTTTCTCGGACAAAACCTATTCTAATCCCTTCAAATCAACTCCAAAGCTAATCTAATCCTACCATACACCTTCTTAGGGTGTCATGGGTTCTTAATCACCATCAAGACCAAAGAATAACTTGGGAATAATTATAGGATGACTATAAGTATATAAAACTCCTAAAATCATGAAATAAATGGTATAAATCACATAACATGCATATAAGCTCCAAAAATGATAAGAAACATATGAAAATGATAAGGAAACTTGAAAATGATAAAAACATGCTTACAAGTGATAGTGAAGAGGTGTAGGTAACAAAGGATTAACTTAAATATCCTTGGTTTTTATTTCAAAACCATACAAAGGATATATACTAGATTGTATAAACACAAGAGCATGAAAAATTTTGATGATCTCTTGTAAAACTCCTTGATGGCCGGTTGATGATGAGGAAGAAGCAAGAGAGAAAAACTTTTGCTATCTATGTGAATTATTTGAATGAAAATGAATGTATTACTTGAAGTGTGGTTTTATACAATCAAGAAGAAAAATGAGCCATCAATAAATGCATTCCCCTATTTTCCCCCCCCCTTGGCCGGTTATTAGGGGTTAATGTTTCCCCATATTATTATTTTTTTTTTGCAACTTGTATATCTTTGTGTATTATTTGTGTAAGATACTTGTAACTTGTAAGAAAATGTAAGGAAAGTGTAGATAGTTGTAACTTTTTGGTACAAGTAAGTTTTTTTATTGGGTCAAAATAGAATGTATTGAGATGATAAAAATTGTAATAATACTTTCCTTGTGAAAATTGAGTGATAAAATAATTATCGTATAATTTTTAAGAAAACGACGTAATAATTAAACTTTAACGATTTAAGTACCGAATAAATTTGAAACACTAGGAAAACTAAAAATATAATTTTTATGAACTAAATGTAAGTTTTAAAAATACCTCGGGATCATTTTTGAAAGTAACGGGTTAAATATTTAAAATAATAACTCACGCGATAAAGATTATTAAATATAAAAATTACGCGTTGAAGATAAAATGAAATGTCGTGAATGAATCAATGAGATGCACATGATGTCAACGAAATGTAGACTAATCGTAGTCCATATGAAATGTACGTGATGTCATGATCATGAATTCGCCGCTAAACCTCCAAGGTTACGCGAATTTGAAACAAGTAAACCAAGTTTACTAAAATGTTGAAATAATGAGACATGAACGTGTCGAGAAATGACACGAAAGTACGGATTGTCACATTCGCCCATCAAAAAGGAATTCATCCACAATTCAATCGTTATTAGGTCCGACGGGTTTAGGGTTTGATGTAGCAAACTTTCCCATTCCCGAGCAAAACCCTCAAAGACTTTTGGTAACCGATTTTACTTAATCTCACAACTCATCAAACAAGAACTGTCATGAGATTAGGCTAAATCGGTTTAAGTAACAACTTGTTTCTAGCTCGATCTTTGCAACTCATCAAACAAGAACATCACGCGGATCAAACCGGAAACAAGTGGTTTTGAAGAAAATCTTTTGAAAATTTGGCTCGATTACGGAATTGCTTACTCATATAAGACTACTACTCCTTTCATTGCATGATTCTTCCTGAATTAGACATAGGTGATCAGGCTATGTATAATCTAGGAGTAACTATGCAATGCTTGGACTAATCGACTCATATGTTTGTTTGGTGTTGGGTCAACTGTTGTTAAAATTGTGATGAACATCGAGGAGAAAAGACATGGAGAAGTGTCGTTAAAATGATAATTAAAGTAAAAAGAATTAAAATCCTCGTAAATAATAACAAATCGGAATGAAAATGAAGTACGATAGATGAGAATATATTACAACGAGTGGTTTAGCAAAAGTAGTACATCGTTAAGTTATAAAGTTCGGATCGATGATTAGACATAAACTTGGTACGACATAGTACATAAGGAGAAATAAGACCGTTAGTTTCGAACTTCTTGATCTTCCGCGTCGTTGATACCTTGACGAGCTCCTCCTCATCCTTCTAACATATATACATTCCCATGAGCACCTTCGACTTGTTGACCTTGGTTTTGAGGACATTGACTTGATAGTGTCCTTGCTCCCCACATCCGAAACACGTAACTATGGTCTTGCCTCTACAATTCTGGCATGGTGTCCTAGTTTTTGACACTTGTAGCATAACAGGACAAAGTCCGTGTGATGATACTTACATCGATTACATAATGGGTAGGTTCCAAGATAACCTCTACCACATCTTCTATTGGTGCGACAACATAAACCATTGCGATCTCTTGTCCTCTATTCATTGTTGATGATGGTTAGTGTTACGGTCTTGATTGTTGTTATTGTAACCTCCTCGGTCATTTTCCCATTTTCTTTTGTTGTTGTTGATTTGGTTATCGTGTTGTTGTTGTTGTTTTGGTTGGTGTTGGTGTACTTGCCTCTCTTCACTATCTCGGCCATGAGCTTTTGAGTCAATCGAATAGCTTCCTCAATCGTTTGGGTCGAAGAAGTCACATCTCCTTGAATAATTTGGGAAGTCCCCGATGAAAGCCTCTAGCAACTTCTCATTATCGAAACCATGGACGGGCATAACACCAATTCTTGGAATCTCCGAATGTAAGTGTCAATATCGTACCCAATGGTTACTAATTCATAGAACTCCGTCTCCAACTTTTGATTTCGTCACGAGGACAAAACTTCTTTGTCACCAACCCTTGAATTGCTCCCAAGTAAGCTTGTAAGCATTTTCCATTCAATCGGTTGAGCATAAGAATTCCACCACGATAAGGCTCCATCGAGTAATGTGCTCGTAGCAAATTTAACTTTACTATCCTCCGGACGGTTGCAAAGCAAAACATCGACTCCAATTTTTCAACCATCGAACCATTCTTTGTAGCTCCTCGGTACCTCTAAATTTCGTGGGCTCACAACTTTTGAAATCCTTGTACGAACATTTCTTAACTCCGGATCCTCCCAGGCATTTCGATAGTGAGTGTAAGCCTTGCGGCTCACAGCGATCATGACCTCGGCGGCGGCAGCACCACCGCTTCCTTTCAACTCTTAGAGCATTAGCAATGCTATCATTCACTAACCACGAATAGCCGCTTGGGTCATTTCAACGTAGCTTTCTTGATTGCCATATCTTCTTCAAACAAGAGGAAATGTGAGGCGTAGCAAAATCGATGTTAATAATAAGCGCTTCAAAGAAATGTGATAAACGATAAGTTTGAGGTTATATTTCAAAATGATCGACGGTTTCCTCACGAAGCGGGTTATGATGTGTCGTAAGTGTTTCAATGTATGATGGTTTAGAGACTTAATGTGTGAATAAAGTGTAACTCGACATGTTAGTGGTGAAACAAAGGAGTGAGAGTGACTTCGCCCTATTTAAAAGTTTATCTCGGCATTCGTCGTTATCGATGATGAATAAGCTGATAAAAAAAAATTGATAAGGAATGACAAGGAATTCTCCACGTTAGAATATGGGGAAAAGATAATGGGATGGGCATTTAAGGGCATCTATGTGACAATCGATGCGAAATGAAAGTGAATAACTCGAAAAATGTACGTAATGACCGCATGTGAAGTGAACATGTACTTGTGATGAAATGATGAGATGCTATGATAATGTAGTTATAGTCTAGGGTCAATGATGCAACCTAGTTCTCTATAATCAAGCTCGATGCCAATCATCACACCCCAAATTACATTTTTTTGCAATGAATGGAATTCACGGGATTATTGTCATAGCACCACAATCACAGTTATATTGAACGACCTAAAGTGTCGTTTGGAAAATACATCGCTTGATTTAATAAAATAATCAGAGTTTACAAAGTAGGTCCCAAATGTAAATCAACTTGTGCGGAAATAAGTTTGTTACAATTCAAACGATGTTTTAAAGTACGTAAAACCCAAGTGAGACGCGTCGTCACCACGACTCCATTATGTGTCCAAATGCATGCCATGAAGTGAATGCCTTAGATACCTGAGATAAAACATGCTAAAAGTGTCAACACAAAGGTTGAGTGAGTTCATAGAGTTTGTTTTGAAATGTAAAGCCTTTAGAAATCGTTTATGCAGCAAAGGCATTGTGAATCCACTCGGTTCAAGTCCCACCCATACAAAACTTGCAACTTTGTGTGTTCACAACCCATTGCCAAGATATGTATAGTCAATGATAATCCCAAGACATTCAAGACAATGATAATCCCAAGACATTCAAAGACAATGATAATCCCAAGACATTCAAAGACAATGATAATCCCAAGACATTCAAGACAATGATAATCCCAAGACATTCAAAGACAATGATAATCCCATGACATTCAAAGACAACGATGTATGATATAAGATATGACTAAACATTAAGTTCGGTGAAGCATGTAGTTTGCAAATAGATATGAATGTCATAAAAGATGATGAGTATGTATCTCCCCAAAACGATTATGAAAGCAAGTAAAGGTAGGGGCTATGGAACTCACAAGAATCCATAAAGTTAATGTACTTGTGAAGTAAATGAAAACAATTTGAGCATGTATCTCCCCAAAGCAGTTTATGTAAACAAGTAAGCGGGGCTATGAAAACTCACATGAACAATAATGCGATGGCAAAAGTGGATACATTGAGGTATAGCGTGAATCTCGTAAATGACCTATTACGAATGATATGATATGTAATGAGTTGCAATGTAATGTTATGCATGCACTTTATGTTATTTATACCATTTACGGGTTTGAAAATATTACTCGTCGACGAAAATACTCTTTTGATGTCTCGACCAATCAAAAGTGACTTTACATGTTTTACGTCAAAATGTCATCCTACAATGGTTTTATAATGATTTTGGTGAAATTACCACTTTTCATCGCAAAACAATGTCGTCGGAAAAATCATGAAATCAACAAAATGACTCGGAAAGTGGTCGTAAAATGGTGTCGTCGATCGTTAGAGAACGAACTCGACGGTTTTGGAAAGTTTGTATCGATATCTAAAAGTTTCGATTCGGGAGTTTTCATTCAAAAGGTCTTGATCATAAAGATATCAAAGGCTAAAGTTGGTGGTTTTGCTAATTGTGTGCGAGAAAATAAGTTTCGCCAATGTTTGAACATCCGTAAATAATTCACTATGACTCCGCTTGACAAACGGCTTTTGTTTTGAAAAATATGGCCGATGAACTTGATTTTACTAGAAGACACTTTGTTATAAAAGTTTTGCATCATAGTTAAAAGCGCCGCAAACATGGACGATATAGCTAATGAAATACTTGTAGCGTAGAAATAATATAGTTTTTCGTAAAATAATATTTACGGCAACTTTATGAAAGCGGCCATATATTTGTCGTTTTAAATCCGTTTTCTCGTAAAATATGTCCTTAGCTTCGTATCAAGTAAACTAATATATTTTTGAGATGTCGAAATAATTTGTGAAGCTTAAGGCTCGTTTTGACCCGAAATATGTAAAAGCGCATGCTGTCTTTTTCGAGAAAAATATACTTTTAAATGCCAAACTTTAAAATTCACCACGGCTTCGTTATAACTCCGTCTTTATCCGTTCAAAAGGCCACGGATTCGTTTTAAAGTATATTTCTAAATATCAAGGCCAAAATGTCGTACCAACAGTAGGTTTTTCCAGAAATTCGTTTTAAGGACAGAACACAAAATATAGTTTACGAAAATAGTTTTCTCGGACAAAACCTATTCTAATCCCTTCAAATCAACTCCAAAGCTAATCTAATCCTACCATACACCTTCTTAGGGTGTCATGGGTTCCTAATCACCATCAAGACCAAAGAATAACTTGGGAATAATTATAGGATGACTATAAGTATATAAAACTCCTAAAATCATGAAATAAATGGTATAAATCACATAACATGCATATAAGCTCCAAAATGATAAGAAACATATGAAAATGATAAGGAAACTTGAAAATGATAAAAACATGCTTACAAGTGATAGTGAAGAGGTGTAGGTAACAAAGGATTAACTTAAATATCCTTGGTTTTATTTCAAAACCATACAAAGGATATATACTAGATTGTATAAACACAAGAGCATGAAAATTTTGATGATCTCTTGTAAAACTCCTTGATGGCGGTTGATGATGAGGAAGAAGCAAGAGAAAAACTTTTGCTATCTATGTGAATTATTTGAATGAAAATGAATGTATTACTTGAAGTGTGGTTTTATACAATCAAGAAGAAAAATGAGCCATCAATAAATGCATTCCCCTATTTCCCCCCCCTTGGCCGGTTATTAGGGGTTAATGTTTCCCCATATTATTATTTTTTTTTTTGCAACTTGTATATCTTTGTGTATTATTTGTGTAAGATACTTGTAACTTGTAAGAAAATGTAAGGAAAGTGTAGATAGTTGTAACTTTTTGGTACAAGTAAGTTTTTTTATTGGGTCAAAATAGAATGTATTGAGATGATAAAATTGTAATAATACTTTCCTTGTGAAAATTGGTGATAAAATAATTATCGTATAATTTTTAAGAAAGCCACGTAATAATTAAACTTTAACGATTTAAGTACCGAATAAATTTGAAACACTAGGAAAACTAAAATATAATTTTATGAACTAAATGTAAGTTTTAAAAATACCTCGGGATCATTTTTGAAAGTAACGGGTTAAATATTTAAAATAATAACTCACGCGATAAAGATTATTAAATATAAAAATTACGTTGAAGATAAAATGAAATGTCGTGAATGAATCAATGAGATGCACATGATGTCAGCGAAATGTAGACTAATCGTAGTCCATATGAAATGTACGTGATGTCATGATCATGAATTCGCCGCTAAACCTCAAGGTTCGCGAATTTGAAACAAGTAAACCAAGTTTACTAAAAATGTTGAAATAATGAGACATGAGCGTAATAGAAATGACCGAAAGTACGGATTGTCACAATTATAGCATCGTGTGAGACTGGGGATTTTGAATAGGTGACAATGTATTCGACGTTGTCTACATGTTCATGGGCATCATCGGTGATGCTTCAGGAGAAGGGTTTGCACGCATTCCCCATGAATTGAGGTTTGATTTCGAATTGAGCATCTTACGCAATGGCTGGCCTAACAATCCACGACCCTTGTTCTTCTCTTGTCAATGCCAAATATTCCTCAAGAGTGAGGTTATCGATGTTAATAGCTTCCATGGTACCGAAAACTTGAAATATGATCGTGAGAAAAGTTTAAAATGAAATGAAAGACTTAATATCAATCCTAATATAAATCCCGTGGCGCCAAAAACTTGATGCGAGTTTTCTTGACGGTCTTAATATTTATAGTGTCTCGCTATACCTATGGTCTACCCTAATGCACTAGCAGGCGGTGTACCCGTCGTGTGTAGTGTAGTAAATGGTAAAGCCGAGGTCGTCCCAAGAGCTATGTGTGTTGGATTATTACTAAGTCTAATTGTCACATAATAATAAATGTTTTGATAGGATTTAATTAATTAAACTACTAATGCGAGAATATAAAATAAAAGCAAATAAATGGTAAAGGAAATCAATAGAGGAGTAGTGGTGCTAACTTTGGTCAATCCTCCTAGCTAGTTATGTCTCGTCACCTACTTCCAATTACTTGGTGGGGTCAAATTCGAGAGGACAACATTTGGTCAATTCGCCTAACCTATCGACAAAGATGCCACCACAGAGAAATCGGCGCACCGTCATAAGTCATGTTGTTCACGGTCCCTAAGCCGCATCATTAAGTACCACTACATGCTAGATTCTAAATAGTGAGTGCCCACCGTTAGGAACTTAGACACTACACCTCCCAATTCTTAAGTTCATCCAAGCGATAGGTGATCGGTTGGTCAAATCACACAAGTAGAAAGGGTCGTCGGTTGGTCATATCTTACCCTTCCGTCTTAGTCCGCTCACCTAGGGTCGGGTTGGTCATATCTCTGAGCAATTGGCCTCTATCGCCATTCAAAACTACCGAACCAGGGTGACTACCAAATAACTATGCATGCATACACTTAGAAATAATTGTGCGGAGTAAAGGTAAACGCAAAACAAAACAATTAAGGAATCATAACTAGGCTAGCACCAAAGGGTGCTTAGCAGCTCATATTAATCATGCAAATCAATTCAATATTCAAAGGTACGAAATACATGAATTGAAAGTAAAGGAAATAATAAGCGCTAAAGCTTATCGTAATGGTGTGTCTTCTCCTTGGAAACAGACTCCAGTATGCTCCCTAGACCTGCCTTGAGCTTTTTCCCACGTTCTCGAGTGTTGTGTGTGGAATGGGATGCTTTGAAATGATGGAATTAGTGGGGTATTTATAGGCGGTGCAGGTTCTGACGTAACCAATAGAGGAGTTCTGCCGTAACCTTCTATTTCTTCGTAAATGCACTAGATCTGCTGGTTACGGCGTAACCTTATAAGTGGTTACGCCGTAGTCTTCAATAAACTCGGTTACGTCATAAGTGATGCGATGAGTTCTGACGTAAGTATCGGTGATGGAACCTCTTATGACCTAATGGAGTTACGTCGTAACCTATGGGAAGAGTTACGCGTAACCTCTTGATAAGTTGGACTTACGGGTCACACAATAGTTACGTCGTAATGTGAGAGGCGAGTTACGCCGTAACTTCTTCAAAATAAGAATCTTGTGATAAATCTTTAGTAATGTTTCCATTTCCGCGTCTCTTTAGCTCCATGCTCGCAATTTACGAAAGTGGAAAACAATGGAAAACAAGCGTAAATCCATATAAATGATGTAAATAACGAGCATTATCGGGGGAAATTGACACTTAATATTCAGGACTATTTGATGTTATCAGTAACTCGTATGGAGTTTTACCTAACATTGGTCTAATTAAGACTCGATTAAGTATGTACGTTGAAGTATCAACAACATTGCACCAAAAAATTTGAGGTATGGATTGCTCATTTAGCATTGTCCGACTCATTTCTTGTAGGGTTCTATTCTTTCTTTCAACTGCCCCATTCGATTGTGGAGTGCGAGGAGCCGAGAAGTTGTGAGTAATACCATTAGCGTCACAAAAGGCTCCAAATTGCACTTCATTATCGAATTCCCTACCATGATCCGTTCTAATAGACACTATAGGACTTCCTAATTGTCTTTGTATTTTCTTACTTAATATTTCAAAGTAATCAAACGTTTCAGTTTTGTTCTTTAAAAATTTAGTCCATGTGTACCTAGAATAATCATCCACTATAAACAAAGTGTAGTATTTGCCTCCATAACTTTGGATAGCGGATGGACCAAATAAATCCATGTGTAGTAACTCTAGACACTTAGTTGTAGACACCATGTTTTTAGCTTTGTGACTAGAATGGACTTGTTTTCCTATGTTACAAGCATCACAAAAGTGATGTTCAGATTTTAATTTTGGTAGATCTCTTACTAGATCTTTGGATGATAGCGATTGAAGAAGTCGCATATTGGCATGACCCAATCTTTGATGCCATAAGGTCAAAGTATCATCCATAGAGGTAAGACAAAGTTTGTCTTTAGGTTCATTACCAATTTTAATGACGTAGACTCCATGTTTCCTAATTCCTCTACCTATGGTGATGCCGTTTTTAATATCTTACTATCGGTTTTGGGTAAAAGTACATTGCACTTTTATCACATATTTGTCCTATACTTAATAGATTAAAGTTTAGGTTTCCTCGTGACACACATCGTTAATGGTTAGAGATTTGTTATAAATCGTACTTTACCGATGATTTTGCTTTTGCTATTTCCAAACACCATATTTCCTCCATTGAAGGATTCATATGTGGAGAATAGATCTTTATTGCGGTCGTGTGCCTCGTGAACCCGCTTATCCTTGACCCATTCATCGGATCTAGGTCGACCTTTAAGCACACCTAAGAAAACAATTAACTCAAAGTTTGGTCCCCATTTGTTCATGGGTCCATTAGTGTTAAACATTTCATTCATGTTAGACATGTATGGATAAGGTGAATATGCATTCCATGGTGCAAAGTTTTGAAATGGAAAACCATTTTGCATATTTGGGTTCCATCCCATTTGATGGTTACTTCTCGGGTAAACATTATTAGGTCTCTAGATGTGTTTGGTTTTGAAAATGATGGACCTTTGTTTCTTACAAAACTTTGATTATATCTTGGGGTGGTTGTCTAATGGTAATATGAGTTGGTTTCTTCTTATTAACGATGACAAAATCGGTTCTAGAAGAGGAAGCTATGTTATTACCACTATTTGCTTCAAGAGACCCACGATCCACAGGCCGTACACTAGCGGTTCCCTTTTGTGGATCCGTGGGATCCGCCACAACAATGGCTTGTTTTTCTATTGCTTTTACAAATTGTGTTTCTTTGTTTTCACTAGTTGACATATCAAGTTCTTTGAATACCTAAACCTTTTGGTTGTTTCTGTTTTAACACTATCTAATATCATATCTAGAGTATTAGTACTCATTCTAGCAATCTTAGAATCTAGTTGACCAACTAGTGTTTGAAGTTGAACAAAGTTCACATTCGCCACTTGCTATCTTGCCCTTTTCTAGACGCTTTAATTTTGCCTTTAACTCTATGACTTCCTTATCTAAACGTTGGTTTTGATTTTTCAAAACTTGTTTTGTTGATTACTTTAAACTAATTTTGCAAAGTTTATCATATTCATTATGCAATGAGTCATCATCTATTGATGAGCTACTATAGTATTCGTGACATACCTCGTCATTTGCCATGAGACAAATTTCTTCGTCCTCCTCTCGCTCATTCCCCACGAGCCGCCACGAATGCCTTTTGATCATCGTGTTTGGGACACTTACTAATAAAGTGGTTTGGGTCCCCACATTTAAAGCAAGCACGATCATCCCTTGGCTTCTCGTCCTCTTTGCCTTTCTCGAATCCTTTCTTGTCGTCATACGGTTGTTTGGCGATCTTCCTTCCTTCTAAAGAACTTTTGAAGTCCTTACCGCCATGGCATACTCCTCGTCATCACTATCGAAGAGGAGTTCTCTTCATCACTGAGGTCTTCTTGGCTTTGAGGCAAGAGATTTGTGCTTCTCTTTCACCTTTGAGGCTTCGGAATCCTTAGCAAGGACAAGCTCATACACTTTTAAATTGCCTATGAGTTCATCAAGGGTGAGGATTGTCAAATCTTTTGACTCTTCGATTGCCGTCACCTTAGATCTCCACTTGAATGGAAGTGCCCTTAGATATCTCCTAACATGGTTACGGCTAGAAAAAGATTCATCAAGGATGTAACTATAGTATTAAAGTTAGCAAAAGAATGATCTATAGTTTCCTCATCCGATATTGAAAATTGTTCATATTGTTGAACATATAGATCTATTTTATTGTTTTTCACTTGTTGATTACCTTGATGAGTTACAACTAAAGAGTTCCAAATTTCTTTAGAGGTTTTGAGCATGGAGATTCTTTCGAATTCCTTTTTGGGTAAACCATTATACAAAACCGTTTTAGCTTTACTATTTTTGGAAAGCTTTTTCTTAATTTCATCGGAGAGTTTATCATGAGGTATGTTAACTAAAACTCCATTTTTATCTTTTGAGGTGGCTTCAAAATCACCTTCAACAATGATGTACCAAAGATACTTCACATACGTTTCAAATCTATTTTTTCAATATATAAAACCATTAGTTTCAAGTAGTGGTGGTCGTTGCATAGATTGCCCTTCCTTGTATTTTTCAGAACCCATAGTGATCGAAAAGTTTTAAAAATACGGTTTACTTTAAAACTTTTATAAACTTAGCTCTTGATGCCAATTGTGGAAAACTAGAAGGGGGGGGGGTTGAATAATTTTGCCGATTTTAAGTTAGTTTCTAAAAACTTTATATTCGATGTTATGTGAAATCGTATGGATGACGATAAAGTATAGATATAAGAGTAATGAAAGTAAATAAAGTAAATCAAGGGAAAGAAATGACACAACCGATTTATAGTGGTTCGGCTACAAGGAAACCTTCCTTGCCCTACTCTACTCCCCGAGTCACCTACTCGAGAGTTCAAGCACTATGTCAACAAACTCCTTCAACTTGGCGGAGAAGCCTACACAACGTTGCTTACACCTTTTTTCCGGTACAAAGCTAAATATCGAGTCCGTAACACGGAGGACCAAACCAACACGACTATTACACAACAACTATGTGAAATATCAAGTACAAGATCTTTGCTACAGAAATTTTGTGGAGGAACAAATCAATCAAGGACCCCTTGCTTGGATGACTTGTAGTGAGCTCGTGATCTCGCCTTAGAGAAGGACCTATAAGAGAATCACAATAGAAGAAAGAAGAACAACTCTCTAGATCAAGTGATCTTTTGTTAGAAGAGAGTAAGAGTATATAAGAGATTTCGAAAGAAGAGGGGTGAAGAGAAATGAAGAAATGACTCTCTATTTATAGGCAAAATCTTGCCACGGTTTCACGGATCCCACGGATCCCTCCCTTAATGGATCTGTCTAGTATAAACCTAGGGATCCGTGGGACGCTCCTCTTTGCCCATGCGTTTTTTGGTTATGGGTCATGGGTCATGGGTTATGGGTTGGTCCATGGGTATTTCATTAGATACAATGTATCTAATAGATTCAATGCATCTAGTCAAATGGGTATGGGTCAATACCATGGGTTATGGATGTGCTACATGGGTTGTGATTTTTACCCATCCTAATAAACTATTACAACAAATGATTTATTACAACAATTTGTATTAAATGACTATAAGTAAATGCTTTACAAAAATAACATGTATCTTTATAATTTTACTTATGATAACATTATATTTGTTATCAACAAAACACAAAGAGATCGCTAAATATTAATAAACGTTTTTACGGTTTATTTGTATTAACAAAACCCAAAGTCCATGACTCATACCCATAGAGCATAACCCATGACCCATTGCATGACATCATGCATAAGTCATAATAGGTATTATCCATGACCCATGGAGCTAACCCATAACCCATGGACTAGATGCATTGCATCTTCTAGATACATTGTATTTACTTGGATACCCATGGTCCAAAGTCTAGGACCCATAACCCATAACCCATGACCCATGACTCATGGCTAAAGAGGAGCGTCTCACAGACCCCTCTGAATACACTAGACGGATCCCTCAAGCAAGGGATCCGTGGAACAATAGCATATTTTGTCTATCAATAGTGAGTCATTTCTTCATTGTAATTAACCCCTTTTCACACACATTTTATCTTAGTGTTGTAAACTCTCTATCCTCATATCCAAGGGATCTTTCTATGTAGTTTTGTGTTTGTGTGATTCTTTAGGTTCCTCTTAAAGGCGAGATCACCACCTCTTGAAGTCGAGCTAGCTCAAGTCCATGGGTTGCCAAGCTTCGTCATCATCAAGACTACTGATGGTATCTTGTTGATAGTTGTTTCCTTTCTCATTTGAAGTGTTGTGTCGAAGACATAGGTGAAAGATATCTAAAGGGTCAAGACGAAGACATTAGTGAAAGGTGCCAAAGTCCGTATTGAAGGCATTAGTGAAGGGTGCCTAGAAGTCAAGTCAAAGGCATTAGTGAAGGGTGCCAAAACTCCGTGTTGAAGGCATTAGTGAAGAGTGCCTAGATGTCGAGTCAAAGGCATTAGTGAAAGGTGCCTAGGGTGTACATTCGATATGGTGTGTCGATGTACAAGATAGATTAGCATTGGGTCAAAGGATATTGATATCCTTGTTGATGTTGTCATAAGGAGTGGATCTCCTTTGGGATACGTTTTGTAGTGTTGGGTAGTAGTTCCTCCTTTGTAATGGAACTCGGTATCTAGCCTTGTACCGGATAAAGTGTAGGCGACGTTGTGATAGTTTGGTTCTACCTCGTGGAAGAACCCGGTGTCTAACCTTGTACCGAATAAAGAGTAGGCGACTTTGTGAAGGCTTCTCCGCCACAAGGAGTTTTGTGTTGTGTAGTGATTACGAACTCTCGAGTAGGTGACTCTGGGAGTAGAGTAGGGCAAGGAAGGTGTCCTTGCAGCCGAACCACTATAAATACTCGCGTTGTGGTTTTGTGCTTCTTACTCTTTATCTTAGTTTTATATATTCATATGCTTATCTATCAACATCCAACACACACGTTTAAATAGATTGACATAAGTCGATCTAAATATTTTAAAACGAAGTTTTAATCAAGAAACTATTCAACCCCTCTAGTTTTCCACAATATAGTTCATGCTTTATATGTAACATAAAAATAAAAATAAAATAATAATAATAATAATAATAATAATAATAATAATAATAATAATAATAATAATAATAATAATAATAATAATAATAATAATAATAATAATACGATCCGATCCTATGATCTTACGCGCGATCCCACGATCTTACACGCGATCCTACGATCCTGATACGATCCTACTTGAATTATGATCTTGTTAAGACCATGATCATTTTTTGTGTAGGATCGTACGATCCTACGAGCAGGATCGCAATTTTGACAACCTTGGTTTTATATATTCATTTGGTTTGAATGTTTGGATATGAACTTGCTTGATTTTTGTTGATATGTCCGATTATAAGTTTTGTTGGTTGCGTTTTAGTTGTGCTTGAATCAAGGTAAAACCACAAGTGTGATTATGTTTGTGTTGTTGTGTGCTTGAATCCGACGAGACACCACAAAAGTTGTGTTTGATGGTTCGGTTAGATTAAAAAGGCCACAAGGGTGGTCCTTGTTGTGTGTCTCGGCTCATGACACCACAAAGGTGTCGAGCGTGTTGTTGCTTGTCTCGGTTAAACACAAATGACAAAAGGGTTGTTTGATTTTGTTTTCAAAATGTGTAAGTGTTTGTGTGTTAATGGGCTACCAAGCCCATGAAGCTCATAAGGTTGTGTAGGTTTGTCTAATAGGCTATCAAGCCCACTTAAATTTTAAAGAGGGTGTGTTTGGTCTAAGATTGGGTCGAAGACCACCACAAAGACATTAAGGGTCGTTTGGTTTTAAAATGGGTCGAGTCCATTAACTTTCAAAAGGAGTGTGTTTGGTTATATTATATTGTGTTGTTTACCTTTAAACATGTGTTATGTTTGTTTTAATTAATTTGTTTATTTTTAACACTTGTGACATATACTTAAGATTATCGAATACTTGACTAACGTGATTTAATTGTTTTGACCGGATCATTGGTATGTTTGGTTTTTTGGGATTTGATAATTAATATTGGACTCTACGGATACTTAACGGATTATGCATTGGACTATGACTTGACACATATTAGACTTATACTGGATTGATATATTCGGACATTTTGACTTATCTTGGATATATTTGACTATTGGACTCGAGACGGATGTAATATATTAGAATCACGATGAACTTAATATATTAGACTCGTACCGGACCTAAAATACTAAATTAAAACTTAATAAACTAATAACGAGTTATAAAACCCTTACTATTAAGTAGAGTTTTCTTATTAAAACTTAATTGAATTTTCCAAACTATTTGGAATTATCGGGTAAACACCAAAACTTACCATTTACTTGTTCTTTTTCTTATTCTTTTACTTATTTCTCTTTATTCTTTTCTCGTTGTTTATTCTTTTACCTTTCTATAATACATATCGTATATAATATACTTTGGCGTGAGTTATATTTTGAGTCTATACTTTCTTACCACCACATGTAACATTGATACTAAATCCTTCTTACGAACATTTATACTAAACTTTCTTGCGACGTTGATACTGGAATTTTTACAAACATTGATACGAGTCTTCAACGAAAACTAAAATACTTTATCTTTTGAAATCTCATATACATTACACCACTTATACGAGGCATATTTTGATACAAAAACTACATACTTATTAGGTTGTGCCGATCCTGTACCGTTGTGCCCTACTACTACTTGATATTGTCCTTTGATTCATTATCTGTTGAGATGAGTTTCATAGCTCCTATATACTTGTTTTGAATTACTTTGGGGTGAGAATACATGCTCGTCCACTTGAAACCATTACTCATTTCATTTAAATACATGATTGTTTACTAAAATACCCTACTTAGTTATTTACATACTGCTCATTTATTTAAAGCCATTGTTCGATTTTACTTAAATACAAGATTTTTTTTACTCAAATATGTTATTTGAGTTATTTAAGTACTTGTTCATTTATTTGAACACATTACTCGCTACTCAATTGCTTATCACGGACACAAGTACATAAACATGTGCATTGCCTAAGTTACCACATTGGCCACAAGGTCCCCACTTGTCATGAACCGTTAGTTATTCGTAACCTCAAGTGTTGTGAATACATCTATCGGTTTGACACCCCGTCCGGGTTGGTCGCACCAACTGAGCAAACGGACGCATATCATTTGGAATACGTTGGGTATTTGGCTAGACACCTAGAGGGGAAATTATATATATTTATGCAAATCGCATACACCTTATGTCGAGCTCCAGGGTTATGAGCTTAGGGCAATTATAATACTTTTTATGACATTGTATTTATTATGATGGTCATACATTGAAATCTTGTGGTCCGCACTTGATATTTACATTTGCACCGTTAATATAGATTGGTGTATGAATCTAAGTATTATAAGTATTGTATGGACGGGACTTGTAATAGGAGCATTGATATGATAATTGCTATGTTAGTACACTTAAAAAGACTTTCATTTTACTTACATAAACCTATGAACTCATCAGTTTTTTGCTGACTTTTAAAGCATGTTTTTCTCAAGTGCTTAACTTTTGAAGTATGACTCAATCAAGGTAGGGCACGGCGTGGCATGGTCGTAGGCGTACTATGAAGTGTAGTATTACACAACTCTGACCAGTTTTGACATTTAGGACAACTATGTTTTATGGGCCATGTTTTTCCGCACTAAAACAATGATGTAAAACTTATTTATTTAAAACTTATGCAATGTTTTTTTAAAAATGGATGAGGTAGTTCGTTCTCTATTAATTGTTTTGTGATCCAATACGTAGCACCCCAGTGACCCGAATGCTTCTGATGTGCCGATTTTGGGGGTGTGACAAATATATTTATAGTAAATATGTTATTTATATTAGTTAAATAATCCATAAGAGACTAAAGGTCGTTAATTAATCCGTTAGACGCATTATCTAACTAAGTGCTACTATTTAACGGGTAATGGACCTAGTTAAGTAGACTTAACCCAAACACAATATGAAAAGCCCATATTGTGTAGGGTGGCTGACCATATGGGGAAAAAGAAAGGGAGGAGAGCCCAACTTGTTGCCTAAGTCTTTATATAGAGTTATATTAGGATTGTATATCATAACTATAACTCTTAGAAGATAAATCACACAAGATATTCTATGCCTCCTCTGTCTTTAGACCCAATTGGCCAACAACCCTTTTAGGGTTTTCTTGAGACGATTTTTATACAAGTAAACAAACGGTGTTCGTGCTTGGAGGATCATGGGTATAAGGAACTAGCATTCGAGTAATACACGATGACGTGTAGTGTGGACGTATCATAGAGATCACCAACTTTGGTGAATAGGATTGTTTCGTGGGTTTCAAGGGTGAAATAAGATCCATTCTTTGATCCATTTGTTCAACCAATCACGCTACAAGAGGTTATAACATTGTTATAATTTAATCATTATACATCATACAGATCCACCGTTTTGGAACCTTTATCTGTTCCATTATATATGATTATCCATGCCATTTTATATGTAAATCCCAACAAGATATGCTATATATATTCGTGATATTTATGATCATAATACGATGAGTAAATATTTCTATAACTCGTGACACGAGTTCATGTTATCTTGAGTTCGCTTATGTTCCAAACTACATCATAAGATAATCAATTTACTAGTTATGAGGCATATACTCATGAAAGCCCACTAATCATAAATTCATCTCGTGATGATCCGTATGGTCAAATCAAATGAATTGAGTGTCATAACGACCTATATGGTTGTATTGTGTCAATCATGTATCATGATGACCCAGATGGTCATATATGAAGTTTTAGTGTCATGTCTACCTAGGTGGTCGTATTACGTAAGTCACATATTATGATGACCCATATGGTCATATCGTATAAGTTCAGTATCATGTTGACTTATAAGGTCATATTATGCAAGTCACGATTCAAGATCACTTGTATGGCCATACTATAAGAATTTAGTAGCATGTCGACCTATGTGGTTGTATTATATCAATTACATATCATGATGACCCATATGGTTATATCGTATAAACTAAATGTGACGCTGACCTAAAGGTCGTATTATGTTAATCATGTCTTCAATTGACCCGAGTGCTCATACAGACAGATTATGTGTTTATACTGATAAAGTGGCCAAATACATGTACATCATGTATTCAGTAGACCCGAGTGGTCTTATAGACAGATTATGTGTTTATATTGATAAGGTGGCCAAATACATGTACATCATGTATTCAGTTGACCACGAGTGGTCATATAGACGGATTATATGTTGGAAACGATAAAGTAGCCAAATACAGGTATATCATGTATACGGATGACCCGAGTGGTCACACAGTTAAATTATACGCTTATGTTTCGAGAATGTAACTCATATAGCCATCGTGTCAAGATTGTGCATATTTGGTACTCATGTTCCGAAAAGGAAACACAATTGACCCTCGTGTGGTAAATCAACGCATAAACGCTATATACGTGCCCTATAAAGGGAACATGACTTCCTACAAGAAGTACTCGGAAAGTACTCGTGCGAGATGGTACTTGTGATTATCCAAGTGAGGCATATCTAAAGTAATGTGATGGTTAAGTTTAAGTTGCGGGGTAAAGTGCTAAACTAACACTTTCCCCCAGGTTATGGTTATATTATACGAAGCAACTATTATGCACGTTATTATATTATTGATAAGGTTTTAAAAGGTACCATTTTGAGGGGTCGTTTAAGTCCTTATTTGATCACTTTGTATCCGTTATTGCTTAATATCGCCCTTTTCACTTTTAGGTCTCTCAAGGCAAAATGATGGAATGGCACTTATTTGGACGAAAAGGCGCGAATATATGAAGAAAATGGCCAAAGTCAAAATCGAGACACTCACAGCTCTTTGAAACTAGAAGGCGACGGCGTCAGTGTTAATGGCGACGCCGTCCCAAAATTATTGTGACGGTCCGGAACCCAAAACTCAGATTTTCAAGTGACGACGCCTAGTTGTGAAAGAGTAGGCCGTCGCTACTCGCACGGCCTAGATGCAATCCAGACGACGCCGGTCAAGAGGACGGCGTCACGGACATAAGGTGACGCCGCGCAAGATTAACGTGGCCAAGACGAAACCCTAATGACGGCGACACGACGGCGCCACTAAACATAAGGTGACGCCGTCAAATTGTAATCTTATATATAGAATCCAATTTTTCACCTTTTGTGGAGAGTCTTTGGAGTAAAACCTAAACCGAACCTAAGGTGTCTTGTACAAGATTTTAGGGTTTTAAACCCTATCTTACATCAAGATAAGTCTTTACTTCATTAATTCAATTATGTCTTTGATTATTTGTGTGTATGCTTGCATGTTCTCCATGTCCCGCTAATTTACTTGTGTGTTTGCTTAGGAAGTATGAAACTTAATTATTGAATATTGATTGGTTGTTTCTTATCTTAGTTGATTAATGATCTAATAATGCGATAGGTCATTCGTTGTGTACTTAATGCTTGATTCATCTTTGTGAACCTTAGAATATAATTACCGAGTAGTTGTAGGCTAAACCATCCAAAGAGCGCCTTAGAGTAGGAGTTTATCATCCCTAGTGGGTTTGTAGACGAGACCTTTGGTAAGTTCAAAGAGTTAGGGAGAAACGATACCCTACAACTTTAGACACACAACGCAACTAGGAATAAGGACGTGACAATTCAACCACCAATAGGAGATAATTAAGGAGTAATACAAACTAAGTAAACACATCTTTAAACTATCATACGAGCACACATTAATTAGACATAGACTCCCACAACCTTAGTTTAGATAATTAGATAATAGTAGAGTAATCGGTAGAAATACCAACCCCCCAAATCCAATACCCGAGATTCGTACCTTTCCATTTCATAAAATATAAAAAGATAAAAAAATAATCTTCCTCAACTTTACCTTAGCGTAGTAACTCCTTACTAGCATTCCTATTCCACTAGAGAACGATATCAATACCCGTGGCTTACCCTAATTACTACACTACAACGATTAGGTTCATCGCCTAGGTGTTATAAAACTTGCTCAAGAAAAGGAAGTTTCCTTGACCCCGAACGACGCGCGTAGCGTTATCAAGTTTTTGGCGCCACTGCCGGGGAATAGAATAGCTAGTTAGTAGTCCACCTCGTTTAGGTTCTTTGCTTGATTCCTATCAAGTAAACTTTTTTTTCTCATTTTTAGCCTTCTCTTAGTCTATCCCCCTTCTTCGTAACCTTTGTTCGTAACCCCATCACTTTTCATCATGGAAGGTGATAACCAACCACCACTCGATAACCAACAACCAAACAACGCTTCACCACCAAACAAATACCCACCACTCGATCCAACTTTTGCCAACCAACTCCGAGCTCGCATTGTTAGTGAAATTGGAGAGCTTAAGAAACTTAATAGGATAATTGAAAATGCACTTGAAAAGCCCTTGAGGAATCCATCGGTACCTTAGATAGTGATTCAACCTCAAGTGATTCGTAAGATGAAATTGTAGAAGGAGATTATAAGGTTTTGGAGATTATGGACTAAGTAAGGAGGAGGAGGAACTTAGGGAGTATTTCGATTCATACCCTAATGGAAAGGAAACCGCTTATCACTATAATGTAGTTAACTTCCCGCGACCGCCTTCGAACCATGCATAAAAGTGGTGACCCTAAAAATATCAAAATACCGCATGATTGGTTACTTATATAGGATCACACTTACATAGATTATAAAGCACCCATGAACATAATGTCTAGGCTCTACTACAATTGGATCATGAGAGAAAATTTAGGACCTATGAGGACCCCTTTACCCTAGGAAAGTGAGTAACTATGTTGGGAGGGTTAAGGGATTGCATGTCTTCGTAGGGAACTTCACATATAGGTGTGATTTCATGATCCTAGAAAATGTGAAAGGCATTATTGATGGAGTTTTAGGAGATGTGATACTTGGGAGACCATTTATTGAGGACTCTAAGATGGTTTATGATCAAGAGGAAGGAATAGTCAATTTCTCGAATGAGACCGAATGTGTTAATATATAATGCCCCGCAAAATAAGAGGTTTGAGG
The DNA here is from genome assembly GCA_022545495.1 of Chrysanthemum lavandulifolium. NCBI lineage: Eukaryota > Viridiplantae > Streptophyta > Magnoliopsida > Asterales > Asteraceae > Chrysanthemum > Chrysanthemum lavandulifolium. The sequence goes on along the minus strand of CM040239.1, from coordinate 304,904,882 downwards.
GCATTGATGAGTTAGATGTAGATAGCATTCCGCCTTTGAAGTTGATTGGAAGGACAAGGTTCCCTATACCGCTTGTCTAGAATTGGGCCATGAATATATTCGTGATGAGAACGAGTTAAGATAATTGAATGGGCTTCAAGAGGAGGAAAACGAGAGCACGACTATGAGTCTAGCTACAAGACTCTTAAATAAAGAAAAGCGCTTGGGAGGCAACCCATGCTTAATTGTTTGCTTGTTAGTGTCATATATCTTTATTAATTGTTTATCCTCATGTTTAAATTTGTAAAATGCTTTATTTTGTTTTTAACCTCGCCTTAATTGCATATAAAGGTATTTTACATAAGGGATAAGTGTAGGGAGGATTACACACGCCAAAAGAAACGTAAACATGAGAATAACAATTAACTAAAAGATATATATGTTTGTTTGTTCGAGTCAAATGCTTGTATCGAGTCATAATGGATGTTTTGCGTAAATTTTCCGATTCTAAAGATGTAAATTTTCCGAATTTTTTCCGAAAATCGCACCGCTTTTTGTCGGGATAACCGAAGGCGTCAGATTGCAACCGACGGCCGTGAAGGAGTAAAACATCGATTACTTTTTCTCGTTTTCGAGCCACTTATAAATTTTGGAATTTTCTGTGTCTTAATTTTCTTAGAAATTGTAAACATCCATTCCACAAGCATTATATCCTAGTTTAAATCGAGTCTTATATATATTATTACACGATTTTACGCGAAGGTTTCGTTTGTTTTCTTCAAGTGTGCAGTTTAGTTTGTCAAGAAGAAATTACATAAGATTGGAAGGAGCTTTTCACGCAATAATTCTTCTTGAAAGGATTTAACCACCACTTTACACTTTACACGGATCCTACCGAGCTAATCGTGGAGTACTAGTTTCTTTCGCTTTTAATTACCTTCTTTTATCATAACTTTGATATTTCGGGGAACATTGGGGACAATGTTCGGTTTAAGTGTAGGAGGGAAAATAAACGGAACTTTGAAACTATGCTTATCCTTGACTATTTGCTTTGTCCAATTGTGATTGTGTAATAAACCATGAGAAAATGTCGGTTAGGGTAATTTTGGCACCAAATTTAAAATTTTTATGACATATAGGAGTGGGCCATTAGTCTTAACAAAAGCGCCTCACGGATAGGAAGTTATATGACTAGCACAAAACCCTTTACCACCCAAATTCCACCAAAATGTGAGGATCGCCTTAGATTAGTAGGAATAAAAGCATTCATCTTCAATGCTTAGAGTGTGAACCGGTAGTATATTAGATTCTAGAACTTGTTTTGTGATGCATTCCGAGATCGCAAGTGAGGCTACACTTGTGTAGTTAGGAATAACTAAATGATAAGAGGCATTAGGATAACCCTTGTTTGACACCGTAATATAATTACTTCTTCCACATCGGTTGAGTAATTCCCCACACCCTTTGCGTTGTACTCATCTTTAGTACACGATACCCTAGTTAACCCCTCGAGCCTATCCTTTTCGCGGTTCTCGTGATGTTTCGGTTTTCCGAATATCAATGAAGAGCATTGTTTACACCCCACCCCAAATATACACCCAAATCGCCTTAGCCTACCCCTTATGCACTCACTTTTAGTGCAAATGTTTGTTATCACCCCAAACCCTTAGTTCAATTATCTAGTTGCTTGCATAAGTTGCTAAGTCGAGTCATATCCTTTGTATACGCTTTGGGACGATTGGGATTCATGGGAAAAGTTAAAGTTTATGAAATGACGGAAGGGACGTTAATTCAAATTCCCTTTGTTTGCGTAATAATGTACCCCAAGTGTTTTGATCTTTTCAAATCGGGTCAAATTAGTGTTAGAGTAATAAAAATCAAGTGTAGGGATATGCCCAGAAATCCCTAGTATTTTGATGTTATCTTAGAGGATGGTAGAGTAAAAGTGTATGAAAAAAAAAAAAAAAAAATCGAAAAAAAAATAGAAAAGAGAAAAAGAAAAAATAGAGTGTAAAAAAAAAAAAAAAAAAAAAAACATACTGCTACTATCCTACATCTATCCTTTAAATTTATGTTTATTTATTTCGCTTATCTAGAGTTTAGAGTGTCGAGTCTTGGCTTAGCAACGCCATTCTTCGTATGCATTTAACATAGAGATTTTGACTTGCCACCACTAAATAGCCTATCCCACCAAACCCTTTATTTCCTACCGTAAGCCTAACATTACAACCCTTTAAAAGACCTCTTTGATAGTCTTTCCTAGGTGCTTACGCCAAAGCGATGGAGGTTTGATCTATTCTCAAGCCTATGGTAATCTATGTACTAGGACCGTTAATGAGTGTTTATCTTCCATTTCCTATTTGTTATATTTCATATATACACCGAGAGATGTGAGTATCCAAACACCCCATGTGAGGTGCTAGTATGTAATTCCGTGCTTGTTATGACTTTTATGGGCTTATATGTGTTGTGGACCGTCTTGAATTAATGCTTCATGACCCCTAACTTATAAATTAATTGGCAAAAGCACATTTGCTTGAGGACAAGCAAATAACAAGTGTAGGGATATTTGATAAGGTTTTAAAAGGTACCATTTTGAGGGTCGTTTAAGTCCTTATTTGATCACTTTTGTATCCGTTATTGCTTAATATCGCCTTTTCACTTTTAGGTCTCTCGAAGGCAAAATGCCGAATGACACTTATTTGGACGAAAAGGCGCGAATATATGAAGAAAATGGCCAAAGTCAAAATCGAGACACTCACGCTGTTTGAAACTAGAAGGCGACGGCGTCGGTGTTAATGGCGACGCCGTCCCAAAATTATTGTGACGGTCCGTAACCCAAAACTCAGATTTTCAAGTGACGACGCCTAGTTGTGAAAGAGTAGGCCGTCGCTACTCGACGGCCTAGATGCAATCCGCACGACGCCGGTCAAGAGGACGGCGTCACGGACATAAGGTGACGTTGTCGCAAGATTAACGTGGCCAAGACGAAACCCTAATGACGGCGACACGACGCGCCACTAAACATAAGGTGACGCCGTCGCATTGTAATCTTATATATAGAATCCGAATTTTTCGGTCTTTTGTGGAGAGTCTTTGGAGTAAAACCTAAAACCAAACCTAAGGTGTCTTGTACAGTTTTTAGGGTTTTAACCCTATCTTACATCAAGATAAGTCTTTACTTCATTAATTCAATTATGTCTTTGATTATTTGTGTGTATGCTTGCATGTTCTCCATGTCCGACTAATTTACTTGTGTGTTTGCTTAGAAGTATGAAACTTAATTATTGAATATTGATTGGTTGTTTCTTATCTTAGTTGATTAATGATCTAATAATGCGATAGGTCATTCGTTGTGTACTTAATGCTTGATTCATCTTTGTGAACCTTAGAATATAATTACCTGAGTAGTTGTAGGCTAAACCATCCAAAGAGCGCCTTAGAGTAGGGTTTGTAGACGAGACCCTTTGGTAAGTTCGAAGAGTTAGGGAGAAACGCATACCCTACAACTTTAGACACACAACGCAACTAGGAATAAGGACGTGACAATTCAACCACCAATAGGAGATAATTAAGGAGTAATACAAACTAAGTAAACACATATTTAAACTATCATACGAGCACACATTAATTAGACATAGACTCCCACAACCTTAGTTTAGATAATTAGATAATAGTAGAGTAATCGGTAGAAATACCAACCCCCAAATCCAATACCCGAGATTCGTACCTTTCCATTTCATAAAATATAAAAGATAAAAATAATCTTCCTCAACCTTAACCTTAGCGTAGTAACTCCTTACTAGCATTCTTATTCCCCAGAGAACGATATCAATACCCGTGGCTTACCCTAATTACTACACTACAACGATTAGGTTCACCGCTTAGGGTGTTATAAAACTTGCTCGAAGAAAAGGAAGTTTCCTTGACCCCGAACGACGCGTGTAGCGTTATCAATTATGATTTTAGTTTATGCTACGTTCTAACAAAGTTTAAATGCTTACGTTACTTCGTTTAATGTTTTGGTGTAGGTGAGACAAGTGATGTCAAATTTAGCATGTGCCGGGTTAGCTAGTGCTCGAATGGTAGAGCCTATCTTAAACCCTCTCGTTTACCACTAAACGCCCCAATAATATTCGTGTTTGTGTAGTAAAAATGCATAAAATGTGTTGTTAAAACTAGATGTAATTAAAGGATGTTTGGCTCTATGACATTTTCACACGTTTTGGTTTGGTATGCGTCTAGTCGAATAACATGTACTATGTAAAGTTTGTTTATGAATTAATATTATCATGTTATGGGACATTACAAATTTTAGTTTGCGAATATACATTTTTTGCGAAAACTGCAGACTTTCTACAGTATCTGCACCTTTTGGGTCGATACGGCATATCCCATTTTGGGGATACGGGGTATCCTTTTTCAGAAGTGATACGAGCCTAAGTTGGGGATACGGGTATTGTGTCATTTGTAAAAAGAATAACAAAAGAAAGAAAAATAAAATCTTAGTTTAGGCATTTCAAGGCGGTTGTTGGTAGTGGTGGTGGTGACGGTGATTAGTGGTGGTAGTATCGGCAATGGACTTGAAATGTAAAACTTAATGGATGATCGCTAAATATTTAACAAAAATACCATCCACAAAAGTGTGAATTGACGGGAACACCCTGACCAGCTATTGTCCACTCTACAAAGAATAGCTCCGACAACTCTCATGTCTCAGTGGGGCACCAACTTGAGTGAGCAAGAGCCGAGATTCGAACCCTTGACATTTTTATCCACAAAATCTCACTAGTGAACTCATGAGTTTTTCGGAGGTGGGTATCAATTGAGTTAAAACCCTTTGGTTTTAACAAAAATACCATAAATTAGCAAAAAAAAAAAAAAAAAGCTGGCTACATTTTTATGCTAAGAAAAACATGAGATAACTTGATTGAAAATACTCCACAATAAAATAAGTTTGTGACGTTTACCCATTTTCCATCTCGCTATAACTTTAAATCTCAACTTGTACATACATGTTAAGAGCACTCCCATCCATAACACCGTAACACCAATAACACCGCCCACGCCGGTACATCGCCTTTTAACATTTAACATTAACATCCCCAAAAAACACTCACAACCATAACATCCCAATAACACCATAACACCAATTAATTTTCATATTTTTAATTTCAACCCCTACACTAAAACAAACACTTCGTTTACACACACAAACAAAATAATAATTTCATATACCCTACACTTCGTCTTCTTCGTCTTCCTTCTTCGCAGAAACGCAAAAAAAAAAAACCCAACACACAAACCCAAACCCAGAAACGCAAAAACACAAACCCAGAAACGCAAACCCAGAAACGCAAACCCAGAAACGTCTTCTTCGTCTTCCTTCTTCGCAGAAACACAAACCCAGAAACGCAAAAAAAAAAAATACAAACCAAACTCAGCTTCTTCGTCTTCTTCGTCTTCCTTCTTCGCCTTCTTCTTCTTCGTCTTCTCTGTTACAGGGACTGGAAATGAAACATTTTCAGCGCCTAACGCGCGTTACATGGGCAACGCAAAGGGACCAACGGCGTTAAACAATCACACTTCCAACGGATAACGCCTCCAACGGCGTTACCGAAGCCCTTAACGGGCGTTATTGCGTCAACGATGGAAGTGCTCTAATAATCTCAATTATTTTTTGTTGCGAAATCTCCTATATAATAAAAAGTTTATATTACTTCAAAAGTATTTTGCTAAAACAATTTTGTTGAGAAAAAATTTAAGCCTTGCTATATTTTAACACGTGATAAAATCGAGCATTTTTATTGACCAATTGAAAAATAATATGCTTAAAACAAGTATAAAGTAATTCTTTGAGTGGCTTTTGTCTTTACAAAAGTTAATTTCATGCTCACTAATTTTTTGAATTTTGCTAAGATGAAAATTCAAAAATTTCAAGAAAAGTTGAGGTGGATAAAAGACAATAATACTTACAATATGACTTGAACATGAGTGAATTAACAGAAGATTAGCAGAGTTAACAAAAAATGAACGACATCCGTAACATAAAGAAACCATAGTGATATGATCCGAAAAGAAAAAAGTATAATTACTAAATCCGTAAAATTCAACAAACTAGAGTGATCATTTATATAATTAACTCTTAAGTTAAAGGGAAAATAGTCTAAAAAGTCATCTAACTTGCAATTTTTTTTGTAGGCATTAAACTTTTAATTTTCCTATTGTAGCATCAAACTTTCTTAATTTTTACTATTGTAGGCCTGTGGTGCAAAAAATTGATGTGACAATAGAAATATTAAGGATGTTGGATGCTTACGAATATAAAGATTAAGGAAGTTGGATGCATACAATAGGAAAATTAAAAAAGTTGAATGGTACAATAGTAAAATTAAAAAAGTTGAATACTATAATAAAAAAATTAAAAATTTAATGCCCGCAAAAGAAAAAAATAGCAAATTAAATGCTTTTTTGAATCATTTTCTCTAAGTTAAAATAAAGAAAGAGTAAATTACACCATTCGTCCCTATGGTTTGCCCAAAATAACACCGCAAGTCCATTTGTTTTTATTTTTGCGTCATGAGTCCTTATGGTTTGCTAAAATAACACCATAAGTCCATATCTCTAACGATCGTTAGCTTTCTCCGTTAACTCCCACACGTGCCTTACATGTGTCGTCCTTTTCTAACGATCGTTAACGTTTTTGCACGTTTTCGTCCGTTTTCGCACGTTTTCATATGTATTTGCTCGTTTTCGTCCGTGTTTGCACGTTTTTGTCCGTTTTACATGTTTTTGTTCGTTTTTGCACGTTTTCATTCGTTTTTTGCACGTTTTCGTCCATTTTGCACGTTATCGTCCGTTTTTACACGTTCTCGTCCATTTTTACACGTTTTCGATCTTTTTTGCATATTTTTATCCGTTTTTTCAGGTTTTCGTCCGTTTCCCACATTTTTGTCCGTTCTTTTAAGTTTTCGTCCGTTTTTACACGTTTTCGTCCGTTTTTCCCACGTTTTTTGTCCGTTCTTTTACGTTTTCGTCCGTTTTTACACGTTTCATCCGTTTTTGCATGTTTTCGTTCTTTTTTTCACGTTCTTGTTCATTTTTTTAACGTTTTTGTCCGTTTTTGCACGTTTTCGTTTCTTTCTTCACGTTTTTGTCCGTTTTTTCACGTTTTCGTTCATTTTTTTACGTTTTCGTCTAGTTTTACACGTTTTGTCTAATTTTGCATATTTTCGTCCATTTTGCACATTTCCATGCGTCTATTTTTGCACGTCTTCTTTGGTTTTTACATGTTTTGATCTATTTTACACGTAAACAGACAAAACGTGAAAAACATGCAAAACCAAATGAAAACGTGCGAAAACGATGAAAACCTGTGAAAACAGACAAAAACGTGTAAAAACGGACGAAAACGTAAAAAAATGAACGAAAAACGTGAAAAACTGACAAAAACGTGAAGAAACAAACGAAAACGTGCAAAAACGGACAAAAACGTAAAAAAATGAACAAGAACGTGAAAAAACGAACGAAATCATGCAAAAGCGATGAAACGTAAAACGGACGAAAACGCAAGAACGGACAAAAACGTATAAAAACTGGACGAAACATGCAAAATCGACAAAACGTAAAACGGACGAAACGTAAAACGAACGAAAACGTGAAAACAAACAAAACGTGAAGAAACAAACGAAACGCAAAACGGACAAAAAGTAAAAATGAACAAGAACGTAAAAACAAACGAAACATGCAAAACGGATGAAAACGTAAAACGGACGAAACGTGCAAGCGAACATAAACAAGTGGGAAAACTACTAAAACGTGTAAAACTATCGAAAACCCGAAAAAAACGGATAAAATATGCAAAACGAACGAAAACGTGTAAAACGGACAAGAATGTGCAAAAATGGACGAAAACGTGCAAAAAGGAACTAAAACGTGCAAAAACAAACAAAAACGGACAAAAATGTGCAAACACGGACGAAAACGAGCAAATACAGATGAAAACGTGCGAAAACGTGCAAAAACGCTAACGATCGTTAGAAAAGGACGGCACATGTGGGAGTTAACGGAGAAAGCTAACGATCCTTAGAGATAGGGACTTATGGTGTTATTTTGTCAAACCATAAGGACTCATGACGAAAAAATAAAAATAAAAAGACTTACGATGTTATTTTGGGCAAACTATAGGGACGAATGGTGTAATTTACTCATAAAGAAATGAATAATAATTGAATTAATAAAAAGAAAAAAAAAAAAAAAAGCCAACATTACACAGCCCACTCACTCATCACAATCTCACCAACCCTTTATTTCTTAAATCTATAAATACCACTCTCCCCTCCTCCCCAATTCGTGTCCACCTTTCTTCTTCTTCTTCTCACCCTAATCCCCCCAATCTCGGATCCTAATCACCCTTCCACCCGACCCGGATCCTCCCCTAAATCTCACAGGTACACTCACTCATTCACATTAAATTCCATAAATCCCCCTTAGTCAAATACTCCGTAATTAACACGTAATTAATCATACTCACTGTTGATTAATCACATCATAAAATGTTAAGAAATACAGCTAGATCTAGTGTTGAAATATGATAGTTATTGAAATGAGTTCACTAAATACGTTGAATCTGTTAGTTAGATCTAGTGTTAGTTTTGTTATGAGCTGACGTGGATAATTGCATAGTAAATTGGAAGTCATTAAGTGTGTGCTTAATGATCATTTTAGTATGATTTATTTATACTTGTAAATGAACGTATGATATGAATCTGATGTGTTGATTTGACCGTGTTGAAGTTAGTTGCGAGATATAGTTAGATCCAGTAGTTTAGTTTGTTTAGGGTTCAACTCACTGGTGATCATTCAAATGATATGATTTTCGTTCCGTAAAATTGTAAGATCTAGTGTTTTTACTTTTGGATCTACTTCTGCCAACTTCAAATCTTGACAATTGTTTAGATCAGTGCCTCGCCGTAAATTAACTGTATATGTTCTGTTAACGCTGGAAAATGAATTTATGGATCAAGTATGATGTGTGTATGAGCACGGTACCAGTCCCGTACCGAATTAGTGGTACCGATTTTTTCCCGAGCATAAATTAGTGGTACGGGTACCGGGAAATCGGGTTTTCCCTTTTTTTTCGGGAATTTCCCGATTTGGTACCGGTCCCTTACCGAATTAGTGGTCCCGAATTTTTTTTCACCTTATTTCGTAGTCCTGGTACCATACCGTATATCGAGAATCGGTACGGTTCCGGTTCGGTTTCGGGTCGAAATGCTCATCCCTATGAGGATGTTTGGGATTGCTTTTTTTAAACCAGATTAGCAGTTTGCCAGATCACTTACAATGCTTCTGCTTATAATGCTTTTTTTGGATCCAAGTAAACAATTTTCGATAAGCTGTTTATTTCAAACATCTATCTCAGATGAAACTAAAATTACTTTTTTTACGTATTCAACTTGAATCCCATTATAACTTGTTTGGTCTTATAATTCTTTACAAAATAAGAAATCCAAACACTATTTTGTGAAGTAGTTATTTATAAGCAGGAGCAAATCAGAAAAAATAAGCAATCCAAACACTCTTTATGTAAGGATATATGGTCATATTAGAACTGCAAACAACTAGCTTATAGGGTTGGTGGATAAGCAACTACTTACTAGTAGGGGTTGTTGGTTGAGGACTCTTAATTACAAAAGCCCCTTTTTTTTCATAATTAAATTGTTTGGTATTCTTTCTTTGTATGTTTAACTGCGTGAGATCCAAAGTATACGGTTTACGATTTAGTTTAGCAAAAGGTATTGATCAGAATTGGTTTTTGATTTTTTATTGCTTGTACTAAAAATTTTGAGTTGTGGTTAAACAGAACAATGGCATCTCACATCGTCGGTTACCCCCGTATGGGACCCAAGAGAGAGTTGAAATTCGCTCTCGAGTCTTTCTGGGATGGCAAGAGCAGCGCTGAGGATTTGCAGAAAGTTGCTGCTGATCTCAGATCATCCATCTGGAAACAGATGGCTGAGGCCAGTATCAAGTACATTCCCAGCAACACTTTCTCCTACTACGACCAGGTTCTTGACACCACCACCATGCTCGGTGCTGTCCACCAAGGTACAACTGGAACGGTGGTGAAATTGGTTTCGACACTTACTTCTCAATGGCCAGAGGAAACGCCTCTGTCCCTGCTATGGAAATGACCAAGTGGTTCGACACCAACTAGTAAGTTGGACACTGGATCTTATTTATTTTGCGTTGATGGTGTTAATTGTTAAGACTGAATAATGCTAACTGTTTGTGTTTTCCATTAACAGCCATTTCATCGTCCCAGAGTTGGGCCCAGAAGTGAAATTCTCGTATGCTTCCCACAAGGCCGTGAATGAGTACAAGGAGGCTAAAGCTGTATGTGTCCTCGACGTGTTCTAAAGTTTAGGTTATTATTATTAGTTTTAATTTGTATTGATATCTTATTGTGGTTGCCTTTTCTTTATGCAGCTTGGAGTTGATACAGTCCCAGTATTTGTTGGCCCAGTTAGCTACTTGTTGCTATCCAAGCCCATAAAGGGTGTTGAGAAGACCTTTGATCTTCTATCCCTTCTTGACAAGATCCTTCCAATCTACAAGTACGTCTCCTAATTCATTATATTTAAAGTCTTCACGGTGATCTATATAATCTTGTTTGCATTATAACAAAGAACTAATCTTGCAGGAAGTTATTGCTGAATTGAAGGCAGCTGGTGCTACATGGATCCAGTTTGACGAGGCTACCCTTGTTAAGGATCTTGAGGCCCACCAATTGGCGCTTTACCAAGGCTTACAAAGAGCTAGAATCAGCTTGCTCTGGTGTTAATGTTCTTATTGCCACCTACTTTGCTGATGTTCCTGCTGATGCATTCAAAGTCCTCACCACCTTGCCCGGTGTTGCTGGTTACACTTTTGATTTGGTTCGTGGTGAGAAGACTCTTGATTTAATCAAGACCAGCTTCCCCTCAGGCAAATACCTTTTCGCTGGTATTGTTGATGGAAGGAACATCTGGGCTAACGATCTTGCTGGATCTCTTGCTGTCCTCGAGTCCCTTGAGAGCATTGTCGGCAAAGGTAGTTATAATCTTCCATTAAATGTATAACTTCATTTTTTGTGTCAAATAGCTTACTTTTACAGTTATACTAATTTGTAAATTGTTATGTCTGCAGACAAGCTTGTTGTGTCAACCTCTTCATCACTCCAACACACGCTGTGGATCTTGTGAACGAGACCAAATTGGATGACGAGATCAAGTCATGGCTTGCATTTGCTGCCCAAAAGGTCGTTGAAGTTAGTGCTTTGGCCAAGGCTCTTGCTGGCCAAAAGGATGATGCATTCTTTGCTGCTAATGCCGCTGCTCAGGCCTCAAGAAAGTGCTCCCAAGAGTGAACAATGAAGCTGTTCAGAAGGCTGTAAGTCTATAGATCCTTGTTAGTTTTTATAAATACATGAAAAACTCAAATTTCACATTTAACTTATCAAACATCTGCTCCTTTGTGTTTGACAGGCTGCTGCTTTGAGGGGTTCTGACCACCGTCGTGCCACCAATGTGAGCGCTAGGTTGGATGCCCAACAGAAGAAGCTCAACCTTCCAATCCTCCCACCACCACCATTGGTTCTTTCCACAAACCATTGAGCTCAGGAGAGTTCGTCGTGAGTACAAGGCCAAGAAGTAAGCAAATTCTAAACAACTTTATGTTTCGCTCATTCATTTATGTGGGGTTGTGAGCTGCTGTTCTAACCACTTTTTTGCCTTTTTAGGATCTCTGAGGAAGACTACGTTAAAGCCATCAAGGAGGAGATCTACAAGGTTGTCCAACTACAAGAAGAGCTTGACATCGATGTCCTCGTCCACGGAGAGCCAGAGGTACTAACTCATAGTCCATAGCAAGTATAAACTTACAATTGTTTACAGAACCTTATTTTTTTATTTTCAATTTTCTACAGAGGAACGACATGGTTGAGTACTTTGGTGAGCAATTGTCTGGATTTGCCTTCACTGCTAATGGATGGGTGCAATCCTACGGATCACGATGTGTGAAGCCACCAATCATCTACGGTGATGTCAGCCGCCCAAAGGCCATGACCGTCTTCTGGTCCACCATGGCTCAAGAAATGACCAAGCGCCCAATGAAGGGTATGCTTACTGGTCCAGTCACCATTCTCAACTGGTCCTTTGTCCGTAACGACCAGCCCAGGTTTGAAACTTGCTACCAGATTGCTTTGGCTATCAAGGACGAAGTCGAGGATCTTGAGAAGGCTGGAATCACAGTCATCCAGATCGACGAGGCTGCTTTGAGAGAAGGTTTGCCACTAAGGAAGGCCGAGCACGCATTCTATTTGGACTGGGCTGTTCACTCGTTCAGAATCACCAACGTTGGCGTCCAAGACTCCACCCAGATCCACACTCACATGTGCTACTCCAACTTCAATGACATCATCCACTCCATCATCAACATGGATGCTGATGTCATCACCATTGAGAACTCACGATCTGATGAGAAGCTTCTATCTGTCTTCCGTGAAGGAGTCAAGTACGGTGCTGGTATCGGCCCTGGTGTCTACGACATCCACTCTCCAAGAATTCCATCAATGGAAGAAATCCACGACAGAGTCCAAAAAATGCTTGCAGTTTTGGAGACCAACATCTTGTGGGTGAACCCTGACTGTGGTCTCAAGACCCGTAAGTACCATGAGGTCAAGCCCGCACTTGAGAACATGGTTACTGCTGCCAAGAAGCTCCGTGCTGCCCTTGCCAGTGCCAAGTGAGGAAGATATATGATTGGACGGTTGTCGAGTTGATGAGGAGAGGAGTTTTATGTTATACACTGATGAAATAACTCTGGTTTATGATTAGGTTTTGTATTTGGCGTATCTTCTTGAGGATGGCATTTTGTTTAGTCTTGTTTTTGGTCCTTGTTATTTTTTGTTTATGTGTACCTTATTTGATGGCTTTTACATCAATGAATTAAATTCTAAAGATGATACTTTGTTGATCTGCAAACAGAACAAAAAGTCACAATAGCAATATTTGGCAAACACTACAACACCTGCGTCGACTCATAAACCAAAACATGTCACGACGGGTCTTTTTTAATACTAAAACAAACCCTAGAGTTCATTTTGACTTGAAAAATCATACAAAGTGCAGAAACAACATGGTTCTTTGATGTACACCCATTGTTCTTTGATGTACACCTAGTTGTTCTTTGTCTCATTATTTTGTAATTTATGTGGATGTTTACAAGAAAGATGCAAATTTCTATAAATTAAATTATTGCATTCTTTCTAAAACCAAACTCAAGACAAGGAACAATACATTTCTATACACGTCGTGCCACTTCCAGCCACCACTATACCAACAGTATATAGGGTGGAGATCACTGTGGTTGGACCACCCATAACGATTATCAAGCTTGGGCAGATGATAAAGTGTTTAAAGTTGGTGAGCAACTAGGTAAATTATTTCATCATTTTTGTTTTAGAATTTGATTTCATATGCTGAAACATCTTATGCTCTTATATTTGGGAGTTCATTTATCCAAAAACACTCGTAACCTGTATGTCTGCAGTGAATAGTGTTGCCTTTGATAATTGCAGTACAGAACCACCAAGTTATTATTTTGATTCTGGAGATGTAGCAGGCTTCGCCCAACCTGAAACATACTATTTTATTTGTGGTGTGTCGGGACATTGTTCTGATTTCAACCAAAAGTTCACCATTATTGTCGTCAATGCTTGATGGCAAGTTACTACGATTGTGAGCTATTTGTTTCATGGTTATAATTGTCTTCAATCAATTAAGGTCATATAAAAACTTTGTATGTTTTGTGCAATAATAAACGATCTCATGTCTGGCGCACACTTATCTTTCTATGAACATGAGCAATTATAATGTCACTGCACCTTTAGTTCCTTTTTGTTTCGACTTTATACTTTAAGGGTGGATAAAAATCAGTCATCAGTGTATTCAAGCTCTATGGTATGTCAAGCGAAAACCATACAAGACGGATATAGTTATAAGATGTGTTGAACTTGAGCTTTCAAAAACATTAGTAACACAATTGAACTAATTTAATTATCTGTTGCTAATAATAATGAGACAAAATTTGATAAAGAACTAGATTTACAATGACCTGAAGCTAAAAATCTATTAGCATGGTGCATAATGTCGGATTTGGCCATTTGTATCAGTGCAGGCTAGCTGGTCAGTCGAATTTGGTCTTCTTTATGTTATGGCCCCAAAGGCGGAAATCTATATGTTAATATAGTAAGCTAACAGGGATCATTCAGATGCTGAAACTGTGAAATCCAGCCATCAACAGGATCAAAATTATGTACTAACATTTCTACTAAACAACAGATATCGAAATCTAAAGCTTCAGAAAAACTGTTAACAAAACAGAATACCCGAATCGGAATTTGATTAAATCCAAGGAACGTCATCAATCTTCTTCAAAGCATTTTGCTTGGTTTTCATCAATACCAATCACCATGACCGCTTGTTCACAAAAGAGTGCGGTCCAACCGACACTCATAAAACTAATATTCAAATTATCTACACCACCAATACTTACAGGACTTCTAATGGAATTAGGCTGATCAACTTGTTAACACCACTTCCATCTGCTACCCAAGGTACAGCTAAGCTATGGAGTTTTTCAGCCAGTGTAATGGACAATTTCAGCACTGAAATTATCTGCAACAAAGGTCATAACATCAATATGAATGACGTCAGTAGAAAGTTATGAAGAATGATCTTTATGACAGATTTTGTTTAGGAAAAGAAAGGTCACGGAAGGAATTGAAGGCTAGAAGCTGACTAGTATTAATAAACTAAATTACAGAAATCGTTATGGTGGTTGGGTCTTGTTTTCACATGTCATTAATGGCCCTTTAAACTTTCACGTTGGTCCCTCGGCCGTTACCCATTAGGGACCAATAGCAAACTAAAACACATACCCGACATACCAACAGTGATAGTAATTACAAACTTAAGGCACAACGTGAAAGAAAACAATGCAACCAGGGATCATTTATTCAAATAGTATCGATGAGGGACGATCTCCATATTCTTCACTAAAGCACAGGGACGTTTTCAGTAATATAATCTTTCAAAAATAAACTACATGTTTTCTGAAAGTAACGATATTGGGCCTATTGGCTTATGTGCTCAAGATCATACTACTTTCTCATCATTGTCTGGTATTTCAGACACTTAAGTCATAAGACAATAGAAGCACTGTTCTTCCCTAAAAGGTTTAGCAGTTTATATTTTGTAAGCTATAAGGCTCCCTCAATACAGGAATATTTGGTGGTGGTTCTATAGTGGAAACGGGTCAAATGTTTCAACCAGATAACATAAAAATGGGTCTGTGAGTTGAGTTTTATCTCAAACGGGTCAAATGTTTAGCTAAAGGTCGAACATGTCAAAACTATTGAAAGTTTGTTTCTAATGCGTTCAATCTCTGAAAAACTTTGCTTATTCTTGTGAAAACATTGTTTTTGTACTCCTAACTTACGCAGTATTTGTAAGAAGTTATTTTGAAAAATGAACAAAAAGTATTTGCCGGTGACCCAACCAACCCGTCACTGAGACCGACTAAACTACCTATCACCACCCTCAATAACAATAATTACTGCATAAGATTCTTGTGATAATTTTGTTTTCGTAATCATACCAAACGCATTAACTTTTGCAGAAGACATATAGAAAAAAGCGTTTCGAAAAAGATGAATACAACCTCTTAGTTCTAATATAGTGAAGCAGATCATAAAATAAACTTTGAGTAGTATTACCTCAGCAGGACGCCGCTGGACGAGTGAACACCACGCGATAACTATTTAAAAGACAAGCATACCTTAGCGAATAAACATTAGATACAAAGGTGGCAACTGCTTCCTCGCTAAAGGGACAACACTCCAATTTTAGCTTTCTTAATTTTGGGCACCCTTTTGATAACTCCACAAGTCCTGCATCAGATTCTCCTATAACAGCTAGAGTGAGATATCTCAATTTGTGACCATACTTCCCAATGTACCCCATACCCATGTCCGTCAATCCTCCACGACCAAGGCAGATATCTAGCCTTTCGAGTTTGCTGCAACCCATTAGCATAGCTTGGATCCCATTGTCTAGCGGTAAATCTGTAATCCCGTTTGAATTAACCAACCTCATACTAAAAGTACGCAGATTCTTTAAATGAGTTCCTATACACTCCATAGCTTCATTTGAAGTATCTACGATCTCAACCTTCAAATACTCCAAATTAGAACATCCTTGTGCCAGAGCAATCAGTCCCATGTGACTCACCCGCCCAATATGGGTAAGCTTGCGCAAATTCTTGCAAAACTGACCAATAACCTGCAATCCCTTGTCTTCAGATCCATCCTCGGTATATAAAACTTCCAAATTGGGAAACCTCTCAAACAGGAAACACTGGCAAATAACCTCAACATATGAACATTGAAGATTCAATTCCCTCAGCTGATTTGCAAACGGGAGTAGAGACGTAAATGACGTCTCAGGCAAATCAAGTATACCAAGGCAACACATATTCGGAGGAAATATGAAATCAACATACTCCATATCTTCAACACAATAAGCTGAATCAATCTTTTCCAACCTATTAGCATGTCTAAATGCATCTGTTAGATCACTCAGAGAGCACGGATCAATGTGCAAAGATACTAAAGATTTACTACAGTTTTTTGCAAGAAGCGTAATATCTTCAACATCGTAAGCAAAAGGGTTATCATCAAAATGGAACGATTCAATAACCTTGTTATTCAAAGCCAATTCATGCAACCATTTCCCATCTTTCTCTATATCATATTCATCTTCGGACGGTTCATAATAAATTTTGTCCACACACAAAGTTTTCAAATGATTACAATACCTAGACACGTACATTAACCCATCCTCACAAAACCCATGACACTTTATAATCTTCAAAACCCTTAAATCATTACCACGCTTTCTCGCCAATAGCTCAATATCCGAGTTACAAACAAACATACTACAGATACAAAGTTCTTTCAAACGCTTAAACGAAACACCAAGTTCTTGAATCCATGGGGTAACTTTAATACTAGGAAAGTCGAGTTCAAACGCTAATCCTTTAAGCGTTAACGACTCGATATTAGGGAACCTAGTACTTAAACGAGACGGGGTTGGGGCGTAATGTACATGGACAGTTACGTGCTTACGCGTTAAGGAATCGAGCTCATATAGCTTACGGGACACTAAAGAAACAGAGTTAAGGTCATCATTGTTGTTTATGTATGGCATCAAACATTCAAACAGTTGTTCCATGATGTTAAGCTATCAGGGTTTCAAATAATAACACCTAAATTTGCAATAGAAAGTGATGTTTAATAGAATGAATCAATGAAATATGAGAATTGTAAAAGGGAAATAGTCTTACCGCTGATGAAGGTGGAATTGGGGTTTAAGGTTTTACATTTCCATTCCCAAATTGTATAAAGATTTAGGATTTTCTAAGGTTTTACTCTCTTTGTTTGTTTCTTTGTTTTCTTTTATTTTCTAAGGTTTTATCTAGGGTCCATACCTCCTTTCGTGAATGATTGAACGCATCGTCAGTTATGCGGTGTCGTCGCGGGTTATATGGTTTATTAAATCACTGTCATGCGATAATATAGGAGGTTCACATATCACATCCCTTTATCTAGGGATGATCATGGTCCAGACGGGATTGAAATCAGATTTGGTCCAAAATCGAGACCACGGACTAAACTGGACCAGAACGAAGACCGGATACGAGGAAAAAGATGGGCCAAAGACCGGTTTGTAGTTGTTTAATTGTTTTGATACTTAACAATTATTTGTTCGATTTCAATAAATGTTTTTCTAAGAGAGGCGGGGTGCAGTGAGCATTTATAAATTTTATAGGTGCTCCCAAGTTAGCGTGTATCATATAACCATGGACGGACTCATTTGGGAACCGGGTGTAGCACGAGCCACACTCGATTTTGAGTCACGAATTGTATTTTGTTTTCGAAAACTGTCAATTTTTAATGCGTGCAACCCCCGACAATAACTTTTGCTACTTTATTTTTTTGTAGTGCAACTTGATTTTAACTAAAAATTTCTTTATAAAGCAAATTTTAGTACTTTTGATGAAAAAAATTGTGCAAAACCCTTCCCAAAAAGATTGTGCAACACCCACTTTAAAATCCTAAGTCCGTCCCTGCATATAACACTCTTATAACATAAACACGCTCTTTAATAAAATTCTTATAACACACTTAAAATACCACACCACTCATTAAAAAAAAAAAAAAAAAGTGAGTGAGTGACACGGATGGCATAGGGCGGATAACATAACGATGCCATGAGTGCCAAATAAACCCTTTGACATGGCATAGGGACACTTGCACTGGGGCGGATGCATGTAGGTATTATGGGCGGTGCCTTCATGTCTAGATTAACAAGACGATTTTTATTTATTTTTATTATTTTTTTAATGCCTCTTGAAAACTTAAATTGCCAAGCTTTTTTTTAAATGCCTCACCCCAAACTCAAATTGTCTCTACCCACACATCGAGCCAACATTCAACACTCTAAACCTTATATATTCTCGATCTCCAAGTACAATAATTGATTTATCATTCGATTCTAATTTTTTTGTCGCATTTGTTGCTCTTGGTAAAAAAAAAAAAAAGTTTGCCCTCTATAATCTATTTTTCTGGTTCACTAACTGCACCGCTCACTCTTACATATATATAAGTGTTGTTTGTTTGAGAATCTACTATGTAATTATGGCACATACATTATAAATATAACCTTGTCAATAGTGTCATGTACCAAATATTTTAGGATTAATTGCTTCTTTATGTATTTTACTTGTCAATTTTTTTCATTTTTTTTAGCATGCTTATTTTATTTTTTATTTTTTTTTACCTCTACTCCGATTAAGTTGAGTTTGTAAATGGTAAAGGTATTATGGTCAAAAAGTACACACAACTTAAGAAAAAATAAAAACGAAATTCAAAAATATATGATATACTAAAAGGAAAAAAGTTTAATACGTTGCACAAAGTTAGAATTAGTGCCAAGTAAAATACATAAAGAAGCAGTTACTCGAATATTTTATAGTTATTGTCCAAATGTTTTTGTTTTTATGGATTGTCAAGTTTCTCTTCATTTGTTTCATCAAGAACAATAATCCTATAAATTAGGGTGCGTTTGGTATCCCACTATGGGAATGACACTATGACTATGAAAGTGATTAAATGTGTTTGTTTAAGATGAGGGTGCCCACCATTATGGTAATGAATGATAAATATAATCCATACAACATATACATATAAAGAGGTATGAATGGATCTTTTCATTAGTGAGAGACCCACCACTACTATCAAATCATCACATTATCATTCACGACAAAGATACCAAACGCAGTTCAATA
Source organism: Chrysanthemum lavandulifolium (assembly GCA_022545495.1). Classification (NCBI taxonomy): domain Eukaryota; kingdom Viridiplantae; phylum Streptophyta; class Magnoliopsida; order Asterales; family Asteraceae; genus Chrysanthemum; species Chrysanthemum lavandulifolium. Next base: position 304,885,451 of record CM040239.1, on the reverse strand, counting down.
AAACAATCCATGAGATTTAAAGATACCTAAGACAGTAACATTTTTAAGACCAAACAAAAATAATGGTCGTGATTACCAACCCATTGTTCTCTAAGCTGGTGCTCGACTATTTTTTAATTGATTGTTTGCAACTTTTTTGGATTTTACAAGACAAATGAAATCCAATAATTATACAATTTTTGCCTTTATAAACCCAACTCAAGAACAAGAAACTATTCTTCTATCTAAAAACCGTGGTCTAATACATTTTCGACCCACAAATGGCCACATTGGATCACATTGTCGTCGTTTTAGCCGTTTTGGCTATCATGCTACTTCCATCGACAACCAAAGCAACGGACTATGTGGTAGGAGATGCCAGTGGTTGGACACTCGATTTCGACTATCAAGCTTGGGCTAACAGTAAAACTTTTAAAGTTGGTGACAACCTAGGTAATAACAAAAATATGTCCATATTTTTTTAGTAACATTTTCTTAAAGCTAAATATGTTTTTAACCTTTTTACAGTGTTCAATTATCCCCAAGGCGCACATAACGTGTTTCAAGTGGACGGTAATGCGTTTGCTAATTGCATTATTCCACCACCAAGTAAAGCTCACACCTCTGGACACGACATTATAGAGCTCTCGTCCCCTGGCAAGGCGTGGTTTATTTGTGGCGTAAATCAACATTGTGCTGCATTTAACCAAAAGCTTGCTATTGACGTCAAAGCGTGATAGCAAGCTACCAAGGATGTGCTAAACTTTATGGTTATTATCACTGTTATTGATCAATTAACGAGAACTTGGAATGAATACATGTTGATTAGTGATTGATTTGTATTCATAATATCCAATTATTTCTTGTTAAAGATAAACTGTAATTCATGGATTTCAAGTCCGTATAATATAATGTCTGGTATGTATCTTCCGGTAGGTGATTAGCTCTAGTTTGGGTCGAGTTTGTGTGTTGTTTTATATGTGTGGTCTTATTTTGGTCCTCATTTTGTAATAGTTTTGGTTGTTTATATGCCTTTGGCTTTGATTCTTTGTGAGTTTCTAATAAAGCATTGCTCTTCAAAGGAAAAAGAAAAACATTATTGCACGTTCGGATTGTTCTCATTCTCTGCTTAAATTTCTAGCGGCAGAAGATGTCAACTCGTTAAAGAAAAGAGTTTTGATAATCATGCCTACTAAAAAACATAAAAATCGGATGGTAACCAAATTGATTGATCCATACTAACAAAACATACAAAACTGATGGTTAGGTTTGTGATTATTTGTAACAAAATTTCAGCAAAAATCATTGTACTGTTAAAAAAAGAAAAATATATTATTATTATTATTATTAGAGTCAATTTCAAAATCATCCCCTGGTTTGTTGAATTTGGCACTAATCATCCTTTGCCGATATCATTGGCAAATATCATCCTTAAAACGTAAACGTTTGGCGTATTACATCCTCGCCATCATAAATGACCATTTTACCCTTACTTTATTTGATAAATTACCCCCAAGTTTTATAGGATTAACTAAAATATTTTTGTTCTTCCTAATCTTGTCCCTCACACACACAACTAATCTTACATTCCTCATCTCATAACATCCTCTTTTATCTCTACAAAATAAATGCAATACACTCATCACCACCACCATCTGCATTCGTCACAACCTGGTCACCACTGGCTGGTGCTCCCATTCGCTAGCTGCTGCAAATATGGGGGTTATGATTTTTTTCATGTGTTTATCTGTTTATTACATCAATTTCATTCAATTGTGTTTCAGGGCTAGGTCCTTGGTAAAGTTAGGGGTTTAGATTGGTGTTTGTGTTGTAAATTAATGGGATTGAATATAACTTAAATCTTAGTCGATGTGGTGAGGTAGTTAGAGAAGGATGTGAATGATATAAATGAATTTATCGATGCAACACTACTGAGCGAGGTGTGGAAACTGGAATGAAAAAGAACCTACAGGGTTCCCAAAATGAGTTCATGAGTTGTCCGTATATGTAAAATCTCGTGTATTCATTTACATAGCACAATAACTCGTGCTGTCATTTTATATTTATAATTCCGTGCATATACATTAATATACAATGATAATAATATTTATGAATAACAACAACATATATGTTGTTTTAAATAAAAAAATATAAAAAGTCTATGAGGTATAATGTTTAGGGGGTATTTATTAAATTTTAAACTTATATTAAAAAACACGGAAATTGATAAATTTACTTATGTTTATATAATTTATTTAAAATTTAACAGCTAAAACTCTGGAGTATTAATTACCTTCTCTTTTTCTTTCATTTTTTATAAAATCGACACATGTGTTTTTATACATTGATGTAATTTAAATGTGTTTAACCAAATTATTTCAATTTTGACTTCTTTTGGCAGATAAGATGACTCACTTTTGCCACGTGACAAGATGGTGCAATTCCTATTGGTCAAATTGCAATTGGTGAACATAAATTTTTCACTTTTTGAAAATCTCTTATAATAACAAGAGATTTGAGAAAATACCCTTTTAGTTTTTATAGGTTAAGATATTTGGTGCTAAAAAATATGTATTATTTTTGTCTAGAAATTAAGCAATTCGATCTTTTTAGGTTAAACAAAAACCGAATGAAATTCAAATTCGGTTTTCATTTTGATTTGATCCACTTTGAATAGCGTTTGGTTTTGTTCGTTTTGCCTTCAAGAATTTCAACCCGAAGCGAAAAAAAAAAAACCAAATCGGGCCAATAAAAACCCCTAGAAAAACAGCATTGTTGTTTGTTATAGATGAATTTACCAAAACTAGTCATTGTATATAAGATTATACTCACCCGTATTTTGTTTCATGGTTAGTCATGACAGTCAATTCAGGTTATCCAAATCTGAAAACTTTTGGTAGCTAATAATTGATGTGCTAGTTTGGTAATATAGTGTCTCGGTGACTACTATGGGCTATGGCGGATATGTCGCTAATAAGGCCACACACGCAAGCCTAATGAAAGTCAAATACGAAAACAGAATAGCGGGACAAAAAGATATAAACACCAAATCAGAACAATTTGTAACAAAATATCTGATATGTATTGTTGGGCTTTTAAAAAATTAACGAGTTTTCTTATTTCAAACTATCGTTTTGGTACATGATAGTCGTTGATAGTTTTACTCAACTCTTGCATGTGTAAGGAGTCTCTTTATCCTCGGGTAAAGGTATAAGTGTCTACATTCTGATTCCCGCATACCTTGCCCTGACGGAGATTGGGCATTGTTGTTGTTGTAGTCGTACTCTTGTATATCAGGGAATCAAGGGGCCAGTTAAATATATAGTCCTTCTGCACCACTTAGGCCTTGTGTTGTCTAGGTATATTCTTGACTACAAAATTTAACGCAAGAATATGACAAGTTACACATATGATTGCAAATGATTATCGGAGATAACAATCTCATTGTAGTTTTGAGGATGCTTCCAAGAAAATTAATTCAATATAAATAGACACTTTAATATCTTACTAATCAAACACAAGAACAATAATACATTATCAGATTTCTATTAAGCAATGGCCACTTTAGCCACATTGTTGTCGCTTTGGCCATATCGGTTGCAGTGTTGTTTCAGCGAGCACTATGGCAGCGAATATGTGGTGGGGCGAGTGGTTGGACTATCGATTACAATTATACTGCATGGGCTCAAGGCAAAGTTTTCTATGTTGGTGACAAACTAGGTGAAATGTTTAAACTTGCCTACTTCCTTTTTGTATTTCTAAACGGAAGCGTTATTACGAACTAATTTTACCAAACTTTTGTTTGTTTATAGTGTTCAATTACCCAAAAGACGTGCACGATGTGTACAAAGTGGACGCTGCATCTTTCAACAGTTGCACCGTACCTACACCTGGAACGGGCCTTACATCTGGACAAGATGTCGTGACCTTAATGGCCTCGGGAAAAAAGTGGTACATTTGTGGCAAAGAGAAGCATTGCGCTGATCATATGCAGAAATTGGTCATCAATGTTGAAGGAGTGACTCCAGCACCCGCGCCAAGTAGTGCTACCAAGTACGCATATCAAAGTTTCATGGCACTCATCGTTGTTTTGGCATTAATCGTCATTTTTTGATTTTAACGTTTAATAAGTACTTTTATCGATTGATATAAGAATAAGACGATATGGTTCTTTGATAGTCCATTCATGAACCAAGATATATAATATCGCATATAACTTGTAAAATAAAGTAACCGCATACCAAAAGTCCTAATATTTCACCCTATTACAAACTCCGTTTTTACATATTTTTCGTTCTAATAAACATATACCAGTACTAATAAAAAGATCGAGTTTGTCATTAATCGATACTAGTTTTCATGGTCAATGCGACGAGCAAGTCTCTAAAATCCCGTTTGGAACACTCTCCACTATAGCATCTCTTAGATCCATCCCAAACATGTTGTTGTAACTTTTCTTATTTTCTTCATACGGTCTCACTTTGGCTCACGATTATCGTTCCAACTCACCCTTATCAGTTGTTCTTCCTTTGATGATTGCTTCTAGTACCTAAGTTTGTAGTAAATGATCAGAAAAAAAAGAACCACATAATGTGAAGATACTAATGTAAATGATTTAGTTATTTTGGTTGCTTGAAGAACTATAAAGTCATGTACTAACTTTATCTCCATAAAAATTGGAATATGTTAAAACAAAAGTTAGAAAAAATAACAATAGATTGCTTGAAACTACTTTGAAGTTTAATTGACTCTTCTTCAACTTTTACTTAAAAAGCAAGAAATTTAATCACCTTTGCATAATATTTTGGTGGATTGTTTAGAAATTTCACCACAAATTTCAATGCATCTTCAAACTCCCATCATATTTATTCTTGAAGTGCTGCAATAAAAGCAAGTAAAAAAGATAAGAAAATAAGCAGTTAAACACTATATGTGGGTAAAAATTTACTAATCTGACCATGTATCATGCTTCAATAAGTTTTTACCAAATTAGCACTATTCGGGTAAAAAAAAGTTGACATGTTAAACACGTTTCGCCTAAATGAAAAATTGAAAATCATGTGTGTAGATCGCTTGCACGGAACCTACAAAGACAAATATAGAAAGAAAGAAAGAAAAAACTTTTTTAACCCTTTAACTTTTTACATGTAAATATGTCTTGACAACACCTAAAATCCGTGCAGTTAGCTGCACGTATTATTTCCATGTTTTTAATAGAGTGAACGAGCAATTTGCGTATTATTTCCCATATTTTATAGAGCAAACGAGTAATTTGCATTCTTTTTCTATAAAGGGAAAATAAACACGTTGAGCGAAATGCATGGGCGGAGATAGGAGGGGCAGTGTGCCGACGCTTATTTAAAAAAATTGGTAGTACAAATATTTTAAATTATATAGCTATTTTCATAATTTTACCTCAAAAGATTATTATAGAAGCGTCAAAGTTTGCTCACTCGACCATAACTTTTACTATATCGTTCTGGATTAACATATGCTAACATGTGGGTTAAACAATTACATTAATAAATTAGCTAGACTCTATCATGTAAAACACCTAAAAACCTGGTAGATTATAAGGCAAATGTTTTACCTTTGTATAGCTATGCCCATAAATATGCTTATAGATTGTGAAAGTGAGTTTGAGTTGTGGAATGCTTCTTTTACTCAAAATTTCAAGCACCACACCCTCATCAATCTTGAACCCCCCTGATGTTGCTTTCCCTGTTTGGAATAGCCTTTGCGCATCGCATTTGCCAATGTGTACACTAACTTCTGCACTATGAGCTTTTTGTGATGCAGCCAATGCCATTAACATCTGCACAAAAAATACCCATATCAAATTTAACCATAAAATTACTACTTTTTAGCCGACTCATCCACGGGCTTTGAACACACGTCACAGAGACGAAAACCGGTAAAACCCTTCATTTTCGGAGTTTGGCGTGGCCACTATTAAAGCAAAAGGTACAACTACTCAAAAAGACTAGAAAGTCTAGGGACTTTAACTAACCATTTCCTAGATGGGTTTGCATCCTATGTATAAAAGGTGGATACTTTCATAAAGTACAACTACTAATGCACAAAGTACAACTATTAATGCACAAGATAATAGAGTTTTTACCTTTTGGTAAGAGTGTTGAGGTTCAATGCTCATAATGTCTTGGTCCAAATTTCTTCTAAATTTACTTTGATAAGCTTGTTGGATGAGGAAAAAATGGCTTGATTTTCTACCAACATAAATCTCAATGAGTGCCTTGTAATTTACACTATCCCTTTCTTTAAAAATGGCGTTTTTCGCTATGATAGCGTCACGTTCGTGCGGATTTAGTATCGATAGTGACAAGATCGTGCTAGTTTTTGATGTATGACTATCAATCTTGTTTTGTAAACGATCATATAAGTCTTCACCATACATCTCCATGTACTTTTCTCGGATCTTTTGGCAATTTTGTTGCGTTGAATGGCTAGCGAAAACCCGGACCAAGAGGCTAAAGTTTCCTATAGAACCATGAACTTGCTTGCAGATATCTTCTAAGGAGGTTTGGCTAAATGGTTTTGCCATTGTTGGTTAAAGTTTCTTATGAAATGTACGTGTTATATATAGAAAAAAGTGTGACTTGGGAGACAAGGGTGTGGTCTCATGGTCCACTAGGATAAATGAACACTTTTCCTTTCATTTTCTTAAGAAAGTTGTGCACTTTTCTAATGGAGAAGTTGTTTCATTCTAAATGGGTCAACAAGTGACTCATAGAATCATAGTAATATCATATTTATTTGTGTTTGGCATGCGTATGTTATATTATACTTAGCAGTGCTCCAAGAATACGTATTTATGGTTTTATGTAATTTTTTTTTATAATAATTTATTTCATTTCAACATTTTTTAACAATAGCTTTATTGATTAGTTTGTTCGTTTAGAGATTATAAGTAATAACAAAAGTTTGATAAAACTTTGCACGAACTATGCATAATTGTTTGTTTGTTTGTTTGTTTAGTGCTTTGCTTGATTGTACAATGTGTTCTTTTAATTGTATTTTTTATTAGAAAAGGGGTTTTTAAAATTATCATTAATTAGCGGCTTGCATAACTTGTACTATGTATTTTAAATTTTTAATACTTGTATTTTATCACTAACGCTAATGATTTGCACACTTTTATTTTTTATTTTCACCCTTCAAACCGTGCTTTAACCAGTTGTACATTTATCATATCTTTGCTTTTTAAAGATTGTACATTGGAATGAGCTGATCAAAAGTAAGAGCGCGCCAATCAACACTATATCACTAAATCAGAAATATGTGCATGAGAAAAACATGTTGTTCTTTAGCTTTCTTACTTGTATTGTTTAATTTTCGCTTTAAAATATGTTATGACATTTAATTTTAGTTTTAAATATGTTATGACATGTTGTACTTTTAGCTTCACACTGTATTCATTGAATTTTAAAAATTAATGAAGGAAGAGGTCTTCCTCCATTATAAGATAGTAAGATTTATTTGTGAGCATACATTGGTGGATGAAGAACCCCACAAGTACATATTTATGCACTTAAAGTAACGTGTTTTATATTGTGTTGTATTTGGTACTACAAGTTATAAATAACGCGAATGCGACGCATGACACGATTGTTCTCTCACGCCTTGGCTGCTAACGTGAAACTTTTGCTTATAACGCTGTGGCATAAGACGATTCAAAATATGAAAATATTTTTATATTTATATCATATTTCATATATATCGAGTTTACAAAAGACGGCGATAAGCGCAAGATAACGACGACGTATGCGGCACGACTGCAAGCCCCACGCCTTATGGACTTTTGCCTTTGTAGAACCATGGATACTAGTTTATTGACCCCCGCAATTCATGGGATTAAATTGAAACCGTGAAACCGATTATATAAAGATAATATATTCTCAACAATCGATCATTTAATGTATAAATGATCGATTGTTAAGAATATGTGGTAACTAATATGTTAGATCATTTAACAGATAAATGACCGATTGTCGCCATCATTACCTCTCGCATGCATTGCTGAATCTTGGTGTTGGTAAATGGGGTAATTTTATTAGCATTAGATTGTTTTTGTATTGCAAATAATATTGACTTTATAAAGTCAAACTTTTATAGCAATTAAAATGTTTGCAATTTTCAATCCTTTTAATAGTTTCTAAACACATAAAATTGCATATTAGAAAGTCAAATAACCTCATAACATAAACGGACTTTTAGAAAGTCAAATAACTTCATTACATGAAGATTGACTATTAGATAGTCAAATACCAACATTCGGTCATACACACTGTTTCAAGTTTGCATATGCCTTTCCATGAATCACAGTGGGTAATCTAAAGTTACTGAAGCTTAATAGAGTTAGTGCACAAAATATTACACAAATGAGTGCACATAAATAGACATGGTCTATTAACTACCTAATCTAATTTCATAGCATTGTTTTGTGAGCTTCCTGCACCATTAACCTTGTTAATGACGATATTTGTATTAACAATCTCCCCCTTTTTGTTGAGGACAAAATATAAATTTTATTTTTATAAAAGATACAAAGATTGTACAAGAGTTATAAAAATATTAGTTTTAGAACTTGAAAGAAACGATAATCAAAGTGTATGATGTTTGACTTTTTCAGAAAGTCAAAGTCTTCACTAGTTGAGGCACGACGTTTAACTTTTCGAAAGTCAAAGATGCAATGACTTTTCGTAAAGTCAAGATTACCAATGAAGTATCATGTTGACTTTTCAGAAAGTCAACGTATGCAGATTTGACTTTTTCAAAAGTCAAATATAACCAAGCCTATATATTTCTCCCTTTGTCTCAACAAAAGAAGATGCGATGCTTGAAATGTATAATGAGCTCGAGCCATTATCTCCCCTGATCAAAGCTCCCTAAATTGGGTGCCAATGGAAGATACATGATCGTGAAAAAGCTACAAAAGATTTGTTAGTAATAATCATCATTCGCAAGCATTTCCAAACACTATGTAATAAGCACCAACAATATAGAAAACATCATTCATTAGTTAAAATTTTCATGATTTAAAAACCATGAAAAGAGAACACAATGAAGTGTTTTAGTACAATAAAAATAATCCTAGAAAAGTAAAAAATGCTTGAAAAGCTAATCTAGGACCATTCTAATGAGATGGTGGATGAGAAAGAGCGTTAAGTCGCTCAAGGATGCGATTGAGGATGAACCTCATTTCCTCTTGAATTCATGGACCATTACCCGGTCCGATCAATGGTTTAGGCGGTTTGCTCACAAGTTGAGCAACCATGCCTAAGCGGTAGTATGTTCATGAGGTTGTGCGGTGGAATGGTAGATGTGTTGATGTTGGTGTTGGTGTTTGGGGTGGTGATTATGGAGGCTAGCAAAGCACTTTGCATTTGCATAGTCTCACTTAGCGGAATCCACCATATTTGAGAATGGTGGAGATGTTGGAGTTCCGCTGAATCTCCTCTCGTGGATGATCATCCCATGGACCCTCAATGTCCTCATGCCAGGGACATTGATGTAGGAGATGGTTGTTCTCCATACAAAGGTCCATGGATATCTTTGTGAATGGGGTGGAAGAGAAGAGGTCTTGGCCCTAACTGTATGCTTGGGTTGAAGGATGGTCAGAGACTCATGAGCAATCCTTCAATAGTGCCAAATGATGGCAATGGTGGTGGATGATTCGGCCTAGGAGGCAAATCTTACAAGTCCTCTAAGAAAGGATTTGGAGCTGGGAGGTGTGGAAAATAACCCAATGGGACGAGGGTTGAGATTTTGGTGGTGAAGGTATTTTTGATGTTCGAGGGCCTGCCGTGGTGGTGAGCTTGGTGTCTTTGTTGGTGGTGGAGTGGTGATGGTGATGGGAGTAGAGTAGCCAAAGTGAGGTGTATCATCCTTTATAGGAGATGAGATGGTGAGTGGAGACGACTCGCACGAAGAACTCAAGTTGACAAAACAACAAGGTCTTACGCTAGTTGATGGTAAGAATGAAGAAGGTAAGAATGATACACACCTCACTTTGGTCAAGGTGAAGATTTTGTCATTTTGACTCGAGTTTTTCCTAGTTGATGGTAAGAATGAAGAAGGTGTGAAGATGATCATGGTAAAACCTCTTAATTTATAGAAGTGAAAATTATGGAGAAATGTGTTTGATTTGATTTGTTAAACCATAGAAGGGACGAGGTTCCTAATGATTTGGAAGTGGGTTAAATGCTAGTCATATCACCCAAGTCAAGCCATACAAGAAGGATGGAGTGAAGAGGCAAAGATTTGCAATAAATGTGTTCTAATGATTGTAAGATCCTAACAATCGACACCATTTGATTGCAAGGAACCAAATTTTTGGTTCCTTCCTTTATGCAAAAGGGTTCCTTGGGCTTAATTTTTCAAATTTTTAAATTTTGGTGGAAGTGGATTTCTATATGCCTAAGTATGTTATACTAGTTCTAATATGGGTAAAACCTAGTTAAGATTAACTTACAAGCAATGTATGGTAATTTGGAATGTTGAAATAACCGAAATTCGTAGTTACCCTGGAGGATCCACGGCACCAATTTTACACAGCGGAACCCTTGTATGGTGCGCACTGTCCACTTGCAGTGGCACGGGCAGTGCAGTTAGATAATGTATTTGAACCAAAAATTGGTGCCGTCGATCCGTGGAGACCAAAAAGCGTATGTAACACTTTTTAAGTGTTTGGATATTTCAAACCCGAAATTTTGCTCAAAACATGTGACATTAATTACTTATAGTTAGGAAAAGTAAATAACACATACACAAACATAGTGGAGCATAGATTTTGAGCAAGGCCTAGCGATTTTCACATTATAGTGAAAATGGGTAAAATTTGATAGCATACTAGTGCTACCCCCCTGCATAAGATTGTTAGCATACACCATTGTTTTGAGTTATATTATCATCCTACAAATTAAAAACAACCAAATTGTATCAAACATTAAAGATAATGTATTGTTCCAAACACTCCTTAAAACGATTCTCACTTGTCCAACTTCTTGTAGATCTTGTTCATCATCTTACCAAGGCACTTGAACATCCCCTTGGTTTGCTTGAACTCCGCTGATTCATTCTCAATCTCGGGAAGAGATGCATAATACTCATGAGGTGGAAGGCAGAGTTAGGAAGACCATCCCTGAGCTATTCGATGATGATGATGATGGAGTTGAGGTTTTGCTCTCTTGACTTTTGTCTTAGCAACTCGATCGCCACTCAAGGGCACAAAATGCAGGATGAGCTCATAGTGAAGGTGCATCCCTTGGGCTTGGTGGAATTGGTGCATAAGCTCTATAGAGACGGGTGAGAAGCATCCCGTGCGGAAGAGCAACCGATCTCGAGTTGAATGTCAATCATTCTCCCAGCGATGTAGTAGGCTAAATTGAATGGTCGACGGATGGACAAGTTGTGAGCATGCGGCAAAGGCAAGCATTGATGCGATCCCTATTCCCTATGGTGCTAATGACGTTGGATCAAAGTAGTTCTTCCATTTCTTAAATTCGGGCTTAAGTTCATTAAGCTCCATTCCATATGGATCTCGGTTCACTTCTTTTCCTTTTCGAGTGACTCGGTTGTATCTCCCTGGGATAAATAGGCGCTCACGAATGACATCCTTATTTGCTAGAGGTGTTCGTAGGAAGAGAGCGGTCATGATTGCATCAAGGATGGTGAGCGACCACTTATCCGAGTAGACACATGTCCCCATTGGGAATTCCTAGCACTTGAGCAAAGTTGGTTAAGGAGATAGTGTAGTCATTTTGATTGATCTTAAACCTAAGGCTAAACTCATCATCTTCATCAATGAAACCGTGACACTAGCATAAAACTCTAACACAAACCTAGGACAAATAGGTTCATCGATGTCAAGGAGACAATCAAATTGAATATCGGCTAGCTCTTCACGGAGATTGGTATTTTCGATAAAAGAGGAGTGAATGGTTCTACCTCAAAGTACCTAGTCTCTAGACTCTTAAAGATTTCGACTTTTTCCTTGGTGAGTCCCTTGGTTTTGTGATGTTTGGGAATGTAGCTAAGGTATCCTTGTGATCATAGAATCTTGCGCTACCATGGTTATTCCTAGAGCAAGAATTAACATGTTAAAAATGAGAATAAACTTAACGCTTTGGTTCTAGTGTGCCTATATGAAAACGATTTGGAGTTGCGGTTACATCGACTCATTTTATGCACAAAATGGTTTTAGTGGGTGTTTGCAAATACCATGAGATAACCCAAATGCTCCTAATTCAATATGGCTTCATTTGAATATACCCGGAATGCATATTAGTTATGCAATACCTTTAGTATTCAAGAGCATGCAAGTGATGAAAATCTAACGCTTCTATTTGTATTAACAATGAAAAATTGTTTTCCACAAGTGAAGCTTTTCAAAAAATTTGACATGGGTGTTTGGTTATTTGAATAAGGCCTTATAGTCATTATCTATTGATTAGTGGGAAGCATGATTTGTTTATGCAATATGATAATGTAGTACCTAATTTCAATGACTAGTTATGCAATTTTCCAATTGAATCCATGTTTTATATAAGAATATATACAAACCCCATGTAGTGATTTTGTGCACAAATTGGAATCCTAGACTCAGAATTAAGAGATAAAATGTAGTTAGGATACTTACAATGATGTTATCTCCAGTGATTAGTGGGTGAGAAGGTGTCAATATTGAGTTGGGTTTAATGTTTACACGTTTTGGTAAAGTGGGTTTTGAGGAAGAAGTTGTTTTGTAGGTAGCGGTATAAAACAAAATTGTTTTGTTTTGTTTATTATAAGGTTTAGGCTTTGTTTATCCTATATGTTTGGTTCCATTAACCCCAAACTAAGTCTAAGAAGATTGAATGGTTCTCGCTTGAGAGGCATAGTTAGAATGTCGGAATGTTGTCTTGGATGACACTTTCTCAATCGAGATGTTTCCTTTTGCACATTATCGCTAAGAAAGTGATGACGGATTTCAATATGCTTCGATGCGAGCATGTTGGACCGGATTTTTGCTGAGATCGATGGTCGATGCGAGTGTTTTATCGACTGTGTCTTAATATTTATAGTGTCTCGCTATACCTATGGTTCACTCCTTATGCACTAACAGGCGGTGTGCCCGTCGGCCGTGTGTAGTGTAGTAAATGGTAAAGCCGAGGTCGTCCCAAGAGCTATGTGTGTCGGATAATTACTAAGTCTAATTGTCACAAAATATTAATGGTTTTGATAGGATTTAATTAATTAAACTACTAATGCGAATATAAAGTAAAAGCAAATAAATGGTAAAGGGAAATCAATAGAGGAATAGTGGTGTTAAGCTAGTTAATCTTCCTAGCTAGTTATGTCTACGCCTACCTACTTCCAATTACTTGGTGGGGTCAAATTCGAGAGGACAACATTTGGTCAATTCGCCTAACCTATCAAAGAAAGATGCCACCACAGGAGAAATCAAAGCGCATCATAAGTCCCGTTGTTCCCGGTCCCCTGCCGAGTCATTAAGCACCGCTACATGCTAGATTCTAAATGGTGAGTGCCCTACCGTTAGAACTTAGACACTACACCCCAATTCTTAAGTTCATCCAAACGATAGGTGATCAGTTGGTCAAATCGCACAAGTAGAAAGTGGTCGCCGTGGTCATATCTTACCCTTCCTGTCTCCGTCCGCTCACCTAGGTTCACTTGGTCATATCTCCTAGGCAATTGGCCTCTATCGCCATTCAAAACTACCGAACCAAGGGTGACTACCAAAGAACTATGCATGCATACACTTAGAAATAATTGTACGGAAGTAAAGGTAAACGCAAACAAAACAATTATGAATCATAACTAGGCTAGCACCAAGGGTGCTTAGCGCTCATATTAATCATGCAAATCAATTCAATATTCAAAGGTACAAAATACATGAATTGAAAGTAAAATAAATAATAAACACTAAAGCTTATAGTAATGGTGTGACTTCTCCTTGAAACAGCCTCAGATGCTTCCCTAGACCGCTTTGAGCTTTTTCCCACGCTCTCGAGTGTTATGTGTGGAATGGGATGCTTTGAAATCTCGGAATTCGTAGGGTATTTATAGGTCGAGGTCCGGGTTACGGCGAACCAATTGATAAGTTACGCCAGAACCTTCTATTTCTCCGTAAATGCACTAGATCCGCTAGTTACGACGTAACCTTATAAGTGGTTACGCCGTAGTCTTCGATAAACTCGGCCACGCCGTAAGTGATGCGATGAGTTACGGCGTGAAGTATCGTGCGTGGAACCTCTTTTGACCTAATGGAGTTACGTCGTAACCTTTGGGAAGAGTTACGCCGTAACCTCTTGATAAGTTGGACTTCGGGTCACGCAATAGTTACGGCGTGGAATGCGAGATGAGTTACGCCAGAACTTCTTCAAAATAAGCATACCGTGATAAATCTTTAGTAATGTTTCCATTTCCGCTTCTCTTTAGCTCAAATGCTCAGAATTTACACGAAGTGGAAAACAATGGAAAAGAAGCGAATCCATATAAATGATATAAATAACGAGCATTATCGGGAAATTGACACTTAATATTCGTGACTATTTGATGTTATCAAATATCCCCCACTTGAACTCTACTTGCCCTCAAGTAGACCTTATTAGATAGATTCCTAAAAGATATCTCCCAAAACTTAGAAAATATGAGTTTACAAATCCCTTATGCTAGAATAAAACAAAGCCGAACACCTCAGGGGAACAAACACTCAAATCTCTCAACTATTCTAAGTGTCAATTTTGGGTGATCACCAATCGCATACCATAGCATGTATTCTATCATAAGCTTGGCGGTTACAAATCTCCACCACTAGAGTTAAGGGCTAAACAATTCTCAAGGCAATATGGGTAGACACGAAAAGGTTAAGGTGACTGGTCATTACTAACATGTCACTTGAGAAGTGGACAAATCAATAATACATGACCAAATCCATGGCCAAGACACCAAAGATTGCTCGATTGCATCACCTAGACACGCTCATGACTAAAGGGTAGGATAAGACATGGGATATATAATTGGTGTAAATGAAAAACAAGCGTAGTCTAAATCTATAACTAAATCATCACCACTTACCGTCCGCCCAAAGTTCAAGCTTAGAAGTCTAGAGACCGATCATGAAATGCAAGGTAGATGTGTCATTAGAGGATGTCGTGATGGGCACACTACCTTTTCTTCTTCAACTGGTATAACTCAACTCCAATCTTCTAATGTGACCGAGTGGCCTCCTCGATACTAAACAATAAAGCTCATACTATAGTGCTTATAACATCGCACTTTACAATAACTCAATCAACTATTTTTTTTCGAATCACATTTTTTTTGAACATAACATAATAACATAACATCCCTACTTGAGATGAACAATGGAACTGGGGTCTTCAATGATCTTCATAATTGTTGTCGGCGAAAGCGTGATTTCCAAACCTTTCAACTCGAACCTTGAACTTAGGCAAATGATGACTTCCCATTACAAATAAAGAATATGTAGGTAGGCTAAGGTGTAAGGGTGTAACGAAACAATATATTGGGTTGAAAAATGAAAGGAATGGCTCAGGTAAGGGTGTATCTAGGGTATCTTGCACTAAAGGGGTGCAACAAAAGGGTTTCACAATGGGGTCAAAAGTCGAGGTGACTAATCGATAGACTCACAATGGTAGGTCGTTTGGGTGATAATCCTATAATCGCCTTCTAAAAGCGAAAAGTCCAAATACATCGAGCTAACTCAACATACCTCGCCTATGGTCTCGAAATGATGCAAAGGCCAAGTTCTAAAGTTTACAAGCTACCCAAGACACTCATAATTTGGTGGATTTGGGGTAAAATATTGGAAACGGATAAGGCTAATCTCACCATGTAATATCAAGGGTTGTATGTTTCGCTAAGGTCTAATCTAGTTAGGTTTGGAAAACATGTCAAAATTTTAAAAATAGCATAATTTTCAAAATAAACTAGAAAATGAGGGCTAAATAAAGTTCAAGAGATAATTCTACCCGTCCCCCCACTTGAATTTTACAAAGTCCCTTTTGTACTAGGCATTAAAATAAAGGTGAAGAGAAAGGTAGAATTAGAGCGAGAACTTCCCAAATTTGCTCCAAAAAGAAGGCCCACGAAAGAACCGCTTGCCGGTTTAAGCGTCATGAACAAACTTCAATCCACGAAATCACAATACCGACAAGCATAATTCTAAAAAGAAAAAATAAAATGAAAAATAAACCTAACTCACTTTCCTAGGAATCACGGTTGCATTTAGCGAATGCAACAAGTTTTTAAACCACTTAGTGTCCCAAGTGGACGGAGTGAAGTCTCGTGAGGGTTTACAGGAACACACCACAAAGTTCATTTAAAACTAATACAAGGTTACCGTGTTTTAAAATGAAAGAATTAAAGCAGAGAGAGTTTCGTCATAACTCCTAGAGAGTTACGCCATAACCGGCAAAACTGGTATGAGCTGTGAAGACGAATAGTTACAGTAACCAACGAGATGGTATTACGCCGTAATTGGTAATTTGTCAAGAATTCTGCTTTGCTAAAATGTTGGTTACAACAGAATCACCAAGATGAGTTACACCTGTAACTTCTGTTCGTATCAAGAATGCGCAGCAGTAATTACTTTGTCTCCTCGCAAAATGGTTAGAAAACACAAACCCAACAGAAAATAAAAAAAAGAAAGGGATAATTCAAAGTTGTCTCCTAAAGAGCACTTTTCTTTATTAACGAAGTCTTTGTTAGACTCGTGAGCGCAGGGCTCCTATGGGGCCTTAGAACTTGCCCCACTTCCATCATTCATTGGTATTCATTCATCCAATTATCAAGCCCTTTTTCCTAGTAGAATTATTGAGCCCAATTGTTCCCAACTTATGTGAAAGCCATTTATCACATGATTCTCCATGGTCATCATCTTTTGCAATAATATTATCGATGTCTTGATGTTTGATCTTGTTCCACCTATGATGTCGTGAGATGGTTGCACCCATACCGCTTGATCGGTTCCTTAATAAATTTCGAGCTTCCAAGCTTTAGTTTGTACCAATCTTCCAATGCTAATTCAACATCATGTTTCTCTCCCTTATGAGGGTAAATCCATTCATTGGCTTTTCTTTCACATTTTTGAGGACGAGTAAATGGTGGCCATGTCGATTCGCATTCTTTGGTTGACATCGAGTTGCAAAATGTTTGTTTGGACTCGTAGTTTCCTCAATGCTTGGACAACTTCATCCTATTTACGCTTACAATGATCAATACTTTCTTTACGATTATCGATAATAGGTTTAGAATGTGAGAGGGGTTCAAAGGATTGAACATTATTAGAACTTTCAATTTTTAGTTTTAAATGCTCATTCATACTAAAAGTTATTCGCTTCATTTTCGGTCCCCAAGGAAATTTGTTTTCAAAACCATGATTTGAGCCCTACAAGTGGCGAGAAAAGGTCTTCCAACAATCAAGTTGTAAGCCTCCCGCTTTCCCATATCAATAACTACAAAATCGGTGGGAAGAAAAAATTTCCAATTTTTAAAAGCACATTGTTCACAATTCCCTCAGATGCAGCTTTTAGAGGAGTCCGCCATTTCAATCATAATAGTTGTTTCTTTTAAATTGGTAAGTTTTATTTTTTCAAATAAAGTAGTTGAGATAAGGTTAACCCTGCCCCTAAATCACCTCATGGGAATCTTAACGTTACCAATAGTGCGGGAGAAGAAAACTTTCCGGTATTGCGCCTTTTAAAGTTGGCTTGGTAGGAACTCGCGTCTTCGCTTTATCATCCTCTCTTGGGTAGTTAATCCCGAGAGATCATTAGTGATAGAGGATGTGCAATGCTCCTTTTTGTTTTATCCTTCGAAATATGGCCTTCTGCGGCGCAAGCGGACCCAGGTTGGAAACCAAGGTGGTTCCCTTCTCTAGTCGAGTTAACAAACGTATTTTTAGTCAAGTCGACAAAATGAACATATCAACGGGTCGGGTCCGTTCAATTAACATGCAAAGATGAAATCATAAAAGATCCTTATATATACACATTTATTTTTATTTTGCAAAACTAAAGCCAACTTTAAAAAACTCAATACGTTAATAAAAAAAAATTAATGTTTACTTATGAATACAATATATTATATAATGTTAAAAATCCTAGAATAAAATAGACCAGCTATAAAAAAAATTAATGTTTACTTATGAATACAATATATTTTTATTATTCTTGGATTAACATTTCGGCCCGTAGAAAAGGCAAACCATATAAAAAAGTTAGTACATACTTTTCTTTCTCCCAGGAAAATAAATATTACTTTAATTATCACTTCATCTTCCCAACATTGTTTCTATCTTCTTTCTCCATGTTCATTCGTCTTCTTCAACTTCATTTATTTATTATTAATTTTTTTTTTACAAATTCACATGTTCTTTTCACTTTCTTCTATCTCAGTTTCATTTCAAGGTGGTTCCTTAGATTTTTCCAAGATAGGTCCCCAAAAAATTCACATATAGCTTATAAAGGATCTTGGTTTCTAAGGTGGTTCCTGGGCACCACCTACAAGACACATAGGTCCGCCTCTGCTTGCAGGAAGTGGCTTTAGTATTACTTGTTTCAAGGTTCTTAGCTAATTGCCCAATTTGTGTTTCGAGGTTCTTAATTGCAGCATCTTGGTTACGTAGGTTCATATTGGTGTCCTCCTTTACTTTGACCATCAATTCCTTGAGTCTATCTTCCTTTTTGTCGATTCTTCAATGTGTCGGTGCATTATTTCTTCAAGGCTAGGTTTAGGAGGATTATTGTTGATTCTTGTGTAGAACCTGTGATTTTTCACGATACCTAGGTCCGTAATTATTGTAGTTGTTGAAAGGGAATTCTTTCCCATAGTTCACTTCTCCGATCCTTTTAACTTCTTCATTGGAGGAACATTCTTTAGAAGGACGAGCCCCATCTCGCCCACTTGAATGGAATGCACATTTTCCTTGAGCTTCTTCATTTCTCTTCCAAGGCTTTCTAATTTGTTGTTTATTCTTTGCCAAGGCCTCAATAACATTATTTTTCTTGGTTGCTTCCTCCATTGTGCCACTTGTGAGTGGTCCGCCATTTTTGAATAGTTTCCAAAGCCATGATGGGTGTCATACTAGGAATTGGCCTTTGAGAATCAATCATTTGTCTTGAAGAGATGTTCCCCTTGTAAAAGACGCTCACTTTTGTTGGTTATTGAGATCGTGAGTAGGGCACTTGTATAACAATTGCTGTATCTTTCCCAAGCTTGGTATAATGTTTCATCACCCTCTTGCTTGAAGTTATGAATTTTTCCATTTGCTTAGCCGTCTTTGATGGAGGACAATATCTCGAACGGAATATTTTTTAAGATAGGCCAAGTGTTGGCGATCCCTGCAGTAATCGATCGACCCATCTTTTGCAGCTCCGTGAAGAGAAATAGGGAATACTGTAGCATTATAGCATCGTGTGAGACTCGGGATTTTGAATAGGTCGGCAATGTATTCGACGTTGTCTACATGTTCATGGGCATCATCGGTGATGCTTCGGAGAAGGGGTTTGCACGCAATTCCCCATGAATTGAGGTTTGATTTCGAATTGATCATCTTACGCAATGGTCGGCCTAACAATCCACGGCCCTTGTTCTTCTCTTTGTCAATGCCAAATATTCCTCAAGAGTGAGGTTATCGATGTTAATAGCTTCCATGGTACCGAAAACTTGAAATATGATCATGAGAAAAGTTTAAAATGAAATGAAAGACTTAATATCAATCCTAATATAACTCCACGCCAAGCATAAAAACTTGATGCAGTTTTACCGACGTGTCTTAATATTTATAGTGTCTCGCTATACCTATGGTTCACTTCATGCACTAACAGCGATGTACCCGATCGTGTGTAGTGTAGTAAATGGTAAAGCCGAGGTCGTACCAAGAGCTATGTGTGCGGATAATTACTAAGTCTAATTGTCACAAAATATTAATGGTTTTGATAGGATTTAATTAATTAAACTACTAATGCGAATATAAAGTAAAGCAAATAAATGGTAAGGGAAATCAATAGAGGAATAGTGGTGCTAAGCTAGTTAATCTTCCTAGCTAGTTATGTCTACGTCTACCTACTTCCAATTACTTGGTCAAATTCGAGAGGACAACATTTGGTCAATTCACCCTAACCTATCAACAGAAGATGCCACCACGGAGAATCAGGTAGCACCGTCATAAGTCTGTTGTTCACGGTCCCTAAGCCGAGTCATTAAGTACCGCTACATGCTAGATTCTAAATGGTGAGTGCCCTACGTTAGGAACTTAGACACCACCCCCAATTCTTAAGTTCATCAAACGATAGGTGATCGGGTGGTCAAATCGCACAAGTAGAAAGGGTCGTCGGTTGGTCATATCTTACCCTTCCGTCTCGGTCCGCTTCACCTAGGGTCGATTGGTCATATCTCCTAGGCAATTGGCCTCTATCGCCATTCAAAACCACCGAACCAAGGGTGACTACCAAAGAACCATGCATGCATACACTTAGAAATAATTATACGGAAGTAAAGGTAAACGCAAACAAAACAATTAAGGAATCATAACTAGGCTAGCACCAAAGGGTGTAGCAGCTCATATTAATCATGCAAATCAATTCAATATTCAAAGGTACAAATACATGAATTGGAATTAAAAGAAATAATAACGCTAAAGCTTATCGTAATGGTGTGACTTCTCCCTTGGAAACAGACTCCGTATGCTTCCCTAGACACTGCATTGAGCTTTTTCCACGCTCGAGTGTTGTGTGTGTAATGGGATGCTTTGAAATCTTTGAATTCGTAGGTATTTATAGGCCGTGCGGTTACTGGCGTAACCAATAGATGAGTTACGCCATAACCTTTATTTCTCCGTAAATGCACTAGATCTACTAGTTACGGCGTAACCTTATAAGTGGTTACGCCATAGTCTTCGATAAACTCGGTTACGTCGTAAGTGATGCGTAGTTACGGCGTAAGTATCAACGGCGTGGAACCTCTTTTGACCTAATGGAGTTACGTCGTAACCTTTGGGAAGAGTTACACGTAACCTCTTGATAAGTTGGACTTGGGTCACGCAATAGTTACGGCGTAATGTGAGAGAGATGAGTTACGCGTAACTTCTTCAAAATAAGCATAATGTGATAAATCTTTAGTAAAGTTTCCATTTCCGCGTCTCTTAGCTCCAATGCTCGTAATTTACACGAAAGTGGAAAACAATAGAAAACAAGCGTAAATCCATATAAATGATATAAATAACGAGCATTATCAAGAAATTGACACTTAATATTCGTGACTATTTGATGTTATCAATAGCTTCTTTGTTGTCGCAAAGTATAACAATATCGTTGAGATGAATTCCATAATCTACGAGCTTGCTTCATCCAAAGAGCTTGTTGACATGCTTTTCCGCTTGAGACGTACTCGACCCGATGGTTGAGATGGCTAAAGCCGTTTGCTTTTTTCGAACCATGAGGTGAGACAATGTCCAACAAAAGTGCAAATACCACTTGTACTTTTCTATCGACATAGTCACGGCATGATCCGAGTCGGCATACACTATGGTTTCTACACCATTCCTTTGGGATACCATAATCCTAAACACGTTGTTCCTTAATGTATCTAAAATCCTTTTCAAGGCTTCTAAGTGTGATGCCTTTGGGTTTTCTTGAAAGCGCAAGACATAGACAAACACTAAACATAATGTCGGGTCTACTAGCCGTAAGATGAGTAGGCTACCAATCATTCCTCTATATTTAGTGTTATCTACGGATTCACCTTCCTCATCCTTGGTGAGTTTAGTGTCAGAGGACATGGGTGTCTTAGTTGGTTTGGAATCTTCAAGACCAAATTTCTTAAGCATGTATTTTATATATTTAGATTGGTTAAAGAATATGCCATCTTCTAGTTGTTTAATTTGAAGTCCTAGAAAGAAGTTTAATTCACCCATCATACTCATTTCAAACTCGTCGTGCATGATTTTAGAGAAATCATCACATAGCTCTTGATAAGTTGATCCGAATATGATGTCATCAACTTATACTTGAACAATGATAATATGTGACTCCTTTTTCTTGGTAAAAAGAGTATTATCTACTAATCCTATAGTGTATTTGTTTTCAACAAGAAAAGTCTCAAGTCGATCGTACCAAGCTTTTGGTGCTTGCTTAAGACCGTATAATGCTTTCTTGAGTTTGAAGACATGATGTGGTTTCTCAAAGTCGGTAAAACCGGGAGGTTGAGCAACATATACTTCTTCATTAATAAACACATTAAGAAATGCACTTTTAACATCCATTTGAAATAATTTAAAATGTTGGAATCACTCCTAAACTAGAATTCAAGTGTTAGTAATTAATATGTAATAGTTAGCTTAAGTATGGCTTTTATGTTAGTATCAAGGTTAGCTCATGTAGAAAGCCCATGAGCCTATCCAAAGCCCAATAAGGAAAGGATGGGAACTTGTGTGTTGCCCTAGTTCCCTATAAATAATCCTTGTAAACCCTCACTGATGGTTGGTTGTTCATTTATCTCTTTCACTCTAAGCATAAACTCTTCTAATATTCATACTTGTGTTTGGTTATTTGTTCAACCGATCTATTTTTTCTATTTCTTCATATTGAGGCTTTGTTACTAATATGGGAACCTAACAAAGTATCAATCGCCAAATAGTGGGTGAAAAGGTTTTGTTTTGAAGTTTTGGTTTTACGCCATGTAAGTCTCGGACTACAAACTTTACACGCTTAAAAACTCATTTTTACACTTTACAATCCAAGATTCTTGTACTTTCAAAGTTTTAGGTGTTAAAATTTCGCTTTTTGGCAAAACGTTTCAAACTTTACGGTAATTCATTGTTTTTAAGCTTGGTTTTATACGTGTGTTCATTTCTCACGCGAAGGTGTTTATAAGCTTGGATCATCAAGTTTCACACTTTTGTGTTATTTTGGTGATATTGAAGTCGTTTCATCACAAAAATCTGGTTTAGAATCACTTTGGGCAAAAATCTCGCTTTTGGTTAAGTTCATATGCGTAACAAAACCCTAGAGTTACGCCAGAAGAAATCCGTGGCTCGATCTTCGCTTTTTGAGTTTACTCAAGTTTTCTTGCTTGGACAAGCCTCGAAAACACTTCGACTTTGGATATCTTTACATCGAGATTAGTGTAAAGGATTTTGGGCAAAACCCTAATTTTACGCATAAGCTCAAACTTATGCGTAGAACTCTTTACGCCTAAGATTTTTCTTACGCCTAAGCCTTGTCTTACGCATAAGCTAATCCCACGATAAGTTTTCTACGCCTAACTTTCGGTTCGCCTAATCTTAGTGTTTTTCAATTCTTACGCCGCTAATCCCACGCAGTATTTGCTTTTACGCCGAAGTTTGGTGTTTTACGCCTAAGCATTACTTTGCCTAAACTTGGTTTCTACGCCTAAGGACACTTCATCAACAACGTTTCATTCGACTACAAAGATCCATTTTACAACACAAGTTTTCAACATGTCTCAACCTCCATACTCTAACTACTTTTCTTATACGTATAATCAACAACAGCAACAACAACTCAGTCCACAACATCAACAATTCAATCAACAACAACAAATTTATCAACAACAATTTAACCAACAACATTATCCCCAACAAGGAGCAATTCAACCTCAAATGGTTCAACGACCACCTAGTCTTCAAGTACAACCTTACACAAACTTTACAATCAACATCCATCCAGAATACTATGAAGGAACCGCCTTGGTTTGCAAAGATGTGAAGCTTTAAGTAGCCAACAATCCATTCATGAGGCAGATCACTGATAGACCTCCAATGCTCACTCCCGAAACTATGATCAATGGGTGATTAGGTTCTTTAGGTTTTGTGATCTAAAGAAGCCACATGGAAAATTCTTAAAGAAGGTCATCTTGAAGGACCATTTCAGATGCCTATTGTCGTTACAATAGGAGATCCAAATGCTATTCCACCAAGAGATGATCTCACAAACATTGCAACTGTCACGACCTTTCCGGTGATGAACTTTACATTTCAAGTCGATGAGCTAGCAATGCAATACATCCTTTTAGGATTACCCAATCCAATCCTTCAAAGTGTTGATGCTCAAAAGACTGCAAAAGCAATGTGGGAACATATTTATCTTCTCATGGAAGGCACATAACTCAATCAAGAAGACATGGAATCCAAAATCTACTTGGCTTATGAACACTTCATGATTGAACCAGGAGAGACATTAGAGTCATATCATCATCGATTCTCTGACATCATCAATGAATTGGACAAACATAACATCATTATGCCAAGAATTGCAGTCAACACTAAGTTTCTAAGTAGTCTTGGTCCTGATTGGGAAAAGTATGTCATTTTTATCCGTCAAACTAAAAATCTCCATCATGCTACATACGGATTGTTGTACGACTATTTGAAGCCCCACCAAAAAGAAGTTGACAAAGAAAGGACTATCCGTGGACTCCCGCCCCACCGCTACTCCGGACAATCAACAACTTGCTTTATGGGCTCAAACTAGTTATCCTCCTCAACCCGCTTTCCTCCTCAACCAATCGCAACAATTACACCATATGATCCGTCACAACAACAATCTCAACAAACTCAATTGGTTCCATACAACAACAATGATCAAGCACTTTACAAGGAAGCTAATGAGGACTCGATGCTTTCGATGCATTGCAACAAGGATTTGTTATGATTGCTAAAGCCTTCGCCGGTATACAAACAATCCAACAATCGCATTCGCCTCCTCATCAAACACAAGGAATCAGTCACGCCGAACAATGGACGTGTTGAAGTTCGTAATCGTGGTTATGGTCGCCGATGGGAGGTGGTCAAGGGTTTAATGCTATGGAAGGAATAACATGGGTGCTCCACAACAACAGAGCTCAAGTGGTTGAACAGGGAATGCTCTTAATGGGATGAATGGTCTTCGCTACAACTGAATGAAAAGGGTCACCGGCTAATGCATGCCCAAAGCCGAGGACTAGAGGCGCGGTTATCACAAGGAGGCTTTACTTTTGGCTCTAAGGATGAAGTCGGTGGAACCCTCACAACCAAAGAATGTAGCTTTATGGCGATGCGATACTCGATGATGATATGGAGGACTTGCAGCTAATGCAAAGCAGTGATGTTGATGGTACAAATGCAAGCTCTCCACATGAGTGACACAGCCCAAGTATGACATCGATGGCTTGTCTCGTGCACCAACAAACCATATTCATCATCGATCTTATATCTCACCAACATCCGATCCGACGAGGCTCGAATGTTCAACATGAGCCGTCCACATCTCATTCTCGACGATTCTCAACTAGACCTCAGTAGTTACATTTGATGATCAAGATGACCTTATGGTTACCTTTTGATACTCAAATTGACTCCGTGGTTATACTTGAGGATCTAAATAGTGATCATGTTGTGACTCACATTGAACACGCCGAACCTTTGCCTAATCCAGATGTTGATCTCTTACTTAAAGACCAACAATCCCGAATGGAAGAATGTTGTGCATTGAATCGAGCAATTACACAAGAAAAATGCAATCGTTAACTGTGATATTTAATGCTTAACACGCAACTCAATTATTTTAAAACTCAAGAAAACGTGAACAAGGTTTTGAAGTCGCTTTTGCTAAATCACACCAAAACGAAAAATCATTAGAACGACAGACACGTGATCTAGCCGCATCCAAGAATGCTTTGTTGTCTCAAATAGAACAACCAAACGTTGATCATAAACAAAACTTAACGCTCTTACCTTGAAACTCAAAAATCCAAGTCCGAGTTGTTAACTTGTCAAAATAGTTCTCTCGAGTACAAAAGCATTCCACGAAACTAATAGATGACTATCTTGAGGAAATTGTCGACTTACAAAACAAAATCAAAGAGTTTCGAATCTTGTTTATAAACATGGTGAATCAATCACAACGATTCAAAAGTTTACTTTTAAACCAAATCCAAATGGATATGGACCGAATCTTGCCGACATAAACCTAAGTTTTCAAACAGAGCATTCAAACCAAACTCAAGTTTACAATGCGTAACCTAGAGTTGATGATTCAATTATGAGTGTTGTTGAATATAACCGCCAAGAGGAATTAGATGCGTAAGACGAGAGTCAATCAAAATTAGAAAAGGTTGTTTATAACAAACCATTTAACTATTCAAAAGCCGTCACTTTCGTTGCACAAAAGGATTTTCTAACACACCGGGTTATCACACCTACTCGAGGGTCCCTTTCCAATAATGTACAAATTAATGGTCCTTTACCTTCACTTAGTGAAATAAAACCATTAGCCAAACAATGTAAAGTTATAAAATATTTTGAAACATTCATTTCGAACATCAAACTTTTGAACGTGAAATTGAATTTCATTCTAAATAAAATTGAACATTTTCAATCGCTTCTCAAGGCACAAAGAGATATTTTTCTAAAAGAATTTTACCTCATGTCCAAATTTGAAAATTTGTGCTATATATTGGAAAGGGATTTTCACAAGGAGCTTGGACTTATGAAAAGAGTTTTCAACAAACAAACCTCAATTTCAAATACAAAACGTAAAAAGAAAATGTTACGAAAAGATGTTGATCGACTCTTGGAAGATGTTATCTGTACGATATCCATAATGTTGTGTTATTGCATTCTTTGTCATATGCATTTGATTATATCTCGCGATTCCGCTGATTCGATATAATTGTTGAGAATATCGATAATGTGCTTCGCATCGAGTCTTTAAAAGTTGAAAATAAACGATTGTTAAATGAACTTTCAAATGCAAAACGCCGCCTTCAATTGTGTCAAAAGATTGTCAAAATCGTGAACTTGCTCGCAAAACAAAATCACCCAATATGCTCAAAATCTTTAGATCCTAAAATTGAGCAACCTGGATGATCAAAACGCCTTTGAAATGTCAAATCTCAAAATATGAACAAGAACTTGCAAAAGTTAAAAAGGAATATGGTGTCATATTTGATTTACTCAAACAGACTCGTGATGAAGCATCAAACGAACTTGATCATTATCTTGCACACACTAAAGAAGTCATGAATTTTCTCGAAATCTTCGCTCAAAATCAAGATTTGTTGACATCGTCATTGAGTTAAAAGAGAAGTTAGGAAAGTATGAACAAGTTCAGATTAGCAACATTAAGAATCTTGCACCGTAACACTTAGAAAAAGTGACACTAGAATGCCTACCGACAAATCACAAGATACTAATGTGCTTCCTCTATCGAAACAGAATAGTTGCTCTTTTCCCAACGTCCGCACTTCACACCCTAGAGCAATACAAGGAAGAATAGGAAGTTGCGACCTAAGAAAAGAACAATAAAGAATGTCAAGTAGAAGAATACCCTAGGACTTTGAATAAGATTCAAGTTGCACCCACTTTAGATATTGCGTCGACAAATGTAATGGAAAAAGTGTTGTAACGACTGATGAACCTTTAAGTACTTTTGATGTTAAGTTTGAAGCTTCTTGTGTTATATGTCATCAAAGTATGCTTTCGATTGTCATGACAAATGTGTTGCTAAAGCTATCTTGTCTCGCTTACTTTAATCCTAAGAAACGGAATACCTCTAGGCCCACTAAAGCTTCTAAGTCCGTGCTTGGTAAACCACCTCTTTAGATTCTAAGAAACGATTGATGTCCCTGTAGCTCCATTATCACCTCCAAGGAACGTAGTACCACCTAGTGCATTCACTAAGACTAAAGCAAACACTAGTTGGAGATGGCGTAAATGGATACATAATACACTAGGATTTAAATGGATACCTAAAATCATTGATGTGTGTATTTTACTATAATCGCTTTAACCCTCTAACTCTTGGGTTCCACATCTACTCCATTCCATCCGTCATCCGTGTGTAATGCAGGTGATACAGATCATCCTTTGATTGTTGATAGCGGATGTTCCCGACATATGACAGCAATCTCAAACTGTTATCAAACTTTATTGCAAAGTTCATTGGCAATGTTAGATTCGGGAATGATCACTTCGCAGCTATCATGGGCTACGGAGATTACATCAATGGCAACATCAAAATTAGCAGGGTTTATTATGTGGAAGGCCTCGGTCACAATCTCTTCTCAGTAGGTTAATTTTGTGATGGAGATTTGGAAGTTGCTTTTCGGGTGAAAACTTGTTTCATTCGTGATCTACAAGGAAACGATCTTATGTCTGGCACTTGCAATTCAAGTCTCTACACTATATCCATGCAAGACATGATTGCTTCATCTCCCATCCGCTCACTTTCAAAGGCAACATCAACAAAATCTTGGCTATGGCAACGTGCCTCTCACATTTAAACTTTCAAACCATAACTAACCTTGCTCGATACAAACTAGTCAAGGTCTCCGAGATTCCGATATTCTAAAGATCACCTATGCTTAGCGGTGAACAAGGGAAAAGCACTGTTTCACTTTCCTTCAAAGATGGAACACGACTCTCAATGTGCTTCATCTTTTCACATGGATTTGTGTGGCCCGATCGCGCGTGCAAACGATTAATGGAAAACGCTACATCTTTGTAATTGTCGATGACTACTCAAGATGGACTGGGTCTACTTTCTTCAAGTAAAGATCAAGCTCCACAGATGATCATTACCTTTCTCACGAAAATTCAAGTTCAGCTCCGAACATAGTCGTGACAAATCGTAATGCATACAAGGAACCGAATTTGTGAATCAAAGTCTTCGCGCATTTTATGAGAAAGTGGGAATTGAGCATCAAACATCTATTGCACGTACACCGTAACAAAACGGAGTTGTTGAAAGATGAAACCGCACGTTAGTGGAAGCCGCAAGAACGATGTTAATTAATGCTAAACTTCGATTACTTTATGGGTCAAGCCGTGTCAATCGCATGCTACACTCGAAATCGCCAATGATTACCAAGCGCCACAACAAAACACCTTATGAGCTTATCCACAACCATAAACCGAACCTCAAACACTTTCATGTATTTGGATCCTTTGTTATCTCGAATAATGATCGTGATGACTTTGGTAAGCTCAAAGCCAAAGTCGACATTGAGTCTTTATAGGATATTGTGAAAATTCTATGGGTTTTGATCCGAATCATCGTATAAAGCAAGTTATGGAAACGATTCATGCAAATTTCGATGAGCTTACAGAGATGGCTTCTCGAGCATAATGTTTGGAACCCGGTCATAACCGCTTAAACTTCCTCAAACCCCATCATCAACCGAACCAAGCCCCGGCTTACTCACAACAAATGGAAAAGCTATTTGTCTCTGTTTAGTGATGATATTGATGATCGTGCTCCAGTGTATCCAATGCTTCAACGCTCAACCCGATCATATTCCAATACCGATACACCGCTACAACAACTATCGTTGAAGAAGCACCACCAATTGACTCTACAACAACAATTGAACAAACCGCATCCAATGAAGCGTAACCGATTGATGATGTTCTAAACAATGAAGTACCCCACCGCAGATTTTGATCCAAATGCTTCTTCAACCCGCTTGCTAATGACTCACTGCACTGATGTTGCGGAATCATCTACAAACCATTTGAATCCTCCTAATCGCACAATGTATATCAACATCAACCTTCCACTCATCGTTAGACAAAAGACCATCCTCTTGAGAATATTATTGGCAACCCGAATCAACCGCTTGTAACGAGACAACGCCTTCACACGTATGGTGAACATTGCATTTATGCACTCACCGCTCCGCTAATCAACCTAAAAACATTAAAGACGCAATGACCAAAGACAACCTCGATTGAATCCATGCAAGAAGAACTCAATCGCTTAAACGCCTTGAAGTATGGAATTGGTTGAAAGACCAACAGGGTCTTCGCCATTGGTCTAAAATGGATTTGGAAAACAAATTGATGTCAAGGAACGTGATCGTAAACAAGTCACGCCTGTGGCTAAGGGTTATAGATGTGAAGAGGGTATTGACTTTGAAGAATCATTCGCTCGGTTGCTCGTCTTGAGGCATTCGGATATTTACGGCATTCATGACTCACATGAACATCATGGTCTTTCAAATGGATGTCAAACCGCTTTTCCGAATGGGAAACCTGAAAAAACGGTCTATGTCACCAACGGAAGGATTCGTTGATCGAGTTCGAACCACGTTTACAAACTAAACAAGGCTCTACGGTCTCAAACAAGCCCTCGGGCGTGGTATGATAAGTTATCATCCTTTCTTATCGCCAATAATTTCTCTAAAGGCTCGGTCGACCCTACACTTTTCATACAATATCACGGGAACACATTTTAATCGCTCAAATTTATGTGGATGACATCATTTTGGGTCAACACATCTAAAATACTCAAACGCTTTTTCAAAACTTATGACAAAACATTTTGAAATGTCCATGATGGGTGAACTTACATTCTTTCTTGGATTGCAAGTTCATCAATTACCCGTGGTATTTTCCTAAGTCGGTCAAATATGCCCTTGAACTTTTAAACAAATTTGGAATGCAAAGCAGACACCTATGCCACACCAATGGCACAGACTAAGCGGATAGACTTTGATTTACATGGAAATTGGTGGACCCTACTAAATCAAGTATCATTGGGTCTCTCATGTATCTAACAACGATAGATTCGACATTGTATTTGCTATATATCTTTGCTCCGTTATCGATCGAGACCAAGCTGAAACCCGCTCTCCGAGGCTAAAAGAATCCTCCAGATACATCAAGGAACCATTAACTTGGGATCCGGTATCCGAAGGATTACGGTTTTGAACTAATAGCTTTTCGAGATCTTGATCACGCATGATGCTTAAATTCACGGAAAAGTACTTGGGCATTACAATTTCTTGGTGACAAAGCCGGTGTCATGGCAATCGAAGAAGAAGGATTGTACATCATTTGTCCTCAAGGAAGAATATGTAGCCATGT
The DNA here is from genome assembly GCA_022545495.1 of Chrysanthemum lavandulifolium. NCBI lineage: Eukaryota > Viridiplantae > Streptophyta > Magnoliopsida > Asterales > Asteraceae > Chrysanthemum > Chrysanthemum lavandulifolium. Next base: position 304,854,559 of record CM040239.1, on the reverse strand, counting down.
CGTGTTGTGCTCGAAGTCATTTGGATGAGAACACAACTCAAAGACTATGGTTATGTATTTGATGAGAATCCGATGTCTTTGCGACAATCAGTGCTATTCTTTGTAAAACCCTAAAAATCGTAAGCGTGTTAAATGACTAAATTGCCCCTCAGTCAATATTTGTGAGATTAGTAAAATATATCAAGCTCAACAAATCGTTTAACACTTAACTCTAAAGGACTCATGCAAGATAAAAATAACCAACTTACTACTTATGTCTACAAGTAAATATTATACATTTAAATGACTTATAAGGTTCCAAACCATATTAAATCATGTAACAAATGCATTTGTACTCAAAGTGGTCTAAATTCATCCCTCACATGTTAATATGGAAATCATTGAATTTGTCTATCTTCGTCCCCCTAACTAAAGCCATAATCATACCTATTACCCATATAAAAGAAAATGCCCCATTCAATTTTCCTTAATTATATTCTAAATTTCCATTTGACCTTTCCTTATCTTCTTCCAAATAACAAAAAAAAACCTAGTTCTGCCGAGAAAAAAAAAAAGGAAACATACTTTTCCTCTCCTCGTGATGTCGACACCTAGAGTGTCAGTAAACTGTGATCAAGATTGGGTCAGAAGGTTAGTCGTGTGTTTTGCTTGATCTTGTCGTGGGTTTACTAGACCAAGGAGGTGCCGTGGGGTTTGACTAGGACAAAGGGTGGTGATATTGTTTCCATGTTCTTTTGATTCTTGGTCTGGTTCTTGTTCACACCCTACCGCCTACAAGGGTTCTAGGACGGTGGTTTGATCAATCGTGTGACTTACGTTTCTATTTTATTCTTGATTGAGGTACATATATTCTATCACTTTTAGGTAGAGATTTCTCGACTTTTCAATCCTTGACTTTGCTTCACTTATGATATTCCTTTGCTATGATTTCCTTATGCTATGATCCTTTTGATATGATTTAGACATAATCCTTTGATATGATTAGCAGTACTATGATATTCGTTTATTATGATTATGAACCATCGATTATGAACCTCGATTATGAACTTATGTTTTGGAAATCGATATGAACCTTTGACTTTTGAACCTTTGATATGAACTTTGATATGAACCCTTATGATATGTTATGATTATGCTTTGACGTCGGTTTGATACAGAGCCAAATATGTGTTCCTAGTCATGAAGGTAACATGACCATGTCATTAATGCACAAATGGCATGACTAAAATGTGTCTGAGTGATGTTCACAGTCCCAATTATGATATGATATGATTATGAGCTCACTATATGTATACGATTTGGCCACTATGATATGTTAAGGGTATGGATGCATCCTAGATATGATATGTTTTAGTGGATTTAACATGATATGATATGATTTATATGGTGAATGATATAGATGTCTGTGTCAGGCGTCTTCACATTCCAGGAACTAGCTTCTCCATTGGTTCTTGAGGTCTCCTCCTATTATGTATGGTATTCGAGGTCACCCTCAGAATACAATGGTTACTTATGATATAATATGATATGTTCGGGCTCGTGGTAGATTCGACAACCACACACCTTTGATATACCTATATTGTACCTTTTGTATTCCCCAGCCTTTCGCAAAGGCTCGTTAATTGTTCATTACTCAGTGCCACTATATGACTCACTCTACTACCAAGAGATATATATATTCCATTTATTTGATACATCGGCCTCTCGTTCCGTTATTTGAGACTATCGTTCCATTCACGTCTGCGGGTTATTATGTATTTGTTGGTTTGTTTGTGTTTTCTTTATGTTTTATGTGATTACTGATTATCACTGCTATGATGTGATTAATGTCTGGTGCTCCGGAGTTACACTATTTTTGATCGATGATATGTGAATCTCGCTATTATGTGAACCTCCTGAGTTATCTGGTGACCATGCCCGATGTGTAATCGATAGTTTCTTGGGTTTATTACGCGTGCTTTGTTCGGTTAATCTCGTGGACTATATACTATCCGTTGTATTCTACATTTATTGTTGACACTCGCCATGTTTACGATACGCCTATACTACGGTTTGATTGAGTAAATAGTTGAACTTGTGACGTATAAACTGTTAATTTGTTGTACACTATTGTACCTAGTCGTTTTAATTATAATGTTCATATTATATTTCTCCTTCTTTATTACGTGCTTATTTGCCATATTTGTATTGCTATTAGTACTTCCATTGTTGTAATCTTGGTTATGTTTTCAACTGAGGGTTTTTGACACGTGAATTCCATGCTCATTATTAATTAATTGCTTCCGCTTCCGTAGATATCTGTTTAGCTTGTATGTCTTACGATTTCTGAATTGATTGTATGACATATATGTTGTGTGGATCTGCTACTTTGCTATGTTGCTTATGTTGATTCTTGTATATCGGTTTGTATGTGCTTGTTTTAGTGGTGCTTTGCTTTGCTTAGTTCCTTGTTATCATGCTTTGGATATCTATATAATTGTGTTAGGATCCTCTTTGACTCATTGTCCTCTTTTGTTGCGACCTTGTTACCAATTTCCTTTGTTTCATTTCGCTTATGCTTTTATTTAGCTTTCATTTTGTTATATCACATTGTTTGGGCTTTTTAAGCTCGGTAGCATTTCTCTCCCCGCGTTGGTTTTAGGTTGGAAGATGGGCTTCAATGGTGAGAGAGTTAGATTATACAGTGGACCAACCCTAGCACCTTATTACTTTGGGACTTATTTTGAAGAGCTTTTGTTTTGAGGTTTCTTTTCATTTTGGATATTGTATTTCCTTGTCGGTCAACTATTCATATGATTTGATACTTCATTTTAAGGTTTTCGTTGGCAAAGATTTTTAATTGTATGTTCGATATGACACCGAATGTGACACTTCTACCCTTGTCCGGTTGGGGTGTTACAATTACGATCTGCAACTCATTCAACATTAAAAAATCCATCGATCTTGATATCATTTCATGAACACGTGGAAAAGTGCTGTTGAATTATACTTGTGGGTACCGAATACCACTTGGCATATCTTCTCACCAAAGCCTTAGCTCACGCTAGGTTTAATGAGTTTGTCCACGGATTGGTATGCGGTGTTTGACTCGAGGAACCGATGAACTTTTAAAACATTCTTAAAACCACCAAACACCAAAACTCTTTTGTAAATATTTTTCAAAACAAAATACAAAATTATAAAATCGATGAAAACAAAATATTCTTCTATCTATATTTCTCTTAACATGGCAAGTACAAATCTTACGTCAACACTCTAATCTTTCAAAATTCAAGATTCTATCGGCCAAGTGTTGAGGGGAGAAAGCAAATATTTTCGCCATAAAACCTTGTACTTGCATGTTACCTCATCCCGATTGTTTCTTTGCTAATGGTGGTCACATTTACGGTTATCGACACTCCTCGGACTCAAATTTATAAAGTTTCATTATTTCTTAAGTCGAGGGTGTCGTCAAGTCTCTTTTCAAATATCACTCGTTGGTAACCAAAATGGAAGTTATGGGCGTTGGATGTAAATGTTTTAGGTGGAGGGACCGAATATGCCAAAGTTCAAAGTATTTTTAACAAAACTCCCACCTAACTTTTTATACACATTAACTCATCACATTTATTATCCAACTAACCCATATCCCACGCCAGAAAATCTACCCGCTAATCGGTGTTTCGATCATCATTTTGTAAGTATTGTTACGCTTTTTAACATGATTATAAGCAATGGTTTTGAGTTATTTTGAAAACTAACGGCTAGAAGTTAATCTAGAGTGATTTTGTGTTCTACGATAAGCGTATGAACACATAATCAAGGTTGAGCATTTTGGTTAAAATGGTAGTGTCAAACGCTTATCTCATCACACCGATTCCATTTCTATCATTAATAATCACCCGAAACACAAATTGATTGATTTTGAAAAATTAGGATTTATGCGAATTGGGTATTTTCATGTGTGTGTTTTAGGGTAATTAGATGGTTAAGAGGTTATATATAAGTTGAATTGATCATATCCATACTCATAACTTGCCCAGAAACATCAATTGTGAAAGAATTAAACTTTTAGGGTTTAAGTTCATACGTTTTGGGTACTTTTGATTCATAGCATTTTTGATGTTAAAACTTGTACAGAACACTTCATAAGACCTCTAAGATATCCCAGAAACTATTTGGTGTTATTCCTATGGCTAGAAATCTTATTCGTAGGAATTGAACTTTAGGGTTTAAACTCTACGCGTTATTAAGTTTCTACGCATAACTGCTTAAATAATGTTCATGCTTAAATCGAAAGGAATGAATATATGTGTTAATATTGGTGATATGGTGAATGTATTTCGTGTTTCTACGCGAATAATTCGTAATCAAGGTTACTTGAACATCTACGATAAGGATAACCTTACGCTGAGAATGTTATCGTAAGAGAAATCTTCGCGTAACCTTACGCATAAGGTTCTACAATGGGGATTACGCGTATCCTGTGAAGGATATGCTTAAACAGTAACCTCTACGCATAAGGTTCACTCTTACGAGTAAGACTTACGCGTAAGGTTCCATATACGCTTAAGCGTAAGCTTTACGCCTAAGGCACTCTTTTCCTACGCGTAATATTTCTTACGTGTAAGTCAAGATCCTACGCATAAGGCCTAAGCCTAGTTTTAACCAAAATTATGAATTGTTATGCGTGCTAACTTATAAATAAATAAATCATAATGCTACGAAACCAAAAATGTCACTAATAAGCTTAAATGTTTAATAAGTTGTGAAAAATAAGTGAAAACTTGGACTTTAAAACTCAAAGTTAATCAACTCACGAAACTTATCACGACGTCTTTGGACTATTGGACTAACAAGTGACATTGGACTCGTAACAATCATCGACATATCACATTCAATAACTAGACAATAAAATCAACTATTGACTAACGTAATGTCTTTCGATATGTTGGTTCTTTTGGCTAAATATCTTTCAGATCACGACATAGACGCTCAAATGCAAAATGTGGAAGCACCAAATGTTCTCACTATTGAAGATATCTTCCCTCATGGTTACCCAATGAAGATCGGAAAGAACAACCTCATAGTTGATTTTGAGAACTTCTCTTGTTCAGAGTCTTCATGTCAGATTGCAGTGGATATTACAAGACTCACCCTATCGTAACATGCTCACTAACTCGCTCATCGCATCGAGATCTACATTCACCAATTCGGCATACAATGAAAAGGTCAAAGGTCAAAATGTTGAGACGGTGACGCTTAACAACAAACAAGTCATCATCACACCAGCAGATTTGAGGGCCCATCTTCTCATTCCCCGCCATCGAACACACTCATTATAATGCCACTCAAGCTCAAGAGGTCGTTCTCCGCTCATGGTCGACACCGCTATGATGAAGCTACCGGGTGATCACAAAGCACTCATCTGTGGATCTCAAGAACATTCTCCACCCATGGAGAACCCTCTACATTATGATTGCAAAATCCGCTTCGGGCGTGATAGTGGTCATGAGCATCCCAAGCTCATGGAACTACAAATATTTTGGGATTTGGTCAGGAAAGACATAGAAGTTGAAGCTACGATATGGGACAATATGATGACTTTCCTTAAAAGCTTGGCACCAAAATACCGTATATCGATATACCAAACTGTTGATCCAAAGAGCTCTAAGGTATAATCCTCGATATTCCTCGAGACTCAATGACCCCAAACAACACTCAGTGTTATATGAGCCCACACTCACCGCCGACGAAGGACTCTACAACGAAGAAACAAGGTGCAAGGTCACGGATCATCTTATTACCGATGATATCAAACAATCAGATTCAGTACAAACGATATCGGTAGTAGTTGAAGTCGGCAAAGTAGGTTTCATGGATGAAAAATCTTCTGGTACACCTACTAGGAAAACCGGGAGAGGCAGTACAGGAAGCATCACGAGCACTGAGAGTACTAGAAGGTATCCGAAGAAACCAACTTTTCACTTCCACCATCCAAAGGCACAACCAGATCCACATCCAAGTCTCAAAGAAACCAACTCGACTCTTGGATATCCCGAGCTAAGACAAAATTGTCAAAGCTATCAAGCAAGTCAAGAAGAAAGACATGATCAACAAAAGTCGAATCAACTAGTCGACAGGATCAACTTTCTTCAAGACGGATAAACGAGATGTTGAAAGAAAGGGAGCAAATCCAGAGCTTCTCAAAGGATATTTCCAAAGGGAAATGGAGAAGACGGCTAGGAATATACTCATAAGTTTCTTCTCGACCTTCGCCCTCGGCGTGACAAGAGAGATGTTCAACCGACAACTCTATCCGAATCTCATGCAATTGGCCAAGCAAACTATAAGATCAACACCTCTAACCGTAATAATCAACCCAACTCGATCCTATAGTGTTCTCCGATGTCAATTGGTTTCTAGGCTGGTAACACAAATGTCAAAATGATCTCGCAACATTTACCTCGATGACGATGAACTGTTTGAAGCATTGCTTGGAATACCAACTCAAAACAAAGATGCGTAGTAGAAGCCGAAGGCTTAAGCGCCCAAGAGACGATGATGATAAGGATAAGGATAAGGATTAGAGCCTAAACATCCAAAGAAGTCTCGTGAACCCCCTCCTCTATGCCACCACCACCGAAAGGAATCCAACAGACACACGATCTCCTCCACGCTTCTTCTATCGACAAACCTCATGACTCGAGTCACCACCTGACAGAGAAAACCAAAGATCATTTTGAATACACCGGTGGTGACGATGAGGAAGTCCCCGAGCCCCAACAACAACCCACCTCTCCCGACACAAAGAAAGAAACCAACATCCTCATCTAGGCCAAAGAAGAAGAAGACGACTAAGGCTTATGTCGTCTCATGGCTAGACGAAGATGACACCGAATATAACCGGTTTTCTACACTTGTTGATGCTACTCTCCCCACCGAAGGTCAACATATGGTAGAAGGTCGAACATTGGAGCATGCTATGTTACTTCAAGAAAAGTTTCGTGAAGAAGATGACCAAGTCGAGTTAAACGCATCAAGAATGAAGCTTTTCAACCGCTCAAAGACAACTCGGAAAGTGCTATTGAAGTTGAATATCATCTTGAAAATATAGCACGAGCCATGTCTAACAACATCGATTGGCTCAACCACAGGCGAACATTGACTTCACCGAATAGACAAGGCTCCATACTACACGATGGACCGCACTCTACCTACCATTGGCCAACCAGATCAACCTAAGATTACATTCCGCTACTTCTTCAACAAAGACACGGAATTTCTTCTACATGGTAGTGATGTGTCAAAGAAATACGCTACATCACTTACACTTCCGTTCCTTGCACCATATACTCCAACCGATAGCCATCGAGGAAAAGGCTACTCACATGTTTGCCAACAACATGGAAAAGTATGACCTTGATGCGATGTATGGGATTCACCATTGGCCTGAACGCCGAAAAATCTTCTACAAAAGCTGCCAGGTTCAAAAGTCTACACATGAAGTGTATAGTGATAAAGGGATCGTTGCTGTTAAACATATAACTCTCTCGTCTAAATGGGACTACACATTTCTCAAGAAAACCGTGGTCAAAAGACAAAACGAAGAAGACTATGCTTTACGTGAAGCGGACTTTCGAATTTGTCTCTCAAGAAATTAAAGATCAGATCTTGCCAAGGTACGGGAAGAATGAGACAATTCTTGACATAAATCCAACGTGAATACATCAAGTCCTTGCTAATCTTCATCGAAGCATAGTGATCCGAGAACGTGTAAGACTTGCAACTTGCCGTGGAATCGTATCGGATACATGTCAACCTCACCGCACCTCGCCTAGAACTTCCCGACATCAACCACCTTCCTCAATACACTCTCATCAAGAAACCGTTTGGCTTAGTCTACCGTGAGTGAACTACAACCGAAATTGCTTAATGTCGTAACGAGCTTCATAAGTTTGGGGATCATACACTCAAGAAAGTCGGGATGGGTTAGCTTATCGGTTAAAGGCAATACAACAAGGCATTGGGTCACCAAAGAGATGGAATTCTAAGGAGAGCGGGATGTGAAGAGGATCATCAAGCGGATCGATGAAAGGTTGTTGGAAGGGATCAATTCGTAACTTTGGAGAGTTTCGTAGGTGGTCGTCCCATCATATCTCTCACAGCTATCAACGTCCAAACGCATTCCCTCGAGTTATTGATGGCCTTCGGATTCTCCTGTAACCCTTGATTTGTTTATCTCATACTTTTGGATGTGTGATTTTAATGACTATGGCTTGTGCACACATAACAGTGTACAACTCGTTCTTGTAATGAAAGGACCCTGTGGTACGCTTCAGTGCCACAATCCTTATAAAAGGAGCGAAAGCTTCTTAATTTTGAGTAAAACTTATCAAAACTTTCACTTTTCAAATTTTTGCTCAAAAGAACAAGTACTTCCCCTTATGATTTTCAAAACCTCAAAAGTTTATATCACTTATTGAGGGGGAGTATTTGCCTTAAACTTTGTTCACAAATTGTTCTTCATGGTAATCTTCCCGCAAAACTCAAAATGGACATATTCGATATCAAAATTTCGTCAAAAATAACATTTATATGCCATTTTGAGGGGAGAAAAATTATGTGATAAGAAATATGTTGTGAATTGCTATTGAATCTTTGTGTGATAAGACTTCAACCCATGAATTGACAAAATTTGAACATTCATACAATAAAAGATCTCGCTTCCAAGACTTATCCGAGTAGATCGTACCTTTCGAGAAACTCTTGGTAGACATGAACTTTGACGGGTTTGACAACCTTTCGAGGTTTGTCTACACCTTCAAGGTAGTTATTAGAGCTAGTTGTCACCTAAAAGTCGACAATGTAACTCTTTAACTATGCAACATAACCGTGTCTCGCGGGAAATTGTCTATCTTGAGTTGATCAATTCAAAGTGCGCGCTCTTCTCTCCGCCGTGCATTTCGACACTTAAGCACGGTGTAGAGGGAGTATTATGCAAAATACAAAACTCTCAAGTATTACAAAATGTTTCTTATTCATAAATACTTTGAGAGATTTTCATGCAAAATGGTTTTGTGGCAATGGAGTTATAAGGTGATTAAGGTTAGGAATAACCGTCCTATGATTCGCCAGAGTCGGAGGATCTACCCAAGGACACCACCAATAGTTAGAATTAGAAGTCCTTAGGTATGATTGTAAAAGGAGAAAATGAGAATCGGAGAAAGAAGGAGTGAAGAATTAAAAGAAAAATAAAGAAAAGGTGAAAATAAATAGCCCTCTAGATTATTCAACTTAGCGCATAACGGGTTCAATTCATATGCTATACTCGATGACACCGTATTGAAGATCAAAGTCGTCATGGACCCAAAGGACGCATGCACTAAACCTTCTTAGCCACTCAAGTTTCTCTCAACGAAGCTTGTTTCATTCTCACAGGAACCCTACGTAAACTATCGGCTTTCTTAGAGATTGCCGGTATTGAAGAAGGAGACCCTCTCCCTAGTCTCCGCTCAGAAAACCAAAGCGCACTATTAAGTCTAGAGCCACGAGATTCATCAAAAGATCTATTAGGTACACTTGACAATTCATCGCCCGTCGCTCAACAATAAGAATACAAGTGATACATTATCGTGTCCTTCATGATCTTAGAAATGTTGAGAACATTTATGAGGGGTTCACAACCGTGATCCTCGGTGATTGAATGGAAACTCCCGCCAGGTCAACATCAAACAATTCGACAGCAGTCACTTGGTAACTCCCCGGATTACGCTTAGTGTGTCTCAAACGGTCTACAATGTGAGTGATGCTTGATGTATCTCAACGACTCATATGAACTGTAGGTGTACTTGTGACATCGCATTATCTCACTTGTGGGACTCAGCTCAAAAATGCCTTTATGAGAATTAGAGTTGTGTTTTCACACTATGTCATAACACTCAAGTTCAAACTTGTAAGTTACCGGATTATTTCTAACCCATGTTTTATGTTTTCTTCTTATGGATGCTTGGGTGGAAAAGATCGTGCGATTCTCCTCATGCTCATACCTACAACATCACTAATGAAAGTTCTCTCAAAAGGCAACACAAAGTCAAAATGATTCTTCAACAACGCCAAAGAATCTACAAAGTTTAAAGACTAAGAGAACTACATCAACACCGAAATCCAACGTTAAAGAGCATGCGAGCATGTTGGAGAATGACGTGAGACACCGTAGCTAATGGCGCACTGATGTAGACAACCACAACATACTATCACTACCATCACATAGAACAAAGATCAAAGAACAAAGATAATGATGACGTTAAAACATAATACTCAAAGGAAACAATTTCTCTACATCGGGAGATTGTTCAATCAAGGCACTTCTTCTCACAAGAAAGAATAATGTCGAAGACGCCAAAGCTACTATTACATCAAGACCTACAATGTTTATATCATCAATCACTAACACTTAGGGGAGATTGTTGGAATCACTCCAAACTAGAATTCAAGTGTTAGTAATTAATATGTAATAGTTAGCTTAATTATGGCTTTATGTTAGTTATCATGCCAAGGCTTATGTAGAAAGCCCATGAGCCTTGGCCCAAGCCCATAAAGGAAAGGAAGGAAACTTGCATGTTGCCCTAGTTCCTTCCTATAAATAATCCTTGTAAACCCTCACTGAGGGTTGGTTGTACATTTTATCTCATACTCTACGCGAACCTTTCTAATATCATTCGTGTTTTTGGGTTAAGTGTTCAACCGATCATCTTATCTTTCTTTCTTACATATTGATGCTTGTGTTACAAACATAGTGACCTAACAACCCATGATTCATCTTTTATTGCTTCATTTATGTTTTTCTGCTCAATGGTGGATACAAAACAAAATAATTACTTTGATTTTGGGCTTGTGACCTTAAGGTTCTTTGATTAAGTTGTCCTATGACCTTTTCTAAAGGATGACTTTTAGATTCTTTGATGTTTATAATCTCATTATTTAATGGTTCATCTTCCTTGTCATTTTAATTATTTCTTGACTTTCTATCATTTGACTTTCAACTAAGTCATCATCTACCAAAGGTGATGTCTTAGAGGAGGTGGACTTCGTCGAATGTTATGTTCAACGATTCTCGACTATCCTTGTTTCTTTGTTTAAGACAATGTAAGCTTTACTAGTTTGAGAATAACCAAGAAATACACCTTCATAAGACTTTGGGTCAAACTTGGTGAGATAATCTTTAGTATTAAGAATGAAGCATTTACATCCAAAACTCTAAAATATCCTAAAGTTAGCTTTTACCTTTATAAAGCTCATATAGTGTTTTGTTTAAGAAACGACGATAAGACTCTATTCAAAATATATGTAGAAGTGTCAACGGCGTTGCACCAAAACTTTGAGGAATGTTTTGTTCATTAAGCATTGTTCTACTCATTTCTTGAATTGTTCTATTTTTACGTTCGACTACTCCATTTGATTGAGGTGTTCAAGGAGCCGAAAAGTTATGTGTTATACCATTTGTATCATAAAAGTTTCCAAATTGAGTTTCGTTGTCAAATTCACGACCATGATCCGTTCGGATCGACACAATTTTAACACCTAGTTGATTTTGAATTTTCATGCTAAGAATTTCAAATTTATCAAAAGCTTTATTTTTGGTTTTCAAAAACAACGTCCAAGTAAATCTTGAGTAATCATCTACTATGACCAAAGTGTATAAGTTGCCTCCGTAGCTTCTTATAGCGGATGGACCAAACAAGTCCATATGCAATAGTTCTAGACACTTAGATGGGGACACCATATTTTTAGATTTATGACTACTATGGGGTTGTTTACCAATTTTGCAAGCGTCGCAAAAATGTTGGTCATATTTAAGTTTTGGTAAATTATTAACTAGCTCTTTTGAAGATAGGTTTTGTATAAGTCTCATATTAGCGTGACCAAGCCGCTTATGCCAAAGAGATGAGCTATCATCTAACGTTGTTAGACAAAGTTTGTCATTAGATGTTTTATCTATTTTCATGACGTATATATTATTTTTCCTAACTCCTTTAGCTATGGTGATACCATCTTTTAGTATTTTACTACCATTTTCATCAAATAGTACTTTATACTTTTTATCACATAATTGGCTAATATTAAGTAGATTAAATCCTAACCTATCTACATGAGCAACATTTTCAATAGTTAGGGAGTTATGAGCGATCGTAGCTTTGCCAATGATTTTGCTTTTGAGATTGCTACCAAAAGTAACATTACCTCCGCCATACTCTTGGTATGATGAGAAGAGACTTTGTTGCCCGTCATGTGCCGTGAGCATCCACTATCTTTTATCCACTCATCAGTTCCAATCCAACTTTCAAGCATACCTAAGAAGCAAATAACTCAAGCATTTGGTCCCCAATATCTCATGGGTCCGCTTGGGTTAAACATACCATTTATTTGATTCATGTATGGAAACGATGGGTAAGAGTTCTATGACATGTAATCCGGAGTTTGATATGGTCTAGAAAGTTTTGATTCCAACCGTTGTGTTGGTAGTTGGGTTGTACGCTGTGGTTGCTCTTAGGAAAGGGGCGTTTGGCAAAAGGTGTTTTATGTCGTTGTTGAGTAGTTTTGATCTAAATTCATTTTAGCAAGTCCTACTCCGATGTAACACCGGTTTTAGTTTAACACTATCCTTGGGTTTCTTTGTTACTTTGAAAATTCATTACGGTCCGTATCGCGACATTTCATCTCATCAAGTACCCACGGCACCATTTTTTCAACTGACGAACCCATATTTTGGGTCCGTCTCGTCCGTCTTTATCGCAGCAGCTTTTAACGATTGTTCGCCTTTTTACCGCTTTGTTTTGACTTTTGGAATTAATACCTCATTAAATCCTAGCCCATTCATGTCTCCCGGTGTTTTATGTATTTTAACTATTTCATCGGCAAGAGCGATGTTTTTGTTAAACCTTTTAAATTTAGAATTATGTTCGATTAGAACATCTTGTGTGAGCTTTAGTTTTTCTATTACAAGATTGAGCTCTTGACATGATTTACATCCAACGCCATTTGCTTTTCCCTTTTCTAGTCGCTTTGCTTTTCTTTTAACTCATAGACTTCATTTTCTAAAATTCCTTTTAGTTTTTAAAAATTTATTTTTAGTTATGATTTTTAGACTTAGCTCACACAATTGATTGTATTGTTTTTGCAAAGTGTCATCATCAATAGAAGAATAAGAAGAGTCGGAATGTACCTCGCTTGACTCATGTGCCATTAGAGCGATCTCTTCCTTGCTTGACTGCTCATCATCTTCACTATCACCCAAGCACCACTTACAAAAGCTCGTTGAGTTTTGATTTTAGGTGGCTTGGGACATTCTCCCATGAGATGACTTGCATCACCACATCTAAAACACTTTCTTTCACCTTTACCCTTTTTGTCATCTCGATCTTTCGGAATGGCTTTTTTCTTCTCGAGGTTGTCTTACAAACTTTCCTCTTCTTCTAAAGAACTTTTAAAGTCTCTAACGCCATGGCATACTCCTCATCTTCACTACCGAGCAAGATTAGTCATCATCACTTGATTCCGCCTTTGCTTTTAGAGCAACGGATTTGATCTTCTCCTTTTTCCTTTGATGATCTCCGAATCTTTCTCCATCACCATTTCATGTACTTTGAGGTTACCGATTAGCCTGCCTAGTGACATTTTTAAGAGATCTTTTGATTCTTCAATAGCGGTCACTTTAGCTCTCCATTTCGGATGGAGTGCTCTAAGAAATTTCCGACAAAGTTCTTGCTACGAAAAGATTCATCAAGTGCTTTAAGTGATGTAATAATAGTATTAAAGCGAGCAAAGCCACAATCAATGGTTTCATCTTCGTGGATAACAAATTGTTCATATTGTTGAACAAGAAGATCAATTTTGTTATCCTAGACTTGTGAATTACCTTGATGTGTAACAATCAAAGATTCCCAAATATCTTTGGCGGTTTCACACATAAAATTATTTCATATTCTTTTCTAGGCAAAGCATTATAAAGCATCATTTTAGCTTCATTATTTTTAGAAATTAATTTCTTTTGTTCATCAATGTAAATATCCTTTGTTGTAGAACTAAAATCCCTTTAACAATGACAAACCAAAGATCTATATCTTTGATTTTACATATGTTTCAAAACGGTTTTTCCAATAGATAAATCCATTGGTTTCAAAGAGTGGTGGTCTTTGCATAGATTGCCCTTCTTTAAAGTTTTCGTAATCCATGGATCGCTTCAAGTTTATAAAATACAAATTATTTTAGAAATTCTTGAGCAACGAGGCTCGTACCAATTGTAGAAAATAGAAGGGGTTGAATAGTTTACCAATTAAAAACTTTGTTTTGAAACTTATTGAATGATCAATTGATATTGATCTTAGATATGTTAATGAAATATGTAAGCAATATGTAAAGAGTAAATAAGGAAAGAAATGATCAAACCACAACAAGTTGTTTATAGTGGTTCGGCCTCAAGGACTCTTTCTCCTTGCCCTACTCCACTCCCGAGTCTCACACTCGAGAGTTTAACTTCACTAGTCAACAAGCTCCTTTCACCGTGGAGAAACCTTTACACTTCGCTTACACTATTTCCGACACTAAGCTAAATGTCGAGTTCTTTCCAAGGGTACAACCACTCCCACACACAATGTATTTTGAGGACTAAAATACTAACCACTCACACTCACAAGATTATGATAGTTTGGTACAACAATGAAGTATGAATCAACACAAGATCATACAACACCAAACAAACAAGACTTCCAACTTCTCGTTGAAGCTTGAATGTGACTTGATCTTCCTTGCTTCAAAAGAGATCACTAATATGATATTAAACCGAGTTAGAAAGGTTAGAAAGAAAATATGTAAGAGAGTATGATAGAAAGGGATGAAAACTACTTGGTTTGACTTTGCTATTTATAGCCAAAACCATCGCCAGCACCACGGACCGCGGACCCCTTAAAAGGTTCCGTCTGTTATAGCTTTTGGTGTCATTGAGGTCCGACAAAGAAGATATCAAGATCTTGCCAAAGTCAACCATATCTATGTAAGATTGTGTAAGATATGAAGAGTCCAAATCTACACAAAATATCTAATGAAATCTTCCAATGATTTCCATGATGCATCACATGATGTCATGTGTTGTTTTTCTATTTTTAGAAATATGCAAATACATAAGTAATGTTTAGTTTTTAAGAAACTAAAACATTCTAAAAACTACTATCATACATTATGGTTAGAGTCTTATTAAGATATGATTAATCACAATGTAAATGCTTGAGTGATGAAGATACTTGTTTGAAAAAGCTTGTTTTAATATCTATTAAACTTGACAAGCTTTAAGCTTTATAAAAATTAAATTTACTTTTGTCGTTAACAAAACTTAGGTAAAGATCAAAAATATAAATAACGTTTAATGACGATATTTGTATTAACAAACCTTTTTTGACAGTTTTCTTCAGAGGATTCTCGACTTGGTAACCTTCTTCGCTTGATTTGGTATTCCAATTACACTTCCTTTGTTGCTTGACTTGGTATTTCT